>NC_051175.1:111663365-112398365 GCF_013339725.1 Rhipicephalus microplus
GTGGCGGAATTTTTGACCGAAGCCACAACCATGGAGCAAGTGCTGCAGCAGCGCTCTACTGTGTACGACCGGCAAGTGAGTGCCGCTTCGTCAATAGGTCAGATCGGAGGTGCGGCAGGCAACATCAACATCGAGTCTCTTTGCGATCTCATTCGATCGGTGGTGCGCGACGAACTACGAAAGATTCAGTGCCAGTCCCAACCTACTGCAGGGTCTATTTGCAGCCTTGTCAGAAACGAAGTACGACAGGCTCTCCAAGTTCCGCCTTCCAGCTATGTCCCACATGTCCCGGCGGAGCCACATCATGCATCATACGCAGAAGCTGTAAGCCGATATATTCCTGCTTCACCGCGCTTCGTTAATTCTATGCATCAGGATGCACTTCCTTCGCTGCAGCCAATTCAGCACTTAGAAAATCGGCAGCCACTTCCCAGAAAATCCGACGTATGGCGCACACCAGACAGACGGCCACTGTGTTACCACTGCGGTGAAGCTGGACATGTGTACCGGGAATGTCCCTACCGTCGCCTCGGACTACAGGGTTTTGCCGTCGACGCACCACGGCCGAGATTTGGCGAAAGACCGAGAGCTATTCAAGATTACCTCTCACAGCAGCGCATGCCACTGCGGCGGCAGTCACGGTCCCCATCCCCAAGGCGATCTTCTCCGAATTTTCGGAGCCTCCCAGGAGCGGCGCCGGTGCGCTCGCCAAGCCCTAGGCGGGAAAACTAACGACAGCGACCTTCGGGAGCGAGGCCGCTGACACTAGACGCAAGCAAGGCCTCCCACCGACGCAAGCACGGACACGGAGCGATTCCCCGACGACAGCGACGAAAGCCAGAAGCAGATTTTTTCTGGATATACATGTGGTAGTCGACGGTCACCACGACGTTAGTGCGTTATTGGACACAGGTGCGGACTACTCGATCATAAGCGGGAAACTAGCAGCGCACATAAAGAAAGTTGTAACGCCTTGGTACGAAGCACAAATTCGTACTGCCGGCGGGCACGTAGTCACCCCAATCGGCATGTGCACTATCAGAGTGAGCATTCGGGGACGTCCGTTTCTCGCCAGCTGCCTCGTACTTCGTGACTGTTCCCGAGACCTAATCCTCGGAGTTGACTTTTTGCGGGAGCACGGCGCTATTATCGATCTTCGAGAGCGCACCGTGACGTTTTCGACAGCTGGATCCTCCGACATACCTGACGACATCCGTGACAGCACGCTTCGCATTTCTGCCGACAGCATCACGTTGCCTCCGCGTTCAAGCGTCCTAGTTGATGTGGTGTCTGACAAGTTACGAGATGGTGAGGTTGTCGCCGAAGGCAACTTGACGCTTTTGTTCGCGCTCGGTATCTGCGCTGCACACAGCCTCGTCACGCTTTATGACGGACATTCTGCCCTACTTGTGACTAATTTTAGTAACGAGTACCGGCACCTGTTTCGTGACACCGCCATCGCTTTCGCCTACCCTATCGCAGACGTTTCTGAATGCTTCGCATCTACATTAGCCAACGACGGGCTTCGACCGACACCAAGCGACGTGACTTCACTACTTGGAAAAGTCGATGTCAACTCGACCCTCTCGGAACAACAACAGACCGAGCTACGTGAACTGCTATATCAATTTAAAGAGTGCTTCGCCTCCACCACGAAGGTTCGTCAGACACCGATCGCCAAACATCGAATAAATACGTATACCGACGCCTCGCCCATAAAACAACACCCTTACCGCGTTTCGGCAAAGGAACGTGACGTTATAAATACTCAAGTCAAAGAGATGTTGCAAGATGACATTATCCAACTTTCGAAAAGTGCCTGGTCATCTCCGGTCGTGCTCGTGAAGAAAAAAGATGGATCACTTCGCTTCTGCGTGGACTACAGGAAACTTAACAGCGTGACAAAAAAAGAAGTCTATCCGCTGCCTCGCATCGACGATTCCCTCGACAGACTGCGGCGAGCCAAGTATTTTTCATCGATAGACTTGAAAAGTGGCTACTGGCAGATCGAAGTTGATGAACGAGATCGTGAAAAAACCGCCTTCGTTACACCGGATGGCCTATATGAATTCAAAGTGCTTCCCTTCGGCCTATGTTTTGCACCTGCGACATTCCAGAGAATGATGGACACTGTTCTTACCGGTCTAAAGTGGCACACGTGCTTAGTTTACCTCGATGATGTTGTCGTGTTTTCTTCCACCTTTGAGGAGCACCTGAACCGTCTGCAGACTGTGCTGGAAGCGCTCTGCTCTGCTAACCTGACACTGAAGCCAGAAAAATGCCATTTCGGTTACAAGGAACTTAAGTTTCTCGGCCATGTTGTCAGTGCGGATGGTATTCGACCAGACCCTGACAAAAGTACTGCCGTGGCCTCGTTTCCTGTTCCACGTGATAAGAAGGCAGTGCGTCGCTTTCTGGGGCTCTGCGCGTACTACCGCCGCTTTATAGCCAATTTTTCTAGGATTGCTGAACCACTCACTCGACTCACTCGTGAAGATGTTCCATTCGTCTGGGAGGAAGAACAGGACGCAGCTTTCTCTGAACTACAGGAGCGTTTGCAGACACCACCAGTCCTCGCTCACTTTGACCAAGACGCTGATACTGAAATTCATACTGACGCCAGCAATGTGGGTCTTGGTGCTGTCCTCGTACAACAACAAGAGGGCACAGAGCGAGTGATAGCGTACGCTAGCCGCACTCTTTCCCGCGCCGAGGTCAACTACTTCACGTCAGAGAAAGAGTGCCTCGCTGTTGTATGGGCCACTATGAAATTTAGGCCTTACCTTTACGGACGCCACTTCAAGGTAGTGACCGACCATCATTCGTTGTGCTGGTTAGCCAACCTACGGGACCCGTGTGGGCGACTGGCACGATGGAGTCTTCGTCTGCAGGAATACGATTTCACGATCGCTTACAAATCGGGCCGCAAGCACGAAGATGCTGATTCATTATCCCGTGCACCTGTCGAAGCTTGTGGCCACGACACCGAGGATGACGATGGTTTCCTTGGGGCCGTTACTACAACAGATCTGATTACGCGACAGCATGCGGACGATGAAATTCGCGCAGTTGTCGAAAACCTTGAAGGACGCAACTCGTCCATACCTCGATGTATTTCTCGAAGTCTGTCATCGTTCTGTCTGCGAGATGGGGTCCTGTATAAGAAAAACTCCAATGGCAATGAGAGAACCTATCTTCTAGTCGTGCCAACAGACATGCGTGACGACATTCTTCTTGCCTGCCACGATGAGCCCACATCTGGTCACTTAGGTTCCTCTCGAACTCTCACTCGAGTTCGACAAGCATACTACTGGCCTAAGCTTTCTGCATCAGTTAAGCGATACGTGAAAAGCTGCCGGGAGTGTCAACGCCGCAAATCCCCGCCACTAAAGCCCGCGGGGCTTCTTCAACCAATAGAACCACCCAGAGCGCCATTTGATCAAATAGGAATGGATTTACTGGGGCCTTTTACACTATCATCTGCCGGCAACAAGTGGATCGTAGTAGCCACCGACTATTTGACGAAGTACGCCGAAACAAAGGCACTACAACGCGCTACTGCTTCCGACGTCGCCCAATTCTTTATGGACCAGATCGTTCTTCGCCATGGCGCCCCGTCGTGCGTAATCACAGACAGAGGAACAGCATTTACGGCCCAGCTCATTCATGACGTATTCAAGCTCAGCTACACGAGCCATCGGAAGACCACGGCATATCATCCACAGAGCAACGGCTTGACAGAGCGACTCAACAAGACCATCGCTGACATGTTATCTATGTACGTAGATGTCCAGCATAAGACCTGGGACCAGGTGCTACCGTACGTCACATTCGCGTACAATACGGCCGTCCAGGAAACTACTCGATTCACGCCTTTCCGCCTTGTCTATGAACGTGAGGTCCAGACCATGCTGGATGCGATGCTTCCACACAATTGCGATGCTTTGTTCACTCCTGATGCTGTGCAGCTTACCCAGTACGCCGAAGAAGCACGCCAGTTAGCACGCCTACACATTACGCACCAGCAGAGTACAGACGAATGCCGCTACAACGCTCGCCATCGACAAGTTGAATACCATCCAGTCGATCAAGTTTGGGTGTGGACTCCAGTTCGATGCAAGGGATTGTCTGAAAAACTGCTAAGTCGCTACTTCGGACCATACAAAGTCTTGCGACGCGTGAGCGATGTGAACTACGAGGTAGTCCCTGACGGCACCTTCTCACCACGACGGCGAAGGCACTCCTCAGAGATCGTCCACGTGGTGCGCCTGAAGCCGTACCTCACGCGGTAGTGCGACTGCGCATGAACCATATCGCTGTTTTTGTGTATGTGCGTATTTTTTGTTGGTTCGCCCCGATTTTGCCTTTGTATTTTCCGAGCATCAGAGTGATGCCTTTTTTTTCCTCAGAGGGGGAATAATGCCACTTGGCCGCTAGTTACGGCGAGCGCAAGCGATGGCTTCCCGCGAGAATGGAAGACGATGTTCTGGGGCAGCGCGTGCTCTGGCCAGTTGTTTATTATTGAAGCAGCCATCTTGCCAGTTTTCGGTGCGTCTCCCTGCCGGCTCAGTTCTTCCTAGTTGAAGACCTTTTGTAGCTCGTGACAATATATATATATATATATATATATATATATATATATATATATATATATATATATATATATATATATATATAGTGTGCTATCGAAGGTGAGATGATGCAGACTAATCAGGTGAGTGAGTGAATTAGTTACCAGACACATTATGGATAGAGTCCATTTGTTTTCTCTGCGCCTTCCTATATTAGAGCTATACGAGACGATGTTTAAAACACTCCGGCAGCGTTTGCGGAAACATTGCATGTTCGGCGATTGCGTGACCCACGCATATGCTGGCGGCCACTATCAATGCAATCCAACACTGTGAGCTCATACCTGATATATTGTTACATATCGAGAAAAAAAAAACACCAAGAGCAATCACGTAAATGCATGCAAATCAAGAGGAGTGTCGTCTGCTCACCCACTAGCTTGGTCTGAAAATCAAACATGTAGCAGACGGTCCGTGCAGTACCAACTATGCGACTTTCCCACTACTATCTCCGAACATGCCGTTATCGACTCGTCTCCGCACGGAATACGACTAGTGAGTAATCCTAACCACAGCGGCAGTGAAATTGTCGTCCATTGCTTACGTAAGCGGGCGGGACAGTCGAAATGGATCGTCTCTAGCGTCGCAATGCGCTCATTAGGCCTTTTTTTTTCCCTTTTAAACAACGATGGCGAGTTCATTACGAGAAGAACCAAAGAGGGAAAGTGGGCAGAATGAGTTCGTTACGCGCTGAATGAAGAACTGGCGGGCACTTGTAGATGATGTTCTTCGATTGGCGATGGCGAAACCACTTGTTTCTTTTTATGCCCGGGACCATCACAGTGCATGTGCTTGACACACGTGCAATTATCTCCACGTTGCATATCGGCGAATTACGTAACACGACCGCAAAGAGCGTGCTGTGTCATCGACTCGGAAAGCTAAGCTCGCGTCTGTTTCATTTGAATAAACCGTAGCATGAAAGAGAAACACCGCATAATGGAGGGAGATATACAATTCCAAAAACGGCCTTACAGGAAAGGGAGAGATTGAGGGGGAATTCATATATCTAGCAGTCGATCGTTGCTACTTCTTTATGTCTCTATATAAAGTTGGCAACAAGTATCACACACTTGGCCACTGCTGTTTGTGTTTTGCCGCTGTGGCCAGCTGCGTGCGTCGCTCGCTTGGTCGAGGGTCTATGCATAATATATCGCGGACCACGTCCGCGCATGCGCTCTCGCTTGCTCATTATTGGAGCGTGGTGCAGTTTAGTGACGGCCGTGGCAGTAGTGTTCATTCTTTCATTATTTTCGTTTGTTCGTTTTGCTCTCTTTCTTAATGCCGGCTTCGTGGCTTTCACGTGGTCATTCATTTTTCAGCTGTGCCGTTTCTTTTTTTTTTTGTCCATATGCCAATGAATCTGTCACGCTGGTGGGCTTTGCCCTCAATTTCCAACCATACGCTTTTTGATTTCGTTCTGTTATCTTTGGAACTCCCGGAATAGATGAAAGGGACTACAGTTAAGAAGCTGTGCGCGGGGGGGGGGGGGGGGGTTGAATTGACGGGAGGTGTTCCTTTTCGTTTCTGTACTTTTGGTTATGCTTAGCGCGACTCTCTGTATTCTTGTTTTCTTTTGTTGGATGTAACTCCTACTTTATGATTGCTATTTTTCTTGGTACAAGTGACGGCTGAATGAACCTATACAGACACTGTATCGATGCCCGAGCATATTTAATTTGCTAGGTTTTTTATTATTTTTCCGCCACGTGCACTTAGGGGCGTTACTTGGGATTTTTCTCTCGGAATCGTGTTATATAATTAAAAAAAAAAGGCCGCAGCGCCAAGCCGGAATGGGGATTTCTTGCAGGTGCGTATTCTTGCCTCTTTTTTTTATTTTTCGCTGGTTAACCTCCCTGCCTTTCCTTGCATCTTTACCTCTCTCTCTCTCTCTCTCTCTCTCTATCTATCTATCTCTCTATTTTTCGCTTTTTTGCCCCCATCGCCTTTGATCGGTAGTCATTTTGTTCTCAATTCGTGCTTGTTCCGTGCTCCACGATCATGCTGGGTTCGGAAGGAATTCAGCGAGCGTGTATATCGATTATCATTAATATCGGCAGCCGCGGCATCGGTCTACGCCTTGCCGCATGGCCGCATGGCACGTGGAAACTTCTGACTTGAACGGCAGCGTATGTATGAATGCGGGTGCGTGCACGTGGAAATCTTGCAGCCCTGACATTGCTAAAGCTGTGCTGTGTTTGCCGAAAATATAGGCTCTTCTCAGGTTGACCAACCGCTTCTGGCGAGAAAGTTGTTTGAGAATAATAGGGCTAGCGTGAGTGGCACAGTGACGAGAAGATGAAACACGAGGCTAGGCTAGACTTCTATTACCTTTTTGTTACAATCAACATGCTAGCATATATATTGCATTAAAAAGAAATGTAGGTGGCATTCGGAGAGAAAGAAGGAGGGAAAGAAATAAGCGGAAGGACAGTGTGGTTAGCCAATTCTTAGACAGGCTGGCTACCCTGTCTTGGAAAGGGGTAAGGGGACTAAATGATGATAGAAAGAGACTAGGCTAAACTTCTATTGCGTTTTTGTTACATTCAAAACGCTAGCATATATACTATATTAAAAAAAACCACGTAGGTGGCATTCGGAGAGAAAGATGGAGGGAAAGAAATAAGCGGAAGGACAGTGAGGTTAGCCAGTTCTTAGACAGGCTGGCTACCCTGTCTTAAAAAGGGGTAAGGGGAATAAAAGATGATATAAAAGAGATGTTACAAAGAAAGATAGGACAGAGAGAGAGAGAGAGAGAGAGAGAGAGATAAAGGTGCAAGGAAAGGCAGGGAGGTTAACCAGACGCACATCCGGTTTGCTACCCTGCACTGGGGAAAGAATAAAGGGGAGAAAAGAGGTTGCAGAAAGATAAGAAGGTACACACAATCACGAGCACACTCGGGGAGCACACACAGTCTACAGGCGGTCGCTCAGGTTTGTTGACCTAAGGTAAAGTAGCAGTGCTTTAGTTGCTTTCTGCGCAACTGAGGCAGATGCCCAAGGTCCTAGTATCTTCTGCACACAAAATGGTCCGGGGTCAAGTCGATTCAAAACCATCCGGAGCTGGCATCGCTGTGTGTCGTAGCAAGCGCAGCTGCACAGGACGTGTTCGATGGTCTCTTCAGCTCCGCAGTAGTCGCATGTAGGAGTGTCTGCCATACCAATGCGAAAGGAGTACACCTTTGTGAATGCAACACCCAACCAAAGGCGGCATAACAGTGTCGCATCGGAGCGGGAAAGTTGTGATGGTAGCTTTAGCTTGAGCGAAGGATCCAGTTCATAAAATGGACACCTTTGGAAGCTGGTAGACGACCAGAACGTGCGTGCGAGATCTCGAGCCAGCAGGTAAAGTTTTCTTGCTGCATCATTCCTTCATAGAGGAATCGGGACTACACGGGTTTCTTCATGGGCTGAGCGGGCTGCATCATCGGCTAATTGATTTTCGGTAATACCGATATGTCCAGGCAACCATTGATATATAATATCATGCCCTCGTGCTAGAGCTTCATGATGGCAATGTCTTATTTCTTGTACCAGTTGGTCATGACTCCTCCTACGCATGGCAGACTGCAAACTCTGAAGCGCTGCCTTCGAATCACAGAATATGACCCACTTTCCTTGACGTTCTTGAACGAGATATTGTAAAGCAGCCCTTATAGCAGCAAGCTCTGATGCCGTAGAGGTAGTCATATGCGACAACTTAAACTTGATTGTCATTTCTGCAGCCGGAATTACAGCGGCACCTGATGAGCTGCTGGACGAGACGGACCCATCAGTGTGTATCTGCGTTCGGTCTAAGTACAACTCATGTAATAATAGCAGTGTTGCTTGCTTCAATGCTACTCTGGAGTGACTGCTTTTCTTTTTGATTCCCGGAATTTCTAGACGTACTGCATATGGCTAGGAGGTGAGAAAGTGTGACGGTTCTTGAAAATTGTAGTGAGGAAGTAATGATATCGCATTCGCTAAATCGTAGGGTCTCTACGTTACCACTTGTTTCTCTTCGAGTTTTCTCAGCAGTCGTGACGCGACAGCACTCATCCCAGCATGATTCGCTATCCATAAAATCACTGAGGTGCACTTGATATAGTTTAAGCTAACGACACCGAACGCAAAGCTCGAAGTGTGCGTTTCCTAAATGTGAGGATAACAAACAATAATTACAGGATACTACACATGGATAGTTACAAGCTCGTGACTAACACCAGGGCCGCACGTTCGGGCGTCTATGGATAACCATGCGTGCGAAGTGCTTTGGCGGCGATTTTAACTTTCTAGTATCTTGTCTACACTTCACTTACTGCAGTGAAATCGCATGATAGTTACATTTCATGTCATTTACCGTACATACGTATTTGACTGGTGCATGTAGCATAGCATAGCATAGCATAGCATAGCATAGCATAGCATATCGTAGCAATAGTATAGTATAGTATGAAGCGGTATGAGCCTTTGGACAGAAGATGAAGAAGCGCGAGGGCCGGGGCAGGAGAGAAGAGGAGGATGAAGTGAAAAATAAAGCAGATTAAGATGGACGCCAGTTCCATACTGAAGCTTTAATGCTGTTCCGTTATTTTAAGTAGGAACACTACATTATTTTGGCGCAGCCGGCCATCGAAGCCATCATGTGGGTGACGTTCTTCATAGACGAGACCTCCGAGGAGATCATCTTTTCGAAGTACCAAGTTCAAGACGAAGCAGCGGTAGACCTACCTCGTGAGCTCAGCTCGGAAGAACTCGTAAACCTGGTTGTGGAAAAGGCAGCCGTAGACACTACTGAACTACGACGGAAAGGTGCTGTGAAAGTGAACTTGCGTGTGGCGACCTTCAACGACCTAGTTCTTGAACCAGCGCGTCGAAAACACTCAGGATCACGATCTTCGACGGAAGAGGTGAGCCTCGTTTTGAAAGCTTTTCAGCTGCAACAGGAACAGATGATTCAACAAAACCAAATAATGACATCTCTTATAAGCTCTCTGAATGCTGAGAGACCGACACCTAATTTCGTAGAACCTGATGCTTTCGACGGTGTGTCTTCAAATCCAGAAAGTTGGCTTGATTTCTACGAATATGCCGCTGGAAAAAACAAGTGGCTCTCTGATGAGGCTAAAATCACCAACATGCGCGTTTACTTGAGAGGTGTTGCGCGAAAGTGGTATGAAACATGCATTCTGGAAGACAGTGACGACTCTTGGAGCCAGTGGAGGAAAAAGTTTTTGACTGCATTCCGAAGCAATCCAGTAGAAAGATGGAACACGGCGCTTAATTTCAAGTCTGAGCAAAGCTGCCTTGTCGAGTACTTCTTTGAGAAACGCCGTCTTTTAAAGCTGGCGGAGCCTTTGCTTCCATCTACGGCCGTAGTTGCCTTAATAATGCATGGATTGCACACTAACGTGTTGAAGCAAGTGCAAATACTGTCACCAAAGACTCTAGATGACCTCCTCGCGTGTCTTCAGAACATACCATCAGCTTCGGAAACAAGCATAACCGCCGAGTCAAGCAGCTGTTTCAGTCGGAGTAAATCGGACTGGTCAAGCCGCGCTCAGCGAGAACCGAGCCACCTCGCAACTCGCACAGATAACTTGCCCTGGCGTGTTCCAAGAGGTCGAGTGAATAATATCGACACTGAAGCTCAGGAGTATTCGACAGAAAAAAACTAATAAACGAGGGTGATCAGTCCCACCCGATGACTCCAAATGAGACTGTTTATTTAAGTTGCTCTAGCCTACTTCACATTCCCGTCAAAGTAGGAAACAAACATATGATGGCTCTGGTAGACAGCGGTGCTTCTGTGTCCATTATAAATGCCAAGCTGGTGGATGCAAATCGCTTGCATAGTGGAAGAATTCTACGAGTACAAGGCTATGATGGAAAAGTAACGTTGCATGATCAGTGGGCCTTGGTAAACATCGAGTTCCAGGGTCAGCAAATAGAGAGCGAAGTGTTGGTGATAGAGGGGGTAACGTACGACTTTTTGCTATCAAGACCAGATATAAAGAAACTAAAGATCAACGTGTACTGGGACGATGTGGTTCTAGTAGAAGGAGTAGCAAGGAACGAGACAAATCAGGGTAGACAAGATAATCTACGAGTTGTCAAGTGCGCGGAGGATATCGCAACGACCTACCCTGAACTTGTATGCATAGGAAGCTATCCTCAGGCGATGAAGTCCCACAAGGTTCCTTTCGAACTCGCTGACAAGACCGTCATCCGGAAAGCACCTTACAATATGTCAAGGGAGCGAAAGATGTGGCTCAAGAAAGAGTTGCAGGAGATGCTAGATGCTGATATCATACGACCTTCGGTATCACCCTTCGCTTCTCCCATAACGATCGCACCGAAAGAAGACGGAACCTTCAGATTATGCACCGACTACAGGGTTCTCAATCGTCAGACAGAACTCATACCATTTCCTATGCCGAAGATCGACACAATTATAGATGAGACCGGGGGTTGCCGACATTTTTCCCGCATCGATTTATGCAAAGGTTTCTGGCAGATCCCACTAACCGAAGAAACAAAAATGTACACCGCTTTTATCACGCCATTCGATCTCTACGAATACAACCGGCTCCCTTTCGGTTGGAAAAACTCGCCAGCGTGGTTCCAGAAGATCATGAACGACGTCCTAAAGCCATTCCTTGGTGTTTTTTGTAATGTGTACATAGACGACATTATAGTCTTCTCCAAAACAGAGGCTGAGCATCAGGACCATCTGTCTCAGGTGTTAAACGCCTTGAGCTTGGCACATCTCAAGGTTAATTTTAAGAAGAGTGTATTCTTTCAACAAAAAGTGGTGTTTCTTGGAAGAGTCTTCGATGGGAACACCAAAAGCACAAAACAAGAGTCCGTCGAGAAGATCTCCCAGTTGAAGAAACCATATGACGTCCATTCACTGCGTGTGTTTTTGGGATTGGCAGGACATTTCCGATCTTTCATAAAGGACTTTGCTGTCAAAACTAGATGCCTCACGCGCTTAACGCAGAAAGAAGTTCCCTTTGAATGGAGTGACGAATGTGAGAGAGTCTACCGTGACTTGGTGCACAGAATTTCTTCTGACCCCGTTCTGCGTATACCAGATTTCACTTTACCCTTTGAATTGAACACTGACGCCTCACATTATGGGACTGGTGCAGTGTTGTATCAAAAATGTATTGAAGCATCTGGCCGAGAAAAGCGACACGTAGTCGGTTACTACAGTTACACTTTCAAGCCGTCTGAAACAAACTACACTACTACGGAAAAAGAAGCACTGGCGGTTCTGAAGGCCGTTGACTACTTCCGCACGTACCTGGAAGGTACGAAGTTCACTTTGTTCACCGATCACCAGGCACTCACTCATCTCTTGAATATGACCCAAACTAAAGGGCGTATCGCCAGATGGGTGAATTACTTGCAGCAATTTGACTTTACCATCTCGCACCGACCCGGACCGCTTTTAACCGATGCAGATGCTCTATCAAGATTGATGGTACAAAACAACACAGAAAAATCTGAAGAAATCAATGAAGTGAAGCTGTGGGAAGGCTCAGAACAACTGGTTTTTACGGAAGGTCGGTATCAAGTCCCACCAACTCTTGTTTCCAAAGTGCTTTACTTGTACCACGATAGCCCAGAATCTGGAGGACACGACGGCTTTTGGCGTACCTACAACAAGTTGGTCAAGAGGTTTACGTGGCCTCACATGAAGAAAGACGTTAGTCAGTACGTTCGTTCATGCCATGTGTGTCAAGTACACAAAGTCAAGTATAAACAGCCTACGGACACCATGATACTACCTTGCCACTCGAACGTGCCTTTTGAAGTAGTTCACCTGGATTTCGCCGAACTTAACAAGAAACGGGAAGGAGTCAGAAAAACGCAAGCTTTTCTGCTGGCCATAGATGAATGCACCAGGATGGTCGCGGCACGAGCAGGAAAAGAAGATGCAAATAGCGTCATAACCCTTCTCGAAAGGGACATGTTTAGAACTACGCGGACAATCGTATGCGATAACGGCCCCGCGTTCAAGAGTGAAAAGCTAGTAAGATGGGCTCGAGATCACAATGTATCGATCAAGTTCTGTGCGCCATACCATCCTGCGGCGAATGGGCTTGCAGAACGTGCCATACGGGACGTGAAACAATACATCAAGATGTACGATAGTTTTCCTGGGGGATGGAAATGTTCTTTAGAAGCAGCCGTAAAACATCATAACCGATCCTACACAAGTGGCTTGGGGTGCAGTCCACAGTACGCTTCTACAGGAGAGACCCCTATTCTGCAGGCAGACCGTGAGTTGGGACTCTTGGAAAACCTCAAGATTGTCGAGGAGAGGCAACAAAAATCACAGGAGGAGAGGTACCGAAAACGAATGAAAAAGAATTTCGACAAGAGGCATCGAGCAGACATGCCAGACATTCAAGTCACCGACCTCGTACTAGTGAGAAAAGGAATAAGAGATTCCAGTGCCAAATTTTATGGGCCTTACTCTGTGACCAAGACAGCCACCCAGAACGGAATTTTGAAGACTGTCTGGTACACTGGTGAACGTGGATCTGTTGAATGTGCTTCAATTGGGAATGTCTTCAAGTATTACCCCAGGAGGGGTAATTAAAAGAAAGCGGGAAGGGTGAAGCGGTATGAGCCTTTGGACAGAAGATGAAGAAGCGCGAGGGCCGGGGCAGGAGAGAAGAGGAGGATGAAGTGAAAAATAAAGCAGATTAAGATGGACGCCAGTTCCATACTGAAGCTTTAATGCTGTTCCGTTATTTTAAGTAGGAACACTACATAGTATAGTATAGTATAGTATAGTATAGTATAGTATAGTATAGTATAGTATAGTATGTGACGCTACGATGAATGGGAGACGTGGCCTGGATCATCATCATCATCATCATCATCATCATCATCATCATCATCATCAGCCTGACTACGTCCACTGCCTGACGTAGTCACTGCAGGCCTGGCTCATACCCCATGTTTATTCTGTTCTGCACTTCTTCCTTCTCTGCCTCTACAACTACTCCTAACCATCGCTACCTTCTTACGTTACAAGTATAGTATAGTGTAGTATAGTATAGTATAGCGGGCCGCGTAGTAATACTGTGCACCGGCAATCTCTCACTCTCCCGCTAGGCCCAGCGTGTGCTACGGTGCACGATTTTGAAAGTACAGCCAGCGCACAGGGCTGTAGCCCGTTCCTAATGAGCCCCTCGCTTCGTCGCGTCGGTCCACCCGCTTGAATATATGACGCCACCGCTGCTGACGATGTATTAGCGCATATATGCCAGAAGCCGTAATCCTCGGCGCGCAGTGCAGTTGTTGCCACCCGTCTCCAGCAGTGCCACGTTCGCCGTGTCTGGACCACCTGCGGGCCGCTCTTTATATACCTCGCAGGAGCGGGCACGGCAAAGCCAACCGCAGTCGCGCTTAACTCCCGGAGTTGGCGTGGCGCGAGGTTTTTGCTTCCTCCCCTCGATCGTGCACGCGCGCCCAGTCGAGTTCGTGTGCGCATGACGTCTGGGTTTTTCGCACAACGCGACTCTGAATATGTGGGCGCCGCTGAATAGGCCATCGCTGCTGTATAGATTAGCAATGATCGTCGTGTGGGGGACCGAAGAAAAGCGAGGTGCGTTGGCGAGACGAGATTTCGACGTGCCCACCGCCTGCCATATCTGTCATAGCCCACTATATATATATATATATATATATATATATATATATATATATATATATATATATATATATATATATATATATATATATATATAAGGCAAAGATGTGTATACCTAAGGGCTCGTTTTTTCGTGTTTTGACACAATATTAATGAGATCTAACAGACAATAATGCCAAGGAATGTATAGGGAAAGATATTAGAACCAATGTAATGTAAATAGTAGTAGTAGTAGTAGTAGTAGTACTTTTATTTACAGTAAGCCGGATACAGAGCTCACTGCAGGGGCAAAGGGCTAAAGGCGAACAGCCTGACAAAGGCCCTTGTCCCTCCGCAGTCCGTGACAGTGCAAAGCTTAGACATCAGCACTGACAAACAATATATATATATTCAATACATTGGTTTCAAGCAATCTGCAATTGTACACACAAAATTCAAACATAAATAGCATAAGAAGTTTACATAACACATTTTAAGAATTAGAGGTCACTCTCGTAAAAATTCACAACTAAACGATATCAATGAAACAACTAAAAAAACAGACACAAAATGCATGCGGATACAATGAATTGCGCTGTATACACTCGTATAATTGACATAAAAATTTATGAACAATTTAAGCATTTGCAGAGGCATGAGACTCTATTACGTAGTTTTGATAGTGTAGACCGGTGGTTATGAATAAGTTCTTTATTTGTTTCTTGAAAGTCGCACTACTAGCCCTAAGGTTCAATTGATCTGCAAGGGTATTTAAAACCTGAGGTACCTGGTAAGCAACACTTTGTTTTCCATACTTGGTTCTTGTTCTAGGAGCTCGTTTCTTTTGTTCTCGCAGACTGTAGTGTGGTCTTTCGGTGCAACTTTCTTCATATAGCTTAGTCTTTTGTATTAACTGAAGCAATTTAAAATGAGATAATTGATCAATTCTGAGTATGGAATGTTTAATGAATAGTGGAGCAGTGCGCAAGTCTTGTAGATTCCCCCTGTATTTTTTAAAGCAGCGCAATATTTTCTTTTGTATAGTTATTAACTTATGGTAATTCCCTTGTGTTGTCGTTCCACAGACTAACATCCCATAAGTTACTTTAGAATGGAAGAGTGCATAGTACATACTTATTTTTAACCTCAATGGGATTAAGTGCATTGTTCTAAAAAAACAACCAACTATTCGCGCTAATGCGGTGATCAGATGATTTACATGTGTGTTCCAGTTTAATTCCTCCTGAAACCATACACCAAGAAACTTTTGTTCCTTAACATGTGCGATGCAATTTCCTTCGAATTTTACAGCTATGTTACTAATAAGAAGGAAGACAAGTGGGTGAAAAAATAACTTGCCGTGAGCCGTGAGCAGGAATTGAACCTACGACCTTCGAACATATATATATATATATATATATATATATATATATATATATATATATATATATATATATATATATATATATATATAGAGAGAGAGAGAGAGAGAGAGAGAGAGAGAGAGAGAGAAGAAAGGAAATCCGAGGGGCTTGGTTTTATGGTGATCTTGATCATCATAACGATACGAGCACTTCCCTTGCAACATGAGAGTGGTGAACCTGCATAGCGTTCGCTTAGTTCATTAAACTTAGTTAACGAAAGGTGATAAATGTAGATGAAAAGAACTACCGCACTTGCGATAGCGATGGACTTCTTCGTACATAGCCGGCGATGCTTTTTTTTTTTTCAGGTAGATAACGATAGCCACCGGAAAACCAGTGCATGTTGGACAGGTCGCGGTTTGTTGCCGTACCTTCATTTTCTGAGGAATATGTACCAACTAGCCCCAGAGCGCGTTTTAGTCATTATTTTGTAATTCTTCCATGCAGCCTTTTTTCCATCTTTCAATTCGTCATTCTCTCTCTTTTTCCACCCTGATCGTCCTAAGGCAGCCCCCCCCCCCCCCCAAAAAAAAAAAAAACACTAATCCTTTATTAAAGGGGAACGAGGGCCTTAAAAAGCTTTTTTATTTATTATTCTACTGCCATGAAACTTAGCATTCATGTGTACCATTGAAGGGAGATTTCAAATCTGCAAACAGATTTCCAATAACCCATTCAGAAAAAAAGTGATGAGAAATTTCCCCATTGTGATGAGGTAATTTCTTACGGGTCGTTATGGTAACTAGCAATAAAAAAGTATTAGTTTTCAAAACTACATGTTTCTTCTAAAAGGGTCATCCCGAAGGCTAATGCAAACTAGATGTCAAAACGGTTATTTCTTTGATCAGAAATAATTTCTAAGCTTGGAAGGTGAAAATGAGCTTCCAGTAATTAGCTGGTATTTGTAATATAGTTACAAACATATCCAGTTGAGAAAACAATAAAAACTTTAGCCTGTAGTTTATGTGCTGCGAAAAAGAATGGTACCAAGTTTGTTTAGATATCTTCACAGAAACTTGCTCAAAACTTTCGTATGACACATTCACATCGCGAAAATAACAATGCCAAGAAAATTATGTTTTCAGTACTAAAACATTTGCATTTTCATATATTAGGCTTTTAACAAAAAGAAAAGGTGTTTTGCCGTAATATAAAAGTTTTCAGAAACATACTTTGCACTATAACTACCTGAAATTGGAATTTTCGCAAGTTGGCACTTTTTACAATATTGTGCTTTTTTAAGACCCTCGTCTCCCCTTAAGAAATACTCTAGCGATACCTACCTGATTTTCGACAAAGAAATATTTGCATATATTTTCTTTGTTAATGTCAGTAATGAAATATTATCTGTCTCAGTTTTTTTTTCATATCTAGTCACTTGTCTCCCTGTCTATCATTAACGTCAGGGTGATTTTTTTCGTGGCATCGTTTGTTGCGCGGTGCTTAACAGCTTTGGGAGCTGTGTCAACGTCTAGTTAGGTTTTTCCCCCCGTGTTTTCTTGTCGAAAGGAAGCCGGAGAATTACCCATTTGTGAGGTACTCGTCCTATATTCTGGATCTCAGTGAAACTTATGCCTCGCTACGCGCACTAGGGATAGCAACTGGCACTCGTACGGGTCGACGTAACTTGATCGGTCTCTGTCGACAAATGATCCAAGTATACTGCCAGTCCCACCAACTGGTCCAAGCGTCCACTCTGTCGATAACTTCCAGAAGTTCTTCGAGCCCTTCTCGACGAGTTACACGTGATGGCGGTCCCCCGGGTCGCCAACTTGCGTGCCACGCTGCCCTGTCGTTAAACCGAAACTATGTTCTCGCACCCTCGTGCATTGGGACTCGAAGAAACACGGTGGGTGACGTGGGTCCAATCAGACAAACACTATTTAGCCACGTTTGGGGTGGGTCTTGTCGCGTGGCGACCGGCAGCACGTGACCGGCATTCGTTTGTTGGCGTAGCAAGGGGGGGTGGGGAGGAGGTGAGTGACATGCGTCCTGCACGTCCACGTAGTTTTCTACGGGGAAACCCCTCCCCCCCCCCTCCTTCTATCCACCATCTTCCTTGTTTGGATAGTTCGCGCCCCCACAGTTCCGCCACACAGTAAAAATGTGGGCGTGTTAACGGTGGCATAAGGGGGTTGGTAGCGAAGGCATGCTGTGAAGCCGATGGCACAGGCTAGCAGGGTCTGAAGACTCGGCAAGCCAGCGCTGGATCCGTCCTTCCGGAAACTTCCGGACTGTTCCGTTTTCCCCGCAGTTGGGTCCAAGGGAGGGGTGGGTGTGAAGACGGGATGCTACTGCTGCTGTTGAGGTGGGTGACTCGGCTACCGTGTTTCGCCGCGCTTTAACATCTGAAATGGAAAGGTGGTGTGACGTGGTCCGATGCTTTCATAGAAGCGGCGAACAGAAACGTGTACGTGGTCCTAATAAAGTGACAAAGACCACGTGCGGAGGCCTGTATGGTTCTTCTATAGTGTTGTAAACAGAACTTCCAAGAAAGTCGCACGATAGCTTAAACATTTACATAATATGACTCTAAGAGGGCAGCTTTCTTTTTCGTCTCAATAAACGGTGAGAAGAATAACAACCAGAGACTTAAGGCAGACCGTAGTGTGAAGCGCATCATCATTTCACATTAGTTTTTTTTATTTTTCATTTCAGTGCAAAGAACTGCGTTTCCAGTTCTCTAGGCTGAAATCGCGCTGAGCGACCTCGGCGTAATTTTTGTCGACACGGCCTAATGAAACGCGCACGGGACGGCTTCTTTTACTCCCATAGCAGTGTTTACCAAGAACTCTAAATTGTTTAAAAAATTTCTTAACAGTGCTCATCAGTATTCTAGACATGATGACACCTGATGTAGTGCATCAAATTAAAAAAAGTAACTTTTTTTTTTCATTTACTGATGCCATCAGGTGGCGTCATATGAGACATTTACCTCCTAAAGTACCAGATATGCTGTAGTTGTAGTACATTGAATTCTCTTTAGGCGTTTCACGTTCAAACGTGGTCTGTAGCGTGCACTGCGTTTCAATGGCAAGCCTAATTTTTTGTTTCGTATGCATCGGAGGTTGTTTGTTGACGCGACGGGAGCTTTATGCGTGTGTGACGCGATGAGGCCATAGATCAGACTCTTCAAGAAGTATACGCGATCCTTTGGACATTCGGCTAAGACAACTAGAAGGTGAAGGCCATCCTTTCCCTTTTCGTCTTCTTTTCCTTCTCAGTAAATTGTTGGATCCTACCTCCCAAAAACTTTGTGCCACATAAGCTGGTTTCGCAATGCCTCCGTTATCGGAGGCGTTGCAATCTTTCTGCAGATCGCCTTGCATTGTATCACTTTCAATAGAACTACGTCTGTTGAGATAGAACGAGGTCTATTGTCAGAAGAACGAGGTCTTTTGAGCCTTTGTGACCGGCCTGCTGTTGACCAATCGACGATGTGGTGTCGCCAATTAATTAAGGGGATGTTTGACAACATGACGACGTCGTAAGGTAGCATCATGGCGTGACGATGCCCTTTTGCGTGACTTCGCTTCGACGCCCTGAACGTCACGCTTCGCGTTGGGGAGGGCGGGGGGGGGGGTATAGAAGGCTTTCGCATTGAAAACTCTCGAACTGAATTATTCCCAGCACGTGGTCAAGCTCTCTTTAGCTTGTGCTGAATGGCACCACTAGATTTATTCCCTCAGAGTATTCGTATAAGTATTTCAGCACTTAAGGCAGAATCCGGTTTAGTTCAGCTTTGTGATCGTCGACGCCCTTCCAGTCTTTTACAAAGTTCCTTCACAAAGTTCTTTTACGGCACCCTCAATCAAGTACCACACGCCGTGCGCATTTATCACCGCACCAGTCATCCGCAGCAGGTCGCACGCGCACGTGGCTGAACTGCTGACTTCTCTGCTTCGTCCATCCCACGTACTGCCTAGACTGGGAAAACTTTCCTGTTGACATTGCCGCCATTGTGTGCCCGTCCTTGCTTGGGCAACGTGCAATTAGTCGATATGAAATGAATTAATCTGGAAATCACGCGAAGATGGTTGCCTCTTTCAGGAGGCCCTCCAGGTAAATGAACTGAACTGAAAAAGAATTCCCACGTGTTCCTTGCACTATCGGGAAAAAGTTCCGCTGCTACTGCGTCGAATCATTCGGTACACGATGGCTGGCGCACTCGCCGAAGAAATCGCTCGCCCCGCCGTCCGCTCCGTTCGCTCTTGTCGGCCTGGCTGGCATGGCACTGGCGCGCTCCACGGGTCCCGGGGTGGTTCCGAGCTTCTGGCAATTAGGAAATGATCCGTGAACCTTTTTTCTTTTACGGGCCCCAGCGCAGACTGTTTTCGCCACTCGCTCCTCCGTCTTGGGCGCGTTTTTGCGCCTGACTTGATCGCAGCGTGGAAACGAATGACTCCCCACGCGGAGGAAGAAATTGAGTGTGTCTTGCCTGGGAAGACCGGACGAGGCTTTCGCCACCGCGGTCTCGCTTCGAGACGCCTGTCGAGAAGGGAGCGTAGGAAAAAGTAAAGCCAGACGGGTGGCGCCTATGGCGTTCGGCCACCTCTCTCCCATCTCTCTCCAGGAGCCGGGCCTCCCCGCAGAGTTCGTTTTCGTGCGCAGGCCACCGTGTCTGCCGTGGGCCCGAACTCTATAGAGAACAACCAGCTATGCCATGGCTCACGAAGAGACCATTTTAGTTTTGTTCTGTAGTGTTCACTGTTCACAACGATTCGTCAACGCATATGCGTGCGTTGACGGATCGGGGTGGGGGGGGTGGGGGGAGTAGATATTCAAGGAAGCAGACAATTCAAGTCAAGTGTGTTTGCTCATTCAGACCTATCTTGTCAATGTTCTGTTTATTTCAGTATGCTGCAGACCCTGTCGGTCCAAGCAAGAGTGGTTCACAAGTTATGCAGAACACTTACGATGGTGTCGCATACAGAAAGAGTCAAACAGAAATAAAATAAAACCGGATTCAGGACTGAATATAGTGTGAACAACAACCTTAACAATACTGGCAATAGTGCAATCAGGAGCTTCGAGTGAAAACAAACAAAACGCGGCCTAATATTCAGGGTTTTTATGCAGAACACTTACGATGGTGTCGCATACAGAAAGAGTCAAACAGAAATAAAATAAAACCGGATTCAGGACTAAATATAGTGTGAACAACTACCTTAACAATACTAACAATGGTGCAATCAGCAGCTTTGAGTGAAAAAAACAAAACAAAACACGGTCTAATATTCAGGGTTTTGACCACGCCCGTTTTTCACGATAGCTGCAGCTGAGAAACCTTGATGTTCAATTCCAAGATGGCCTACTTCCTTGTACCCCAGTTGGCCCACAGCTGTACCCCAGTTGGTAGGCCGTTGTGACCAACACTTCAACGATTCATTATCATATTTCAATGGCTGCGAAAGTTGATTGCAGTCCAGCTCATCAAAACGAGGCCGGGGTTCACGCTTCAGTAAAACTTGTCCTCAGATGCTGTGTTTTGAAGACTGTACTGGCCGGAAGCAGTTGCATAACCGGAAACACGTAACAGGCGCCGCCATGTTTCGGGCGGCACCCATCTGTCTTGTATGTATAGTCTACCATCCCCCAAGCGGCTGTGTTACGACTCAACGCTTGCACGCAAGCCCTTCTTTGCCCCTGGTGAAGTGGGACAGCCGCAGCCACCACACCGTCAACGGGGACGCCTTCTGGACTCTACATTTGTCACGCAACATCCACGATCGATGTGCGTACACATGGAGGATCGAGCTGTGCGTGTATGCCGGCAGCCAATGGCATCAATATGCGTCGGCTTTTGTAGGGTGGGCGTCTTCTCGAGGTCAATCGGTGCCGCTTCGCCACTCGCGTAACGAGGCAACCCCGACACGACTGAACCGCGTTTCAATCAAGCGGAATGTTCCACTTGGCTTCTTCCCTCCATGCCCGTCGCATGCCTGTTTCGTGGCTTTCTGCCACACAAGAACGGCCACGTCCGCACAGGAACTCGGCCCCGGTCATTCTGCGGCGCAGGTCTTGAGCCCGGCGGAGAAATGAAGCCAGAGTGACCCGCACGCGACCTCCTTTTTATAAGCCTCTATTTGGACAAGCTTAAACCACAGCAAGACGGTCAGGCTTTCGCTTTGATCGCGAAGATTACAAGCACGTGTCCTTTTTCCAAACCCGTTGCCTCGACTCATTCAAACCCTCGCTTTCGTACGAAGCTCGCGGTCATGCATCCTAGGCTGAAGTAACGCAAGCTAGGGGCGAAGTGAACTCCAAAGATGTGGTGGGAGCTCAGTTTATATACGTTTCCCGCCAAGCGCACGACAGCGACGGGCTGCCTTTCCTCCTGGACTGCGTAGGAGCGTCGCAATTCGCCACCGCTTTTTGAGTTCCGGCAGATTACGCTCGGCTGGCTGCACAGCTCGGCGTTTGGCACGTGCGCTCGCTCATCCCAAAAGCCCCCGGCTCGTGCGCTAGCCCTCGGCTTTTGACTTCGGAGGGAGGAAACTCGTTTGCAGGAAGTGGAGAGAGGGGAGGGAAGAGGCGAAGTGACGTCCATATTTCAAACCTTTAATTCGAGATCTGTGTATCTCCTCTCAGACTGACTGTCTCTTCAGACTCCCCGTCGTCTCTCTTTCTCTCACTTTCCTTCTCTTCCGCTCTTTCTTTCTGCACAGCGAAAGTGTTCTCTGTCGTCGCATGGTTCGAGCTCACTGTGGTGGTTGTGGTGTTGGTGGCAGGGTTTGAATCCCTTCCGGCGTCCGCCTCCCCCAACTTTGAACCTTTTGAACACCACCCTCCTCGCGTTGCTCAGTATAGCTGTTTCGTTGGGTTGTACACTGGCACGCGACCGTCACATCCCTCCCCCTCTCCTACCCCATTCACGCGTTGTGTCGTGCGGCGACGAGTGAACCCTTTCTGGCCTAATGGTCGCCGCGAATGCGCCCGTCAAAAAAAAAAAAAAAGGGTAACGAAGGGAAGTATGGTCCCCTAGTTTCGGAATGAGAGACGATGTGGCGGAGGGAACGGGGGAAGGTAGGAAGGGACGGCCCCTGTCACGAGATTGGGATTGCGCGTGCGCTCTTAATTATCCACCTCTTTTGAGAAGCGCCAGTCTGCGCGCTTGCCGCTTTATGGGAAGAACAGCGCAGAAGGCGACCCACGCGCGGAGCGGCTTGTGTGTCTGTGATGGTTTTAGGCCTCGTCCCAAAACGTCCGTCGCATATACGTAACACACATATGCGCGCAAATGGCTGCCGGAGTGTGTACCATCGTCGTCGGCGCCTTGTACTGCACTAATGGATGCCGCTGGCTTTATTACTATTACCTCGCTTTGGGTTCTTGTTGTTTTCGTAATACGCCACTCTGGGCGGATCACTCACTCTGTTGGAGCGAGCGTTGTGCACGGACCATCGCATCACTGCGTCCAGCTAGCTGCCGGGGAACGCCACACAGAGCTTCGAAAATTCCGGCCGACACGGCAAGCTTGCACGCTGGAACGGGCCTCTTGCGACGGAAGCCTGCATGCTCTTGTGTAGTGGTGGTAGTGGTTACAATGAAGAGGAAAAAGGCACCTAATTTCTGTCTGCCTTCAGGCGACACGGCGCAGTGCCTTATAGGGGTGGGGGGAAGGAGGGATAAAAGAATAGAAGGAAAGTAGAAGCAGAAGAAGACAGCCAACGAGAGGAAAAAAGAAGGAGATAGGAAAGTGGGGATCCGGTCGAAGCAGTCCAAGGGCGGGGTGCCACAATGCGAGAGCTACACGGCGTCAGGAGACCGCGGAGGGCGAACCAGTCGGCGGGAGCTACGCTGAAGTCGGAGATCGCGAGGGCACAACCGTCCAGCTTGAAATCCTGCGAGCGAATCCGCTCTTGTGTAGTATATACCGCTATGCTTAAACTCCACGGTTAGTTGAGTCCCTCGGCTGCAATGGTTGGTGGTCTCTTGTGTTCCCTGTGTACCCTCGGCTCCCTGTCCGCTCCTTCTTCTTCTTCTTCATCTAGCGGAGGGAAGAGGAGACCGTTTGTAATCATTAAGCGGCGTTCCGCGTGTGGCACGCCATCGCGTGGCGTTGCGGAGGCTCTGTATGTGGGACCACTCTGGCCGGATGTCCGCAGCCCACGCGTCGGGGGTGTCCAGAGGGCGCTCGTGCGCGGGTAGTAGTAAAGTGCGTAAGGGAAATATAGGCAGCGTGCGCGAGCCTCTGTGGCGCCCTCAAGCGGCGGGATCGTTTGTTATGGCATGCATGGTTAGCACAATCGCAAGTTGCCCGAGTGCTTTGCTGGTTATGCACTTCTTTCTTTCAATGACTTTGTTGATGGTGATGTTTTCACCTGATCTGGAAAATTCAGATGGTGCATGCTTTAGAGCGGAAGGGTGGCCATTTCGACGCCTCTGTATAGCAATGAAACCCGTTGGATCTAGTGACCCTTGTTTTAAAGTGACGTATAGCCGGAGATGGGGGAGGAGTGGACGAGGGATATGCTGCACTAAGAGCCTTATTTAGGCGTTTCGTTGGATGGTTGGGATGCATTTTGGATGCTCATAAAGTGTGTCATATATGAGCTGGCGTGCCAACAATTTACGAAATAAATGCGCTCTTTCAGAGAGTGTGCACACTGTGCTGTGTGCTTGAGTTTCCGAAAATTGATACGAATCGGAGTACTAGGTACCTCACGTTACCACGGGAGATGGGCAAGCTGTTTCTTGAACAGTGAAAGTGAAGGATGGAATATACTGCAAACACAGCATGGCGCGTGTTTCTGAATAACCCACCCGCCACGGCGGTCTAGTGGCTGGCACTTGGCTGCTGACCCGCAGGTCGAGGGATCGAATTCCGGCCGCGGCGGTCGCATCCTCGATGGAGGCGAAAAGGCTGGAGGCCGGTGTGCTTAGATTTAAGGGTGCGTTGAAGAACCCCAGGTGGTGTGAATTTCCGGAGCCCTACACTACGGCGTCTCTCATAATCAAATCATATGGTGGTTTTGGGACGTTGAACCCCACATATTATTACGAAAAAAAAAAACAAAGACAATTTTGAGTACAAGGCGCAGTACTGCGAAGGAGCCGTAATCGGTTCAGCAAAAAAGAAGCTAAAGCTATTTTATACGTGCCTCGTATGTGTTTAGAAAAAAAAATTAAACGCTTTAGAGCACTGTGCTATGGGAGAGCCATAGGCCGTCCCGACTGAGTGAAATAATGAAATTCTGTGTGTTCAGAATAAGCGATTCACGATTTAGAGTAGATACTAGATGACGCTCTACTATGGATGAACTTAAAGCTGTCTCAGTTGGCCAGGGGTTTACAAAAAAGTGGTTAACGATTTAGAGCACTTGGTACTATACTATGGGAGAGCATAAAGCCGTCCCGTGGGCCCCACACTTGATTCTGTGTTTAGAAAAAAACGATTTCGAGTACTTCGTACTCAACTATGGGAGAACACTGAGCCGTCCCGCTAAAATTATGCCATTTCTGGCATATGCATGAGATACCCAACGTACCACAAGACTTGTGGTTTTGTGCCGACAGTGAAGTTGACTTTTAAGTAACGCAACTGCGCTGAAACTTATACAGGTGGGCCTTCCGAAATTAGGCGGTTCTTGCAATCTCCATCGCACGAGTGCTGGTGTTAAAAGAGAATTTCATTTTGCTGGTTAAATTGAATATGTTTGAAAATTTTAGCGGGACCGCGTGTTCTTTAGCGTCGCACTTACGCAGCCCTACACTTTTGACAATTAAGCAAGGAAGGTAAGTGGACGCATTTGCGAACTATAGACCATCGCCGACACAAGTTTTCTCACATTGGCGACACTGGGGAAAGGCAAACTAATGCCAAAAAATGCCCCCATCGAAGGCGTAGAATAAATGTCAGGGTTCCAGCTGGAATCGAACCAAATCATTCTGCGTGGCAATGAAGCGTTCTACCACAGAGCTACGCCAGGTCTCGGAACTACATTTCAAATAGACGCTAATCTTCGTGAAACGTCAATAGGGGTTGCGGCGCTATCTACCCAATTTTATAAACATTACATATGTACACCTTTGATACAGCCGTCACGTCGGGTTTTATTTTATTTACCTTTAGAAGATTTTTTTGAATATTCGTAAAATCGGGAGTAAGTGCTGTATTGGAAGTGCTTAGAAAAAAATTGCGATTGTCACTCGATGGTTGCTTCTACTACTGCGTAATAGCGAGTCACCTTTTTGACTGTAAGAAAGTAGACATCTTTAGAACGGGTTGTCTAGAGCTCTGCGTGTACGCATTTTATTAGGGTTCTCGTCAGTGCGCACGATTCGTATACGCTAAACACTGTTTAGTTTAGCGTTACGTTTTTTTTTTATTGAGTAGGCGAAGGTCAAATTATATTGATCGTTAAACTTGGAACGAAAAATGATTGGAAACACGTTGCCATAGGCACCAATGCACTCCGTATGAGTGAAGCGTGACCAGGCGAGGAGGGGAGAAAGAACAAAAACCCGAACCTCCACGCATTTTTTTTTTCGAATTCCGTTAACAAGATATGTGCCAAAGTAAACTAGAAAGTTGGGTAACGGTTTATCTGACGCTTGGCTAAATTTCGTTGATAGCCCCTCCACCCCCCACCCTCTTTTTTTCATTCAAGGGTAGAGGAGGTGCGGGGCATGTTTGTCGGTTATGTGGGCTTGTGTTGAGTTCGGTGCATTGTGGGTCTACTATAGGCGTCAATCAATTTTGCGCGGTGGTGTCGTGGCTCTCTTCCGTAAGTTATTTATTCTCTGATGTGCCGTTTACTGGCCTGACACTTCAAAGAAGCTAACTAGCACGGAGAATGTGTAGATAACCGTTTCAGTGATGGCAGACTGCTTTCGCTCAAGTACAAGTGTCATGCCCTTCGCCTTTTGTGACAGAGAATGGCCTACGCTAAGAAAAGGAACACTGTACTGGGGTGTACTTGCCGTGTTATAGTGCACTGTAGCTCTGAACAATGTTGCTCTCAAGGCTGCTGTCTTTTTCCAGTAGTTTTCATCGACTGGGCCACGTAATTTCCCTAAATTTAACAACGTTTATTAAACTGAACATCGTTTACACTTGCTTTCAGATATCGATTTTGTAATCTCTTGTCAAGCGCCTGTTGGCGAGATTACATACGTCGCGCTTGCATGAGTTCGGTGAACTCATTCAACGGGTGAATGTCATTCGCTATGCCCGTGTAGTGGCTACAGAAACGACTTTCGCACCTAACGTCATTGGCCGCGAATGACATTACAAATGCCGCGTGACAGAGGTATTAGTTGTTCACCAACACTCGAACGAGGCTTACACTTTCGATAAGCCCGGCCACACGCGAAATGAGCAGTGTACTAGTTTGTCAAGCTTATGCAGACGTGCCCACACCTGTCCAACAGACAAAAAAAAAACAATTAAAAACAAGTCAGACGCACTATTCAGAACGCGAGGACTGCTCGGTGTGCGCCTTGCGTATGCGTTAAGTCATATCACAAGAAATGCAGTAAGAGGCGAGGGGAGGGGGTATACAGCTTCATACATGGATACTAATGCGTGGATAGGGGGGGGGGGGGGAGGGTGCAGGGGGTGACCGGATGCTTGTGTAGCGGTGGAGGACGACGATCCGCGCGGGCCGCCGCAAATGACAGCGTTCGAAGCGGAACAAATCGGAATGGCTCGCGCAGCCCCGAAATGAGCGGCGGGATATCCCGCTGGGAATCGAGCGAAGAAGAGGATATGGAGGCGAGGACGCGGGGCGTTGTTGTCCCACGAGATGGCGCCGCCGCCGCGGGTGAGCAGCGTCGTGCGATGTCCTTTCCCGTTCCGATCGTGATTTCTCGGTGTACTGTTTTCGTTGTATATAGTTTCTGCTTTCGAGGAAAGTTGTCTGCACAGTGACGTGAATGAAAGCGAGATTAGGTCGTCATGTCAGCGCGTGTCGTCCGCACTGCATCTTGTGCGTCTCTCTTTCGGATTGTGACTTTCCTTTGTTGTGGACTCACGTGTTTGTATGAGTGTTTGTGCTTGTGCGTGCGTGTATCCGTTCCGAGGTTATGTGCTTTTTCTACCTACGTCGAAGTTTTTTCTTTCTCAGAAAAAAAAATTAAAAAAAGAAATCGCGCACGCCACTATACTTTACGAGAACCTGGTATCGTACACCCGCGCTGCATCTATAGGGTGCGTGCGAGTCATTGTGTCAGCGATACTTAGGTTTATTTCTTGTATTCTTGTCACAACCTGCTATGTGTAGTCTACGCGTATAGGCACGCGTTCTTTTTTATTTCCTGTTGCTTACCTTTCTGCGTTTCCGTTTGCTAGTACCCCCGTCTCTCTTCACGAGGGTCAGTCGGTCTTGCTAGCCATGCGCCGACGCGTGACCTTTGACCTTTCGTTTGTTCGCTCCATGGGCGTTCCGTTAATGTTTTTTTTTTCGGCGGCTCAGTCGCATGTTGTCTGTTTTGTTGAGCTTCGCCGCTTTGTTTGCGTTCGAGGATGAGCGGCCCCATGATACGGCTTGGGCAAATGGAACACCGCTCATCCGCCTGGATATGAGCGGGGACGCCCTGTCCGGTTTCTCTGGAATCCTTCGCATTTGGGACGAACTCCGGTGTGTGTAGAATTTAATGTTCATTTACATTACAACAACCGCAATGTAAGGTGCCGGTGGACTAGGTCTCTGAGAAGTATGAAAATGTTGGTCCGCAGTATCAGTAGAGCATTTTTTGTGTTGCATTTGCCTAAGAGCTGATGGAAAGGGCGCGTGGGGCTGTCAGGTCGGGAATAATGTGCATTGAGAGCACCGGAATCAGCCCGAGAGGGAGGGTTTAACCCCCCCCCCCCGCGAAAATTTTCAATTTCGTTTGCGTATAACAAATACGTACACATACAAACGTACACACGAACTATGGTTGAACCCCTCGCATCCCACGAAACAACTTTCTGGCTACGTCCCGAGCTGAGGAGTGCTGTACGCCAAATAAACGGTGTCATTGCTGTGCCACTTCAAATTCAGCCTTTATTATGCAGTAGTGGCCCGTGGACCGTGGGATGTCAGTGCATGTTAAAGAACACAAGATGGTCGAAATTTCCGGAAAATACGTCTCTCAGAATCATGTCGTCGTTTTGGAACGTGAGACCCCACACATTACTATTAGAATTCAAGTTGCAGAGCATTTATTCAAGATATTTGATAAACTTTAGTAGAAGATGTAACAGCTAAGTGTGGATGCTATAGCGCACGCGGACGTATATCGGATCCGGTATTACCCGCCAGGGTGGTGTAGTGGTTATGGTGTTCTAGTAATGACGCGCAAGTTGCTGGAAGGAATGCCTGCTGCGGCGGCCGCATTTCATATGGAGGCGAAATCGCCCAGGGTCCACGTAATTACATTTAGGTGTACGTTAAATAACACCAGGTGGCCGAAATTTTCAGAGCCTTCCTCTACGGCGTGTCTCATATTCATATCGCGGCTTTGAATCGTAGTAAAACACCAGCCATTACAATAGCAAGGAGCTTAATAATTGCCGGAAGGCTAGTTTTCTCACGGTTGCCTTACCGGCCAAAGTGGAGCTAGCATTTGCATCCATATTAATCTCGCAAACCTGCTCTCTTTGGATGGGCACCGCTGACAGATCAAAGGGCCTTCCTTGTTCTATTGATGTAAGTCGTAGGTTAATTATAGGTTAAAATGTCAATTCCTTTCGAACCTTCTTGGTACCAAACGAGGGTTCCATCTGCTGATCCAGCTGTGCGGGAACTGCTCAGCTTCGAACATTCTCTCATACAAGTATTCGCAACGATTCTTAATCATTACTTTGAAGCTACGCCGAGGTCCCATATTGACCGGAGCCTAGGGACGTCCCAGAGACGTCCCACTGCGACATTGACTGACCGTGACGACAACGACGCCGGGCACGTCGTGAGTGAGACGTCCCCCTCCCCTTTCTCCCGGCGTCTTTCGAGATCAGCGACCGCACCGAATAATTCGTAATGCCGTCACGGCTAGTTTGTTCTTTTCTTCCTTCGCCTCCGCAGACGTCGTCCTTCGAATGACCGAAGGACTACGAAGAAGGAAGCCCCCACGCCACGCCGCGTTGTCCCGCGAGGTTCGAGGGTGCGTAGCCCTCCGCTGTAGGCGCCGTTGTTGTAGTTTTCGTCACGGACGATTGAATAGTACATCGCATTCTTTTCGCGTCGCCATCTATAGAGGGGGGAGGGGGGTCTTACTGATCGTTGCCCTGGGAAAAAGGAGAGGGTGCGGAGCCCTGCGCGGCCCGCAGAAAGTGATTCAGCTCTAGCTCGAATCGTGATTGTCTTCGCTTCTGAATTAAACATAGATGCTTTGTTCTGCCATTGTTTTACATTGTTCTTATGTCTCGCGGTCTCACGTTCGGCCGTTTTTATGCTAAGAGAAATCATTCAATGACACTTGGACCACCTTCAATGAAATAACCTTAACGAAACCAACTGACAATGGGGTCCGTTGGTTGCGTTAGGGTCCTGGTATGGTTTTCTGACCTGGTGGTCCTCTTCTGTGTATCCTCGATGATGCTACAATACTATTAAATATGAAGGTTTCAATTGATTGATTGATAGGAAAAATGAAACCAAGGAAGGTATAGACGTTATTCGCAGTCGTAAACTTTAGTGTAGTAATTATATTTTACCTGTCTCGGGGCGGCAAAACACGATACTTTCAGATAGTACGCGAGTGTTTATCGGTGAGCGGCGAGCTCGTAAAAAAAAAAAAATCACCTACACGTGAAACCAACTGGCAAAGAAGTATTCTGCGCTTGCCCTCATGGCCATGAGCGGCGCTATCTAATTAATGCTCGCAGATTTGCGTGCGGCAAAAATACTCAACAAAGTGGACGCGAGGCCGACCGCAGCTGTAGCTCGATCGGTAGGGCATCGTACGCGTTATTCTAAGGCTGCTGGTTCGACACCTACCGACGGCAATTAGTATTTTCGTTGATCGTTATTTCCTTAAATTTATTTCATAATTGTTGCATTACAGCTCACGATTACAAAATAATATCCCTTGAACCTTTCTTGCCTTCGTCGTTTGTCCGTTCAATTAGGTTTCCTGTAACAAACTATGGAGCGCGTCAACAGCGCCCCTTGCTTAGTTTCTTCACTGATATGGTCGCACACGCAAGGGAAATCACTAATGCCTTAACGTAACGCTAAGTTTAGTGTGCAGCGAGACGCCGGGAGTACCTATAAGAGCACTGATCGGTCCACGATAGAACGCACGTGACGTTTGGGACGGCAAAATGGTCGACACATTTGATTTACGCTAAGCCGCATACTGTAAAATAACCTAATGAAGAGCTTTCTCGTGTGTGGTATTTTGGAACGCAAAGTGGTCCTTGTGCAATACTGGGTTACTTAACGATAGTAACAACGCCCTGTCAAGCTGCGCCTAACGCAAATAAAGTCACATGTTTGTCTTTTTTAAATTTTTTAGAACTGCTGTTTTTGTCTATAGAGAAAATGTTTAAAAAGACTTCGCTTGCGCAACAAATACCCTACGGAAAATTTCAATAGAACTGTTTCTTGGCCTAGCTCAGTCAACGTGTCATCCTTAAGTGTGCTTCAGTTTTCTCCAAAATGTGGTCGTTTGTTTAATAAAAAAAAAAAAGAAAACTACACAAGCAATGAAGATGGCGAAATGAACTATGTTTAAATACAGTTATGTAATCAATGGGCCAATTGTTGTTTTCAATGAAATGCGTAAGGTAATCTTCTTCGACAGAATACTGCTGCCTCTAAGGCCGCGTTCACACTGAGCATTCCGGCCGCCGAAAGTGCTCCGAATCCGGTTCGGCGGCGGCGAGATCCGCTGAAAGGGCCCTCTCCACGCCGATCGCTCTCGGACCGATTTTTGCGGCGTCTGCCGCCGAATCGGTCACCACAGACCAATAGGAGCGCTAGTCAAGGAATTTTGAAAAATGGCGGCCAAGCCCTTGTTGCGCCTTTGGGTAGCGTGGTGCGGACTCGGGCCATCCGAGTCCCCGGAGAGGACGAGTAGAGAAGCCGGAGAAGGAGAAAAAAATGTTTATATACAGTATTTACATGGTAGCGTGGTACAACATGAAAAGAGAATCACCCACGAGCGCCTCTGCGCTAGCGTTTTTATACATCGTCCGCCTTCCCAAGATCCCTTGCAAAGAAAATTTATGCGCAGGATACTCCAATGAGATCGTCGTCTTCCTCTCCGTCCCCGAAGAGGGAAAGCCAAACACCGCCTCCCTCTGAACCTAGGAAAGGGGCAAGACATGCCCAGTTCGCTGTTTGGTGAGGGAGACCCCACGCGCCAGCGTGGCACCACAGTGAGATGACGTGGAATCCCATGCGCAAAGTCGCTCCCTGATGCAGCCAGGTTGACTCAAGCAAGGCAGAATACCCCGTACAGCTGCTGGGTCGACGCTGCTTCGGAGTGTTGCTCTCGGCGGCTGACAAAAGCTTGGCCAACGACTTTTGTGTCAAGAGGAGCCGGCGACGTGGTTTTTCCAGATTGTCGCCGTCCCGGTGCAGGGTTGACTCATCAACAGCTGCCAGGTGCCAGCAGGCCGCGAAGACCACGTGGAACTTGGGCGAGGCACAACAGCACCCCCGCCGCCAGATGATACATCGGGAGGTCGAGTTGTTCCATGCAGCTCGGCCGGGTCGATGTCGGCGACGTTCCGGCAAGGCTCTTGCTTTCTCGAAGGGCCTGGTCAAACTGGAATGCTCCAAGAGCTGGCCTCTGCGCCCCGCTTCGGTGAAAAGTGGGTGACAAGCTCCAAGAAACGACCTTTGTCAGCCACACACAATGCGACAAGCACCGCGTGCACGCCACTCTCATCGCCAGGCCTCCGATTTTACAAAGCAAACATCTTATCTTAATAACTTAAGCTCAAGGAAACAATGTGCATACCAATCGGGACAAGTGTCCAGTAACTCTTTCATACGTAACTCCATTTGGAATCGAGATAACATTATAATCAAGCTAAACAAGCAAACTGTAGAGCTCGGGACAACGAGGGAGTCAGTGAAAAATTTCTCTACGCCCTCACTGTAACACATTGAAAAAAAAAGTACACATAAACTAGGTAAAGGTAAACAAAAAAATCAAACAAACCTTCCGCGTCTTTTGACGAGTCAAAACGCTCGACTTAGGGCGTCTGCATTTGTATGAAGGCCACCTCTCTTGTAGCGCACCTCGAAATTGTGCTGCTGCAGTGCTATGCTCCATCTGAGCAAACGACCATTCTTAGGTGACATTTGGTGTAACCAGGTTAGTGGAGAGTGATCAGTTTCTATAATAAACTTAGAGCCAGCAACATAGCAGCCTAGTTTTCGTACGGCCCAAACAATGCAAGCACATTCTTTTTCCGAAGTGCTATAAGCCTCTTCCCTGCTGCTCAATTTGCGACTCAAATACAAAACCGGCCGCTCCTCTCCACTCTGGTCCGTCTGACATAGCACTGCTCCTAAACCGCGTTCGCTTGCATCACACTGAATAGTGAAAGGTTTTGCAAAATCCGGTGCCCTCAAGACGGGTTTCTCACTCAATGCGTGCTTCAGCTTCTGAAAAGCGTCTTCCTTTTTAGAGTCCCATTGAATGTTCACAGGTTCGGTCTTGCGTAAACTATCTGTCAAAGGGCTGGCAATCTCGGAGTAATTCGGGACGTAATGCTGATAGTAACCTGTGAGGCCGAGGAATGCTCTCATCTCGGTCTTAGTGCTGGGACGACGATAACCGACCACCGCGGCTACCTTGAGTTCGGACGGTCGACGACGCCCATTTCCTACAATGTGCCCTAAATAGCTTACTTCAGCACAGCCCAAATGACATTTCTCTCTCTTTACCGTAAGACCTGCATTTTTGACCCGTTCCAAAACCATCCGAAGGTGTTCAACATGGTCTTCCCATTTGTCCGAAAATATCGCCACATCGTCTAGGTAAGGCAGCGCAAATTTCTCGAGCCCGTGGAGAACCTTATCCATCAGGCGGCTGAAACAATACGGCGCGTTCTTGAGCCCAAAGCTCATCATCAAAGGACGAAAAGTGCCCAGGGGTGAGATAAAAGCAGCGTATCGACTCGCGCGCTCTGTCAAAGGGACCTGCCAATACCCCCTAACAAGGTCTAACGTAGAAATGTATTTCGCCTTAGACACTGTCTCTACCCTCTCTTCAATGTTAGGAATAGGGTAAGTCTGGTCGACTGTTACAGAGTTCAGGCGGCGATAGTCCACGCATGGCCTTGGATCACGGCCCGGAATCTCAACCAAAATCAAAGGCGAGGTGAAATCACTGTCTGCTTCGATGATAACACCTAGGTCGATCATGCGGCGAATTTCGGCCTCTAGTATCTCTCTCTGTCTAGGTGACACCCGATACGGCTTACAGCTGATCGGCTTGTTAACCGTCAGCTCAATGTCGTGCTTAATCACATCCGTTTTGCCTGGCTTCTCGGAGAAAACGGTAGCGAATTCCTGTACTAAAAGCTCTAAATCTTCCTCTTGAGCCTTACTTAGGGTGTTCCCTGTGTCTACCCTATCGGACAATGTGCTGCTGACCGTGCCATCGGAAAGACAAAGGATTTCCGCGCCCTCATCCTCAGGAACATTGAGTGCAAGGTTTACTACTGCTTTTCGTCGCATGTAGGGTTTCATTAGGTTACTGTGATACACTTTGGGGCATTTCCGGCCCCACTTTACCTCGTAGTTGGTGTCTGAAAGCACTGACAACACTGTCGCTGGTCCCTCCCATTGTACGTCCAGCTTGTTTTTTCTTGAAGGGCACAACAGCATCACCTCATCGCCCACTCTAAAGACTCGCTTTCGAGCTGACTTATCGTAACGGGCCTTGGAAAGCGCCTGTGCTGCGCGCATGTTGCTCTCCACCACTTCGCGTGTAGTCCCCAGTCGCCCCAATAAATCCAGTACATAGGAAACTACATTAGGGTCCTCCCCATATCCAGTCCATGACTCTCGTATTAAGTGCAGCGGACCTCTCAAGTTCCTGCCGTAGACAAGTTCAGCCGGACTAAAACCCGTACTCTCGTGTGGGGCCGACCTCAGAGAAAACATCGCAGCTGGTATACACCCCTCCCAGTCACTTTTATGCTCAAAGCACAAAGCTCGCAAAACGCGTTTCATGACCGAGTGCATGCGTTCCACAGGGTTCGACTGTGGATGGTGAATAGAGCTATGCGCGATTTTTATCCCGCAGCGTTCTAGGAATGTAGTCGTAAGGCAGCTTGTGAACACACTTCCGTTGTCACACTGTATCTCCGAGGGAAAACCCACCCGAGAAAAAATAGACAACAATGCGTCCACCACGCATACTGAACTCAACTCTTTCAGTGCGATTGCCTCCGGGAACTTGGTGGCAACGCACAGCGCGGTCAGGACGTACCGATATCCTGATTTAGATGGAGGCAGAGGCCCCACGATGTCAATCACGAGCCGACGGAAGGGTTCTGTGACTATTGGCACTAGTTTCATTGGTGCCTTCCATTTGTCTGTTGATTTTCCTATCCGCTGACAAGTGTCGCATCCACGGACAAACATCTCTACATCCTTCCAGCACCCGGGCCAGTAGAACTCCTGAGCCAGCTTAGCTTTCGTTTTCTTTATACCTAAGTGGCCCGCCCAGGCGTTGCTGTGGGCCAGGTCGAGAATGTTCCGCCGGTATTTTAGTGGAACTACCACTTGGTTGTAGACCCGCCCTTTAGCGTTCTCATACCTGCGATGCAACACCTCGTTTTGGGTGTAGAACGAAACGTTCTTCCTAGAGTTACCTTCCTTATGTATGGCATCTAGCAGCATAGAGAGTGCGAGATCCGCCTTTTGATCGACCACTAGCGTTGCACGGTCGGTTCTGGCTAGCTGACACCAACTGGTGGACGCGGGTGTTAACACCGAGCCTGTCACCAAGTCCTCGTTTTCGGGCGTTAGAGATATTTCCTCGCTGTTGTCGACCATAGCCCCAGTTTCCGTCTCGACAACTCGCATGGCAGACTCATTTTCCGTCGCAACTACCTCAGGTTTTCCTACACTGCCCTCGGACGTCTGTTCCCCAGAGGGTGAGCTGCTCAGCTGTTGCGTCAGCTCGCGCGCCTTCGAACGGGTAAGGGCCATGCAAGCTATTTCGGTGGCAAATGATTCTCCACGTGTTTTTAACATTTCCTCAGACTTATTTGAAAATAGGTAAGGGAAGTGCTCCGGGAGGTTGGCTGAAATTGCTGCTTCCGTACACAATTGGCCGAAAGGGCCCTCGATTACAACCCTCGCTATCGGTAGGCAGACGCTTTGCTTTTCTGCCACTTGCCGAATCCAGGCACACTCTCCTATATAGTCTTCGGAAGATACGCAACTTGGATGCGCTACATCCATTGTGGCCGCCGAGTCCCTCAATACCCTACACATTCGGCCGTTCACTGAGAGTGTCCTCATGTAAGGCTTCAACAGCTTTAAGCTATCCTCTGACTCCTGAATTGTGGCAAATGCCATGTGCCTCTTACAGCTCCTGGCCATGTGGCCCTTTTCTCCGCAGCTGTAGCAAACAACTGGCTTCCGCGCTTCTAACGCATGCGCTATGTCACCAGGCGCCTTTGAACCTGATGAAGGTGCCGCCTTAGTCCCCTCACTGTCCTTTCCCTGCTGATTGTCTAATAACTTGGAATTTTCGGGTTTCCAGTTATTTCTTGCAAACCTCTTGCGTCCCTGGTTTCCCGACCAGCTTTCTACCTTTTCATTTTTTTCCGAAGTTCGTGGTGTATTGCGGAGACTACGGCGTGAGCAGTAATCTTCGGCGAGTTCTGCTGCCCTGTTCATGTCTACGTCTTTCATCCTATCCTGCACCCAAAGCCTTACCTCCTCGGGAATTCCCCGGTAAAACTGCTCAAGTACCATCAACTCAATGACCTTGTCATGGTTGCCATAGACTTGCGCGCTTTTGAGCCACTCTTCAAAGTTGGCTCTAATTTGGTAGGCATAGTCTGAATGAGATTCGTTGCCCCTCTTAGAGTGCCTGAACCGCAGGCGGAAAGCCTCTGTCGATAGGCGACATTTTCGTAGCAATGCAGCCTTTACCCTGTCATACACCTCGGAGTCCTCTTTATTCATTCTTGCGATAACATCGGACACTTCGCCTGGTAGTACGCATATCAGTTTTTGTGGCCAAGTCTCCCTACTAAACCCTGCATTTTCGCATGCTCGCTCAAAATGCACGAGGTATAATGCAATGTCGTCACCCGCCTTGAAGGTGTGGATTAGATCCTTTATCTTTGATTCTCCACCCCCTGAATTTTGATTTCCCACGGACATACGAAGCTCCAGTTCTTTCAGACGGATTTCATGTTCTTTATCCTCGCGATCCCTCCTTATTTCCTCCTCTCTTTGTTCACGGGCTAAGCGCTCACGCTCCTCTTTCTTTGCCAAAATGGTTTCTCTGGCCTCAATGGCCTCTTCTAAACTCACTTCCTCTTTTCCCAAGTGCTCCAAAATTTGTTGTTTTCTTTTAACCGAGCCGACCGAAATATTCAGCTCCTGACAAATTTCGAGGAGTTCTTGGACCTTAAACTTCTCCATCTTAGATATGCACACCGTTTCTCTTCTAAGGTAATTTTGCCCACGAGCCACCCAATTCTTGGTCTGCGAATCAAAATTTACCAAAATCACCCTACCACGTTACCGACCATCTGCGCTAACGAGTCTGGCGAAAAGAAGAGCAAACACGCGGCACTCACCACTTCGATGCAGCCGACGCAGGCGAATCCCATAAGCTGCCAGCCACTGTTGCGCCTTTGGGTAGCGTGGTGCGGACTCGGGCCATCCGAGTCCCCGGAGAGGACGAGTAGAGAAGCCGGAGAAGGAGAAAAAAATGTTTATATACAGTATTTACATGGTAGCGTGGTACAACATGAAAAGAGAATCACCCACGAGCGCCTCTGCGCTAGCGTTTTTATACATCGTCCGCCTTCCCAAGATCCCTTGCAAAGAAAATTTATGCGCAGGATACTCCAATGAGATCGTCGTCTTCCTCTCCGTCCCCGAAGAGGGAAAGCCAAACACCGCCTCCCTCTGAACCTAGGAAAGGGGCAAGACATGCCCAGTTCGCTGTTTGGTGAGGGAGACCCCACGCGCCAGCGTGGCACCACAGTGAGATGACGTGGAATCCCATGCGCAAAGTCGCTCCCTGATGCAGCCAGGTTGACTCAAGCAAGGCAGAATACCCCGTACAGCTGCTGGGTCGACGCTGCTTCGGAGTGTTGCTCTCGGCGGCTGACAAAAGCTTGGCCAACGACTTTTGTGTCAAGAGGAGCCGGCGACGTGGTTTTTCCAGATTGTCGCCGTCCCGGTGCAGGGTTGACTCATCAACAGCTGCCAGGTGCCAGCAGGCCGCGAAGACCACGTGGAACTTGGGCGAGGCACAACACCCTACTCACTTGTTATGCCGCAGTGCACGTAACTGAATGTTGAAACCAACGGGAGTTTAACCTACTCTGTGTCTACTTCGCCTCCGTATTTCGTGAAAGAGGTGACCGAGCTTGCTTGTGGCGTGACCGAGCTTGTTGCGGTCTTGCAGAGCAAAACGAACCCACCAACGCCGCTGGCGTCGGTGGTTTTTCTGCGCTTCGTGCATTACAAGACAGCCACTTGCCAGCAAAGTAAGCAGTACTGTCTTTTCTTGCTTCTTGCGTACGAGAATCGTCGAAGTATACACCACCGGATAGCGTAGTGGCGTTTGCGAGCCGCGACAACAACCGGGTGACAGCGCATCCATCCCGCGTTCGCCCCGTAGTAGATGGCATATTCGGCGGCGCGGGGCGCGTGCAGTGCGAACGATGCTGCGTTTCGGCGGCAGGGAAATTTCGGTCGCTGTAGAAAGCGGATGTTTAAGTGAGAACTAGGCATAAATGCGGTAGGTAAGATATGATTCCGTACGTAGCATTACCATACGCGGCCACTTAGCTTCTTTCATTAGGACAACCTGTAGGCAAAAGGCCAACTGAAGTCGTGAGCAGCCGAAACAATGTAGTAATTTTATTTATTTATTTATTTATTTATTTATTTATTTTCTCTCTTTTTTTGCATTGCACCAGTGCTCCCTTCTAACCGTCCTCATCCACCATCCCGGCGACGTCATCACGGGCCTTTAAAAGAAATAATTTATTGCTACAGAAAAACGATTATAATGCGTGCGCCGATATACAAGTTAGAATGAAACACAGTGACGTGAAATAACATGTAAACAGAATAACCTCGTTAAAAGACAAAAGTACAGCATCAAACACGGTTGATTCCTGACAATCCCACGTTTGATTGAACATTCCGCATTTGAAAACAGCGTGCCAAGTGCGCAGACAACCAGCGCAACTTTGAGGGCCAAATTGCTGTATGCTGAAATTGCTGTACGCCCTGCTTCTCTGGGCATGGTAACTAATCATTTTCTCTGTGGCATTTAGATCGTTGTCGGCCTCAACCGATGTACAGACAGCGGGACGGCTCAATGCTCTCCCATAGTTGAGTACGAGGTACTCGAAATCGTTAAACATTTTTTTCTAAACATCAATACTTCGTTGTGATATCCTCGGGACGGCTTTAAGCTCTCCCATAGTAGAGTACCCTGTGCTCTAAATCGTTACCCCCTTTTTCTACCCCCCCCCCCCCCCCCCCCAATGTATTCACAGTAACAGGGACGGCTTTCAGCTCTCCCATAGTAGAGTACCGAGTACTCTAAATCGTTAAACCTTTTTTTCTAAAAAACACGTATTGTCTTATACACAATACGGGACGGGACGGCTTACTGCTCTCCCAGAGTAGAGTACATAGTACTCTAAATCGTTGACAACTATTTCTACACACGCAATACCATTTCAAAACTGCAAGCCTTGTGCCTCCCCAAAATATGGCAGCATTTCCACGGGGTGAATGATGGAGAGTGGGGCGAAGCATCCGTCCGTCCATTCGTTCTTGCTTCCGTCCATCCATGCTTCCGTCTGCGTGACCGTCCGTCCATGCATCCGTCCCTGCGTTCATCCATCCGTCCATGCGTCCGTCCATGCATCTGTCTGTGTGTCCATTCGTCCATCTTGTCAGCACTCCAAGTACCACCATCTCGCATCTTTTCATCATATATTCTGCATATGGAAACACCACCATCCAGCGGACATTCCAAGGACTGAACGAGAGGTGGCACACGCACACTTTCTTACGGCTTGCGCTTCGTGTCTACTTCCCACCGTTAACCACCTCGAGTTCAGGGTATATACTAGTTCACTGTATTCATGGCACTGCGGCCCAACGCTCGCTAAACCTTTCTAAAACCAAAGAGGTTACGCCCAGCGAGTATAACGTAGCAACCCTTTCTTGTCAGATAGTGCACAATGTACATGTCAATGGCTGCTAATGGTGAATGAGATACAGGAGAATTCGGCTTTTAGTTAACGCGCACGCTGCGAATTTTTCATTATTCAACAACGCACAGGAGAAATCTCCCAGTGGGACCACCTTGCTGGTCAAAGCGTAAGACATGTTACGCACTACTACGATGGACGAACGGGTGCCGCTTTAAGGAGCTTCGCCGCTTAAAAAAAAAAAAAAAACGCATATTCACTTCAATAATATTTCCATGTATGCCTAGTCAACTAATCTCCTGGCCGCCAGGTGGCGCCACTGATCCGTCCGCTTATGTCGAAGGTTGGTTCTGCGGCGTTCACTTGGCAAACGCGCGTTTGAAGACACATCTCAAATGCAGTAATAACTCCCGCCACACATAAATGTGCTTTTGAATGATTTATGCGCGGTAGTTTATTAGGATTTTGGAAGGTAAAAAGGCAAATTCTATGGTTTTGTGTATTTACTCCCATCCTCTCTTCGCACTTTCAATAAGAGACATACAACAGCGGGGAGTGTGGACACTGTTCAACCCCCCATCCCCCTCCTACAGTATTAGTCGATGTTATGCACGTATGCACGAAAGAACGACTTTTTAACTGCCCTAACAAACACGGAAACAGAAAATGAAGTATGTGCATGCTAAAACTTACTTAATTAATGTGTATTCGGTGAAAGATATCTTATAACAGCAAACAAACGGGTGAAGCAAGCTACACATATAAAAAGGTCCCCCCCCCCCCCCCCCCCAGGTCATCTTTAAAAGAAAATACCAGCTACGCCTGGTCTCACCGCAGCTATCGTAAAAGATGGTGTGACACGCGAACATGTACACACACAGAAAAGAAGCAATACGTTCGTTGTTTCCGTTCAAATACACCTTTTACACGAATCCATCCAGCTCAACTCCCTGTTGTACCGTTCTTCCTGCGGCACGTGGTAACCAATAGAAACGAAGCTTCATCTTTTGAAAATTCCGGCCAATTATGCGACGTTCACGATGTCTCAAGTTATTTTTCGGGACCAGTTTCAAGCATTGTCGTGAGTGCTGCAGAAGCTCTAGTTAACCGACAGTGATTGTTTGCACGCAGAACAATTAATGATGTACGAAAGCTCCTGCCAGGGCCAGCAGGGAACTTCACTTCGAGTGAATTGTTTGTCGAGCACGAAAGATTAACAGCGATAAACGACTACTAAACAAATCAAATAAAGAGCTGAACGGAATCTTCTTGTGATGGAGGTCAGGAATCTTGTTTTCGCGGGTGCCTGCGTATACACCCCACGAAGCGATCCACCTCATTCCCCCTCTTACCCTCCCTCCCACCCTGAAAGTGCTATAGAGATGACGTGGATGGCCGCGTGTGTCTGGGTGGCGCCCGGCTCGCTGTGTGAAGCCATGTCGGCGCTCTCTTGCATCGCGTGTATGGAAGAAGCCCCCATCAACGCCGCTTACTCCCGCAAAACGCTCACACACGCACACAAAGCCAGGCAAAACACGCTTTGATGCCGACGTGTAGAAGGCACTCGGGACCTGGCTACATGGAGCGACGCTGTTTTTATAAGGCTTCGCGCTGAGTGCGCCGAGGCCCCCAACGCTGCAGCGTGGCTGGCGGCGGCCGCCGAAGTGAGCCCAATGAAGAGACGGACCCTAAAGACCACCCAGAACATATCATTAAAGGATCGCCGTCTATGTAGACATCATGCCGGCCCTCAGGGGTCCGGCCGAACGGGCGGACAGACGGGCGCTCAATTTGCTGCTTCTCCCGAACTCCCCCCCCCCCCCTCCCCTCATATTTTATACTCTTCCTCGTCCCACCACCTCACGAACTGCGTTGCCTGCCCAGTGGGAACCCCAGCTGCCCCTCCCGGGGCCGCCGGTTACCCCGCAACCCCTCTCTCCTCTCCATCGTCGATTAAGCCTAACCTCGCATACGCGAGCCGGCGGCTACGAGGCGTATACCATCCTCCACCTTTATAACTTCATTTTCGAGAAGCGCGCGCGCGCTCTGTGTAGAATAGTGGCCGTTGCCGCTTCCTTCTCCACCCTTGCTCCGTGGAAGGTCTCGCGAACGAAACTGGTCAGCTGCCGCCGCCTCTTCTTCATCGTGTTCTCTTCCCGCGGCGGTGTCGCCCGGACTCATGACGTTGCTCACGACAAGCAACGCGAGAACGAACGATAACCGCGACTGTACGACAGGCGAGGAAGGTAGCGAGGAAGAAGTACTGTCTCTCGTCTCTGTCCTCTTCATCGCCTCACACAGCAGTGAGCTGTGTTGTTGTTGGCTTTCTTTTTTTCCATTTCTTCTTTTTCCGTGTGTCGTCGTACAGTTCTCCCCCGTTTGCCTCGAGCGAGCGAGGAATAGTGCGAAGGCCGCTTTCACCGTTGTTTTTTTTCTTCGCATGTAAAAGCACTTCATCTTCATCTTCCTCGCATGTGAGGTCGGGGAAGACGAGTCGAGAGCGTGGCGAAACGAAAGGGGGTGGGGGGGGGAAGCGCGTTGTTTTTTGCCTGCCACCCCCCCCCCCCCCCGCGCCCTGTGCGCAGACAGCCGAGCCAAGCCAAAGACGGTCAAGGAAGGGCAAGGTCGTCGCGGTGTGGGTTCGCGGTCAGCGCACCGCCTCGACCACGACCAAGGGCGTTCGGTGCGTCGACCGGAATGACGCGTCGATTTTCACCGTCCCGTTTCTCTTCGCCTGTAAAACCGCCAGCCGAGAACGCGCGTGCGCATTCGTCCAAGGACAAAGATACAGCGAAATAGAAGAAATACTGCTAAGTCACCGCAAGTAAAACTGAAATCTGTCCGCCTTCAATAACCAAGAGGGAAGGGAAGGGGGACTCAAACCTTACTGCCGAAAAGTTTTACTGCTGTTGTCACCTCATATTATACATAGGCTCACATTCAAACACTTCAACGAACAAGCAGAAAGTATACTTAAAAGCTCAAAGATGAACTTCGGGATCGCGTGACTTACTACAAGTGGTGATCACGATGTCTCGCGGTGGTAGTTCACAGACTCAAGTTAAATCGTGGGCCAAGGTGCCACAATTTCTTGTTCTGACAGTGCTTTTGCGTGGAAGCGACGTAGTTTGGATTCTAAAACACGTCGTTGAGTCTGGTACAGGATGGACAGTGGTATAGAATGTACTCAATCGTCTCCCCAGAGCCTTATAAATTTCACAGCGTAGCGTACACGTCGTTGATTCTGGTACAGGATGAACAGTGGTATAGAATGTACTCAATCGTCACCCCAGAGCCTTATAAATTTCACGTGTAGCGTACACGTCGTTGATTCTGGTACAGGATGCACAGTGGTATAGAATGTACTCAATCGTCTCCCCAGAGCCTTATAATTTTCACGCGTAGCGTACACGTCGTTGATTCTGGTACAGGATGAACAGTGGTATAGAATGTACTCAATCGTCTCCCCAGAGCCTTATAAATTTCACGCGTAGCGTACACGTCGTTGATTCTGGTACAGGATGGACAGTGGTATAGAATGTACTCAATCGTCTCCCCAGAGCCTTATAAATTTCACGCGTAGCGTACACGTCGTTGATTCTGGTACAGGATGGACAGTGGTATAGAATGTACTCAATCGTCTCCCCAGAGCCTTATAAATTTCACGCGTAGCGTACACGTCGTTGATTCTGGTACAGGATGAACAGTGGTATAGAATGTACTCAATCGTCTCCCCAGAGCCTTATAAATTTCCCGTGTAGCGTACACGTCGTTGATTCTGGTACAGGATGGACAGTGGTATAGAATGTACTCAATCGTCTCCCCAGAGCCTTATAAATTTCACGCGTAGCGTACACGTCGTTGATTCTGGTACAGGATGGACAGTGGTATAGAATGTACTCAATCGTCTCCCCAGAGCCTTATAAATTTCACGTGTAGCGTACACGTCGTTGATTCTGGTACAGGATGGACAGTGGTATAGAATGTACTCAATCGTCTCCCCAGAGCCTTACAAATTTCACGTATAGCGTACGCGTCGTTGATTCTGGTACAGGATGAACAGTGGTACATAATGTACTCAATCGTCTCCCCAGAGCCACGTTTAGCGAACACGAACTGCAGCGCTGCACAGAATTCCACTCGCACCGAAACGCTTGTATCTGCTCTGTATTTTTCGGCCAGTCGAGACGCTGGCTTCGCGACAGATAGCCGTTTCGCACGCCGTGGTCTCGTCCATCGTGTCGGATAGTTTGGATATGGTCCGCAGCGTGGGAGAACCACGCAGCTGTCATGGCGGCGGTCGCTTGTCACCGCAGGGGGGAGCCAGTGCGGTTGGCCGGCTTGCGTCTTGGTGGTCAGTTGCGATACCTTCAACGACTTTGGAAGACCAGTCCGTCTTGGGCACGACACCCCGCTGAACAGCTGTCGAAACTCCGGTGAATGAGTCGGCCATTTGTAAGTGCAGGTTGGTGTCTAGGTGCTTCTCTTTTTTTTTGTGCTTCACCATTTCTAGCTGTCATTTCAGTGATGGCGTACTTCGAGACGTGTGCAGTCTTGATCCAAAGCAATTACAGTCACCCTTTCGTGGCTACATACTCTGCGCAGCACTGGAGTTTCTATCTATCTATCTATCTATCTATCTATCTATCTATCTATCTATCTATCTATCTATCTATCTATCTATCTATCTATCTATCTATCTATCTATCTATCTATCTATCTATCTATCTATCTATCTATCCTATCTATCTATCTATCTATCTATCTATCTATCTATCTGTCTGTCTGTCTGTCTGTCTGTCTGTCTGTCTGTCTGTCTGTCTGTCTGTCTGTCTGTCTGTCTGTCTGTCTATCTATCTATCTATCTATCTATCTATCTATCTATCTATCTATCTATCTATCTATCTATCTATCTATCTATCTATCTATCTATCTATCTAACTATCTAACTATCTATCTAACTATCTATCTATCTATCTAACTATCTATCTAACTAACTATCTATCTAACTAACTAACTAACTAATCCGAGACAGCCGCAGAATTCGGCATTGGCGAATTTTCGCCAAGTGATGCAGTGCTTTTCAAGACATCACTTCTGAATAAGCGAAACGTGATCGTAACGTAATTAGTACTTGTAGGACTTGTCAATGGAAATTTGGCATTCGCGTTAATAATGAGACAGCGTAGTGGAAATACTATAGCAGAAATAAAGAAATCATGGGGGCTGCTGCAGAATAAAGGTGTGCCGGCCAGGATATATGCACAAACACATGTATAAGAAGCACGCTACGGAAGCCTTTCTTATACGATATATTTAGCAAGCACCAACTCACTGAAAAAAGAAATCATCCCGGAACAAACAAATAACCAGGGATAGCGAACAAACGAGATCTTCGCAATTGTCGGCTGAACCGGCATGCGGAACTCATCTGCAAAAGGCTGCTCACGGACCGACGGACCTTCGCTCGTTATGTGGCGCCATCTGAGACGATGAAGTGAAACTACTGGCCTCGCCGCATCTTCATTCGTAACTCGGCCTACGTGGCCTGCCAGGTTCACGCTAATCTCGGAACTCCCTGCGCAGCAGTAATTTCATCGTCTGTTTCGCTTACTGCATCCGAATAAAAGATTTCGGATGTGGTGTTACCTCATGCGTGGCATTTCCGCTTTGGTCGCGTCACTCTTTCGCATGTGAATGCAACGGGAAGCTCTTAATACGGAATGAAAAAAAGAAACGAACGAGCATTGGCTGAAAGAAAATTGAAAATACGAAGGAGCTTGGTCTCGAAGACTACAACAGGGTGCCTTGGATCTGCTGCAGTTTCCGTTTTGTTCTCTTTCAAGAGAACGAGTAATCTGAAGAGCATCGGCCTTAAAGAGGCCTGACAGGAGGAGATGATGATAAAGCGAATTACGAGAGGCCATCGGCTCTTCACCTTAAACTATATAGGCCGGCATTAAAAAATGACTCGCTAAACCGGGCTTCCGCGCCCAATATGGCCTCCGCCCATTTCTTCAGCTACGCATTCCAGCAGCGCCCACAGCATTCTCGCTATTATTATTGGCATATCCTTTATACCTCCCTCTAATATCTGTTTCTATTTTATTCGGGGAGGGGCGTCACTGTGCAGTGCTCAACGCTAGGCGTACAGCACTCTCAGTGACTGCATAAAGGCTTGGGGGGTGGGGGTGGGGGAAGGTTGTAGCACTAAAGGTGGTGAATCGGGGGTGGGGGTGGGGGAGGTTGCGGCCGCACGTTCAATCCGATTTGCGTACGGACGTGAACCGAATGCCCGTCTGTGGCGGACTTTGGTGGTTGATTGCGCGTTTGACCAATTTCATATAGACCGAGGGCTGGGTTCCCGAGTGAAGAGGCGTCGAACACTGGATAGCTGTGCGTGCAGTATACGCGAAGGGCGCTGGCTGTCCACGGGACGCGTAGCGGACGTGCTTCGAATGTAGCCCGGCGCCGCCTTTGTAATCGTTAGTTACGCCTTTTCGCCCGTCTTGTTGTGCTCGATGTGGGCTTTCGCGTCGCTAAAAGATGCGGCCGTAGCGCCTATCATAACTTCCTCGGCGCGATAGGTTGAGCAGGTATATGTTCGCTATACGGTACGTGCACCAGAGCTTCTGCTTAGAAAGTCTACGGTTTGATAAGAAAAAAAAAAAAGGGGGATTTTTGTGTGTTTTTCTTATGCCGTGGCGTCCGCACTGTATCTAACCTCTGAAAGCTTTTTCCAATTATGCAGTTTGCAGCTTCAGGAGATGCGTGCGTTGTTTTGTTGTAGGCGGAGATCCCAAGTGAAGGTTCGAATAGCTTTGTTTAATTGAGCGTAAGTGAAAATACAAATTGTGTAAGCCAAGTATGATGTCGTTGAAATGCCTCAGTGACGCAATGTCAACTGCCGACTCATTGTCAGACCATAAGTGCCACCCAACGCCTCTTCTGTTCAGAATGATCTGCATAACCAAGGCTGTCTTAACCAACTGCCTCTACTCAGAGAGTTGCGGAGCATAATGATTTCAACCAAGTCAACCAAAACGAAATACTTCGAATGTTCCGAACCCGACCGATACCGCTTCCAGGTCCTCACTAATATTTTGCCACATGTTGTAGGCCCGTGTACTCAGATTTGGGTGCACGTTAAAGAACCCCAGGTGGTCAAAATTTCCGGAGCCCTCCACTACGGCGTCTCTCATAATCAAATGGTGGTTGTGGGACGTTAAACTCCACAAATTAATATTTTGCCACCAGAGCTAGGAACATTAGCGGCATGTCGCTCAACAAATGACTTCACTTTGACGCCTGTTTCCAAATTGCGTGACTCTACGCTCTTCAAGAAACTTTAAAAAAAAAGCTTGTAACCAGAAGCAAAATGTTATTAACAGTAGTTGGTACTAACCTTCATGAGCCATTACTAACTTGTACCGTCTTTTTTACTGACTATATTAGCAAAGGTGGCAATGGTTACTACGTTTTACGCACCGTTATTAACTTTTTGCCATGCACCTGTTTATTAACTTGCTGACGAACCTTAGAAGTTATTATTACGAGTGCCTTCCAACCTATTTAGTAGCATGAAGATTCATTCGAGTTCATTGATGCCGATGTTAAATGCGTAGCATATCGCGTCTTTCATAATCATATGGTAGTTTTGGGACGTTAAACCCCACATATCATCAAATGCGTAGCATTTCTTAGCGAACTTTGGCGTTTTGAACGTATACCTATCTATCTAGCCGTTTGCGACTTTTAGCTCTCCTGGCCGTCTCGATAATGGCATTGATACCGAAATCGGTATAGCATAACATGACCGCACGATGAGCATACTTGACTAGTCATAACATGAAAATCATGGCATGTATGTCATGATTTACATTTAATGGTCTTGCTGCTCTTGCGGTGGTTTCGTTCCCATGACACTGGAAAACTGGTACGGTATGAAATTACTGCATAGCGAACATAAGTGACAAACCCTAATGCATAAATCATGTCGTCCATGTCATGATTTCATGTTATGACTAGTCATGACTACTCGGCACGCTCATGGTGCGCTCGCGGTCGTTTTGCTAGCTTCCCATATACCAATATTGGTGTGACGTGATGTCAATGTATGACGGAGGTATGTGACTCGTGCAAACATGATAATCATAAGATGCGTATCATATAAGAACATGACTACATACCACGCTCATGATTCGCTCGCGGCCGTTTCGCTAGTTTCACATGTACCGAATTCGGTGTGGCGTGACGTCAATGGAGAACGAAGGTATAGGACTAGTGCAAGCATGACAACATGGCATGAGTGTCATGTAGGAACATGACTACTTGCTACCCTCATAGCGCGCTCACAACCCTTTCGCTAGCTTGACGTATACCAAATTTGGTATCACGTGACGGGAATGGACGACGAAGGTGAACGACACGTCCGAACATGATAATCATGTCTTGCGTGTGATGTAAAACATGACTACATGCTCGCGGCCATTTTGCTAGGTCCCCATATAAAGTGACGTGACACTAAAATGGGTATCACGGGACGTGAGTAGATGACGAAAGTAAATGACACCTCGAAACATGATAATCATGGCACGGATGTCATGTATGGCATAATTTACGTGTGCCTTGTAACGTTGTGCTGATTTTAAAGCGACATGTCAACATTCCTCATTTGTGCTTCGAATATCATTGATTACTACAGTACGTGGGATCTGCCAATTTTTTAGTACCCCGTTTTGGGTCTGGTATGTTAGGCCATGATGTGACAGCATTATGCAAAATAAACGTGACATATTGGCTGTATTATTATGCACGATTAAAAGCTCTACGCTACGTCACCTCGCATACTTAATAAAACTGTTAGCTTCGTAGATAAGAACGCATCACTTAAATTGTTTTTCTTAAAGCATGGTCGGCCACTGGCAGCAGCTGCGTTTCCCAAAGGTATGAATTTGGATACGCCTGAAATCACTTAGCGTACGTGTCGCGTATACTTTTTGGCAGGGGCTAGAGTTATAAATCACATTATTTTAACTTCGCGTAGTCGATCCCCTATTCGCTCGGGAAGGCTTTTCGCTCTCCCACAGTAGAGTACAAGTACACTACGTCGTTGAGCACTTTTTCTAAACAAGCACTCTAAGTCGTTAACCACTTTTGCGAAACACAATTAAGTAAACTAGCAGCAGTACAGACGTTGCGGTAAACTTACCGGGACAGATTAGTGCTCTCCCACAGTAGAGTGCATCGTATTCGGAGTCGTCGAACATTTTTTTTTTTTGTAAACACATTGACATTCTATACCGAATCATTTGTCGTAATGTTGACGCTCGCGACTAGGACACTTTAGAAATGGGTGATTCGTGAGGCGATGAGATAGCAGCGCTCCTACATTTTTTAAAGTTACTGACCGTTGCAACCTCCCCGTTGCTAACTTGACGTATACTAACCGGTTAATAACATGAACATGTGTGACAAGTAGTTAGCAAAACTAAGTTAGTAAGTACTACAACTTAAAAAAAAAGTGTAAGCTGTTGAGGGGCAGTAGGCTCTCCAGTTTACTGTATTGCCTGTACGCGGTCACTTGAAAGGCAGTCGTGACGCCATTGGATGGCGCTGACCGGTTTAAATTCTGTTGTCGCTCGTGTCCATCGAATACTGCTTACATACATCAGCGCGTTGTCGCAAAGCCTGGGGTTACACTTAGTGCGAATACAACGCTGCCTCTCTTGCTTTCTTTTTAGGTCAGAAGCCTCCGATGCCTTATCGAACGAGAAATGTGACCGTTGGCGTAGATGTAAACTCAAATGATGCAAAATATCATCCCGTGAGGTGTCTCCGTTTCCGGCCCTCATGACGTTACGTATCGCCAAAATTTGTGACGTCACATCAAATAATATCACACGATGACTTTGTCGCGTGGAATCTTCGTTTGCTGAAATGCAAAATAGACGTGCACCAACGAGGAAGGAATAAGACAGATCAGAGAAGGTCGTCACCGACAACTAGCTTGGTTCTCAAAAAGCAGCGTTTTACATGGACGTATCCCCTACGTGCACGCGCATCGCCTCACACACTCGTCAATGGAAACGTGATAAGAGTCACGCACACAAAAAAAGTGCCACCATATCCACGAAGTGAATGATGATGAGTGCGCGAAGCTCCGGAGGTAAACCTGGTAAACCATGAATCCTCCGTACATTTTGCCCACTCGATTTTATTACATCGCTCCCCCTAGCGTACGTAGCCGCTCTAAATCGAACGATTGCCTTCCACCAATGAAACACGCCACATGTGACATCATTCCTATTTTATAACATATCGCATCTTTCATCATCAACTACAAGTACCGCCGTCTAGCTTATAACATCTGGCATCTTTTCATCATCAGCTTCAAGTGCCGCCATCTAGTGAACACTGCAAGAACTAAACGAGAGGTGAATACATACAGGAGACGCACAGCCCACGCCTTAAGGAGCGTCGCCCGTAAAAACAATTTAATAATATTAATAAAGAAGAGGTTCGAAGAAACTTACCTGACCACCACGCTGGAAAACAGCCCAAGATAAAGTTCTGACGCGAAAGAGTTAAAGAGCTCGTTTCGCAGAAATCCCAGCGTTGGTGTCGTTGGTTGTGAGCGAAAAATCGTGATCTTGAGCGTGATCGAAAAATACAGAAAGAGGCAAATAAAATAAATTATAAATGATTCTGGGTCTGAGTGAGGATTGAACCCGGGTCGTTTCCGTGGGTGATCTGCCTCACAGAATCACGCGTCTGCTTTGAAATTCAGTGAAAGTAATTCGTACATTACAAACGCACCTATATATACATGCTTCACAAAGCAACATGCAATATCGCAGTAACAATGCGTGGTACAAGCGCACATTCCGAACGGGTGTCAGAGCATCCAATTATCATGACTTCATGGCTCAATGCAGGGCGCCCACTAAAAAAAAAAAAAGGCACACACGTTACAGCTCCGTTTCCCTTAAAGGCCGCGCTATATTTGAGTGCATAGCAAGCTCGGAAAGACATCACGTGCACAATTGCTCGTGGTTTAAAGCGTGCGAAAGTTTCACTGACACTAGCCATCTTGAACTGAGTATACGCTCTAGGGACAGGATATCGCTGCGTCGTTCAACATCTAAAGGCGTAGCTTAAGGTTTTCCCAATTTTTACCGTGCCCGTTGCTTGGTCAGGGCGGCGTCGACCGCGGAGGCAGTGCACAGTTACGTTGAGGGTAGAAAGATCCGATTTACCCCGATCTGAGAGGCAGTGCAAAACCACGTTGGCTGCGGAAAGCTATTGGGTGGGATCAGTATAGTTGACAGAAAAAAAAAATGGCTGGCGCCTTCCAGTCGTCTTTGATAAATAAAGGGACCGTACTTAGTGAATACCCAATTTGGGGGTCATATAGCGTATGAACTAAGCTTCGCTACTATACACTGAATTGTGCCAAGCGCATGGGTGTAAACTTTCATCCTGTTTCATCAGTACATATGCGTATAGCCGCTCGTTTTGCCTTTTTCACCCTCCAGAGTCGTCTGACGAGATGGATTACCCTATAGAGTTCAGGGTTCTCTTCGCGTCATTAGACACACCGGCGAGTAAGCGACGTTTGGCCGCCCCCGATCAATCCATAATCCGAAAGGCTGCAGACATGTCTTAACTGGCGGCCTTCATGGGACACTCGCAGATGGTGAAGTCTTTCTTGATGAAGAATGAAGAAGAGAAACGAACAAAGAATAGAGTGATTTTGTTTAGCGTGACCTTCGTTAAGTCGGATGTCTTGCCGATACAGTCTTCGATGTATATATGGCTGGGGCGCCCGATCCCCGGGCCGTTCCTGTATTCAGCATCCAGACAGGCAGGGTGTACGATCTGTTTGATAAATGACCTGGAACTGATCACTCTCCGGGGATTTGGAGAGGGAGGCGGGGGGGGGGGAGCACAAGGCGCATAGAAAGGGGTGCGCAAGTACGGCGACGCATTCAGAAAAACTTCGCTCTGAAGTGACGAGCAACTTTTTCGGGACGGTTCCACGCACGAAACCCAACTTTGGTTTTGAGGGCCGGAGGTCGGGTCTGCTGGTGGCCCCGCCCGTCCAACTTTTCTCAAATCTAGTTCGCGAGTAAGCGCGTGGGGGTCTTTTCTCTCCTAATGGAAGCGGGTAAAAGGGGGAGGTGGGTTCAAGGACGGGGGGGAAGGGTAGTCAAAGTTTTCGCTCAGTGAATGAACGTTTCCCAATTTCTCGATATCCTTTAGTGCCACTTTCTTGCCTCTAGAAGGAAACGCGGGTGATGCGTGTGTAACTTTGCGGACTCTATAAAAGAGGGCATCTATTTGTGCACCACTTAGCGTATCGATAAATGGGCACTTGTGCAAAGCAGTCAGGAAGAACCTGACAGCACTCCTCTCCATTACATAGAACATACATCGTGACTTCGTGCAGCTTCCTTTTGGGATGTTCCCGAGTTTTTCGAAACGTAGACAAGCCAAGAATGTAAAGTGTGTCTTGCTTGAATGTGACGAACTATGTGAAAATGTTTTTTGTGCTTTTCCTAAGTATCTTTTACAATCGCGAAAGATACCACTGTGAAGGAATAAATAATCAGGATAGCTAAGTTACGGTTGCATTTCTCTTTTAAAGGTTTTCCTTCAATGTCGTAGGACCTTTGCTTCCAGTGCATCTGACTGCAGTGCTGTTGTAGCTTTCTTTCTTTCTTTCTTTCTTTCTTTCTTTCTTTCTTTCTTTCTTTCTTTCTTTCTTTCTTTCTTTCTTTCTTTCTTTCTTTCTTTCTTTCTTTCTTTCTTTCTTTCTTTCTTTCTTTCTTTCTTTCTTTCTTTCTGTGACAACTAAGGGGATGTGCATATTATCGATCTGAGGTAAAAGAAAATCAAGTTTATGCTTATTTACGTAAATAGTGAAGCAAGCTCTGCAAAACAAAATGAAACGAAAAAAGGACAACAATAACAAAACAAATAAAAAAGCTTATCACGCTTGACAAATATTTCAGTTTTGCCAAATTTGACACTCTCTCTCTCACTCTCTTTGTCCTTCTCTCTTCTCAGACTCCCCTCCTCTCGATCTCCCGGCGAAAAACAGACGCCGTATTAATGACGTCGTCCCTTATTAGGCGTACATGCGTGGACCCCGATTGAGAAAAAAGTCTGTACTCGAGAGGTCGCGGCACACGTCGTGGACTTCGTGGCGCCTTCCATTACGCCAGCTACCCCTCGCGGCACATGCACACATACACAGATACACGCTCGTACGCGCAGAGCTTCGTGCAGTGCGCGGATCGAGATGGATCGTTATGGATTGCCGATGCCGTCCCGCTTGGGCCCCGTAGCGACCGGCCGGAAATTAATGCGGATCAAAGGCCGATAAGGCAATGCTACCGTCAATGAGGGAGCGCGAGCGTATATAGAAGCTCGAACGGTGCCCCCCCCCCCCCCGTTTCGGATGTTAAGAAGGCGTGTCAAGATCCCTTCTCGCGTGCCCGTACACGAGGCCACTGGCGTTTTTTGACCGCGGCTTGGTGCCTGCGAGTACGAATACGCGTAAACTCGCAGTATACACAGGCGTATAATGCGGCATTGGCAGTGCCACTGTGTAGATGCATGCCGACGCCTGTGTGTGTGTTGCTCGGTTTCGACAACATGCGGTGGTGTCGTGGGCCTTACAAGTCGTTGATCTCGCGAAGTAACGAAATACGAGTGCCAGAATATTTTTTTCTATAATGACTGATCACGGTGTATACATGTTTCGCAGCGTACGATTTGCAAAACCCCGGTCCGCAATTTATCATCTCAACCGACACATTGAAGAAACGAAGTTGGACGGAATATGTAACTGTAGTTATTATCAAAAAAATAAATTGATTGGCGATCTCGCGCTGCTGAATCAGCGACTGTTCATTCGCTTCTCGTGTTTGCCGATTATTGACTTGGAACGACAAAGCGTGAGTGAAAATGTTAAGAAATCACAAACACCGTTCTCTGTTTTGTACGGAGGGTTCTCAGCTCGTACTTATTACTACTGTGCGCATATTTACCCTGCACATTACCTGAGTTTGGAATGTGTTTCGACGTTTTGTGTTGTTCTTCAAGTTTATCAAGGCTACGTTTTCTTTTTTTTTACCTTTACGTGTACTCTCTGTGTATTGCGGAGAGAGAACTTGAGATTTCATTTCATTTTGAGCAATAAAGACCAGCTTTCCTCCAGTGGCGTAGTCAAGGTGTAGCACACTGGATGGAACCCGTCCCTCCGCACCCTTCGAAATATTTTTTTTTCTCTGTGGCAGGTCCTACAGATTATTCAAAAAGTCAAAGACCTCAAAAATCACTCATTGGTCTGGTTTCCTGCGCACCTTGGAACCATTGAGGGTGCCTCGCTCAATCCCAACGAGGAGGCGCACTCGGCTGCACGAGGTTTGACTGACCGTGTGCCGGGTAACGCGTCATCTCCTGGGCGACCTGAGCCTCCCTGCTCGTACAACGAGATATGCAAGCACCACTATCTGTCAAGAAGACTGCTGCCTCTACCACACTCCTCGCTATGCAGGGCCCAAGCTGTTACTCTCCGACTGCTACAAACAAACACTTACCCGAGCCCTGCGGCACTGCACACAATGTACCCTGAACGGTTTCCAAGCCCGGACTGCCCCCTGTGTGGTGGTTATGCGGACTTCGAGCATGTACTGTGGGGCTGCGCCTCTGCCGGTCCCCCTTTCACCCAAGAGGAAATGAAGCGACGCATCAAGGCCCAGGACCAGACCTCTCAAATCCTGGCCATCCAGAGGGCCCGCGCGAGGGCCGTCAGGTTTAACCTGATGGTCCCCGAGTGGGCCTAGCCAGGTGACGCTGAGTTTACTCGCGTCTATTGTGGACCGAATAAAGTTGTTTCACTCACTCACTCACTCACTCTCTGTGGCGTACATAGCGCCCAATTACTGTTTCCCTGCTCCGCTCCCCATCAGATAAAGTAAGTTCTCCGATCAAAAAGAATGTCTTCCTGCGTTTCTGCTTTCCGTGTCGCTTTTTAAATAATCAATTAATTGGTCTGTAGGCTTATCACCCAGTCAGAGCACCAGTACACTCGCACAATCACTGCTTTGTTCTGTCAACCATGCACTCAGTGAGCTTTCCGGTCATCTTGTTATACTTCGTAAGAATAAAGATGTAAGTTAGCCATTCGCTGAATTGATAAGTGCTTCAACCATTGAACCACATACACAATCGCTACACAATCGATAACCCAGTCATTCACGTTCGCAATCAGTAGGCCAGTCAATCAATAACGCAAATGCTGTCGAACGATGGCACCGCCGCGTAAAAGTAACATGATCTCCATTATAGCGAAGACGTGGATATCGCAATTGTGTGATTAAATGAAGGGGGGGGGGGGCTGTGTTGAATCTGTCTGAATATCGATTCATGTTACAAGCAGGGCTTGCTGCTACGGCGCACTTGAGTAACAATGGTATCATTGCTTTAAGTTCGCATGTGCTTTTATCTGCAGTAATTGTCTGTGTTCTCGCCCGTGTCAAGGTTTCTTTTTATTTCCCTCATTACTGTTTTCTCCAACTGCGCTAAAGTACAAGAACCGGTTGGCGCGGCATCACAGCACTACCTTTATTATGTGCGCACCGTTACAACAGTCGCTCATGGATTCAGGTGTTTAGAAAAAAGAAGTTTAGCGATTCAGAGTACTTGGTGACTCTACTATGGGAGAGCATAAAGCCGCTCCAGTCATTGCGGAGAACTAGCTGACGTCGTCTAATACATCAGGTGTGCTGCCAACTTCGACGCAATTATCGATGAAGTATATGTAAATGCGATCGTACGGCTCTCTTTAGCACCAAAAAACCTTGTGACCAGGCCCCGCTTTTCAGGACGTGCTGTTTTTTGCTTTGCGCAAGGCGCCATTTCGTTAACCTTTATGTCTCTCCTTTGCTTTTCTATTTACCAGGACACGTTTTTGCGTAGGTATGGGCGCAGGAACGGGCTTCACAACGCAGGTAAAATCGTTTCTTTTATTACCGTTTCACACTGTGCATTCAGACATGCGTACAACGTTTAAGCAGCTCGTTACTTTTTTGACAGGTGTCACTCTTGACGGGAAATGAGGACCAAATAGGAAAGTCCGAACAAAAAAGTAATGAACAGTGAGCAGATTGCGCGACATATTTGACGTTAGTCACTCTCGGCTTGCGCAACTTCAGCGACGCTGACCAGACGAGTTAGCCGTCGTCTGCTACGTCGTCTGGCACGTCTGCAGCAAAAAGGCAGAGAAACACCATCAACGTCGTAGCAGACGACGTGCGAGATTGGCGCCGCCTAGCGAAGAACAACGGTGCCGCTCCATACTCTCCTTCTTCCTCCTCTGAGGACCCGGATGGGCGCAATAGAAGCACAACAAGCCCGAGCGTGGCGTGGCGCTAATTGCATCGACTTAACTTCATAATTACCTCTCGCACATGACGCTTGCAGAGGCGGCTGCCGCCGCTGCATGGGGGCGCTAGCTCTTGTCTTGTTTCGTTGTAAATGTTTGTCCTCCTCGATCGTTGTCCGCTGGATTCCCGTAATGCATCTCCGCTTGGACGATGTCGGCTTTTATGAGCGACTTGGGTGACGCTGGATGAGGGCTATATGCGTCTATACTAAGCGTTTTGTTTAGCGGTTTCTTCGTGCTTAGTTTGTGTCCAGCTCTCAGTGGTGCTGCTCTATGTAGTCCCTTTCGAACTTCGATAAGAAAAAGACAAGAAAGCAAGAAAGAAGAATAGAAAGAACGGAAAACACTTAGGCAGGGCCATCATCGCGATCCATTGTTTCTGCCACTCTATGAGCCCATGGCTTTGAAGTTTCGTTTGCTCGTACGTAGCGTTCAGCGCGCTGTGCCTATTAAGTGTTTATATTATCGCTTCCATTTGGATGCGTTTGGCGCATGAGGGGCTATCAACTTCAGTGGTGCCCCCCCCCTTCCCACCAGATAATGGTGCAATCACGTCTGCTCTCTGCAGAAAAGACCGTCTGTGTATACACATCGGACGTGTAAGAAAAGAAGAAATCAGGGCAGGAATATTGCCACAGTTTCGCGTATTTGTCTTCACAAGTGAAATTGTTCTTTTGCGGGATAGGGCAGGGAGAGCTAGAACACTATCCCTCTGCGCGAAAAAAAACAACAACCACTAAATGAAACATTAGAACGCCGCTTGTGTGTTTAGAGTGGGCAAACATTCTCGATATGTATATAGAGACGTTGCAAGTGTATGTGTGTACACGGGGTGATGGACGAAGCTTATTACAAGGCCTCGGGGGCGTTTGCTCAATTTGAAAGCGAGTTTGCTGAGTATCACCGAAGCACTTTCCTTTTATGAACCGAATGGTTTTGAGAGCGTCGTAGCTATATAGTTTTAGGTTGAGGATACCGTCTTGAGCGTGGAGCATTTGCGCTTACTAAGTCTTACGAATTGTTTCACCGCGCGTGGCCCGCGCCCTTGTCAGCTATTGTCTTTTTATAACTGGTTCAATCGGTGTTTGATTCTTTTGGTAGCGATGGCTTGCCTTGAGCCGTCCTAATGATACCGCTGTCGTCCTTCCCGGGATTTCACCGCAAGCCAAAGGTTCTCTCATTGATGCATTGTAAGATTTCATTGCGAGGTATAGAGTTTTCTGTTTGCCCATAGTCGATCGCTACACCGTATAACTGCGGGGAGTTTGTCGTTTTCAGTGTATTTGTGTTTTGAAGTTTCTGTTCACGCGTTTGTGATTATTTCTATCTGTCTCTTCCGTCACTAAGCTCGGGGGCTTCGCGGTTATTATCAAATACCTTCGGGATTATTGTAGAAGAATCGCACGAAATTCCTTACAAGGTTGTACCGGGTATACCCGGTACAACCTTGTAAGGAATTTCGTGCAGTTCGCAGAAGCGTGCTATATAGCACGCTTCTGCGAAGAATGACAGAGGATGACACAGTGAATGCGTGCCTATACTACACAAAAACAATTACGATGATTTATGGCTGATTGGGTACGCAAAGTGTGTTTAAAAATGCTTTGAAATGCTGCTCTTTTGCAGCTTTTGCTGTGACCGTATACTGCGTACTGCGAGCTGGCCTAGCATTTTTTTTAAACTGGGTGCTAAATAATGTTTGCGTGGTCACGTGGGCAGCTGTGTTACAATGACACCGTGAACTGCTCCTGCACAGCTCGGTGCTATTTGAAACCGAAACTGTGACTGGATACTCGAGGGACGTCTCCATGTTATTAACCGTCGCGAACCTCACGCACACAGGGTTCCCAGTCGTTGTGAGTAGGTCATAACCTACATATCGCAAAAAAAAACAAAAAAAAAAACGAAGTGCGACATTTCTGTGTGAGTGCTCCTTTAAAGGCTGCGATACACGTTTGTCAAATATTTACGACCGTGGGGCGCCGTATTGAAATCTTGGGGCTACTTGTACTCTGAATAGTGCGTTATTAGTTGGGATGAGATCCCTGTGATGAAGCCTCTGTCCACCGATTTCTCGAGAGTATAAATATTCGGCAATTTGCTTACCTTTCATAGGTTTCCAAGGTGAAGTACGAAGACGTCGTTCTAGTCTGTATTCTTGCCGCCAACGAAGCGACGTGCACGGAGGTGTGACACACGGACGTTCTATTTATTTAGTGAAGCCACGCGCTGCCTTCACAATTCGGACAACGACAGTAAAGCGATGCAACGTGAATGAACACTTCACGCCTGCACCTACGTCGTAAGACCTACTGCATGCGCTGTGGACCCACGATTGCACATCAAAATCTTTCGCTTGCGCTCATTGTTCCTGTGCCTGTAGACAACACATTGACGGTCAGATGATCTGTTTTTGAAACACGCACAATTTTCCGCCATGACAGTCACTTTTTATCGGTTACAGGCGCACATTACACATACTACATCGAAGCGTACTGAAGCTACACAAGCACAGCAAGGGCACGCGCTGCCCGGAGCGTGATGGCAACACTGAGAAGGTACCCTCGACCCTTGCAGCTCATTGGTCCGAGGGTTCTCCTGTGAAAAGTTGCATAGCCCTACCGTGTATCGGTCTGTGTGCCTCATTTCGTCTACCGTAGCTGCGAATGCGTAACCACAGGAAAGTGCAGTTCCAACGCGCCCAACAAGGAGCAGTCTTAAAACCCTGAAACACTTTCTTAGCGTGGGCACGGAACGCTGCCGATCGGCAGTATACTCTCATAAAAACACGCGAGTTTTCTGAGCAGCTGGCCTGGAATTTATGACTGATTATCTAGGTCACAGAAATAGTTTCCTTTTCTCTCGACCAATGATGCCATATACCCAAATGACCTTGCCATGCAGGCACCTTCACGGCCATTGGCTGATTTGAGCATCGTGGGCTGAACAGTTACCAACTGCCGCCGCGGGAGGGCGCAACCTGTCCGCGCGTGCGTGGCTCAGCTCCTTTTCATCTCGCTATCCCTCGTTGCTTTGCTTCTACAGTGCTCTTCGGGAAGAAAGGGAACAGTACAGCGTGCGACGAATTTCTGTAGCTGTGCTCGCACTTGCCGACGGAGTCTAAACATTGCTGTGGTTGTTGATTTGAAACGGGAAAAAATTCCTTCCGGAAATCCATTCGATAATTAATTGGGAAAGGGTTGAAGGGCCCGTTTGAGGAAACCGAGTCAACGAAACTAGTTTCAAACGTGCAGACAACTTGAGACTGTTTTCTGTTATTTAACTTCGGTTTGGGAAAGGAATTATTTATTTAAAAATATATACATAAGGAGAGAGGGTGAGTAGAGGATAGAGCCACTAGAACAAGTCGGGTCTGATTTCCTTTATTGGTTCCATACGCTAGAGCGTGCTAAGTAGACGATGACTTTGTGGAAACAGACGGTGCGCCTTTAGTTCGACAAAACGACGTCGAGAAAAAAAATATGTGCAGATGAAGAGTAAGAGAAGTAAAAAAAGGAAGATGGCGGAAGGGGCATCTTAGAATGGTGAAAGGATCGAAATGTATATAATATATATACAACTAGAATGTATAGAGAGACGGGAGAGGGGGGGAACGCTTCCTGAAGTCGAAAAACGAAGAGGCGTCGTCGGTGGTGGCGCTGAGGCTCGTTTTCTTGACGAGCGCGTTTCAATCAGCTTATGGCAGTCATTTGTCAGAACCACCCTCCCTCCGTAAAAAAAAAAAAAAACTAAGTATGGATGAAAGGGCAGTTTAAGAAGTGTTTTGAGTGTGCGTGCGTGCGCGAGCTTCAAGTGGCCCTAGAGTGGCTGTGACCTCTTCTGCTCTCTCGACTTTAGATCGATCATCTCTTTCGGTCTTCGAATCTTTTTTTGAAAGTTTTTTTTTTATTTGTAGCATTTCCCGTCTCATTTATCGCTTGTGGCTTGTTGTAGCGCACTCCGGCGGCGCGTGGATGACCTATTATATCTCTATCGCTTCTTCGTCTCGTTCAAGACGTGTTTTATACCACTTTTTTGTCGTTCAGTCTTCTTGTTGAAAACGTAGTTTGCACCGCTTTCGAGGATTTTTTTTTGTTTGTTCGTTTCGTAAGAGCTTCGCTTTCCTTCTCTTGCTCCATTTGCGGAGGAATGGTGAAATGATAGACGAGACTTGGTGGGCGATTGTTGCTTTTCGAAAACGCCGAAGAGAGAGAGAGAGAGAGAGAATAAAGGAAGCGTGGAGTCATTTAAAGTGTGAAAGCCCATCTACTTTCTGAAGCGCTTTTGTTGATGCCAAATTTTCCGGATAAAAGTTCGGGGAAAGTGGCAACTGTATTCTTTCCGAGTGGTCTGTATTTGTGCTTTTCTTTTAAATCTATTTAGATGTCTCCGAGGACATTAATCTTAGAAGAGGTGAAGGGCGAAGCTTGTTAGGTTTCTCGCAAGACGAGACGCTGCTTCTGTTGTGGTTGGTGTGGACTTGATCCTTCGTGTACGGACAATTAAGGAGAGCACTGGCGTCACTTAAGGCGGTGTCTGGTGTCCTTGTCGTTTTGTGCGGTGAAGCTCCATATGGCGTGGCTTGTGCGTCCTGTTGTCGTATGTAACCACCCCTGGCACATACCTGAGAGAGCGGTCCTTGGAATGCCCGCTGGATGGCTGTACTTGTATATGATGAATACATGATGAAAAGATGTGAGATAGTGGTACTTGGAGTGTTCACTAGATAGACGGACGGACGGATGGGCATACCTGAGAGAGTGGTCGTTAAAATGTCCGCTGGATGGTGGTAATTGTATATGACGAACACATGATGGAAAGATGTGAGATAGGGGCACTTCGAGTTTACTAGATAAACGGGTGGACGGATGAACATACCCGATACAGCAGTCCTTAGAATGTCTTCCGGATTGTGCTATTTGTATATGATGAATGCATGATGAAATATTGTGAGATAGCGGTACTTGAAGTGTTCACTAGATAGACGGACGGACGGATGGGCATACCTGAGAGAGTGGTCGTTAAAATGTCCACTGGATGGCGGTAATTGTATATGACGAACACATGATGGAAAGATGTGAGATAGGGGCACTTCGAGTTTACTAGATAAACGGGTGGACGGATGAACATACCCGATACAGCAGTCCTTAGAATGTCTTCCGGATTGTGCTATTTGTATATGATGAATGCATGATGAAATATTGTGAGATAGCGGTACTTGAAGTGTTCACTAGATAGACGGACGGACGGATGGGCATACCTGAGAGAGTGGTCGTTAATATGTCCGCTGGATGGCGGTAATTGTATATGACGAACACATGATGGAAAGATGTGAGATAGGGGCACTTCGAGTTTACTAGATAAACGGGTGGACGGATGAACATACCCGATACAGCAGTCCTTAGAATGTCTTCCGGATTGTGCTATTTGTATATGATGAATGCATGATGAAATATTGTGAGATAGCGGTACTTGAAGTGTTCACTAGATAGACGGACGGACGGATGGACATACAGATGGACGGATGGACGCGAGAACGAATGGACAGACAGAGAAGCGGGCGGGCGAGCGGACAGACTAAAGGACGGCCGCACGAACAGATGCACGGACGTACGAACCGACAGTGGACGAACGGATGGACGCATAGATGGACGGACGGACGCATGGATGGATGGATGGACGCATCGACGGTCACACAGACGGATGGACACATGGACGGACGCATGGACGGACGCATGGACGGACGGAAGCACGGACGGACTGACGAACGCTTTGCCCCAGCAATCCTCATTCACTCCGTGGATATGTTGTGATTTTTTTTTATTCAGCTTCGTGCGTGATGTTTAATAGCCTAACTTGCACGTGCGTGCCTGGTGTGTGTTTGTGTGCGTGTTGTGTGTGTGCGTGTTTGTGTGTGCGTGTATGCGTGCATGGGTGTGTATGGCGGGGGGGCGGGAGGTATTTTTTTTGTATTCTCATAGTCTATCGCTTTGACTAACGAAAGGGTGACCTTAGCGACACCATATGTAGTCAGTGGACAATTCTTTCTACACTGCGGTTAGCGGTGTTCGTTCGATGCTTGGTTGTTTTGTGTCTATGAAGGCGAAAGCACTAAATGCCTGCCCAAGCGCGAAAAGTGACCATCAGCGTCAACACGAGTGCCGCCAAAAATGAAGAGATGACGTCACCGTGACATTATGGGTAGTCTAACTTCGTGACGTCATCATCTCTTGACTATTGTTATGCCTGCGAGTCCACAGCGAACGGCCCTGCCTCTGAAAAAGGCAATCTGTGTCAAGGCCAGCCGCAAGCCCGCCTGACGCGATCAACAACTCAACGGCGTCAGCACGCCACGGCGCCTTTCGGTCGGCGCCTCTCTGGCGCCCACGTGCAGTGAGTCAGCGCACGTGCCAGCGAGCCCGTCGAGTAAACAATGGGCGTCTTCATGTCTGGGGGTCTGATGCATTGCGCGGCGACCCCATTGGAGGAGTCTGCCCTGACGACCAGTGGCGCTTCTGATTGGACATTTTGGTTGGACCCGGTGCATATAAAAGAAGCCCTGCGGCGCGTCGCGATCGGCGGACTTGGGTGATCGGCGGTCCTAGGTGAAAGCTGACATGTGTGTCAGAGCGGACCCGTTTGAGAGCAGACCTATGTGTTAGGAGAGCTCGGCTCTTCGAGTCTCTGTCGGCCCCAGTGCCGAATTTGTAACGCCTCTGTATATATGCTGTACATAAACCTTGTTTAACTCACCGTCGTCGCGTCCGCTCGTCTATCAGCTCTGCGCAGAAGCAGTCGCGAGCTGAAAAACCTACGCTACCCAACGGCTGGTGACCTTTCCGGCGGAGTTCGAAGCAGTGGCGCCTTCGGGACCGTGTTGGCGTCGCCGTCTTTCGCAACACTATGGCGAGACATAACGCGCCGTCACCCGACGAAGTCTATACATGCCCAGTCAAGAATGGGCTGGTCTCTGAGGCAGTGCATAATCACGTGATGTGCAAAAGAGCTTACAAGGCCTCCAATCTCGAAAGGCAGTGGGAAAGAACGTTGGGTGCCGAAAGCATTCGCAAAGGAAGGGGAGGAGATAGACAGGATCTTTCTAGTGACTAAGACGGAAAACAAAGAGGATGCTTAAGTTTTCGAGTAGTCTTAGACGAATGCAGCAGAGACCCTTGAGATTTCTTGTCTGCTTCTTTTGTTTTTGGTGGGGAATCGTCTATTGGGAGTGCGTGAGAGTATTTGCGGCGTTATAAACGACACTGGTTGTTGCCCGGTGCGATTTGCAGAACGTTCATAGCTACAGACTGAAATGTCGAGGCCAGACTAACGCGACTTTCTCAAGTTGTTATTTACAAGACGGGTATGAAAGTACAAGAATGAGGAAGTGCTTCCGTATAGCAGCAGGGTTCAAAACGACGAATTTCCGAGCCGCTCGTTTCCGGCCTTCTTCCGAAGCATGCCCGTGACCTCAAGCGCGCCATTTCGCCGAAACTCGCCGCCACGAGTTGCAGCTGTCCACAGAAAGCGATGCAGTACGGCCGTCGGTTGCGGCCTGCTGCTGACGGCCGGCGGCGCAAGTTCGCTATAAAAAAAAAAAAAACACGGTACACAAAAGAACGAAGCCGTGTAACGAGCCGGAGGGAGAAGAAAAACACTTCCGCTCCTTGAACTGGACCTCTCGTAAGCCGAAGCACGTTGGTAAAATAGGGAGAGAGTTTGGATAGGGCCATAAAGACCAGATGCTGCATTAATTGGCCTCCCGTCTTGTTGTAGCGACCACCCGCACTCTATATGGCTCGGGAGGTTTTTCCACTGAGCACACGCCGCCAATGTGTAGAGGACGCGATACGGCTGCCCTCTAGGGGGCGGTGAGTCGTGAACTCTTCGCGATCGTTATGAGCCAATGCGGGCCCGCAGTTGTCCTTGCAGTGTCGCGTCGCGGTTTACGACGACGACGCGCTGCATTTCGGCGCGTATTTATAGTGTGTAGTGTGTATCGCTGCTACCGCGCCTGGATTTTTTTTTTATTAAGTGTATGTAAGGAAAGGTTGGTGCCAATGCGTGGCGCCGGCTACTCCTCTTCTCTTGCACAAAAGTCAACATCGCACATTCAGTAGCAAACACATGGCTATACATATGTACATAGCACAACACTTAAACACAATGAGTTCACGTTTTTCCGCACTGAGTGTCCACACCACACAGAAACGAATCCACACTGCGTAGAACTGTGTCCGCACCACACTGAGTTTGTAAAAAAAAAAAAAAAACTTAACAAAAGAAATCCACACAAGTAACGATTTCCTCGAGTTTTTTTTTTGTTGTTGTTTTAGGAATGTTTGGCAGTGGACCGAGGTTTTGCGAAAGCTGCGCGCAACACGGAGGGGTGGGGGGGGGGGCAGGGAGGGAGGTTGTCTTGCCTGGTTGGTTAGGTGCGTGAATTCCTCTTCCATAGCAACGCGTCATTTTCGTGATCTTTTCTTTTTTCGGTGCATCTTATCCATTCTTAGGTAAGACTGGAGTGTCAAGTTCTACTTATTTGATCTTATATTCTAAAATACCGGAATTCACTTTTGGCTCTATCAATAGACGAGTGGGTTTTCACTTCCAGATGGCATTGACACAACGATTACCAACCCTTTCAGTCAGTACTTCACTCGTTTCTAGAGGGCTATCATTTTTACAGTTAACTTCGTAAGCTTCATCACAGATAAACGATTGAGTGGTTCTGGAAAGGAGGGAGGAAGGTACCAAATTACTGTCTGCCTCTTGGGCGACATGGCGCAGTCCGAAAGCGTATTTCCGCTGGGCGTGAGGTCGAGTGTAGTGGGTGGTGTAGAGGATGAAGCGAGAGAAAAGTGTGTTGAGAGCGGGTGGAGAAGCCGGCAGCTGCGGGCTCTGCAGGGGGCGTGCTGCGGGTGAAAGAGTGACGTCAGTGCGCACCTGCGAGAGGAGTGTGACGTCAACGCGTATCTGCAGCGTGACCTATTTGGCATCGCTCCAACCCTTGCGGCTACGGGTATGTGTTGTGGCGCTTTCGTACGGATGCACGTGCGTATGGCGTTACAAGTGCACGTGAGTTAAAGAGCTGCTTCGCCTCTAAAAAATGAAGTATGTTTTGAATTGTCCTGTGAGGCGGTCATAGACTTCACGTAATGAAGCTCAGGAAATTTCTTTGAGCCAATGTCGCCAAATACGAAAAGTGCACTTCATCAAACTACTGATGAAAAATAAAATATAGTTATTATTATTACATCCCGTGGCGTCATGCGTGGAGAAGGAATTTCAAGACTGAACCTCTCAATTTCTTCTGTAATAATGAAGATGTGACAGCAAAATTAACCACATCAGAGTTCGCGCAATACACCATTGTTTCCCCTAAGTATCCCTTGAATAAAGCAAACACATGTTTCCGCACAACGCCAATAGTTCGTAGTAGGGTGAGGAATTGAACAAAAGCTGGTGCGGAAGATATTCTGCAGCACCAGACAAGTGCGTTGCGCGGTGGAGCTGGAAAGGTCAGCGTCGATGAATTTGAGAAATCGGCGCTGTTTGCCTTGCATTACGGCCGCCTAGCTAGGCTCGCTTCCCTGAGGCGTGCGCCTCGTCAACAGTTGGACAAAACAAGCTAAGCCGTCATGTTTCCGCAGGCGAGTGCTGGAGTTTCGTAGCAATTTTGTCTTTATCTAAAGCGCCGATAGGTACGCAGGCGCGGGCGAAATTGATTGCTCACTACACGTACCGACTATGTTCAGCTTCGGCACTGAGTCGCAAACTTCGGTGTCGCCCCGGGTGATGGATACCTCGTCTGCAGATGAGGCGTGGCGTGAATGTGCGAATCTTTTTTGCTTTTATTTTTCTCGTTTGGCCGAGTCCAAGCTAGAATTTCTCGGCTGCAGGATATGCGAGCGTATTGTTTGCCAGGATTACTTGAGGGCGACATCCTGTGCAAGCAAGTGTGACAAGCTTTCTGAAACTTGTTGGAGGCTCCAGTTTTGATCCCAGGTGAAATGGCAGGTCTTGGTATGTTGTAGATGTATATCTGGTGTACAAGATTTACTGCCACCTCTATAGATAGATAGATAGATAGATAGATAGATAGATAGATAGATAGATAGATAGATAGATAGATAGATAGATAGATAGATAGATAGATAGATAGATAGATAGATAGATAGATAGATAGATAGATAGATAGATAGATAGATAGATAGATAGATAGATAGATAGATAGATAGATAGATAGATAGATAGATAGATAGATAGATAGATAGATAGATAGATAGATAGATAGATAGATAGATAGATAGATAGATAGATAGATAGATAGATAGATAGATAGATAGATAGATAGATAGATAGATAGATAGATAGATAGATAGATAGATAGATAGATAGATAGATAGATAGATAGATAGATAGATAGATAGATAGATAGGGAGTATTGCGGAAGCTGCTGTGCTCTACGTTGTTGAGGGCCAAGAAGTTCAATATCGGAAATTGGAGCAGTGCTTTTGTGACCTGCTCAAGCTATGATCATGATTCCAAGGACTCTTCAAATAAGGATACTAATATTATTATGAGAGGTCTTACGCCCCCAAGCCGTGATATGATTATGAGAGGCGCCGTAGTGGAGTGTTCCGGACATTTTGACCATTTGTTATTCCTTGAAGGGCACTGACATCGCACAGATACACATGTCTCTTACCATTTCGCCTCCGTTGGAATGCGAATGTCGCGGCCGGGATCGCGCCAGTGACCTTTAAAAGAAGGCTAATCATACACACAGGAGAAGGAAGTGAACCACAGAAAAATCAAGAGGGGAAAATTATATGCTGCATAGTACGCTCGAACGCCTATAATGCGTTCGCGATTGAGCGGACGGTGGGAGCTTGAACGGTTGAGAATTACGAAACGCCAAACATACCGCTGTTATGAATGTGATGTTATTCCCGTCGCGTAAGAATGCGTTTTGAATGCTCTCTGAGTAGGTATATATATATATATATATATATATATATATATATATATATATATGAGATCTAACGGACAATAATGCCAAGGAAAGTCGAGGGGAAGTTATGAGGCCAATTGTATTGTAAATGTGAAGAAAGAAAACTGTTGGTGAAAAGATAACTTGCCGTGGGCAGGATAATGAGCGTGAACTAGTGACCTGGCTAATTGGGACTAGTCAGGTGACCGGACTAGAGCCGACTGACGCCGTCACGTCAGTGAGAACCAGTAAAACGCTTATGAAGTACGCATAATAAACTTAGATGTTCTGGAGAGAGCTGTAGACTCTGCACATATTTATGCAATATACGACCGTCACGTTAGTTTAGGCGGCAGGGTAAGCTTAGAAGCCTCGTACATTATAAACTAAAGTATGCCAAGTGCATGCATATGTCCTGCTTGTGTGCAGTGCTCTGGACGTCAGGGGGTGCTCGAAGAAAAATGACTTCCTCTCTTTTTTATTTTTTTGTACTGTCTTTTCTCTTTAGTAAACCAGATCGTTGCAAAGAGTATCGGCACACACTCTTAAAAATAAGTTAGTAAAAAGGTATAGTAACCGCGAGCGAAACGTTAGTAACGATAGCTGTTACTAACCTTCTTGGGCCGTTACTAACATTTCATCACCCACGTTAGCATACGCTTGAATGTTGCAATGGTTAGTAAGCTTTGCGCACTGTTAGTAACTTTTCGTGATGCATGTATTTAAATAACTTGTTAAGCAATCTTTAGAGGTTATTACTATGAGCGTCTAACAATCTATTCAGTAGCACCAACCTCCCCGTTACTAACTTCACTTACTAACCTGTTAGTAACATATGTGACAAGCAGATAACAAACCGACGTTAGTAAGTACTACATCCTTTTTTTAAGAGTGCAGTATCATCATTATCATGATAATGGTCATACCCGAAGAGTTCTTGCATATATACTTCCGTAGCGAGCACACTCAGATATCTGGTGCCCCACGAGCCCTCGTATACCGCTAGGAAGCTGAAAAACTAGACATCACAAGCTGCAATTTGCAGATGTTCTTGTATGAGCTGAGTTACGTTAGCGTAGGCCCTTGGGAAGTCGTTGAACAAGACCTGCTGCGGGCATACAGCACGGAAAGCGCATGCATATAACCTGCTTCCAGCACCTCCTTCACCGTCAGGTGGCGCTTGAAGCGAGGCCCTCTCATTTATTCATCCCTCACGTGGAGCACAAACGCCTCGGCCATACAAGAACACCACGTATTTGCGGGTTCGTAGCGACGAGTCGGCTTTGCTCGTACGTGCGTGTCTTGTGTGTCGGACGTTCGTAGGCCCGACGTTATGGGACTGGCTTCCGGCGTCGTGAGACCGCAGGCCCTGTTCCGGAGATGTGAGGATGACGTATTCGCGAGCATCCGAGCTGCGACTGGCTCTTGCGCATGCGTCCCACCGCACTGGCGTCGCTTTACCGACGCCGTAAAACATTGATGCCTCCTCGTATCCTTGGAAGTCGGGCTGGGTTATCTGTACAGCACGTTGCTGTTGGCGAGGACGAACACGTGCTCGCGTTCCAGCCGTTCCCTCATATCTCTTCCGAGTTATACTTCTTCGTGCTTAAAATTTGCATGGACGTCGTGGTGGTGGCTGCGTTACGGCAAGGCGAGGCAAGCATGCAGCGACGAAGCGAGCGCTTTTGTGGGAATCCTCTGTTCCTGAAACAACGTCTTGCGCCGTAAAGTAGGCTGCGTTAGTTTTTGACGGCGCCGCCACTTCGTGACGTGTAGATGATGCGACGGGGAGAGGGAGAAAGCAAGATGCTGGAAGGGTTTCGCTGCGGCACATCGCTCTGAAGGTCGCAGTACTGTGTTGTAACTTTCATTTAGACAGACAGACAGACAGACAGACAGACAGACAGACAGACAGACAGACAGGCAGGCAGGCAGGCAGGCAGGCAGGCAGGCAGGCAGGCAGACAGACAGACAGACAGACAGACAGACAGACAGACAGACAGATAGATAGATAGATAGATAGATAGATAGATAGATAGATAGATAGATAGATAGATAGATAGATAGATAGATAGATAGATAGATAGATAGATAGATAGATAGATAGATAGATAGATACCAGGACAACAATTAGGCTTGAAAGAACAAGAACCTTTCATAAGGGGTCATGAGAGTGGCACGGAGTCGAAGACGCTTAACCACGATGAAATAGTACATGTGTACTAACTCTGCCTCTTTTTGAACATGGACACTGTTATACATTTATGCAACAGCACCTTTAAAATTAGGCGTGGCTTTGCTATCGCGAACACCAATGACCAGCGGAAGTGAAGAGAAACCTCAGAAAAGCGTCGTTTGGCAAAGCAGGGTCGAAGATCACCAAGGTTCCTGCTCTCCAGCGCCTTACTAATTATTAAACTGCTGAAAACGAACACGAAAGACGAGGAGCAGCGCCGCTTTTCAACTGATTTAATATTAAGACGCACATAAATATAGGTTGCTGAAAAAAAAACATAAGATTACATGCATATCCAAGAATACAGGCAAAAAAACATCAACAAAATAAAGAGTGTGCAAAAAACGAGATGATCATCCTGTAACACCACGTGCCGAAGAATTCATATACGCCAATTCTTTTTCTCATAAAACAATGAATGGCTTACTGATGCAGCTGCCTCGAGCGATTGTTGTCCCTTCAATTATGAAGTGGCCTCGCTGGTCTTCGTCTCTTATGTTCGCTGTCTAAATTTTTGTTTTGCGCTGAGCAGTTTAATAATGGAATACCATCTAACCCATTCCCACACTTTACTTCCTTACTCATTGTTTGCTTCAACACTCCTGTGCTTACCTTCATCCTTTACCTTACCATCATTGTTTCGAAAATTCCTCGCAATCAAGCGTTCCCTTTCCGCTGGCCCTAATTTCTCCCAGAATTTCCCCTTGCCCTTTTTCTCACCATCTCTTCTCTCGCTCTTTCCACAACCTTCCTACACTAGGCTTACGCTATGGTTTCTCTCTCGCTATGAGTTTAACCCTATGTCGAATTAGCTATGTTGCTAACATCGCGGCACTCGAGGTTGGCTTTAACATGTTAGTCGACACAACTCCGGTGTAAAAAAAGAAATGTTCGCCTTGATTTAGTTTTCATGAGAAAGTTCAGAGAAGCATCTTGCTGTTTATTCAGCAAAGTGTTTCTTCTTCCTTTATATTTTGTGGTTTCGCTTTCTTTGCGACACTCTTTGTTCGTCGCACTGAAGATGGCAGCGCCGTAGACCCTAGTGCGTGATGACTTACGTCCCACTTAGTTTCGTTGTCTGTCTGCCGCCTTTGCGTCTTGTTCCACTTCTCTGGTGACACATTCGCCGCTTGCGCTCGCCGCTGATGAAGCCGTGACACGAATAACACTCCGGAATTAGTGGGGACGACTAGGCCGACACGGCAGCGCATAATTTGCAATTTGTACCCGAGAGTGCCACGGGTGCGAAATTGGAAGCACCACTGGCTACCGTGGGTCGGCAGAAAAAGTATAGTTCACTCACAGTCGCTGAAGAAGTGTGTTTTGCGCTTGGAACTTACTGCGACGCAGAGTCAGCAAGTCTTACTATATGAGACTAAACCTAAGAAAAAAAAAATCACAGTTTCGCCAGAAGGGCGGAGAATGAATGCGATAGTAACATATTCGAACGCTTTAGGTAGTCGCCATGAAAACATATTTCCCTACTTAACCAGGCTCACTCAGACACGAACACAGGGCTCGATTTCAGTCTGAGTTAAACGAATCATAGGTTCCTTTCTTTCTTTCTTTCTTTCTTTCTTTCTTTCTTTCTTTCTTTCTTTCTTTCTTTCTTTCTTTCTTTCTTTCTTTCTTTCTTTCTTTCTTTCTTTCTTTCTTTCTATCTTTCTTTCTTTCTTTCTTTCTTTCTTTCTTTCTTTCTTCCTTTCTTTCTTTCTTTCGTTCTTTCTTTCTTTCTTTCTTTTCTTTCTTTCTCTCTCTGTTTTTTTTCTTTATTTCTTTCTTTAACACAGTACAATGCTCCCTCCCTAGCTTACTTCCTTCCTCCATGCCGGGAGTGAAACCTTCACCTACCCCGCCGCGGTGGTCTAGTGGCTAAGGTACTCGGCTGCTGACCCGCAGGTCGCGGGCTCGAATCCCGGCTGCGGCGGCTGCATTTCCGATGGAGGCGGAAATGTGGTAGGCCCGTGTACTCAGATTTGGGTGCACGTTAAAGAACCCCAGGTGGTCAAAATTTCCGGAGTCCTCCACTACGGCATCTCTCATAATCAAATGGTGGTTTTGGGACGTTAAACCCCACAAATCAATCAAACCTTCACCTACGTTGCTAGCAGCGATACACTTTTGTTGCTAAAGGCAACAATGTTGCGCGAAACAACGCGATATGCGCGCAACAACGCAATGGAACAATGAAATGCGGCATCGTGAATTGACAAGTGCTCAAGATTCAAGGACGATATCACAAACGGCTGATCACCGTCGAGCCCATAATCGAGAGAGCATGGGCTATAAGAAAACGGCGCGCATAAACACGCACGGTATACCGACGCGCCTTCGAAGGCCGTATCTCTGCACACCCTTATTTGCCTACGTTCGCCCAAGCGCCGGCTTTTCACCAACTATGCCGCCATCACCGCTATCGAGATATGTAACTCGCTGAATATTCGCCTGAAGCCTGAAGCACCCCAAGTGGCACGCCCGTCCTGCAGTGTGTTGATTGCCTTGAGTCCAAAATTGCCACATTCACGCGAATTTTGTGTAAGCCCGCGCTCTCTTCAAATAAAGGGCACGTCGTCAACATGCCCTCTCTCCTGCGCAGACTTTTTAGGGGTGAAGCTCCTCTTAGTCTAACCCACGGTGTAAGGTACAAACAGTTTTGTACCTTAACACCGTGATCTAACCTTGACCGGCGTCAGGCGTAAGCGGCAGTATCTCCCGAACAGTGTAATAGATGGCGCTGTCTCATGAGTCATCACGAGTTCTCGTCTTATTTCCTAGATAGCGTTGGTCCAATAGAAGTGTGTACAATAGGACAGAGGAGACACGGACGTACAGATGGACAGATATACAGACGGACGGACAGATGGACGCTTCGCCCCACTCATCATCATTAACCACGTGGATATGCAGTGATTTTTTTTATTTATGAGTATTCTTTATTGACGATTTCTCATCACCTCGGGATTATGCTTGTTCCCACGAATCACTGTTCTGTCTTGAAATGACTGATATGGTGAAGACGTTATGCCGGCATACAATCTCCTAGTCGGATTTGGTTGATTGATATGTGGGGTTCAACGTCCTAAAGCCACCATATGGTTATGAGAGACGCTGTAGTAGAGGGCTCCGGGAATTTCAACCCACGGGGTTTTTTTTTAACGTGCTTACAGCATTTTCGCCTCCATCGAAAATGCAGCCGCCGCAGCCGGGATTCTATCCCGTGACCTGCGGGTCAGCAGCCGAGTACCTTAGTCACTAGACCACCGCGGCGGGGCTCTCCTATACTCGTTATATAAACGGTATGCAATCGGTATGTCATTTGGCATATAATCTCCCAAGGATATACGCATGTCACCAGGGCTGACTCATCGAGCACCGTTAGCACTCCGATAACGCTATCTCGTAGCCATGGCAGACGCGCGTTAGCGCGGTCGTTGGTATTATAGTGTGCCAAGTTGGCGTCGGGTAAGAGCGCCCCCACGCCGTCTGAGATTCTCAACTTCAGTCGTTGCTGCGCGCCGTGCTTACTGGCAATGGCGTGAACCGGCTCTTGGATTTAGGGAGTCATCCCCCTCATCGCTTCAAAATACGTCTGTACGTCGCGCATTGTACATGCTTTGCGGACGCGACCACGTCACGTTTCGTACTGTGCACCTGGACAGCACACCTGCTTAAGTGTCCTATACTCAGTTCAGATGTTTGCGTAGATTAGACAGTAGCGTTTGCGAGCAATGCAAATGAGGCTGTATGATGATTGGCGCTTAGAGCCATGGGATTTAAGCGCGAATGCTCGTGTCTCGGTATGCCATTGGTGCACTATAGCAATTTAAAGAACGAAAAAGAACCTTCGTTCTTCCTCAAAGACGCATTTAAGGAATAAAAAAATTTAGGGGCGAAGCTCCTTAGGCCACGGGTCTTTCCCTCATCCGTATGTAGTACGTATGTCCTTGGGATTAATATAACCAGATGGCGTTTGTGGTTTTCACAGCATATCCACGGAGTTAATGGCGATGAGTGGGCTATTTTTTTTTATTCCGTGTGTAATCGTCCTCGTGCGTCGGTACTAAGATATGCGACAGAATTTCAGAGTGCCATTACTCGTTAGGAATGTGGCTTCTCAAAGTGTACTCGGAAACAAAAATAAAGTTCTTATCATCTGCTGGACAGTCAAGTCACACAGAGCCTTGAGCATTTGCTCAAGATGCCAGGAGCACGAAAGCCATCTGCTTCTTTTTTATTTTCAGTCAATTGAATTGATACCGCCATATATTGCATTTGCATTGATTACATTGATCCTGCACCCAACTCGGTTTTGAAATGCCTCCGTAATAATAGGTTCATCTTAAAAAGTGTCCATGTATATTTAACCACGCTTGTGCAATGGAGCTGTAACAAATGATGAAAGCTCGATAGCTGGCTTCGGGAACCTGTGCAGGGCAAATGCTGTTTAATTCGCAAAGACCAGCGACCACTCGTCGCCAGGGCCAAGGGGGCAGTCGAAGCCAGAGGGTTCCTGGACTAGGGAACCCTTCCATCTTAGGGTGATACCGGGCCTCGCTCGAAACACTGTTTCTGAATAAACGTTTATTTCTTCTTCCCTTAATACGAGTGTTCGCTATCGAACTTACGAATAAGGCGAACTTATAAGTTGCGAAATCGACAGGTGCTCGGCGCCGTGTTCGCGAACCTCCTGAATACAGCTGTGTGAACATGAGTTTCTCACGTCAACTTTATTATTCCGCCCTCTGTTGCACTGGTACGATATTTCGCTGCGTTGTGTATACTGTATACGCGAGTTGTAAAATGCGCTAAGACTCGAGAACGTGAAAACAAAAGCAATGTCTCAGATGCTTTTACGGGAGGCGTCGGCCGGGAGACACGCGAGCCGGCGATCTGGCAGCACCGCACGTACCACATCTCGATCAGCATCTGCATTCGAAATGATTTTTTTCCCTCCCCTGTTCTCTGTCTCGCGCTCTCGAGCGCGCACGCGCGCGCACACACACACACACACACACACACACACACACACACACACACACACACACACACACACACACACACACACACACACACACGTAGGCACGCGTAAGAATGAACACACACACACACACTCACGCACGCGCACGCACACGCACGCGCACGCACGCACACACACGCACCCACCCACCCACACACACACACACTCACGCACACACACACTCACGCACGCACACACGCACACACACACACACACGCACGCACACAGACACGCACGCGCACGCGCGCACACACACGCACACGCACACACACACACACGCACACACACACACACACACACACGCACACACACACACACACACACACACACACACACACACACACACACACACACACACACACACGAATAAGCACACGAATCAACACAGCTCATCGCCATATTGTGGTGCTGGGTGCCACCTCGCTCGTTTCTGTCCGTCGCCTGTCGTGCCAGGAGCGAAAAATCTGCCGTTGGAACACCGCCCCGCGTTGTGCCGGGACGTGCTCTTAGCGCCTGCGATCAGGGCAGCGCGCGGTTTGTCCTGGGTGGTGGTGGTGGTTCTTGTGCCGTGTGTGGTCACTTAGCAGTGGCCCCCGGACGGTGGTGACCAGGGAGTTGAACGACCTCCATCGCACGATCGGTCCGCCTCCATTCTTCACGCACAGCGTAACTTGTCTGTGTGCATTTTGTTTTCGACCACGATCGCGCAGACGTTCTTTTTGTTTTGGGCGCCACTTTCGAAGGGACGTTCGCTGGCCGGCCCGGTCCTATTTCGGCCCGAAGCACGTTTGCTCACCGACTTGGATCGCCGATTCGCGTGCCACCTTGAGAGGAAGCTCCACTCCACTTCCCTTCTTTTGTTTTACACAACCCTGTGATCTAAACCCTCGCAAGCTTTATTTATGCTTGCTCTATTATTAGTCTTTTCTTACTGCTTTCATTTTTTGGCCTTCAGGCTTTCGTATTTGTATGCAGTTTCTTGGGGGGGGGGGGGGCATTCAATGTTACAGCATTGACCCAGCACTGTTGCTACAGTAACAGCGATGTGCCGTGCCAAACGCCTGCCGGGATATGTGGCATTCAGATGTGATTGAGTGAGCTATAATGATCGAGCGAGCTGTAATGATTGGGCTTTGATGTGATTCAGCTGTGTCACTTTTTTGATTTTCTGTCAGGTAACATGGTGGTTTCTCCGAGCTTGTGAGTCGTCTACAATGGCGCCTAAGATGGCTACACTTGATTCATTTACTGGGTTCGATCGATCGATCGATCGATCGAGTGAGTGAGTGAGTGAGTGACAGTATGTATGTAAGTGTGTGCGTGTGTGTGCGGGATGGGGTGGAGGAAGTTAAATGCAATGAGGAAAACCAGGCAGCATCGCGTTTCCTACCTTGAAATGGGAAAGATTAGATGGCATCCATAACTAACAGGAATTGAAAAATAATAAGAGGCGACCAAGTAATGTGCGATTGCATACATTGCTTCCTTCATTGCGCTACGTTTGGAAAGGATATAACCGCTCAAAGAAGTCCCATGCTTATTTAGCCATATAAACCGTACTAGTTAAAAATCACATCGTCCGTCATGCATTTTCTAAGACGACTCGAGGACGAAAGTCATCTTCTGCTTCCTTGTTTTTTACTATTTTAATTACGTCAATCACCCCTCGTAACCTTCCGCACGCAATGTGGTTTCGAATTGCCTCCAATATCCGAGGCTTTGGAAGCTTTTTGCCCCTCACGTTGTGATGCAGGGCCTCCGAGATCGGCCCATCGTGTGACGTCTTGCTGACGCCACAAAATTTAGCGGCCTGTGACGTCACGTTGAAGTCATAAGGGGACTTCGCCGCGCATTATCATGCGTCTCTTGTGCTGACAACGATGGTCACATTGCGTGTTTGGTGAGACATCTAAGACTTTGTATATATTACAGTGGAATCGAGCGAGTGTCCTGTCTTTTCAAATTAAGCCATCGAGGCGTCGTCGTTCGTTGTGGCACGCATAACCCCGACCTAGACCCGATAGTAGAATTGATCGCTTGGCGCAGAGCTCTTGCGGGAGTGGTGTCTCCTGCCATGATCACGTCTGCGCAAATGAACGAAATTGCCGAGCGTATTCCGAAAGACGTGTATTGATCCGAAGACCGAGGTAGTGAGTGTACGACCGATCCCCTGTGTCAGTACGCCTATGTCACGAAATGCATCAATCCAGCGTGTTACCCGCGTCGATCGACTGCTTAATGTCGTGCCATTTCTCCAGTCAGCTATGCACACATATGTACATTCGGCTTGTCATCTCTCGAATGCCATTGGTGAAATACAGTGTGAAGTGAAGGCTGCTGGGAAGGGTGTCAATATGACTATTTGTCCTATAGTTGCTAGCTTTCCCGCTACACTCTAAGAAAGAAAAGGTGTCGTTGAGCTTTTTTCTGCTACAGATTTGACTCCCGCGTGTGTGACTCTCCTTAGAGAGGTACACGCTCCCTTTCCTTAGGAGAGTCCTGGAAGTATAACTCTCTTTTGCAGAGTTGATTGTGCCCGCCAAGACGGTCCTCAAGAGAGTCAGTGTGACTTTCTGTAGAGAGCCTATACGTGAGCACGGGGGGAAGTATGGGAGCGACGGATTGGGCCGCCTGCCTATTCACCTAAGACGGGAACAGAGGGGGGAAGGGTGCAGAGTTTGCTGAATGCATTGACTTAATAGGAAGGGTGGCACTACGATCAACCTTCGAGCTCCCCCCCCCCCCCCTCCTCTTCAAGAAGAATCCGGCGCGCGCTTATATAAGAGAGTTAGACCATGGGAAAGTCACATTCGTAGCAGAATGGAGTCAAATGACACCTGTCTTTCATTCTCAGAGTGTATGGGGCCAGAGGCGTTAAACACCATAACTGAATCAAGCACAGCAGTACTGCATCAACACAGCTATTGCCATAGAAGAGTCTGGTATAGAGCCTGCTGATACATAGCTTGGAAAATCGGCGAACCTGGTCTTCGAGAACACATACACACACAAAAAAAAGGTGGTGTGTGGTCGTCAATTATCTGTTCATGTGTTCGTCTCTTCGAAGGCTGAGTTCGCCGATTTCGCAAATTCTTGCCATAGTTAAAAAAAAAAAAAAGTGTTCAAAAACGTTTCCCTCAGCGCTGCACCGAATATGCTCCTATTTTTACAAGGCTGCTGCTAAATGCCACCCTTGTGCACCTATGTGGCTGTGAGTTAATTTTTTTTTCAGTGCACATTGGCGGGTACGGCTTTTTTATTTTTTTGCCCCGCGCGTGTGCAGTAGCACTTGGTGGAACTTTAAAACGGCTTTGTATAGACAGTGCAGAATTTTCTCGGAAGTTTTAACACAACGAATCTCAGGGGAGGGCTGTGTAATTGAATTCATTCATACTAGCCGCGTGGTATAACCGCCCATGCCAGAATGTACGCTTTCGACATTCGCAGTGTCACAATCTACTTCGCAACGGCACTTTTTGTAACTCGTTGGTGGCCATACAGAGGGCGCTGTTGTCTGCGGTCGCGAAAAAACCTTACGAAACGTTGACCCCTTAACATCTAAAGCGAATTTTCGCCGGCACTTCTTCGCGTAAAATCAACTTCACTGAACAGTCCCTTTAGGGACGCGGCGGCGTTTATCATTAATTCATCGCAAAGCCTCGACGACGAAGACCACTCAGAAAACTTTTATTTTCAAACTTGACCAATCCGCGCTGGTGACTACTCCTCTTTTATGCATGGACGCTGCGATACGAGATTCAATGAAACAGTAAGAAGTCACCGGAGATGACACGCACCGACGGACACACGACGTGCGTTGGCTTGTGCGTTGAGAAATGTATATAGTTCTTTCGCATAGAAAGTAAGGAAAAGGGGCGAGAGCCATTTGTAACAATAACACGTCTTTGCCCCCTTGCTAAACCGAGCGTTGTAAAGTGCTCGTTGACACCGTATTTCTCAAAGGACGGTCGACGCACTATATAGGGCCCTTTTCTCCGTGAAACATTCTATTTTCTCCCCTCGATTTATCCGCATTGTACAATAATTTCGAGGGTGTTTGCCGCGTGCAGCGCTGCGAGCTTCATGCGTTCCAACAGAATGACTAGGCCTCCTTCTGCCAGTGAAATCCGGTAAAAGCGTGCAGCGTTGCAGAAGCTGGATCGACATGCCAGACAACATCCGCCAGACGACATCGTCTGACCGGAACTCCACACGTTTTTCGTCGGGCTTTCGGGACAGATGATTTCGTATACATAAGCCTAAAATGTGGAACATGGACATTGTTGGATTCCGCCATGTTATCCAATTATATAACGGCGACATTTTGGATGCAATCGGAGGATAGCAAAACTCTCTGGATGAATTGGAAGACGGCGAACTAAGCAACATGGCACGCTACAATTTTGCAGTAACACTCCAGGTGATTTTTATATACGAAGCTCACAATGTGTAACACCTTGGCATTGCTGATTAAGTTTCATATCTGCTCTCTGGTTGCGGTGTTAAAATTCTTGGGTCAAGTTATTATTTCGGTGACTGTAGGAATGCACCGTGTTTTAGAGCCGAACTATTCGTGTACAGATCGCAAAAGATAAGGGAACAGCAGCCGAAGCCTGTTATGAATTTGGATGACTGACGTAGGCACGCCCAAATATGCCGCTTGACAACAGAGCTCCATTATTGTCGTTCGTTGCATCAATTTCACATTTTACTCGGAAAGACAGGTCTGCATGAGAATATTGACACAAATATTCTTACGACGTGGCATCAAGATGATGCGAAGAAGCTGAAGTTGAAGCAAACATCTTATGGGTTAAAATTTTTGCATTATCAGCACAGGTAATATATATGACGGACATACTTCACAAGGTTGCTGCTTAGCTCGTAAAATAATCTTGTGTGAGGATCGCGTGCCTTCACATTCTCTCGCGTATGTGGGACCAATGTTGGGTGATACTGGCCACAGATAGGACCAACATTGGCCCGACAGCTGCTATGCTTCTACTTGTACAGAACGTACTTGAATAGATCGCAGCGTCTTTGGTAATTGACTATAAGTAAGAATACTGCAAAGACTGTTACTGTTGCTGTTGACTAGTATTGACCTCTGTAGGTATTGCCAGATTCATGAGCCGGCCGGTTCATTCTAGCAGTGCGAGTACACCGTGAAATGCATTCAAAAACCTGTTCTAGACGGGCTGCTATTGTATAGCGTGATGTAACGAGTGTACGTTTTACGGTGAACGCGAGACAGTGTTCTAGGTTTCGAGCCTCGGAATAGTGGGGACGCTGGAGCAGTGGACGTCCAGCATTCGCAGCGCTGCACCCATTTAGCGAGGCAGTGCGCAGCGACACTCTGCTGCTTCCGAGGGGAGCGCGGCGTTTCTCAACTTGCAAATTGGGGGCAATTCATTCTGTCGCCGGTTCTCTTCCCAAGCGGCACATCGTCGCCGTGCGAGGCTCCGCCGCCGCTGTTCTTCGCAACCTCCTTTTCCCACAGTTTTCTCTTCTTCTTCGGGCTCGCTTTCATTTTTATTGTTTTGTCCCTTCTTTCGGATGAGATTGTCGCTAGTTCAAACTATAGCGGGAGCTTGTCGTCCTGGGCAAGACGCACGAAGACTAGGGTTCTTTCCACGGCGCCTCCGGCATCTTGTGATCTACTGGGGACAAAAAAAAAAAAAAGAAACCAAAAATACGTCGCTCCTACTACATGTTCCACGAAGGAAGCTACTTCTTTTTGCCTTCGCGACGTAGTTGTAGCAACCTCGTTAGGACGCGGGCTACTGTACCGTTTCGGCAAAACGCGCACGCCCAGTGCCTTCGGGGCGTCTTTTGGGAGTTGGTGGCGTCTTTTGAACTTTCGCAATAAAAAAGGGAATGGTAATAAATAAGCGCGCTTCGCATAAAATATGAGAGTGGCAGCAATTGCGAGGGCGAGTTCCGCATGACCTTTCACGAAATCCTACAAGCCGCGCTTCTTACCTGTCATCGTGAGACCTAGTGAAAACGAATTGACGTGGACATCCTAGAGGGCTGAAAAATAGGAATGTTGCGTTAACCGCGCTACACTGCCAAAGCCGGCATATGTTAAGGCGAAAAGCCTTGGACGGCTCATCAAAGGCGAAATTTGACCTTTGGCGCCATGTGTCCTGCGGGGTGAACTGGTGTGGTGGAAGAAAAAATAATGAATGCCTGGTGACGTCCCCATGACGTTGCAGATAGCCGAAATACGTGATGTCACTAAGATTTCACTTAACGTGACATCACGTTATAAGCTTGTCGAATGAAGTCGTCACTTTCTCAAAGTTGGGCCAATCACGGAGGCAGTGAAAATCAAGGGGAACCAAAAAAACTTGCAAATCTTGGAGGCAATGCGAAATGGCCACAGTAGAAAGCTTTAATATGTGGGCAGTCATCGAATGAGAAGATGGTTTTTGCCTCAGTGTCGTCTTAGACGAATGCCCAAGGGACGCTGAGTTTTTTTTTATTGTAAGAGCTATGCAAGATTTTTTTTATTTAAGCCTCTCGGCTCCCATTGTCTCTCCGTTGCTTTCTCATTACCGACATTTAGTTCAATAACAATTGTGATAACTAGGTAAAATTTTCTCTAAGCCTACTCTTCGGTGCTCTCTCATCTGTCGGATATAATAAAAATGTGATGAAACCAAACCAAGGTTCGGTCTTCTGCTTCGCTACTTATCGAGGGTCTCTACACTTGCAGCTTTGACGCCTTTCGTTCGCATCCGAGGACACAAGTCCTCGACGTTTCTACCGGAGCCCGTTCTTCCCCAGGACGAAGACCGGACATAGGTCAGAACGTCAAATGTGCATTTCCGCGTTTACCCTGCTGTTACCCTGTGTGCTACTAATTTCGGAACATCACGCCTATACCGCCGCCTCGCCCCCATGTTCACCACCACGCACGATCTCACGAGAGTGCCTGTTTCCTCCCGAAGTCAGTGCGCCGTGTATTCCGCGAACAAGTCACTACATGTGATCCCGTTCTTAACGCTTCATTACCCTAAGGAAGATGAGGCGTAACACGTGGACCGCGTGGTCGAAGGAAACTGGTGTTGTGCCACAAATTCGTCTCTGCTGTAAATAGTTTTTCACGAAGAAAGAAAGGGGGGGGGGGTGTACAAAGCTAAGCGATGCGTGGGCCCCTTGCGAGACGTCATGTGAACTCCTCCTGGCGTTGACGCCAAAGTGGCGCGAGTTCTTCGTAACGGAAGAAGTGAACCGAGAATTCTTTGCGCCGGCGTCGCCATCGTTTATTACGACGACGAAGAAAAAGAAGGACTGGACTTCCGGCGGAACTTGGACCGTTTGCAACCACTTCGCGAGCACGTACAACACACGAGCGTTACGCGAAAGAGTTTTCCCAGAAGCGGCCGCCTTGTAAAGACGTAGCTTCCGAGGTCAAACAAGACGTTGTCACGCCTCGTTTCATCCGTCCAGAGACGCCTCGAAGTGCCTTGCAGTAGTGTTGTTGTACGTATGATGGCTTGTTGAGCGAAGCTTTCGTGATTTACAAATATTGGGGGCGTCGTCATATGCGGAAGACCCGGCACCGGCCAGCGCACAGAGATGAGGCCCTTGAATGTGCGCTGGTCACATGCATGTCCGTATGTACGTCTTTTTCCAGTAACTGATATTCTTTCGATTGTGGGCTTAATGGTCGTAACAGACCTTTGATGACGATGGTCTTTCTTGGGGTACTTCGGCGCAAATATTTTGGTCTGTCTGTCTGTCTGTCTGTATGTATGTATGTATGTATGTATGTATGTATGTATGTATGTATGTATGTATGTATGTATGTATGTATGTATGTATGTATGTATGTATGTATGTATGTATGTATGTATGTATGTATGTATGTATGTATGTATGTATGTATGTATGTATGTATGTATGTATGTATGTATGTATGTATGTATGTATGTATTTCTTTGTTTGTCCGCCGTAACAATACTCAAACGGTCCCTGACGATATTCCAAACGACCAACCTCATCCGCAGCGCCCACCAATATTGCTCAAGAATCAGCGTTCATGCTTGTGCGATCGTGAATTAAAGAGCAATTATTGCGCATATCTGAGACACCAAAAGAACACTTCAGTATTCTGTAGCGTTTAAAACGCTGCGATGACAATGCAACGCGACGCTGAAAAAGGCAAGTGTTTCCAACGCTTTGCTAAGACAACACGGGAACACTTCTAGTACACTCTAACGCGAGGGTGACACCTGGCCGTCGTTTTGCTTTCTACGCCTTATCGTCTACGAGACAGGCGCGCATGCCTTCCTTCGTTTTTGGAGGTAACCACCAGATGGTGCTCTAGTCTCACGTGCCTCGATGCGCTCGTTCGCCTTCGCTGCACGTACCGAGAGAGTCTAACGCAGCGTCTCCAGAATACCATTCACCGATTTTCTTGCGCAAAACATCGAATAAACGTTTTGCTCACTCTCTCCAGGCGCAAGACTATCGTCTTTCGACGACATTTGCAGTGAAACATGCAGATATGGGGCCATTTTTTGTATATGTATAAATATTGCGGGCTGATACATTATAGAGGCTGCTTATAATTACGTTCGCCGCGCTGATGTAGCGGTTGCGGCGCTCAGCTGTTCAACCGAAAGTTGTGGGTTTGTGGGTTCGACCCCACAAAATGGGCAAAGCGGTAACGCCAACAAGCTGCCTCGGAGTAAAAGCTAGGCGCATCTAGCCGCGGCTGAACGCCTTATGCATCAAAGAATCACACATTTACATGCGCGCGTGGGCAATTTAATGGGCGATTTACGATAATACCGAATGATTCCCAGTGATTAGTCCTCTGGTCATGATTCACTTCGGGGAGATGCGTGGATTGTTTTCCCCTGATCACCGTGCTGAAAACATTAAAGAAAGAAAAGCTTAAACGGTGACTGAATACAGATTGGAAAAAAAAAAAAACATCGAAATTCCCCTCGGAAGGTGCGACTGTTCTGATAACCACAGTTAATTTCTTGCATTTTTGAACAGTCAAATGTACTTCCGATCGATTGTCAGGGCGCTACGGCTGCATGTGAGCGCCAATGGTGACGTCACAATCACCGAGGCACTTGCGGGGAGTACGTGTTCCGGTTCCCCTCTCCCGTTTCTCCACCTCTACTTTCATTCCACTGTCCCGCTTCCACAAAAGCGTTGATGTTTTACCGCAGCCGGGAGAATTGCTCGCTACCTATGCGGTAACGGGAGATGAGCGGGTCGAGGTACGCGGGCGACGGCTGGCATTCTAGGCTTGCCCATAAAATTTCCTAAAATTAACCAGAGGGAACTCTGGCGCTGCGATCGTTCAGCGACCATGCGAATGTTGGGTAGTACACGGATTTGCCTAGTCTTCGTAATTGCTTGCGGCGAATCCTACTTCTGGCTTCGTTTATAGCTGCGCTTTGGTTTTGTTTCGAAGGAAACAACGAACCTTCTTGAACTTTGTGTCCTAATTTGAAAAGGTTAGCCTAAAAGAATAAGGTGGTGAAGCGCAGCGGCTGAACACTTGCTGATTTTTGTTTCGTGAGTAACAGTTGGAAGTAGAAAATTAGACAAATCTGTGTACTACCCATCATACCCATGCTCGCTAGCCCCGCCGCGGTGGTCTAGTGGCTAAGGTACTCGGCTGCTGACCCGCAGGTCGCGGGATAAATCCCGGCTGTGGCGGCTGCATTTCCGATGGAGGCGGAAACGTTGTAGGCCCGTGTACTCAGATTTGGGGGCACGTTAAAGAACCCCAGGTGGTCAAAATTTCCGGAGCCCTCCACTACGCCGTCTCTCATAATCAAATGGTGGTTTTGGGACGTTAAACCCCACATATCAATCAATCAATACCCATGCTCGCTAGACCGCCGTGCGTTGCAGCTACCATAGACACCAGCACCAGAGTCCCCTCTAGAGTATATTTAGGAAACTCTATGGGCTTGCCCGTCTCGGGTGCATGTGACGTCACCTCCTCTAGTTCACGGTGGAACCGCTAGATGCGCCAGCTTGTGAAAACCGCGTTAAACTCATTAATTTTTCATGTAGTTTCTGCCTGATGATGATGATGCAACACTTATGAAAAAAAGTAAAATAAATAGAAGAGGAAACTGCCAAGGCTGGTTTATTCATTCCAGTACTAAGTCAAAGTCAAATGATTTTGACTTTGACATTGACCAGTGGCCGCTGGTGCTCGCCCGGCTTTATCTGGGACAATCCTTTGGGTCTTCAGGCGTGCTATTCTGGATATTGTCGAATTCTACCATGTTGTTAAATTTCGTAATGGCGGCATTTTAGGCCAATCAGAGAGGTCGTAGCAGTCCACTGAGCCAATCAGCGTCGATCAATGGCAGAATCCGACAACATAGCGGAATTTGACCATCATGTACTTTCGTCATGCATTCACGTCCTGTAACCCCAAATTTGGTATATGTGAAGCTAGCGAAACAACCGCGAGCGTACCATGAGCGTGGCGTGTAGTCATGACTCATGACTTACATGACAGCATCTCATGGTTTCCACGTTATGGTCTGTCACTCTTGTTCGCCATGCAGTCATGTCATACCATGCCAAATTTGCAACATGTCCGGTGAAAGAAACCACCGGAAGAGCAGCAAGACCACGAAATGTGAATCATGACAATCATGGCATACATATCATGGTAGTCATGGTATGACTTGTCAATTATGTTCGTCATACAGTCATCTTATGCCATACCAAATTTGGTGTTGATAGCATTAACGCAACGGCCAGGAGAGCTAAAAATCGTAGGTGGCTAGATAGATAGATAGATAGATAGATAGATAGATAGATAGATAGATAGATAGATAGATAGATAGATAGATAGATAGATAGATAGATAGATAGATAGATAGATAGATAGATAGATAGATAGATAGACAGACAGACAGACAGACAGACAGACAGACAGACAGACAGACAGACAGACAGACAGACAGACAGACAGACAGACAGACAGACAGACAGATAGATAGATAGATAGATAGATAGATAGATAGATAGATAGATAGATAGATAGATAGATAGATAGATAGATAGATAGATCAGAGCGAACACCGTCAGCGTGTCGGTCATACCACGCGTGTTGTCGAGCTCACCCGTCCCTGTGGTCCACGACTCTTGTCCATGCAATTGCCGACGACGACGTGCAGCCGAACCCGACAATCTCATTTCGAAGACCATCGGTTTGCACCCACATCCTATTTTTTCCTCCACAACGGCCCAATTTCGTGTCTGCACTAAAGAACAAAGGATGCACTGCTGCTCCGAAGACGATTCTTCCGTGGCTCGGTGTAGCGGGTCCCTTTTACTTCAACTTCTTAAGCTCCTCTTTCGGTTTGACTTCGCGACTCACCCTGCCACTTCCGTGCAGTGAGCCTAAAAATACGTGGTTGTCCGCGGGCTCCCAGATCTATCTATCTATCTATCTATCTATCTATCTATCTATCTATCTATCTATCTATCTATCTATCTATCTATCTATCTATCTATCTATCTATCTATCTATCTATCTATCTATCTATCTATCTATCTATCTATCTATCTATCTATCTATCTATCTATCTATCTATCTATCTATCTATCTATCTATCTATCTATCTATCTATCTATCTATCTATCTATCTATCTATCTATCTATCTATCTATCTATCTATCTATCTATCTATCTATCTATCTATCTATCTATCTATCTATCTATCTATCTATCTATACGTCTGTCTGTCTTGTAATAATCATTATCGATTGCAGAGTGGGAAACACACATATACGCTCACACACTCTCCCTCTCTCGTTAGCAAGTGCGATAGTTGATACGTATCACACTTTAATACGTGAGCATCATTCCACCGTCAAAGGCGGCTCGGTGAGCTCAGCCGATTGTCACGACTGGCTAATGTCGCAACTGGCCTCGCTAATCGTCATCACTGGCGAAACAGAGCGGCTGCACACTGTGCCCAGGTGGGTGGGCTGATCCAAACGCAGATGCGCCGCGTCGAAGTCAGGGCGCATGGGTTTGGGGGTAAGCACCAAGAATAAGAGATTTCCTTCAGGGGAAGATCTGAGTGGTAGGAAATTCAGGCTGGTGTTTCTACGTTTGCTCTTAGGGACGTGAAAAAGGAGGGAGGGCTACATGCCCTCTCCTTGTACCTTTTGTTGGCGCCGCCCCTGCATTTTCGTTATGTTAGATTGAGATTTCGTAGAGTAAACAGCAATCTTCATTGAATCCTCACGAAGAACCCACAACCATCACCGATCTCACAAACTAAAGCTCTGAAAGCGCGTGTTGACTGCTTTCGAAATTGCCTATCCTTCTCATCGCATCCTGTATTGGTCGGTGTGTGCTGTGCGGCAGGTGTAGATGAAGTGACGGAGCGCAGTCCTGTTTCCGTCTTTTCGCCGCACTGCGCAGGCTTGGTCAGAGTGAGTGCGTGCCTACAGCGGTGTACAGTACGCTTTTTTCGCCGCTGTCCGCTGTGCCATCAAATCACTCGCAAGCACGCGCAGTTTTGCTCTAATGGCAGAGGGTGCCGCTTGCCAGCGCTATAGCATCCGACGAGGCGACCACCACCCCCTCTCTTCTCCCCTATACGGCTTCTTTTCTCCTTCTTCGGTTCTCATTTCCTTCCGGTTTCCTCAGCCGTTGATTTCCGCTTTCGGTGGACTCGAGAGTCCCTTTTCCTCGGACGTTCCGGGTGAGGAAGCTGACCGGACGCATTGTTTCTCGCGCGGCTTTCCTCGTTGGAATGAGACGAGAGCGCGAAAGAAGAGACAATCTACAGAGTCGGTTGTGTACTCTCAATTGCTGCTCACGCCACGCTTACCAGCGCTCGTGTGTTTGTTTTTGTGTGCTTGGCAGGGGAGCGCTTGGCCGTAAAGGAAAACGGACGCGATAAATTGGTCGGTGCGGCACCCCCCCCACTGGCTAAGGCAATGAAGAAATCGACGCGAAAGCGCGAACTACGCCGCCTATTTGTTTGTTTGCGTTTCGTCTTTTTCATCTTTTTTTTCTCTCTTTTCTTTCCCCGCGCTTCGGCAAACGGTGTGGGCGTCTTGGCATTTCGGAGAAAAGAAGTATTTCAGGCTTGATCGGTGTTACTGTTGACGATTTTCCTCAGCGATGCGGACGCGCTGCCATGTTTGATCACGTGGTCCTTCGTATCTGACCTTTGACATTTTAGCGGGAGGGGGGTGGCAACTTCTTTTTTCCGGGATATATCTATTATGCTTGTACGCAGTTCCTGAAGACCTCAGTAATGTCTATCTGTCTATCTATCTATCTATCTATCTATCTATCTATCTATCTATCTATCTATCTATCTATCTATCTATCTATCTATCTATCTATCTATCTATCTATCTATCTATCTATCTATCTATCTATCTATCTATCTATCTATCTATCTATCTATCTATCTATCTATCTATCTATCTATCTATCTATCTATCTATCTAATCTACTGCTGACCCGCAGGTCGTGGGTTTGAATCCCGGCTGCGGCGGCTGCATTTCCGATGGAGGCGGAAATGTTGTAGGCCAGTGTGCTCAGATTTGGGTGCACGTTAAAGAACCCCAGGTGGTCGAAATTTCCGGAGCCCTCCACTACGGCGTCTCTCATAATCATATAGTGGTTTTGGGACGTTAAACCCCACATATCAATCAAATCTATCTATCTATCTATCTATCTATCTATCTATCTATCTATCTATCTATCTATCTATCTATCTATCTATCTATCTATCTATCTATCTATCTATCTATCTATCTATCTATCTATCTATCTATCTATCTATCTATCTGTCTGTCTGTCTGTCTGTCTGTCTGTCTGTCTGTCTGTCTGTCTGTCTGTCTGTCTGTCTGTCTGTCTGTCTGTCTGTCCATATAAAGCCTTTTTTGTTTCTTTGATAAGAGCAGTTCCATTTTAATTAAAACTGAATAAAAAAAATTTTTTTCACTTGACCAAATGGTCGAGCCTGCTCCAACAATTTTTTGCCAGTATGCATATGCCATCAAAATACCTCAAATCTATATCGCAGCTAAAATCTGAATCGTCCACTATCGTTGGTATTCAAGAGTAAAACTTGGAAGTCGCTTCTACAGACTGGAACATTTCATTTGGGTGTCAATCAACTCGCAAAAGAAGTCTAAATCACAGCGAATGAACAATGTATACATATTTTGTGACAAAATTACCACGAGCCTTGTGCTTGTGCAGTTGCCGTCATTCGTAGGATGGGCGCAATGACAATGAATAAGACTTGCAGAGCGAGTGGCTCCACCAGGCAAACGGCGCACCATTCCAGACAGTCGCGTTTTCTTCTTCTTGGTATCTATTGAAGATGTAGACGTTTCGCTCTAACTTGGGTTCACTCGTTAATCTATTGAATTAGACCTTGGTAAAACAATTCAGCTCTTCTTACCCTCTTTTACGACGTGCCGTTTCGGATGACTTTTTCGTCAAGGAATAGATATGTGTCCGGAATCTTTATTTCAGTGTTCTTCCATTTCAAGTGTACCCTTTTAGAAGGAAAGAACAAGACGATACTGCAGCTAGAAGGCGCCTTAGGGGACAACTTCTTAACGTCCCGAGGAATCGCTACCAGCTAAACTATGCTGAGCGAGAATTTCTTGGTATGAAGTTGGAACACGACACAACCATAAGCTTTTTAATAATGAATAATTAACAATAATAAGTAATAACCGATAATTGATATATGCTTTATTTATCAATTTATTTATTTGTTTCTATAACATCAAAGTCCACAAAGTTACAAAGGAATGGGTGGCATAAAAAACGGAAAAAGAAATAGTCAAACGAACATGACAGAATCAAACGAAAGAAACAAGAAAGACTACTGCACCCAAATACATTATAGCGCACGTCTAATTACGCTTTGATTGAGCAATCTCGTTATAATTAGATTAACAAAAGCACCCATATACATCTTTTGAGTCATGCGTACGTGGCGTTGTCTCAACCCAGGAGTGTGCTTTTTCCCATGGTGACCTTTGTAGTTGAGAAGCCACCTTTACAGGCCAGCACAGCTAGCTATAGATTATTTTAGGATTGGTTTCAGTCAACATTTTTAAATACAGTATCTATAAACGTTGGCTTTAGTGCAGCCATATCAGGCTGGTAACATTTGTGTTTTGCATTTTTAACCACTAATAGAACATTGTTACGGTGGCCTTGTTCGCATGAAAATGGTTAGGTCCGTGCATACGCTTTTTTTACCTTTTTAAATAAATGTTGGAATATAAAAAAAGAAACAAAAACACATCGCGTTAACAGCCCAATACGGCGGCGCCCATATGCCTGAGGTAAAATTGTCTATATCTAGTTCAAAGGGTTCACATATTTTCGTCTTCATTTTTCGGTTAAATGAGCATGTTCTTTTTTCTTTGCGTGATTTGCCGTGAAGTCTAGAGAGGAAGAAATCGATTATTACATCTCAAGGGTTACAGCCGGTGAAGTAAACTGGCTGTTGCACATACGTCGCCGATTCGAATTACCGGTAATTAGAAGACCGCCAAGTATCAGTTCTTGTGTTTTTCACATGCTAAACCAATTTCTCGCGCGAGAAGAAAGTGCCAACCGGAATATTTTTTGCTAATATGAAAAGGAGGAAGTGGTGCTCCCTGAACAGACTAGACATACAAAGAACTTTATTGAGACAAAGTACTTAACATACATTTATATTTGACGGCTTCTTAGCAAGACGCGTTTAGTTTTTGTTAACTATGTAAATAGTTGAATAAGTCTCACTCTCTGCCTCCTAAACGTACTACATGGTCACTTTAGCACATGGCATATCTAGTGAAAGTGAGTATGGCCTGAATACACACACTGCTTGCGGCGATAAACATACCTGCCCCGTCTTCGGACTTCGCAAGATAAATTACTGCTGTGCTTCCCACTATACTAATTTGCACAAAGTGGAACCGAAAGATGCGCAAAGTGAATGGAATTAAGACAATTGACCAGATTTCAGCAGTGCCGCATGTATTGGTGACTACGAAATAAACGGCCACGTTGTTGTTAGCCATCGCCAAATCCTGTCAATCTTGCTTGACCTGTCTGTCCACGTGGTTTACGGCTATAAAGTATTAGGCATGTTTTTTTTTCTTATCACTGATATGAGCTATATTGTTACGTGATTCCGTCTGACTGAAAGAGGGCATAGTGGGGCATACCCAAGTAAGGTGCCTCGGACTGAGAGTAAAGAAGTGGACGTTGTGAGTGAGCTGCGTTGTGTCTGCGGACCGACAACTGTTATTTTCCACGTAACATTTTGGTGGATGTGCTGGGTGCTCTTCTGACAACAGAGCTACGCAGTGGACGCCTCCTTAAGTCTGCTACCATGGCTCCGGGTGAGGATACGGCTTCGCCACCTACCTCAGCAACGACAGCAACCCGGTACGTCGCCCTAACGCAACCCCGTGATCCCGGTACCTTTACTGGAGAGGACAACGTGAATGTGGACAAGTGGCTTAGCATGTACGAGCGCATCAGCAAGCAATATGGCTGGGACCCAACCGTTATGCTTGCGAATGTCATTTTCTATCTTGACAAGACCCCTCGCACCTGGTTTGAGACCCACGAGCACGAAATCACAAGCTGGGAAATGTTTAAACAACAGCTCCGCGACCTTTTTGGCAACCCGTTTGGTCAACAACTTGATGCCCGAAAGCAATTGGCTGTCCGTACACAGACGTCCACTGAGCCCTACTTGACTTTTATTCAAGACGTCTTAGCGTTGTGTCAAAGGGCCGATCCCAACATGACTGAGGCCGACAAGATTTCGCACGTGTTAAAAGGAATCGCCGACGATGCGTTCAGTCTACTTGTATTCACCAACGTAACGACCATGGATGCCGTGATCAAAGAGTGCCGCCGTCTCGAGCAGGCGAAGAGTCGACGCATTTTGCAGCAGTTTCAGCGCCTACCCAACACCGCGGCAACGTCGTCTTGCGAAGCCACTCCTTGTCATCCGTCTACAACCGACGACGTGACGCGCATCGTCCGACGTGAACTCGAGGCCGCTTACCCGGCTGCCAACAAACCGACGTTGCCCGACGCCTCAACGCCAGCTGTCGCCTTGATCCAGGCTGTTGTCCGCCAGGAATTTGCTAACCTTGGTATCCTGTCCACTGCATCCACACTGGATAATACTGGCCCCTCGATAGCTTCTGTGGACATGAGACGTCGCCGTCCGTACTCTATCCGAACCAGGAACCCGTCTGAATGGCGAACAGCTGATGATAAGCCAATTTGCTTCCGCTGTGGTCGCGCAGGACACATCGCTCGTTACTGCCGCAGCCAATGGCCATCTATGTCTTCTGGCTCGTACTCCGCTTACAGTAACTCATTCCGTCCACCAAACCACCGTTATCCGACCTGCACCGAGTCTACAGCATTTACTGCCCCTGAGGACTACGGCCACCGTGCCCCGTCGTCGCCACCGCCTCAAAGCCGCCCTTCTCGTTCAAACACGCGTCGCCGCTCTCCCTCGCCATCGTTCAACCGCCGCGCGTCCCCGGAAAACTAGGCTGCGCAGCTTCTGGAGGTGAAGCTGCCCTGTCGACCTTACCCAAAAATCCTCTGTTGCCCTTACGTTTGAACCGGAACACCCTAGAAGTATATGTTGATGGTACACCTGTTGAAGCTTTGATAGATAGACGGGCGCTCACGCTTGATAGACGGGCGCTCACGTCTGTATTATGAGTTCGCGTTTTCGTCGTCGCATGAAGAAGGTCCTCACGCCCCCCTTGACCAGTGTTGTCCAAGTTGCAGATGGTGCAAAAGTCCCTGTCGTCGGTATGTGCACAGCTCAACTTACCGTAGCCGGTCATCAAGTGGTCGTCCTTTTTACCGTGCTTGAAACATGTCCCCACGACCTCATACTAGGCCTCGATTTTCTTGCCGCCAATTCTGCTCTGATTGATTGCTCCGCTGGTGTGCTCCGCCTTGAACTGCCACAAATCAGTGCCGCCCCGTACCAACCTACATGCCGATTACAATGCAGCGATTTTGTTCGCCTGCCCTCGAAAACTGTGACGTACGTCGATTTTCTGTGCTCACCAGCTGTGCCCGACGGTGACTATTACGCTACGCCTCTCACCAACGTACTCCTTGCGCACAATGTTGCAGTGCCCTATACGGTGCTCAGCATCACAGATAACAAAACTTGTCTACCTCTTGTCAATTTCGGCTACATGAATCATGTGCTTCCACAAGGCATTTCTGTGGCCCACCTGTGTCCGTTGCTCGATTCACAAATTGAAGTGCTTGCCTTAGACACACTTGCTTCACCGCAGCGCACATCACTCGCAACACATTCGGGCAGCCGTCAAATTGTAGACATGATCGCCACAGATCTTCCACCTCCGCAAGTTGAAGCCCTACAACATCTTCTCGAGGCCTACCAGGATATTTTCGATTTTGGTGACCGACCTCTTGGGCAGACGTCCTTTGTCCAGCATCGCATACACACAGGTGATGCCAACCCTGTTCACCGCCGTCCCTACAGAGTGTCTGCTTTTGAGCGGAGCATAATTCAGAAGGAGGTGAGCAAGATGCTAGCGAAGGACATTATTGAACCATCCTCCAGTCCCTGGGCATCCCCGGTGGTATTAGTTAAAAAGAAGGACGGATCGTGGTGATTTTGTGTGGACTATCGCCACCTTAACAACATCACCAAGAAAGACGCATACCCTCTGCCCCGCATTGATGACGCCCTTGATTGCCTCCATGGTGCCGCCTACTTTTCTTCCATCGATCTTCGTTCTGGTTATTGGCAGATTGCCGTGGACCCCATGGACCGAGAGAAGACGGCTTTTGTAACACCCGATGGCCTCTACCAATTCAAAGTCATGCCTTTCGGCTTATGTAATGCCCCCGCCACCTTTGAACGAATGATGGACTCCCTGCTCCATGGATTCAAGTGGTCTACGTGTCTTTGTTATCTGGATGACGTGATTGTGTTTGCTCCCACTTTTGAAGCGCACCTTGAGAGACTGTCAAAAATTCTTGATGTATTCCGTCTCGCCGGCCTTCAGCTGAATTCATCTAAGTGCCGGTTTGGTCGCCGTCGCATTACAATACTTGGACATATTGTTGACGCTTACGGTGTACAGCCTGACCCAGAAAAAGTTCGAGCTGTGAAGGACTTTCCTGTGCCGAAAACCGCCAAAGATGTCCGCAGCTTTGTGGGGCTCTGCTCCTATTTTCGGCGGTTCATCAAGAACTTCGCGGAAATCGCTCGGCCCCTAACAGATTTACTCAAACCGGATGAGACGTTTATCTGGGGTCCCTCGCAAGCAGCAGCATTTTCCGACCTGACCACTTGGCTCACTTCTTCTCCTGTGCTGGCTCACTTCGACCCTACGGCACCGACGGAAGTGCGCACCGATGCCAGCGGTTACGGAATAGGCGCTGTGTTGGCTCAGCGACAACGTGGGCAGCATCGCGTGATAGCTTATGCCAGCAGGCTGCTGTCCACCTCGGAGCGTAATTATTCCATCACAGAGCGCGAATGCCTAGCGCTGGTGTGGGCAGTCGCGAAATTTCGCCCTTACTTATACGGCCGACCATTTATAGTTCTTACCGACCACCACGCTCTCTGCTGGCTCGCCTCCCTCAAAGATCCCACAGGTCGTCTCGCCCGCTGGGCACTCCGCCTCCAGGAGTATTCTTACACCGTAGTGTACAAATCAGGAAAACTGCACAAAGATGTGGATTGTCTGTCACGCTACCCTGTGGCCGACTGCGATCCTACGAGCACTGATTCTGTGGGCTGCGTCCTTTCCACCTCCCAGCTGCTTCATCTCGGGGACGAGCAGCGTCGCGATCCGGATATCAGCCGCCTAATACAACAGCTCGAATCTTCACCGCAAGACGCTTCCGTTCGCATGTTTACCTTAAAGGACGACACCTTATATCGGCGTAATTTATCGCCCCATGGTCACGACCTACTTCTGGTCATACCAAAGCACCTGCGTTCTACAGTCCTACGCGAGCTCCATGACGCGCCAACCGCGGGTCTTTGGTGTCTCTCGCACATATGACCGTGTACGCCGCCGCTTCTACTGGCCTGGCCTTTCACGCTCTGTACGTCGTTATGTCAACGCTTGTGAAATTTGCCAGCGTCGCAAAAAGCCGTCGAGACTACCTTCCGGATGTCTTCAGCCCATCGACATCCCATCGGAGCCATTCTTCCGTGTTGGTTTGGACCTTCTCGGTCCCTTCCCAACATCCGCCTCCGGAAACAAGCGGGTCGCGGTGGCTACGGATTACGCGACCCGTTATGCAGTTACGAGAGCCATGCCAAGAAGCTGCGCTACAGACGTCGCTGATTTTCTACTACGCGATCTCATTTTAGTGTATGGAGCCCCTCGTCAACTGCTGACAGACCGAGGCCGTACGTTCCTTTCGAAAGTGGTTGACGATATCCTGCGTTCCTGCTCTACCCAACATAAGCTCACGACATCGTACCACCCCCAGACAAACGGGCTTACAGAACGTTTAAACCGCACCTTGACAGACATGCTATCGAAATACGTCTCGGCCGACCATCGTGATTGGGACCTTGCACTACCCTACGTGACGTTCGCATACAATTCCTCCCGGCATGACACTGCCGGGTACTCGCCATTTTACCTTCTGTTTGGACGCAAATCAACATTGCCGTTGGATACCTTCCTGCCAGCCGCTGCGCAGTATACTTCTGAATATGCACGCGACGCTATTACCCGAGCTGACCACGCTCGTCAGCTTGCCCGCAGCAGATTAATGGCGTCCCAAGACTCGCAGAAGCATCGTTACGACGAGCGGCATCGCGACGAACACTTTCCAACAGGCTCCCTCATTCTTCTTTGGTCCCCTACGCGACATGCAGGCCTGTCAGAAAAACTTCTCTCTCGTTTCACGGGCCCATACCGCGTGCTTAGACGAGTGACCGACACTACATATGAAATTGTCCCTGATAGTCCATCAACCTCTTCCGCTCTGCTGTCAAGGGACATCGTCCACGTATCAAGGCTCAAGCGTTACCACACTGCTCCTGCTGTGGCCCCGTAAACTCGCCGGGTCGGCGCTTTTGCCGCCGGGGGTCGTGTTACGTGATTCCGTCTGACTGAAAGAGGGCTGTTGTGACCGGCGCCAGAGCGGAAGAGGGAGCGGCGCTCCTTTAATCTTCAAACAAGTAACCGAACGACCGGCTGCCTACTGTTAGGACCGGCGCCAGGTCTGTCAATGGATCGGCGTTCCTTTTGATGTTCCTTTTTAGTCGCCAAACGGGTTGGCGGCCTGTGTCCGCCATGTATTGTTCCCCCCTGGCCGGAGGGTGCGGCGTCTTGCCGCCACGACACCGTGAGCAGTTCGGGAGACCACAAGTGCCGCTTCTTCTTTGGAAGATGACGGCGGCGGCGGCGGCCGGAAATCGTCCCGCTAATTGAACGAGTCGTTCGGCGACCATTTGAAGCTTGTTTACGGCGGCCCTTTCGATGGATGCAGTCATCAACTTCAGACCCCTCGCCCAGCGACACCCCTTGACGAGGAGGAGCCACGTTCGTGCCACATGGCCGTGCAGTGACCACGCTTCAATTTTGAACGTTCACGTGGACCGTGCGTGCTCGTCACCCTCGCGGGTAATGTGTGATCCGTGGTTGGACGGTGCCCTCTGTACGCGGTCCCCGATCTAGGGATCTGGGGAGGACAGACCCTTTATAATGAGCCCCCACGGCTCATTCGTGTGTGCTTTTTTTCGAGTGCAGAACCGAGCAGAACCATGTAGAACCAAGCACCATGTAGCGCTATGTTAGGAGACATGTAGAGGCCTGCCACGTTTGAGAGCTCACCGTGTAGGGAGTTCGCAATGTACATATTGTAAATAAACCCTCTTCAAGTCTCTCTTCCTCCTGCCTCGACAACTTCATCCCGGACCTCCGGTGTCTGGAAACCCCGGTCGCAACAGCTGGTTGGCAGCGGTGGGATACGAGTCTGCGACGGAGAGCGACATGTACCGGAGGCCAGCCGAAAGCCCTGGAACTCGGCGGGATCGAAGCAGCGTACCACCACCGCACGTAATGGGGTGAGTGCCTGGCTTTGTGCTTGAGATATATCGAGTCTTTTAGCCTAAATTCGTTAAAAGATAGATATAACCAACAACTGCCTGGCCACTGTGGTTGTTATCTCAGCACAGGGCAGCACTGGATGATTATCTGAGCAAGTACGCTAAAGCAGGAAAGCTTAGATGATTCAATAGGAACAAGGGGTAATGTTTCAAAATTTCTAAGGGTACGTTGCGGGTTAAATTTTAGGATGTTGTAAAAAGCAGGAGTGAAAAATTAACAAGAAAAAGTAGAGAGGGATGTTGGCCACGTAGTGCTACTTGGGTGCTTAAGCTTGTGGTCTCCGCTGTGAGATTTGCCAGGCTTCAATTTCTCTAGACCCAGAATTGAAGCGCTGGTGGGTTTGTGTTTTGTCACAGCTGAGCCAAAGCAAAGTAGTCGCCATGGATCTTACGAGATTGACGAGAGAGAACCTGCTGAACCTGTGTTGGGATCTGGAGCTAGATTTTAATGATGATATGCCTGCTTCTAAACTCCGCGAAGTGATTCTCGAAAGCAATAGTGACAATGAGGAAATCGAGCACTTCGGGAATATGTACTTATTGGACCAGGAGGAGGAAGTACAAAGGGCGCAAAGAAAGGAAAGATGGCGCCAGGAGGAATTGGAAGCTGAGCGCAGGCATGAAGAACATATAAAAAGGATGCAGGAATTAGATGAAGAGATAGAAAGGCTTAATTGTGAATTGGTGGCATTGCAGCAGAGTGGTCAATCTGTAGATGTAGCGCACGAACGGTGCGATGTAGCGGCGGTGCCGTTTAAGACCGAAGCGAAGGCTACAGGTCAGACATCTGTAGATGAAGTGCACGAACGGTGCGACGTAGCGGCGGTGCCGATTAAGGCCGAAGAGAGGGCTACGGGTCAGAAATTTGCAGATGTACCGCACGAACGGTGCGTTTCAGCAGCGGTGCCGTTTAGGGCCGAAGAGAGTGCTGCGGGTCTGATATCTGTAGATATAGCGGCGGTGCCGTTTGAGGCCAAAGAGAAGGCTAGTGCCTGTAAGGGAATGGAACAGGTTTTAACCCATTCTGAGGGAAAAGAGCTCGCGGTCACAGCAGGGTGTGAGGGTTCCGTGGTGGGGGAAACGAAGTTAAGATTAACAGAGTGTTCCATCGAACCTTGCAGCCCTGTAGACCATGTTGATGAGCGTCAGAGGCGGACGAAAGGCTCCAGGTTTGGCACCAAGGAATGTGCCAAACGGAGAAAGCGTCCGAAAAACAGAAGCGCGGCAAGGCTCGCGATCAGCGCGGCGCGTTTGACGAGGACCTTCAAACGGCGTGGCGGATTTGCGAGAAAAGGCCCGTTGTCTTCTCTGACTGGCTTAAATCGCAGGCGTCTGAGCGGCCGGAGAGTAAGGAACAGAAGTGCGCAATCTACGCGGCCGCGGTCTTACGATGAACTGATAGGCAATCATCAGGACTGGGCGCGCGAGATGGCGGAGGAGCATATCGGTGATGAAGAACGTCAGAGTAGGACGAAAGGCTCCCAGGTCCGCACAAAGAAGCGTGCACAGGGGAGAAAGCGTCCGAAGGGCAACAATAAGGCAAAGCTCGAGATGAGCACAACGCGTTTGAGTAAGGGTTTCAAACGGCGTGGTAAAATCGCGAGAAAAGTGCCGTTGTCATCTCTGACGGGTCTGTATCGTGTGCGTCCGAACCGCCGGAAAAGAAAAGCGCATCGTACGCGGCAGTGTTTGAAGGATAGATTGCTAGGCAATTATCCAGACAGTCCGCGCGAAAAATCAGATGAGCATGTGGGTGCTGGTGAGCATCAGAGATGGGCGAAAGGCTCCGTAGACGGCACCAAGAGACGTGCAAAACGGAGAAAGCGCCGTAAAAACAGGCAGGCAAAAATCGCGACGCGTTTGAGGAATGTATTCAAATGGCGGAGCGAAATTTCAAGAAAGTTGCCGTATCGCAAGCGTCCAAGCGGCCAGAGAACAAAGAAAAGAGAAGCGCATGGTGTGCGTAAGTGGTCGAAGGGCAAGAGACCCTTCCGTTGTTCTCGCGGTGCATTGGACGGGGTGCGGGGCAAAAGAGTCGGTGGTTTTCGAGGGGCAGGAAGCGACAGCAAGTCGGCTTCGAGGAACGTCGCGGGGTTCGGTAGCAGGGCGATTGACGCGTGTTGTAGACCCCGTTTCTCGAGAAAATCGTTCCGGGCGCGACCACCGCGAGTTCGACTCAGAGTTGTTGCGAACAGCTGTTAGCCTCTCGGAAAACGTCGACTCGGGACTGTTGAAAGGAACATTTTGTTTGTTTTTGTGATTTTGTAAATAACTCGTTTGTACTTTGTTTTCGTTAGCGCTCTATCATTTTGGTAGCCTATATACGTTGTATAGATCTATTGGAAGGATAGTGACACGCATTAGAGCGTACAGAATTAGGCGTTTGTCATCGGCACCGGAGTTGGTTTGTATGCGTCCGAGCCGCCGGACAAAACGAAAAAAAAAAAAAGCACGTTGGGTAGAAAGGCAGACCCTTTCGTCGCTCTATCGACGGCATGTTTGATGGACTGCGGGAGTGCGAGGTACTCAGCGAGAGTAAGAACGCAGGTTGTCAGCGCAGAGCTTTGCGGGGGTCGGAGGCGAAGCGAATGGGTTTTGCCATTGTTCTATTTCCCGTTCGCCTAGAAAGACCCACAGGACGCGACACCGTGCGTTAGTCCCAAAAAGGAGTAGACATCCGTGAGCTTTTGACGATGGTCATTAGTGGATTTATTTTGTTTTGAAATTTGCTTTTGACTGTTTAAGTTGTTTTGGATTTTAATGTGTTTTTTAAGAATCTCGTCTACCAAATAGTGTTTAGGTAACACAATTTTGGTTTTGTTCATTTCTTGGGCGTTGTACGTTTAGCTAAGGTAAGCGTTGTGCGATTGCATAAACGACACGCATAGGAGCCTGCGTCATGGTAGATACGTGTAAATGAGCAGGAGCAACGTTATGAACTAATTATGACTGAGCGTAGAGACGCAAAGTTATTGCTTGCGAGATTTTTCAGGATTCATGCGAAACTTTTTTTTGTTGTTCATTTAATGTTTTGTTCGCATGTGTCCGGTGTGTAAGAAAAGCTAGCTCGTGAGTTTATATGTATGCTTTGTGAAAGTGGCAACAGCAAGGGAACGGTTAGGTGGTATCTCATCCAGGCAGGAGCACTGTGATGTGCGTTTGCGGATATATAATAAAGATGTTCCTAATGCAGGTGCAGCACGGCAGTTATGCTTTCGTCTTCTCAAAAGGAATTGACGACTGGCTTTGGCGGCACTAAATTTCGGGAACTAAAAGATAGCGTGAAGTAAAATGCTTTATTTTATGAGTATGATACCTGGTGGGTTACGGCGGATTGCTCACGCAGGCACTCGGGTATGCCACGGTGAGCGCATCACTTGACAGTTAGTTTTCTTGAAAGCAGTTTGATGGGAAGATTATTATCGGATCGGGATTAGGAGTTTTGGTGAAACCTCAGGGAAACGTCCCGATTGCTGCTTTGTGTTTGGTAATACCGCTTAAGTAAGGTTGCTTTTGGATAATTTGTCGGACTCGACGTGTCTCAGTGCGGGCAGGGTGCTCTCCCGTGCCTGTGGTGGTGTGTATGAATGCTTTTCCCAGAGGGGAGCCACAAGGAGCGAGAGGGAAAGAGTCCTTGGCTGAGCGTCATCAGCAGTGGCCTGGAAGACAGCACTACACAGCGACACTTCGGGCAACCTGTGCAGCTGGTCACCCTCAGGTCGCTTCTCCCGCCGGCGGACGAGCTGTTGTGACCGGCGCCAGAGCGGAAGAGGGAGCGGCGCTCCTTTAATCTTCAAACAAGTAACCGAACGACCGGCTGCCTACTGTTAGGACCGGCGCCAGGTCTGTCAATGGATCGGCGTTCCTTTTGATGTTCCTTTTTAGTCGCCAAACGGGTTGGCGGCCTGTGTCCGCCATGTATTGTTCCCCCCTGGCCGGAGGGTGCGGCGTCTTGCCGCCACGACACCGTGAGCAGTTCGGGAGACCACAAGTGCCGCTTCTTCTTTGGAAGATGACGGCGGCGGCGGCGGCCGGAAATCGTCCCGCTAATTGAACGAGTCGTTCGGCGACCATTTGAAGCTTGTTTACGGCGGCCCTTTCGATGGATGCAGTCATCAACTTCAGACCCCTCGCCCAGCGACACCCCTTGACGAGGAGGAGCCACGTTCGTGCCACATGGCCGTGCAGTGACCACGCTTCAATTTTGAACGTTCACGTGGACCGTGCGTGCTCGTCACCCTCGCGGGTAATGTGTGATCCGTGGTTGGACGGTGCCCTCTGTACGCGGTCCCCGATCTAGGGATCTGGGGAGGACTGTGATGTGTGGTGCGCGTTCAAAGTGCGCGCCTTCGAAAAGTGCGCGTCACGAAAAAAAAAAAAAAAAAAAAAAGGAGAAATACCAGAGTGCACGTGCGGGGCTGCTTAAACAAGAATGACGACGTTAAAGAGCGTCGAGCACGAGGATGCGTGGCAGGACGTGAAGTAAACAAAAGGTAAAACATCCAATGGGCAGCGAACACGGAGATTTCAAGGCCCAATGGCTTGACACCACGAGACAGCAGTATCTCCAATGAGAACGAGACAAGTGGGCCAGAGCTGAAGCAGGAGCCTGAGCAGACCAGAGCAAGGAGAGTTCGAAGAAGACGGGGCAAGCGGAAGGTCGTCACCAGACCGGGCGCTGAAGATGGGCCGTCGGGCGTAGGACCCGAGCCTGCAGGTCTTCAACCGGCCGGGGCCTCCTGCCGTCGTGTTCCCGCTCCAAAGGACCGTGGCCATCCGGTCCTGAACTCCTTTCCAGGGCCTGCGGACTTTGGTTCCGGCAGGCGAGCTACAGCCGTCGGGCTCCGGGCCCGAGCTGTGCGCCCAGCTGCTTGACTAGGTCGACCCTAGTTCCCGGACGCGTCGCCACCAGCCTGCGTTCTCCCGTCTCCGACGTGTCCACGCTCCTCAAGCCGAAACCATCACGATTTGGTAGGGCTTTTCGACGTGTCGTCAGCAGCCAGCGTTCCTTCATCCCCGTCCTGCCCGCGTCCTGAAGCCGGAATCACCGCGTTCCGGTTTGCTCATCGTCGGCGGAATTCAGCGTGTGGGTGAGACCGAACAGATATCTTGCGCTACTCCCATCACTCAGCCCCTTTCGAACGTTAGGTTTGGTTACTGACTTTGAACGTTTTTGTTGGGTGTTTACAGATGTGTTTCGTCATGTCCAGTCAACTGTTTATTAAGTGTTTTGTTTTGTGAGGAATCTTTGCTTTTTTTTCTTTTCAATTAAACTTTTTGTGTGTTTCTTGGAAACCGAACGGCTTTGTCCTTATTAGAAAAACTCTCTGAGGCTCAGCCCGGGAGAAACAAATCAGAAACAAGAACCCTGCATCACAAATTGGCGTCCGCTGCGACAGGACAAAGTCGTTTGTTTTTCCAGTAGATTTTTTGACGCGGTTAACACGATGACGAACACGTGGGAGTTAATTGAGTTGGCGGATAAAATGGGACTGACGGGAGCGGAGTTTAGAGTATGGTACGAGGAGCGGATGGAGAGGGAGCGTGAGCAACGGGCTGCGATATGTGACGCTAAAAAGCAGCAGATTGCATTGCAAACACACGCTAAGAGAGAGGAGTTCGAGCGAGAAACACGGGCTAGGAGAGAGAAGCTCGAGCGAGAGACACGCGCTAAGAAGGAGCAGCTTGAGCTAGAAATGCGTGAAAAGAAAAGGCTGCTCGAGATAGAGATGCGCGAAAAGAAGAGACTGTTGGAACTAGAATATGAGGATTTGCAGCAGTGGCTTGAGAGGGAAAACGCTGAATATACGTGGTCTGAGAGCCAGAGTAGTCAACCAGTGGATGAGGTGTGCTCTGAAAGCAGTTACATCGGGAGCGATTTGAATTTACGTGAGACTGACCCTGTACCTCGTCATGACCTTTCGCTAGAGAAAGAAACTCTGAAAGAGTATGACAGGGAGGTAAACAGTCAAAAGACTAGGAGACTCGATAAGCTTATTGAAGCGCAGGAATGCTTCGTGAGCATGGAACAAGAACGTTCCATTCAGAGTAAAGGGTATTTTGAAACCTGTGAGAGGTCAAGCGCACTTTATTCAGAGGTAGGATTGCCTCTGAATAGCTCCGCTGAAGGAGCAATAAAAGGTCTCCTAGGTAATGCCGGCGAATGCCATAATGAAAGCTCTGATGTAGCAGCTACCTATTGTTTTGGGCCACTGGAGATAGCAACAGACGCTACGGACATGGTTTTTCACCATGATTATAACTTGCCCATACAGAGAGATGGCTTGTGTTCTCGGGAAATTGTAGATGATGCTTTTAGAAGAATATTGGAGCAAAATGCAAAAGCACTTGTTGAAGAACAGAGAGTAGAGTTGCAATGTAGGTCAGCTATATGTGACAATGAGGGTAATCACGATGACCCAGGCAGAAGGGTTGAAAGTATTGATGAACAAGCAATACAGAAAGCTGAAGGGATGGAAAGTGAACCAGAAGGCAGTAATGGTCCAGCAGGTTATTGTACGAGGAAGGACGCCGACTGGTGCTCTTTGGCATCTTCGGTTGAAGAGGTCGCTTCTGTTAAGATGTCTCAACGATTAGCGGCTTACGAGCTCAAGCAAGGCATTCGTGGGAAGGATGAAATGATTCAGGCGTGGTTGTACTGGTGCGCCTGGAGGCAACGCCTCCGACTGGCATACAGACATTCCAGCGTGTATGCTTGTGATTTCGAGGTTGGGAACCTGGTGATACACAGCTTTAGGTTCATACGAGCTTACGGTCGAGAATTCTTCCACTGGCTTCCGATTCCTTACTCTTGTCAAATGGTTAGAGCAGTTAAACGTCTTGTACGGGACGCTATAACTTAAGCGTCAAATTCGATTTCCCGCTGGTTTCTTTTGGATCTTGCTTGCGGACCATGGAAGGGTGTTGCTTGTAAATATTTGAAGAAGTTACATGCAATGTAACATTAACATGATGTATAGTTTTTGAGATGATAGGGTATATATGAAAAAAAAAAGGGGTGGTGTACTACTAATTTGGGGATTTTCACAATCCGCTAGATGTGTCCATACTTTTTCTCGCTTCTTGCGTATTTTGAGGTTAGTGAATGTGGACCTTTGGGCAATGCAGTGAACTGTGTGGCGGACATATGTGGGTAAATTGTGGTGCAGTGCGAAACGTGCACTCAACGGCAGTTTTTTTTTCTTCTCGAAAAAAAAAAAAACTTTTCTTATTGTTGTTGGTTGAATGTTACGTTCTGTGGACTCGGTGTTTCGACGTGAGACATGTCAACGAAGAAGCAGTGTGGTGCCATCGGTGTGATGTGTTGAACTGCGTGGTGCAAATATGTGGTGTAATTGTGACGTAGTGCAGAACGCGCACTCATCGGCAGTTTTTTTTTTCTAAAAAAAAAAAAACTTGAATGAAAGGGGGGCGTATGTGATGTGTGGTGCGCGTTCAAAGTGCGCGCCTTCGAAAAGTGCGCGTCACGAAAAAAAAAAAAAAAAAAAAGGAGAAATACCAGAGTGCACGTGCGGGGCTGCTTAAACAAGAATGACGACGTTAAAGAGCGTCGAGCACGAGGATGCGTGGCAGGACGTGAAGTAAACAAAAGGTAAAACATCCAATGGGCAGCGAACACGGAGATTTCAAGGCCCAATGGCTTGACACCACGAGACAGCAGTATCTCCAATGAGAACGAGACAAGTGGGCCAGAGCTGAAGCAGGAGCCTGAGCAGACCAGAGCAAGGAGAGTTCGAAGAAGACGGGGCAAGCGGAAGGTCGTCACCAGACCGGGCGCTGAAGATGGGCCGTCGGGCGTAGGACCCGAGCCTGCAGGTCTTCAACCGGCCGGGGCCTCCTGCCGTCGTGTTCCCGCTCCAAAGGACCGTGGCCATCCGGTCCTGAACTCCTTTCCAGGGCCTGCGGACTTTGGTTCCGGCAGGCGAGCTACAGCCGTCGGGCTCCGGGCCCGAGCTGTGCGCCCAGCTGCTTGACTAGGTCGACCCTAGTTCCCGGACGCGTCGCCACCAGCCTGCGTTCTCCCGTCTCCGACGTGTCCACGCTCCTCAAGCCGAAACCATCACGATTTGGTAGGGCTTTTCGACGTGTCGTCAGCAGCCAGCGTTCCTTCATCCCCGTCCTGCCCGCGTCCTGAAGCCGGAATCACCGCGTTCCGGTTTGCTCATCGTCGGCGGAATTCAGCGTGTGGGTGAGACCGAACAGATATCTTGCGCTACTCCCATCACTCAGCCCCTTTCGAACGTTAGGTTTGGTTACTGACTTTGAACGTTTTTGTTGGGTGTTTACAGATGTGTTTCGTCATGTCCAGTCAACTGTTTATTAAGTGTTTTGTTTTGTGAGGAATCTTTGCTTTTTTTTCTTTTCAATTAAACTTTTTGTGTGTTTCTTGGAAACCGAACGGCTTTGTCCTTATTAGAAAAACTCTCTGAGGCTCAGCCCGGGAGAAACAAATCAGAAACAAGAACCCTGCATCACAAGGACAGACCCTTTATAATGAGCCCCCACGGCTCATTCGTGTGTGCTTTTTTTCGAGTGCAGAACCGAGCAGAACCATGTAGAACCAAGCACCATGTAGCGCTATGTTAGGAGACATGTAGAGGCCTGCCACGTTTGAGAGCTCACCGTGTAGGGAGTTCGCAATGTACATATTGTAAATAAACCCTCTTCAAGTCTCTCTTCCTCCTGCCTCGACAACTTCATCCCGGACCTCCGGTGTCTGGAAACCCCGGTCGCAACAGGGCATAGTGGGGCATACCCAAGGAAGGTGCCTCGGACTGAGAGTAAAGAAGTGGACGTTGTGAGTGAGCTGCGTTGTGTCTGCGGACCGACAACTGTTATTTTCCACGTAACAATATGTTTACTGAGCCACGCCCGCTAAGCCCCGTCTCCGAGGAATATAGAGATTCCTTAGAAACACTACAAAATACCGACAGGTGCGTTGCTCTGTAAAGTTCAAGACGTGAATATAAAGTGAATAAAAGTGTAGGTTTCAAAATTACGACCGACACAGCACACGATGATGGCGTGATTGATTCGAGGCGGAAGGAAACCGCAACCACTAAGCTTTGTAAGAATGACAAACAAGCCCAGTCTGCCATTCTTTCAACGCTTATAGCTGTGTTTCGGTTTTGTTTCCAAGTAAACAAAGAACCATTTTCAACTTCATCACCGGATTCAAAATGGTAAGCCTAAATGAGTAAGGTGGTGAAATGTAATTGCTGAGCATTTGCTGATTTTCGTGTCACGAAAAAGTGACTCCAAACCACGTCAAGAGAAACGGAACAGAAAGAATGAATATTAGAGAAATTCGTGTATTACAACACTTCGTTCACATACCGATTGAAGTGCGTGCGTTGCAGCTGCCATAGGCACTAGCGCCAGAATTCTCTCTAGTGTATTTAGAGGCAAACTATATGGGGAACGCCAACGTCGCCGGAAGGGCAATCCGTCTTTCCGAGCCAGCAAAGTGAAAGCAACACATCAACATCGTGCGTCGGAACCATCGTACTCAGAGCAGGAAACAACAAGAAAAAAAGTAGAAAGTAGAACTAAGAACAGAAAATAGGTAATCCAAATGACATAATCGCAAGAAAAGTTCAGAAAAATATATGAAATATCGCATACAAAAACAAAACGGTATAAAAGAACAGTGAAACACAGGGGAAACTCGTACACCTTATACTTAGGGCGGAACTGGTTTTGACGGGTGAAACTATTTTGACGATTGTGCATGTTGTGCCTAATATTCTACCACAGTATCTTCATTCTCCTGACACTTCCACACGTGACTTTTCTTTATATTTTTTTCAATTCCCTTGAAAACAAGTTGACCGTTTTGAGAATGAAAAGGCGCTCGAACCAATCTTGTTCTTTTTTCTTTAGTTTGTAATATTAAAAACTTGGCCCTACGTTTCGAGACCGGTTCATTCTCTTCTTCAAGGGCTTGGCGGTCCTGCGGGTGTATCACTCTCCACCGCCGTTATCTCGGTCACTCTTGTCAATGCGCTGCCTTTTCCATGTACGTTTCCATAAGTTTACCTCTAGGTTGGTCGTTAGGATATCACCACAATGCAGATGCATCAAGTGAGTGAGTGAGTGAGTGAGTGAGAGAAACTATTAGAAGGCGGAGAAACATCGAGAATAAGCCATAGCTACTACCATAGCTGCTACGAGTGCTTGCCTGAATGCCGCCTTTAGTATAATGCGAGACCATACCGAGGTGACATTTCTTTTTTATCGAATGCATGCGATGTACTGTAGGCGTCACTTTCCCGGGGAAGTCACCGGCAAACAGACCACTAGCGTTATCACACCTTGGTCTCACGCTCTTTCCAACGGCGTGGCCACCCATCTAAGGACATTATTACATATATGTAAACACACGCGAGCTCGTCCTTTTATGATTGTCGTTATCTCTTGAGACTTTCGCATAACTGCGCGTAGTGTTCAGTTCCGAAGAGTCGAGTTATATTCGCAGCTCGGAAGCGTGACTGTGCTATCACTTATGCAGGGCCATCTCGGAGTTCGCCTACGGGCTATAGAGTTCCACCATCCGATATTACCAAGAATCATTCATGCTCCTTCCTTCAGGTGTGTGAGCTCGCCGGTGGGGCCGGACATGGTCGTATTCGAGAGTGTTATTACATAGCGTTCGGTTTTTCTCGAGGCGCGTCGTTCGCCTCACGTTCGTATATTAAAAATGAATTCGCAATACCCGATCGTTTCCGATAGCATGCATGGGGACCGAGCTGAAAGCTGCAAGTAACTGACGATGCAATTCGTTCCACTTCTTGTTTTTTTTTTCTAACGTTCTGTTACGCGACGTCGTCTCTTGTGACGCCTCTCGTATGGAATGGCATTGGAAATGGACCTTCGGCAGCGGGACGTTGTCCGTTTTGCAGCCCTCCGCTCGCGTTACTTACTTATGTTACTCTGCGACGTTCTCGGGTATTGGTCACTGAGGAATTCATCGCATTCAACACGGTGGGTTGGCTTTTCCGTGACGGTGATCGAATTGGGAGCCATTCCTTCTCTGCAGCCACGCGAAGCAACCCATCGCTGCGTACTGCTAATCCCTCGAGAGTGTCTGCTAGGGTTTTTGAGCGGTGGTCGTTCAATATTACGTGATTCTGTAAGCGCTACGTGGCTATAAAACCGAAACGCTTGGCGTTCGTTTTTACGCGGTGAAGGATGTGCGCACGCTTTCTTGGTCGTTTTTAAGCCCCGGTGACCGGCACATTGAAAGTCTTAAGGATGAATAATGATCAGGATAGAGCCCATCTCTTCGGTGCGTATTCTGGTCCACCATACATGCACTTTAAGTGCACACGTTCATGGGGGGGGGGGGGGGGGGGGGGCACGCGAGACTCGCCAGTAAAAATCCTGTCCCGGAGGTGAAATAGGTGCTCAGAGTGGCCAGGACTCGGGGTCGGGGCTCGAATGGCCGGCTCCGACTCCCTCGCGGAGGTCTTCAATAATGTCGCATACCGGCAGGTCCAAAGTGCTGACGGCTCAGAAAGCTCACGTGAAGGCTTGACTTAGACGCAGTGGATGGAAGCTTGCGCATCTCTCCATGTTAAATTATTAACGGCATGTATGACCGCGCTCCTACGGTGACTAGTGTACAGTAGTCTTCTGCACAGGAAACGAGAGGTCTTTCTAAGAATTTCTAAGAAGTTCGTGTGTTGGGGGAGGGAAGGGGGGGGGGTCTTAGCGTTGTCTCTCAGAGCGGTTTTGAGTGCGGGACCGGTCCCTCAAGCCAAACCGGCGTCGGTACGTTGGGTGGCTACGCTAGAGCCGTGTCCGCGTATTGAATCATGCACAACCACCGGCTGTAAGTCCTTCGGTTAACGCTCGTCGCCTGTGGCCTAATGGGGTATACGTGAATGTTTACGCGATCCACCCTCATCCTCTGTCATTTGCCCCTTCCTCTTTGTACCGTGCCTCGTATACTTCCGTGGCGAGTGGTCACCCGGGTCGTGAAAGCTTTCGCAAGAGACTCGGAAATGCGTTCTTGGCCGGCGCATTTCCGTTAAGACGCGTCCACACGTTAAGTGCTTGCAGTATATTATGCGCATGCGTGGTTGCGACAGGCGGCGCTTAATTTAGTGCGCCTTACTTTGTGAAGGTATACGAGCAACCCTGTTGACAACGTGAAGTACGTATGGACGCAACAGTATAAACGTAAATACGCGATGTCATACCCAGTTATTGGCACGTCGATACAAAAAACGTATTCTAGCGACATGACTATGACAGCATTTTAAACAAATCAAAATATTTATGATCGGTGATGATACCAAAATGATAGAGAGAAAAGATTTAGTGTAGTATTTCATGGGCTTTTCACTGTAAAGCTCTACTGAAGTTTCTAGTGCTTGAATTTTGCGTTGAATGTGACTAAATTTGATAATCATTATTACGATGGAGCCGAAGGGCTTGGACACGTGTTCAAGTGGATTAGCTTTAATCTGTGGAGTCTTGAGACCCGTGTCATGTTTGTGACCGTCTGAGTTTACAACTCGGAGCTCTTTGCGCCGATAAGCAAGCTAAAGTAGCGTATAGCATAACCGAGTGCCTAGGAACAACCTAAAGGCAACCTTGAAGCAACTTAGCATTACCTAGCCAAAGCATCGCAATAACCTTATAAGCAACCCAAAAACAACCACGCATTACGTATCTAAAACATAGTAATCAACCTAAAAGCAATCAAACTAGACTTCAGAATTGTCAGGTATTGCCGTTTCAAGCGTTGCGCGACTTAAGGAGAGCTTTGTATTTTTTTGTACAATTTATGTATTCCAATTATGGACGTTTCTTCAGGTTAAGTACATTGTGTCGGTATAGCTAATTGATAACAGTTTAAGGACTCTGACGTCAAACGTGTCATGTGTCTGCAGAAATTTGTGGTCCGCCGTGGGGTAACAGAAAAACGACCTGCAGGAGAGCATGAAGGTGTTGGAGAAGGAGGAGGATTAAGGAGGAAGAGGGTTAAAGAGGGGGAAAGAGGTGGCGAAGCGGCCATCTTTCGAGACGAAAAGGAGAACAGTGTTCCCGTTATACGAGGACCACGCGAAGAGCACTAAGGAAAAGTGGCAGCCAAGAAAGGAAGATGGGCTTTCACCTCCCCGAAACACGGAAGCGATTTCGCGTTTTATTAGCGATTGGTCCGGCACTCGAGCGAGAGACGAGTTGATGGGACCGCGGTCCGGTCTGTTGGGCTTCTCGAGGGCTTTGAAGCCTCGTGTTCTTTTTCTCGCGACCGGCGCGGTTTAATTCGGGAAACTGCCGAGTGTGTAATTAATTTTAATGCGATTCTACAGATTCCCCTTTTTTTTTTCTTTTTGCTCTCTCTCTCTGTTTTCGTAGGCTGCAGCTGTAGAGGCTGCTTTGCCACCGCTCCTGCGTTTGACTGAAAAAAAAAAGTGAAACGAGAGTGAACAAAGAGGGAGAGAAAATGAATGAGGGGAAGTGAGTCAACGAACAGAAACAGTTGACAATCCCACTGGCGGTTCCTCTGTGATAAGCGGTGCGCAGTGCCGAAAGGTGTTCGTCCCGAAAGGATCCTTCTTTCACGTTTTGTTTGCTCAGTTTTTTTTTCTTCATTTGCTTTCTACCCCGTCCCGTTTTTGACTCTCTCTTTGTGAATAGTTTTGTGGTCGTTGCGTTCATTCCGTGTGTAGAACTTCCGTCTGTGGTTACTTTTAACAACGGCGAAGTGGACGGTGATGTGTTCCGACCTGTGGGAAAAAAAAATTCTACTTGGCGCTGTTCAGGCGTCATTCGTTACTGAATACACAGCTGCATTGAGGAAATGAAAGCGCAGCTCCCGTAATCGCTGTGCTGGAGATGCTTGCCGATTTGTCTACGAGTATTTGACGCGTCTTTGGTGTGGTTTCGGTAGAGAGAGATATATGGCGCTGTCTTTTGCAGCTCGTTAGAAAGCATGGCCGAATGGTCCAGTGGTATGACGATAGTTATAGCGCGAGAACAAAACGACGACACAGAGACAAGAAGGACACGAAAGGACCCGAAGGACACGTGTCCTTCTTGTCTCTGTGTCGTCGTTTTGTTCTCGCGCTATAACTATCGCCGTGCCATACCAACTAGCCCAAGCTGCCACACTTCTAGTCCAGTGGTGTTTGGCAGTGACAAAACAAGCGAAGTTGGAGAGAAAGTGGTAAATGTGGCACTAAACAAGATTTTTTTTTGTTTTTTTTGCCGCCCGTGACTTCGAGAAGTTCATCTTGCCAGCATATGTTACAATCAAGGATGTTCCTGATTACGATGTTCCTTCATGTGTACTTTCATCGTCATTGCAGGAACGTAACTGACGCACATCGTGTTAGCATAATAGTGAGCAGGTTGACAGAGCTAACAGATAGATGTTTAAGGCGTACGTATTAGATGCCTCATCAAACAAGAAAAGTGACCGCCACTAACGGCTACGTCAACGCGGGGGATGAAAAAAATTCACGTGTTCAGAGATAACGAAATCATAAAGTGATCATTTGACGTCACGGTATCTGGCGTCATTGTGAAGTAATGAAGAGGTCAGCATTACGCCCCAAATTGCGACAATCCGAGTCGTGATTATCACCTCTCTAGTTCAGTACATTTCATGGTGACAAGACTGATTGCCAAGGGACGTCACATGGATCTGTGCCGTCATTATCACTTCTCCGTCCCGCCGCGCTGCTCTAGTGGCTAAGGTTCTCGGCTACTGACCCGCAGGTCGCGAGATCGAATCCCGGCTGCGGTGGCTGTGGTTTCGCCTCCATCAAAAATTCTGTAGGCCCGTGTGCTTAGATTTGGGTGCACCTCAAGGAACCCCAGGTGGTCGAAATTTCCGGAGCCCTTCACCACGGCGTCTCTCATAATCATATGGTGGTTTAGAGAGGTTAAACCCCACATATCAACCAATTATCACCTCTCTAGTTCAGTGCATGTCATGATGACAAGACAGATCGTTATCATGGCATGACTGAACTAGAGAGGTAATAATGACAACACAGAATTTGAAATTGGCGTCGGAATAGTGACGTCTTCACAACGTCGCAATGACGCGAGAGACCATGACGTCACATGGTGATTTTATGACACTATATCACTGTTTTATCAAAGCTGGGCCGACCATAGAGACAGACCAAAACCGCGTCAATCGCTGAAATAGTTTAAGAAATGTGTGTGAGGGGGAGGATGTGAAAGGTCCATGCATACATTCAGAAGAAAGATTTTCGCCCTTGAGCCGTGTCAGGCGAATGCTTAAGGAGCCCTGTGATTTTCCTACACTTGCTTGTGAAGTGTGCTAGCACACTGCTAAAGGTAACTGGTAGCAATGAAATAATAATGAGTTCGCGACTTAAGTATACGGTTAGTAAATGCAATGCTTGCCCCGCGTAAACACACCGGCTTTCTATCGTGGAGCCGCTGCTCGGGGGCTGGAAAAGAACACGGAGCGCGCTTCTCCCGAGAACGCGCCTGACTTGCTTCACGACGGTCGTCGCAGATTTGAGCAGCGGCAGCAGCCGCTGAAGTCGTCGCTATTGTGCGGGTGTATTGCGGCACCGCTTTGTGCGTTCGCAGCCGCATTCAAGCGAACGCTTGCCTTAGCGACTCCGAGAAGAACGCGGCACGGCAGCGAGCGTTTACGCTTGCTTGAGTTTAGTCGTGCTGACTCGACGTCCCACTGTTTCGCCCGGATGGCTTATCAAGTCTTGTTTTGATGGGGACGCCTCCCCATCCGCTGCGTATATATCTTGTGCACTCGTGTTGTGTGTCTGATGTTCTTTGCAGACAAAGGACACGCTTTTATTTGTTTTTGTATATTTCGAAACACATTTTAACCTCTTCAGCACGCCGTCCTTCTGCGACTATGTCAGTTATTTACCTGGGGGGCGCTTTGAAGTTCTGAGTTTTGGCGTCAAGAGGGCATGCGGGTACATATACTCACGTAAAATGTGAAGCATGTGCACTTATTTTCTTATTTCATGACGTCAGCGTAAGCACTGGGGGGAAGGGGGGGGGTTGGATGTGAGGCTTCCTACATGGTCAAATATACTTTGCGTCTTATCACAACTATAGCGGAGCATTCGGAGTCGCAGCCTTGACTGTGTTTAGAAAAAAAGCATTTGATGATTTAGAGTATTTGGTACTCTACAATGGGAGGGCGAAAAGCCGTTCCTACCCCGCATTTTACAGAAAATGGGGGACGAGTGGTGGAGGACCTGTGTGTTTAGAAAAAGTGGTTATATTTAGAGCGTTTACCACATCAACTGCCACTATTAAGCGACGGTTGAAGCTTACATCCTGTGTGTTTAGAAAAAGCTGTTAACAATTATGAGGTACTCTACTTTTAACGAGTATGAGGTACTCTACTCGTTACTCTACGAGTATGAGGTACTCTACGAGTATGAGGTTAACGAGTATGAGGTACTCTACTTTTAACGATTTAGTTAAAAGTAGATTTAGTTAAAGTTAGCTTTTAACGATTTAGAGTATGAGGTACTCTACTATGGGAGAGTATAAAATCGTCCCGTGGACCTCTTCCCGTGGACACTGCAACGCAGTGATAAGTCCACGCGACACGAGAAGTGTGTTTAGAAAAATGGCAGCATATCCACGGAGTGAATGATGGAGAGTGGGGCGAAGCATCCGTCCGTCCATTCGTTCTTGCTTCCGTCCGTCCATGCGTCCGTCTGTGTGACCGTCCGTGCGTTCATCCGCCCGTCCGTGCGTGTGTGCGTCTGTTCGTGCGTCCGCACGTGCATCTGTGGGTCCGTCCCTGCGTTCGTCCATGCGTCCATCCGTCCATGCAGCCATCCATCCGTCCGTCCATGCATCTATCTGTCTGTGTGTCCGTTCGTCCATCTATTCAACACTCCAAGTACCACCATCTCGCATCTTTTCATCATATATTCCCCATATGTAAGCACCGCCATCCAGCGGACATTCCAATTACTAAATGAGAGGTGGCACACGCACACTTTCTTACAGCTTGCGCTTCGTGTCTACTTCCCACCTTTAACCACCTCGAGTTCAGGGTATATACTAGTTCACTGTATTCATGGCACTGTGGCCCAACGCTCGCTAAACCTTTCTAAGACCAAGGAGGTTACGCCCAGCGAGTGTAACGTAGCTACCCTTTCTTGTCAGACGGTGCTCAATGTACATGCCAATGGCTGGTAATGGGGAATGAGAGACAGGAGAATTTGGCTTTTAGTTAACGCGCACGCTACGAATTTTTTATTGCCCAACAACGCACACGAGAAATTTCCACCGGCACCACCTTGCAGGTCAAAACGTAAGACTGGTTACACACTACGACTACCACGAGGGACGAACGGGCGCCGCTTTAAGGAGCTTCGCCCCCTAAAACTTGTTTAACGTTTTTTTAGTACTTGGTACTTAACTATAATGGAAGGGCAGTAAGCCGTCCCTTGCTGACAACTCTAGAAGTTGAACGCACAATGGTCCTGTCTGTTACATATTAAGCGAAGCTTTTAGGCATCCAAGCTAGCGTTGTAGGTGTGACTATAAACAAACTAGGTTCTCGAAGGTGCACCAGTTTCATGCGTATTTCTATGCGCCGTTTTCCGATAATCCATAGTCTCTCGATCATGGTCTTGTCGTTGAATGGCCATTTCTGATACGACAATGTGATATTTTTTTATACAGGTGATGTGTCATTTCGCTTTGGCGCATTTTATTGTTGTATTTCGGCTGTCCGCGCAGAAACTTGCGCAACGCTCCTGATAGCGTACGCTCATTATCATATCTTACCTATACGTCCGCCCACAGCTGTAATGTACATCATCCACATGGTCACCACATCAAGATTAACATGTCGGTATGTTCAAAGCCGTCCAGAATAGGGCAGCGAGATTCATCATCCAGGTTGTCGAAATTTCCGGAGCCCTCCACTACGGCGTCTCTCATAATCATATGGTGGTTTTGGGACGTTAAACCCCACATATCAATCATGAGATTCATCAGTGGTAGCTACGACTGTCATTCAAGCATGACACTAATAAAACAAGACAATAATAAACAAGGCCGCGTCATTGGCCTTTTATGGTTATTGCATAAGGACATCTGCCCAGGCGTGGTGGTCTAGTGGCTAAGGTACTCGGCTGCTAACCCGCAGGTCGCGGGGTCGAATCCTGGCTGCGCAGCTGCATTGTCGATGGAGGCGAAAAAGCTCAAGGCCCGTGTGCTCAAACTTAGGTGCACGTTAAAGAACCCCAGGCGGTCGAAATTTCCGGAGCCCTCCACTACGGCGGCTCTTACAATCATATGGTGGTTGTGGGACGTTAAACCCCACATATCAATTCATAAGTACATCTATAGTAATAAATTTCACTGTTTGCCGCTTCATCTTCTTCCGCGCCCATCTCGAAGCATTCACAACGCACTTAGTCCGCACTAAAAAGTCGTTCCCTTGCTATAATGAGGTGACAAGCTTTAGCAGTCGATGGGTGTAGCCGGTCTTCCTCATACGCACCTATACACAGCTTGTACGCCCCGTCAAGGACCCACAATATGGCTGTAACATGGCGGCTTAGGCAAGGCAGCATAACCACGCGGTTATCGATCTACTTCAGTGTGACAGAGACGTCACTGGAACGTTATTAGGCCTCTCTACATTAACAACGAAGGAACGAGCATGCGATGTGGTGGTTAATGTAAGGCGACATCGTTCAGTTCGTGTCCCACAATGTTGGTTCTCTAACGTGCCTGTTTCAGTGACGTCAGAGCGAGCCGTTTATAGACCTCTTTCATCTACGTAAACAGGGGCAGGCGCCGTCCACATACTGAGGCACTTGTCACGGCGTCGCAGCGCGTAGGTACTGGCGAGGCCAAGAAAGCCGCCCAAAGCTCGCCACCGCCCTTTATGGCACCTGGCTTGACAACCGGCACAGCAGCTGGAAAGCTGCCTCCGAACACAGCGCGTCGAGGATTCGCGCGGACGGCTCGCTCGACACACTGTGCTCCGAGGCAGCTTTGGAGCTGCTCTACCAGATCATAGAAGTGCGATGACGAGCATCGGGCTGGGCGGGGCCTACGCGTACAAGACGTCGCTGCAGGCGCCTCGCTATGTCGACGGTGCCTTCCCCTGTTTACAAACACGGAATACGTCCGTACGCTACCTGCCCTTTACGTACGTGCAAGTCCGCTACCTAAGCGGCCCCTTGGGCGTGCGCTAGCTTGTTTTTTGTGGTTTTTTTTTTTTCGTTTCTTGCGCGTCGTGGATCCGCTGTCGGGCGTCCGTGCCGGAAGGGCTGGCACGACGGCCGGCGACGCGTCGTGATAGGCCGCGACGTGCCGACGCCGCGTTCACTTTATCTGATTGCTCGCTTCCGGAAGCGAGCCGACCCGCGCCTCATTGGCTCGTGACAGGCAGAACCTTTAGTATACCGTGCGCATATGCTTCGTCCTTTGTATCTATCTGTACGTGTCCGTTCGCCTGCGTGTCTGCTGTCGTACACACGCTTTTGGCACTCTTTGTGTTTTGAGTGCCTTGCGTGCGCCTGTCTGTCTCTATGGCGTTTCGATTTGCGCGGAGTTTGTGCGCACGTCACATCATTGCGTGTCTGTCCACCCTTCTGTGTCATTCTTTCGCGCTGGCGCACGTGCGTCGCAAGGCGCATGCCTGTTTGTGTTGGTGCTGAACGTGCGCACACGGGCTGTGTGCGTGACAGAGTGGTGCTGTACACGCGCCCCCAGCAGGCCGTTCATTCTTTGTACTCCTGTCCGAGTGGTCTTACGGACCTATATGGAGGTTTGCTTGAACTTGCATGGTTCTAATTGTGATGTGCATCAGTACGTGTGAAACGCCTGAATTCAAGAGCGTGCGTGTATATATATATATATTCGTACGTGTTAGTTTGTTCTGTACTTTCACCGGACGTATCATCGTGCACTCGGTGTACGGTTGCCGTTCGGTTTAGTGGATACGCTCTGATTAAGCAACTGGTCGTGCTTGAATGACGTGGTACGTTGTGTACAGTCGCTGCGAACAGACTCGTTCGGGCCTGTGACTTCTAATGTATCGTAATGCGCCTGTGAAGCTGATACGACGATGCGTTGAATATAAGAATGCCGTTTGTTCGAACGCGCTTGCGAACTGGCGGCGTCTCATTCGTACAAACAAACACGTGAACGAAAAGAAGGAAAGTGTGGAGGAGCGTGTGAGGTCTCATGTATACAGCATGCACGCCGTTGCAGGAAACACTATGAAGATGTGTTCGTGGCGCACAATCGCCGATAACAAATCTGCCATGGAAACAGGGGAAAAATGCGCTAACGCGGAACGTGTTATAGATGGTGTCTCAGATATCAAAATACACATGGTGTGTATTGCTCTGTTTGTTAGTTTCCTTTTTTCGTTTAGCCAAATCCCGGATGGTAAGATTAGTTGTGATAACGGACATAAGAAGCACCGCATGGTTCTGGTAACGGCACCGCACGTTTTCTGAAGTTTTTTTTTTATTTTTCTTAGGAGCGGAGTTCCTTCGGCCCGTACTCCGTCGTCACTGCCGTCGAAGCTCCCCGACGAATCACCGCTCGCAGCGCTCTCTCACCTGTCTCGCTTTTATTGCGATAGCAATTACATGGACACTTTCGGCTGGATTGTGCCGCCGCCGTCGGCGTCGATGTCATGCACCGTGTATGTATACGGATCTATATATATATATATATATATATATATATGAAAACAGAAGAAAGAAAAAAATCCAGAAGAAGAAAGCACTTTGGCGCGCGGAATTGAACGTGGGACCTCTGCGTCGTGCAAGCGAGGCGTAAACTCTGGAGGACGTTCTTCACTGTTCAAAGGGCAAGCTATTTATATCTACAATTTACCGCTGCTGTGCTTTCAGCATTACCAGAAAGATGGCGCAATGAGCACACGTCGCCACATCGCGCAGTGGCGCCTGCTCTAATCTCCTACGCGTATTTTACCCGGCTTGGAGAAGGGGAGCGACGCTCCCTCGCGCGTTCTTATCTCACGGTTGCGAGGAGAGGAGGATCGTACGCCTTGGTTAGCCTCGGGCTTTACGTATAACGATTCTGCTGCAGTTACTGGGCGCACAAACGTCACCGCAATCATAGCAGTCTCCGTTCGCAAAAGCGCACGCTTTTCAGACACAGCGAAGTAACAAATGAGACAATTACTTGCGTGCATACATACCTGTGAGTACGTTTCGGGCGTAATTAGTGTGCGAGAAATGCAGCGCACGTTTCGATCTGCTTTCCATTCTGCGCGTGACCTTTCGAATTGTCGCTATCGCGTTCAATTGCTTCGCCTTTGCGGCCAAGCTGTGACGTTATTCTTCGTCTCTGCTATCACCCCTTGGTCAAAATTTTCGGAGCCCTCCACCACGGCGTCTCTCATAATCAAATGGTGGTTTTGGGACGTTAAACCCCACAAATCAATCAATCAATCAATCAATCAATCTGCCCTCACCCCTTACACCGGTGAACCCGTGAAACCATCGTTTCGCCTTGTATATGAATCCGTCCATCCGTCTGTCACTTGTAAATTCCAAGTGTATTCGGTGAACGCCTGTGCCCAAAGAGACGTTGTTGGCCAGAATAGAACGCGATGTGCGCGTCTCTCTTTTATGATTGGACGCGCTGGGCATAGCTACAAGCAATCAGCAAGCGCTGTACGAGTCCAACACGAGGCACGACCGACGCAACTGGCACCCATCGTCCCGCCCAGGTGGCCACCTGGCAGCGTTGTAATTATTCAATAAAAAATATCATTATCGATTAAGGAGCTTCGCTCTATCAGCAGTATTCACCTCGTGGATAGGCTGCCAATTTTTCTTGAATTTTCTTTGTACTCGGCTAAACTGAACCTAAACAATCCTATGTATTATTCCGTAGCTTATGTTTGGTTGGGTATATTTAGTTAGTGTACAGTACATTGTTTTCGTGAGACTGAAGACAAAAGGCTATATTATCGGCCACCCGAAGAATACGTATATAAGGTTAATTACGGGCACTCAACTTTACCATCGTTACTCTATGAACCTAAACTTCAACCCCGCATAGCGGCCAGGAGTCGTCCTTTTCTTTAGTAAAAAATTAAGGCCCCATTTATTTAATCATTTTTGCGTATAAGTGGTACATTTAACATGAACACATACAAACAGGCACATAACGGCTATGTTGAAAAACTGTACTTGCAGTGGGGTGCTGATAATAACTCGTATGAATTACGAGGCACTCTGCAAATATTATAAATATAATAGTGATAATTGTTGGAGTATAACGTTCCAGAACGACGATATAGTTATGAGGTATTCTGTAGTGTAGGGTTCTGCAAATAGGGACCACCTGACGTTCTTTGAAGTGTACATAAATCTAAGTGCACGTGTTGCTTCAATCATTTTCGCTTCAATCAAGAAAGCAGCCTGTGTGGTAGAGATTCGATCCCGCTACCTTCGGTACTGCTCTGCAAATACAGCATTGCTTGTGTGCTGCAGCCAACTACATTGGCTCACAAAGTACGAGCGCTGACTGCTAACCACTTACCACAGTGTTGGCTTCAGAAGTAAACGGAAGGTAGTTAAAGGCAATGCTAACACATTCTTCCAGGAGTTAACACCACAACGAGACTGATTTTTTTTATTGACAATCTACTTCGCAGAGACTTCACTGAAATGGGTATACTTGATTGGCTGCGTATTTATTGAGCATTGTCTTCTCTTTATGGCCCTGTCTCTGGTTTACATTTGCCATTCTATTTCTATACTTGTGACGGACTGTAAATGTTTCGCAATTTGCCGATAAAACGATGTTTTCCGACTAAAAAAAAAAAAAAAAGCGTGGGAATCTCTCGTTTCGTATCCTGCCACTACACAACGGCGTTCCGACATGAAGCAAATAGGCTTAGTCGGGATCAACGGGGATTTATTTCTTCGGAGTTCCGTTCTCTCAAGTGCCAACGCAATTCTTCCCGCTATAACATATATATTACCGCTCACGTGTAGGCGACCCAACAAAAGGCCTAGATTTAATATATGCGCTCTCATAGAGAACCGTACACAGCCTCTCAGCGACGAGCAATAGTTCGGGGCGCTGACCACTTAAGCCTCGCATATTTGACGTAGTGTCCACTAGATGGCAGCAGAGTGGCCCTTCCGGTTTTCTCGAGTGTTTCTCGCAAACGAGATTAGGCGCCATTGTTCTCTATGGCTCAACAGGAAGCACTATATGTGCGGTAATCTTGAGTGGTGGCGTTATAAACCCGGGGAAGTGCGCCTAAATAATACAAAGAAAAAAAAAGGGAACAGGCTACGTCAATTGCAACGGATACCATTTCGAAAGGGGACTGGTGTACTCTGCCGCGGAAGCGAGGAAGCTTAAGTTTATAAATTGAGCATATATTGCAGCGTCACCCTTCGTCTTCTTCTATTTTTTTTTACTGAGTCATTTGTTCCTGGTCGGGGTTGGGGAAGAGGTTTCCTGAGCCCTCTTCTGAATCGCCCTAGACTAAGTCCTTAAGGCAAGTGGAAGACGGTGAGTTAGCCTTTTATTGTCAAAGAAGGGTATAGGGATTTGGGGGAGGGGGGTGAATCGTCCCATTCTCAGTCCTTCTCTTGGGAAACAAATTGAGAAAACGAATAGAAACTCGGAAGGGGAAACGTGTCAAGATGGCTGCATTGTCGTTTTTCGATTAAGGAGCACGCGCGATCTCTTCGCAGCTATGTTATTCGAGGCTCGCCTTAAATAAAAAAAAAAATATATGAGAGCAACAGAGAGGAACAGGCGATTGACTGTGGAATGCGAGCCGGCAGGCAGTCCCCGACTTAGTAGCAAGGGGGTCACTTTTCCTGGCGACGTTTCGGCGATTAACGTTCCCGCTCTTCGCACGTCGGGAAAATGAGGACAGCGTCCCGCTTGGATTGCCGCTTCTCGCGTTACGGATGAGCGCTAGCGTTATGCCCGGGCTGTTTTAAGACGCTGGATGTGACGCGAGGCTTAGCTGAGGGACGGAGCAGGGAGGAGAATCCTTATTGGGGAGAAGTGGTGCCGCTTTGCTTCCCTAAACTCGACTCCCTACTTTTCACGTCTGGGTTGCTTTCGTTTCCATTCTTGCTCTTCACTCAGTTTTTTTTTCTTTCTGTATTCCCTCTCCCAATCGAGTCGTGCTTTCTACCAAGCATCAGCTTTTCATCTAGTCCTGACGCTTTTGTTCGAGATCACTCCCCCCCCCCACCTGAAAACACTACCCGCGGAGCAATATATAGTGTGGTGCTATTTTGCTAAGTGTCTGGTATAGAAGTGTTGAGGGAAGAGAAGTGCGCGGGGTGTAGATTGTTTTCCCCGCGTCACGAAGCCAGAGATAAACCAAGAGTTGGATGAAGAAGCACCGGCGACAGCTTTGCAGACGCACAAAGAGCGCGAGGTCTGTCCTGTTAGGCGTTTCCAGGTCGCGTTCTTTTCAGCGGGGACGCGAAGTGCCGGTGGTACTATGTACGGTGTTGGGGGCATATATGCCTTAGCTTCTAGCCTTTTTTTCCCGAAGAAGCGGTAGCACGAGCCCCCCCCCCCCCCCGTAGTTCCTTAATCCCAGAATGAAAAGGCTCAGTGGGGAAGTGGTGTACTGCTCCCGCGTGCTTGTGGCTTATACGCGCTCTGTCCCCCCCCCCTCTCTCTCTCTTTGTGTTTCGCCTAAATGAAGTTTAATTAAAAGGAGCCTCTTGGTCCCCGGGTTCTGAAACAGGGCTTGGTTCAAAGGAGGGATTCGTTGTCAGAGTGGACGGGGACGCCGGTGTATAGTAGTAACTCTTCGTTTCCCGATCTGGGCGCGCAGTGGCGCTTTTGTCTGCGGGTTCGCGGTGTCAGGTTTTCCCTTGGATCCCGCAGAGTTGGTCCTTTTTGTGCGGTGCCGAGAAGATTGTTTCACTTTCAATCCCATTTTCTATCTGCTTCCTTACTGGGTTTTTCTTTCAGCTTTTTTTTAGTGCTTTGATCTTTCGTGTGAGTATGTGTACGGTAAAACCTTTTTGGTATTAAGAGAGAAAGAGAAAGCGCGGGGGGGGGGGATGCAAGACGGTTCGGTGTCCGAACCCCGCCATGGGGCTTTCACTGTTCTTTCGAGCCTCGGATGAACGCCCGGGCTACACGGCCGCACCGCTGAGGATACAGGAGGGAAAGCATCCCAACCTAAACTGTCTCCCTGCCGCTTTCCCCCTTTCCACGCCTCCCTTTGAATTTGAAGCTTCTACATTCACTCTCACGACGGGCCGTGCGCGCAGGCTTTTCCGGCAGGCTTCGCGCGGTTCGATTTCTTTTGAGCGCGTCGGCGTCAGTTTGAGATGTTCTCGTTCTTCATTTAGTCCTCTCTCCCCCGCGTCTCGCGGTTCTCGAAGTTTCTCGTTTAATATCTGGCTCTCGAGTCGGCGCCACATGCACTACTTATACTACTACACCTGAGAGGGCCTTTCCCACGAATGTCGCCCCCCCCCCCTCCCGTCTTCTCCCCAGCCGTACTTTACTCGCTCGCACAAGCTCCCCCGCGAAAACTATGTGTGTTTTGATCCTTCTTCGCTTCTGGTGTCTGAGGTACGTGCCTTTCCCGAGCGCAGGTAAATCCGGTCCTGCACTTAATGAGAGTCCTCGGCTGTGCGCGTTTCTCGTTACTGCACGCCTGTACGACCCTGGCAGAGGAGCGGTTAAAACAACGCGAAACATTCAAAAGAAAGAAGAAACAAACTGGAAGTTAGTGAGGAGAAAAAGAACAGATTCGAGGAAAAAAAAAAAGAAGCTGGTTCGTAGTTAATTTAGAGGGCCTTGCCGGAATGATGATTCATGCTCACAGAGCAACGCTGCAGTTGGAGACGCCACAGCTCATCGCATGGCAGCTGTATGTTATTTCTAGTCCTGTTTTTTTTTTTAGAGGAGCTGGCTTAGACTACTCTGTGCAGTCGTCGCCGTTAAGGTAGTAGTAGTAGTGGTGGTGGTGATGGTGGTAGTAGTCGTATTACTACTACTACTACTACTACTACGCCCTGCCGTGGTGGGTCTAGTGGCTGAGGTACTCGGCTGCTGACCCGCAGGTTGCAAGATCGAATCCCGGCTGCGGCGCCTGCATTTTCTATGGAGGCGAAAATGCTGTAGGCCCATGTGCTCAGATTTGGGTGCACGGTAAAGAGCCCCATGTAGTCGAAATTTCCGGAGCCCTTTACTACGGTGTCTCTCATACACATACGGTGGTTTTGAGACGTTAAGCCCCACCTATAAATCAATTACTACTTCTACTGCTACTACTTAATTATACTTACTACTACTTCTACGTGTACTACTACTACTATAACTACTGCCACCATGCAGTGGTGGTGGTAGCAGTAGTGGTGGTGGTGGTGGTGGTTCTAGTAGTAGTGTTCGTAGTAGTAGTAGTAGTAGTAGTAGTAGTAGTAGTAGTAGTAGTAGTAGTAGTAGTAGTAGTAGTAGTAGTAGTAGTAGTAGTACGCGTCACGCAGCTCACAAGACAATGGCAAGAGTGAATGAAAAGATAATGATTATTCTCCACACGATAATCATACGGTGGTTTTGGGACGTTAAACCCTACATATAAATTAATTACTACTTCAAATGCTACTACTTAATTCTACTTACTACTACTGCTGCCACCATCCAGTGGTGGTGGTAGCAGTAGTAGTGGTGGTGGTTGTAGTAGTAGTAGTAGTTCTAGTAGTAGTAGTAGTTCTAGTAGTAGTAGTAAAAATAGAAGTAGGACTAGTAGTACGCGTCATGCAGGTCACGAGACAATGGCGAGAGTGAATATAATTAAAAGATTATGGTTATTTTCGACACGATAGCAATGTTTATGCTAAACCACGATAATGATGAGTCACATGTTCTCGCTAGCCAATCACGTACGTGCATGCGCCCACTTACAGCATCACTGTCCGACGGTGTTCCCGATGGGGAAATGGGTGAATAATTTTTTTTGTGTGTGTGGGTGTTCTCGTTTTAGTTTTATATGTTGTGGTTCTTAGTTCTTTTGTGCTCATTTTGCTTTGCAGAGAACCACGTTATCCAGCAATAAAACTCATATAGCTAATAAAGAACATTTCATGGTGTGTCCTTTCTTGGAACACGAAGTTTTTCTCTTTCTGTTTTTTTCTTTAGAATTAAACTCTTTATATTCCGACTCCAGCCGTTTTTTCTCAAGAAGTCTATATCGAAGCGGCAATATTTGCAGCAGATAAAAGGAAAGTGAAGTGGCTATTCACGAACACTCAAGTTTTTTTTTTTTTAAATTCATGACTTTGGGGCAGTTGTTTATAATGTTATGGGGTAAACTGAAGGGTAATGGGATACCAGCAGAGGAAAGCCGCAGGACAGAGAACGAGGAAGACGAAGTGTGTTTGAGAACAGTGAGGCTGGTTGGTGGCAATGGCTGCCAGATTAAAGCCGTGTTGAAGGGTATTTCGCTTTTGTGTGTTTAGTGACCGTTACAATATTTAAAAATGTAGACTGTAGGAATATATGAACTACTCATATTTTTAGAAACCGCAAAGCTTCAACAAACTTTCGGGTACTCTACATCAAATTTTTGCGTGATTACCAAATAGTAACGTCTCAAAGGAAGGGCAGAAATAGAGCGTGAAGCTTGTGATTTATTTCTGTACGCCAACTTCTCAATGATGGTTATGTTTGCATGCGACACATTGGCTTTCTCCAATATTTGGAGAAAACCTTCAGTCTTTGGGTACTGTCTGTTATGGCTGTCTATCTGACCGGTGAGATAGCCGAAATATCGAAATCAGCTGGTTTCCCACACACATTGTGTCTGTTTATTGATCTCTGAATAATCTGTACACTTCGTGACCATGGTTACTGTAATATGCAGGAGGAGAAAACGGACCGAGCACTTAGTATAATGAAGTCACGAAGCATCACTACGTGTGCAGTAGGAAATTCCCAGTGTCAAAGAGCTGAGGCGATGACTCAAAGATTGTTACAGATAAGAACTTATCCGAGTCCAAACTTTATTAACAAGATATATCCAGAGAGACCGGTACAAATCAATTACGAAAAGTGTAATGAAACCATTACTCGGTCACATATATACTTAAGTAGTGTCCTGTGACTTTGGCTGAGAGTGACAAGGAGAGAATAATAGTTACGACGGCTTCTTCACAGTGAAGTTATTTTAGATCGAGTACAGGCTGTCCAAGGGGCCCCATGGTACGACGACAAGGTTAGACCTTAAGGTGTTACGTGGAAGCCACCTGCGTCAACCTAAATGTCTCTCCCGAGGACTTGAATAATGTTCATCATGCCGTATCACATAGTATGCAGTGTCTGCGCTATCCATGAGGCAAAAGCTATAGCCTCTTTCTTTGCGGTAGTAGAAGGAACGGGCGCAGGCAAGCGTTGAAGGGAAGACAACCGCAAGAGCAAATGTGAAGGGTCCGAGTGATTGACCGTTATGTGTTGTTCCGGTCGTTGGGCACTTGCCTCTGATGGCGAGCCACAGAGTCGTTGCGTGACAACAGAGCAACCTGGCTTCTGCGCATGCGCGTAGTGACGTTCCTGTTGCGTGCACCCTATTTGCGAGGCTCCTTCAGTGCATCCCGTGGTTTCCGACGAGCTTACTGTGAACGCTGTACATTTAACATATCCTGCAACTCCTCGTATATAGAGCTTGCAAGATTTGTTGCAGTCACTGTGTTGGCACTGAGAACTGATTGAGTCTCTCTTCAAGCGAAGCTTGTTAAAGGTTATATTTCGGCAGTGGCGGCGTTGTAAGCTTTTCTATTTCAAGTTTCCAAACAATGCCCCAAAAATTGATGTTGACTGACTGTATTTTATCCGTCTAAAACGTTTCTGAATTCATTATACGGTCCCCTAGCAGATTATGAAACTGTTAAGCATTCTCTCAAGCCGATTCCGGTTCGCTTGTTGGCTCATTTTTACCTCTTGTTCACCCACAACATTGCGTTTCGTTTCAGCATATATAATGGGTACAATAACATCTACCTGAATTCGCCCACCACGTGACTTACGCTGCCGTGAATCGGCAATTAGGTTGGACTTGTCCGGAGCCCCAGAAGATAATCCGATTAGATGTACAACTAAACCCCGTATTCTGAAAAAAGCCTCGACTCGAATCTCAGCCTTCAGTTGACCGAGCTGTGCACAGCGCCGTTTCTCGACTCAAATGACGCAGTGGTTCTCACGAAACGATGCCGGTTATCGCTCATATGCAGTGATCATTCTTGCCGGAAGGTGGATCTGCCATCGACATTCTCGAGTCAAGGTAGAGCGCCGAGTGAACGGACGTTCTTGAATATTAGGCTGCTTGCGACATATTGCGCCAACGAAATGAGAATTTAAACCGGGCCAGGGCAAAACAATTCTTTCACCGGTTGGGAACCCTGCAATGCTGCCACAAGGAAAGCAACATTCAAGCCATATTAGGATGAGGGCGCTGGCTCTCAAAGGTGTGTACAGGATTTACTTAAGCCACACTAATGAGCCATCTATGTAGCATGTTTATGTTTAGGTGGTACTCTTTGAGCCATGGGCAAACACTTGGGCAAGCTTAAAGAACTTGTCTTATGCATCGCTAGTGTTCATATAGCCACATTTTCACCAGGAACGGACGCTGACTTGACAATAATCCGTAATTTTAAGAACAAAAAAGCCTAGTTTCTGTCTTACACTAACAGTGTAGTCAAAATGCATGGACGGGAGCGCTGACATAGGACAATAGATGCAAAGCCGAGCTTCCTTCTTTTTAAATTACTTAACGCAGCTAGCTTTATTTTCTTGTTAATTTTAGTGGTTAACGTGCAAAATATTGTGCAGATGTCGGTGCAAGCGCTCAGATACGCAATATTGCGTTTATGTATCCGTCATGACGACTTAGCTATTACGTTTCGCACTGATAAGTTCCAAGGGTGCGGGTTGAATTCCAGGCCATGGCGCCTGCATATCAAGGGGTGTGTGAGGGAGTGGATACTAGAAGACGCATGTTTTGATTTAGCTGCACTCATTGATCATTGATTGATATGTGGGATTTAACGTCCCAAAACCACCATATGATCATGAGAGACGCTGTAGTGGAGGGCTCCCGAAATTTCGACCACCTGGGGTTCTTTAACGTGCACCCAAATCTGAGCAGACGGGCCTACAACATTTCCGCCTCCATTGGAAATGCAGCCGCCGCAGTCGGGATTTGAACCGGTGACCTGCGGGACAGCAGCCGAGTACCTTAGCCCCTAGACCATCGCGGCGGGGCAGGCGCACTCATTGAAAAAAAAATATGTGGTCAAGCTTATGTTGGACTCTCCCACTACGACATGCGCTTCATATATGTGTGCTGCTTTCACTGTGCATAACTTCTGAATTGTGTTTTTTTTTTCAACTTCAATTCGAAGGACACGATTAAGGCGAGTTCATTCACAGCTCTTAGAAATCGCGTAACTTTTTGAAACGCTCAACATCACAGCGCTGTGACGTCGTTGTGTCTTTCTTCCTATAATGTCCCATATTTACAGGTACTGTGGTATTGACGACCGAATGCTATATTCTGTGCCGTGGATAATTAGACACATCTTAATTATTTATAGGTGTGTTCCGCGTTATAACTGGCACTGAACCGAACTACACTGCACGACGACGGCAGTTCTGGGGCTCCAGGAATTGGCCGGGCCCGAGTCTGTTGACGTGGCCTGTCACGCGTGGCGCCGTCTAGATGGGTGTATGGTGTGGGGGGCCAGCAAAGCGGCGGATGGCGTCGTCAATTTGGACGGGCCCACCCTCGCGGTCTGAGTCTCGCAACCGCGGTCGTGTACTATACACGGCAGCAGCAGGGCACGTCGGACTACCGTAGCGGAGAAAGCAGCAGCAGCAGCAGCAAGTCGGTCACGGCTTCCTCTCTGCCCAGACAGTCCCTGACTGCCAGTTAGCGGTTTCGCCCCCAAAATGGGCGATGGCTCCCCGTGGGAAGGAGACGTGTCTGTGGTGAAGAGGACAGGGTGGGGTGAGCCGGCCGACGCTGCAGCCAGCATTGACAGCCGGCTGTGATGAGCGAAGGAAACGGCTGTCTACTTCGGAGGGGAGAACGGACAGGGTCCGTCACGCGCGCAGTCCGGGTTTTGTGTGTGGTAGCATCGGTGCGTCGCGAGAGAGCAGCGCTGGCAAATCATTCCTGACGCCTGCCGTTTTGTAGGGTGAAGGCTGGATGGGTGGCTGCCGGGCCGGAGTGTCTGAGTCCAGCGTTCCTTTCGTGCTGTATTTGGAGGGGTATCGTTATACGAGTGGCAAATTATGATCGCTGTATGCTGGCAACGGGACGTGCCACCTTGTCGTGAATTCGCTTTCTTTTCAGGACGCCACCACGACTGCTCTCTTCACCTAGCAAGGAAGTTGCAGAATGTCTTCTGTTCTCGGAGGCTTTCGATATTGAAGACGCTCTTGAGCGTGTGCAAAACAACGTGAAGTACATCTGACATTATTTATTTATTTATCTATTTGATTTGCATACACAGATACGCAAGGACACAGAAGAAAGAGGGAGAGAGCAAGCTTGCAACTGCCACCTGGAGGGGCACAACGCCTGCCCACTCTTTTGAAGGAGGGAAGAAACGAAGATTAGAGGGGAGAAAGAGGAAAGAAGATGAGGAAGGGGGAAAAATGACGAAGACTTCGACGAGTATGAGTAAAAAAAAACCTAAATAAAAGTTATTAAAAAAGAAAAAAAAGAGAGACCGTCTATAAGCGGGTGACCAGGTTCGTTTGGTTCATACAGCAAGTTCATGGCAAACAATCAAATAAATGAACGAATAAAGAAGAGACCACGCACGAATTGGAGGTTTTTTTGACGTGGTATCCTACTATTTGTCTTTACCTGTGTTCGGTTAATCTTTTTTGCTGTTTGTACTACCCACGCATTTTTGATGTGATTTCTCATTTGCAAAAATATTAGAAAACATGGGTGTATATACACACGAGGGGGCAGAGCGTGGAGGTGACCGCCCCCCATGTCAGCTAAAAGGGGAGTCGCAAAGTCAACCCCATACACTGACTTTATATGTAGGGTGGCGCTGCGACTCGGGAGGGGGGGGGGGGGCGCAGTCGGGCCCATGAATTGATATAATCGGAGTGGGGACGCTGCGTCAGAACCCCCCCCCCTCCCCCCTCGATTGAAAATGAACGCTGAGCATGCTTATCATAGAGAATGAATTCCTTATGATGGATAACTGATTATCAGTCCCTGGCTTGAAAGCTGCGCGGGCGCATGTGCCAGCAAAAAGACGCTGAATTATCAGCACTCGCGTTGCTGACCAGGTGACTGACCCCGCTTTTCGTAGCGCTATCTAAGAAGGCACAGACTAAGATGCTAGAAAACTGATAAAGGCCCGAACGTAACCTAAACGCGCGGTGGTGGCACTTTTCAACGCATTGCGGGGATAGTGTCGGCACCTGTCTATAACCACGGTCACCATTACGTGTCAAAAAATGAGCGATGTTTTCGGATGATCGCTTCAGGCATGCGTGCTTTCGCGAGATTTCACGTGACTGTCACTGCGTGGACGTGTCTGCTTCTAGAAGCCGGGAGTGTGCACGACAGTGCGATGCGATACCGCCATTTAGAACACTGTTGCAAGAACCTCGTGACTGCGAAATCAGCAAAAGCATCGGCGAAAGCGGTCGCGCGTGAATACGGCTCTGGGTTTGTTGTGCTTTCGAGGAATTGTCTGCATGGATTGGACGTATAAACGGAACGTACGATCGCTTGTAGGTAGCAGGCGGGAGTCCTCTTGTGTGCCATCTTTTGCTTATATAGCAAGCCGCCTGGACAACCGACAACAAGAGGTTAGCAGAAGGTGTCTTTTGACTGCGACCAATATGGCTGCTCACCAGTGTCAAGGCTCTGTTGGCATCTTGGGATGGTGCCGAAAACGTCGCGTCGCACGTTTTCCCGTGGATGCGTTCTTAGGTCCATGGGGTACGGTTGTTTAGTAGCCCTGTTTCAACTCTCTAGAGGGATGTATACCCAAAGGTGGGGCTGGGTGGTACTACGCGTGCTTGGGGCACTTACATCGGGGTTGGGGGGCGGGATTGCCTCTCGATGATACGGTTTACGCTTGTTCCACGCTTTTTTTCGGGGTTCCAGCTACGAGCTAGCTCCAGAGGAACGTGCACTACGCTCGCTAGCGTGTTCTCGTCGATTCCCGCGAGACCCCGGGAGAATCGGGGGGAGTCGTTCACCGTTCCCTCCTTCCTGTCGACATCGCCGGGCTTACAAGGTGTAGCGCGGGCGCCTCCGTCGAATGATGGCGGAAACGTGGGGTGGACAACTCTAGTCCCCCCCGACATTTCTTGCCTACCTGCGTTACGGTCACACCACAACCGTGAACCTATACATACAACTTAGTCGTGAACATGAATCTGTCTCGCTGCCGGCGGGGTCTTGTATCTTGTATGCGTCGGGTCTCGAGTTATGTAGCCGCGAACGTCGCTGTCCGGTGCATTTTGACGACCACTCTCGGTCAGGGACTGGAGTGATCAGTTTTTGTTTGTATTTCGTGGGGCGGGAGGTTTGATGTGCTTTATTTAGGGGACTATATAGTCAATATATAAACCGATCGGCGATGTTGCGTCGTCTATAGACCAAACACGGTATCATAACTATACCACGCGTAATCTATTCACAGCGACGGCATGCATGGTGGATCGTGCCTGTTGGATTAAGCTTCGTATCGAGCAAATCTTAAAACTCGCCGTGGCGCAAGTGAATGGTTAAAAAAAGGCAAATAAGACCAAGCGTGAATAGAAGATGCATTCTGCGGCCTTCCAAGTACGAAGTCGCAGTTCAGTCGACTGCCGTGCACTGGCATGGTCCAGCCGTATACCAAATAAAGGAAGGAGGCCCCTAGTACAAATTTGTGGACGAACATACACCTGACCATTTCGACTGGTTCATCTCGTGAAAGCTTACAAGACGAACGTGGTGTGTGTGAAAACAACGCACCGAGTGTTTCGCAACCGTCAAGGCAGTGGAACATCGACTCGATAGATATTGAATGTCGATATTTTGTTTCGATCAGAATTGTAAACCAAAGTCTCGGTGCTGTGGATGTTTTTATGCCGCTCAGTTGCGCTTGTTTACAGTGACGTGGTGTTCCCTCCACGCCTCCGATGTCAGTTTTCGTGATCTTTGTATCCGTCGCTAGGCGTCGTGTGTCGTCAATTTTTATGCACCATAGCTTTTTTGTCTCTATAAGGTGCATACAATGCGTTGCTGGCAGAAGAAAAGGACACTGTGGCCGGCAATCTAATGATTCGTTGCTCGCCATTCCCTCCCACCTTCTCGAATAGTGTGTGCGAGAGTTCGACTTAAACATGGCTCCAGAGTTTCGGTAATATTTACTTTGCACGTAGATCATGAAAAAGAGTTGTTCCTAGATGGAAGAACGCACCTTACAGCTTTCGACGCCTGAGGTAGAAGAACTGCAACAGTTCATCAAAGAAGACGAGACCACCGCAAGCGAAGTTGAAAGACGACTGAGAAAGGCGGTGACAGGGAAGGAAAAAAAAACAGTAACGGCTGTTGTACAAGATTAGGAAGAAGGAAAGAGAAAGTCTGCGGGAAAAGGGGCACACAACCAATCTTGTCGATTAGAAACGGAGGACACCCCCTCCTTTCTCCCCTCCTTTCTCCCCTTCTTGGCAGTTAGCGAGCACGCTATAGCACTTGCGCGTGAGCACGGTGCCGGACTCGTTGCTCTATGGCGTGGGTCCGTTGCCCCTGGCAACTGCGGGAAAACAACGCCTTGTTTGTTTCTATCGGGGTTTTTCTCAGCTGTCCAATGCTGCTGCTGGCTGCGGGGACAGAGTGGAACGCCTGTTGACAGAAGCGGAAAGAGACGCGCACGTGCCATTCAGCTTGGAAGTGGCCGCATTTTCTATTCGTTTTACTACCCCTTTTGCTACTGTAGTTTTGGGAAGGAGCATGAAAGTAAACACACACGCGCCCTTTTGAAACCGTGCCGCTTTGAGCTCGATCGTGTCGTTATTGCTGCCGTGTTGCTGTGTCCGCTAATGGCGTTCAGCTACACTCGGACGGAATTCAGCGATGCTCTTTCACCGAATGTTTGTGTTAATGAGCGCTCGTATGTGCGCCCTTCGTCTGAAAGCAGCGCGCGCCGATTGAAATATTGTGTACCTAACAGACGAGAGTGGGTGCTTGTCTCTAGGTCGCCGGTGTTTTTGTCCTCCCCGAAGTTCGCGCGGATCGCTTCATTATATGCGCGATATTTCATTGGCCCTTTTATATTAAATGCTGCTTCGGTATAATAATCGACCATTCGTGTCGTTCCCCTCGCGTCCTAATTGTTGTTTTGTTTGTCCAGTGTACTATACTACATCGAGGCGCGTGCCATTTGCGCAACACTTTTCTCTCCGATACATCGACAAACGAGGGCACGTGGGCGTTTGTGAAGTGCTTTTCAAAGCTCGATCGTCTCGCCTCAACAGGTCCGCATCGTTACGCACTTAGACGAGCCGGTTCTTTGAACGAGTCTCGCTTTGACAACGTCGTTTCACGTATTGCTCGCCGGTACGTGCACTTGAGAGTGCATGAACATCGGTGTTAGTGAAAAGATCAAACGATATGAAGGGGGACGTTTGCCGGTGTAAAGACACAGTGGCTACGATGTGCTCGGCTAAATGAAACTTCAGAAATGAGAGGGGTAATATTTCGAAAGGAGAATAAGAGGGCATAAACGGGATGTGGCACTTAATACAGAATATTTTTTTTTTCCAGTGCCAACAGCTTCAAGGCGACTCGATGGCATTGAGTAGGCGTTGTGAAAACATGCAGAGTGCCCGAACTCACTGGTTTGCTCAGAGTAAGTTCTTGAGGAAGTCGTCAGCGCGCTGCACTAAACACTTCGTGCTTCTGACTTGCGCAAAGAAAGTTCGAGGGAAGCTTATGCTTGAACGTTCGGCACCTTCTTTTCCGTTCTCCTTCAAACGCATCGGAGTTGGTTGAGTCCTCACAATCAAAACTGCCTTGTCCTAGAAAAAAAAAAAAAAACGAGCTGCGCTTTTCCAATTGTTGGTATACCTCGAGAAATGCTTAGAAGATGTTGTATTTCCTTACGGCTACCGCCCTGCTCTACCGGTGGAGGTGTACGTAAAAGAAAAGAAAAACAAAAAAGAAAAATGTCGTACAGTCGAATAAAAGTGGCTTGGGGAGGAAAAGACGTCCGCCTGTCTCGAGAGATAGGACGAATGAAGCCATGTTCTCAGTCGAAAGGGGGAGGGGGTGTAGTAAACCGGTGACGGTCAGGAAAGGAAGAGAGCCTAAAAACGCGGCTTCACAGAGCATATGAAAGATATAAATAATAATGAAGAAAAACTGCAATAAAGAGGGGTGCCAAAGATAGCGGTGCTCACACTATACACTATACAGCTCCATATAGGAGCCCGCTTGCCGCCCTTAATTTAACGCCAGGACCTCGCTTCAGCGCCTCCCCTGATTCCCAAAACACCGCTCCCTGTACTGGCACTGTCTGCGTAGGTCCAGGTTCTGTGCGCTGCGCCGGTCTCCGTCCTCACTCTCCCTTGCGATGAAGTAGGTGGTGGGTGTAATAGATGTATGGAGGAATAACGCACGAAGAGAGTGGCAGCTTTGAGAGGAGGCAGAGCCAGCAACGGCTTCAGCGGGATAGTAGAGCAGGTGGTTTACCATCTCAATATGCTGCGAGTGCGTGCGTGTGGACACTTTTGTATGCGTTCGTGTAATACAGCGCTATAGCGAAGCACTGAATGCAACGACGCTGGTAGAATGACCGCGTTTGTCCCTCCGAAGGCCTTGACAATGGCGACCGCTAGGTGTGTGTTTTGATGTAGCAGTATATTACTTGCCGGGGCACTCGGGCATCCCCGTGATGCCCGGCCGTGCGGTATCGCTGGAACGGACTGGCAGAATCGCGAATGCCACACTCCAAAACTCTTTGCGTTTCAAAGTGACTTCAGTGACCCGAAGGGGTCAGGATCGAATCCCGTGCAGCGGCTGCAGCACTTCGACGCATGCAAAATGCTGGAGAAGCGTGCGCTTAAGAAGTCCGGGTGATAGAAAAGTTCCTGAGCCTCACAGTAAGAGTCTCTGATGAGAACATCGTGCTTTTGGGACTTAAAACCTCATCAATGATTGAATTAACTTCGAATGTTGCCTCGAGCAGTGGCGTAAATAATGAAGGAAAGGGAGGGGGCGGGAATCAAGGGGCGTACCCTTTCTCCTGGTGGTGTTAGGGCTAACACCCCTTCAATGGGGCCCCCTCCCCCCACTTTGAGATTAATTTTTCAAACATAATGTCATATTCGAACTTATTAAAAGTTAAGTATAACTGTATTTCGACTTTGTTATAACTCTCGTTTATTTTGTGGGGTTCACCCACCAGCTGTGTAAGACTGCATTGAATTCGCAACGGTCTCTCAAACTCTTTCTGGGATAACTCTGTACACGTACGTGAGCTGTGAACTCGTACTCGATATTTAATTTTATTTTGAAGAGATGATGTCAATTTATATATCATTAAGTGTAACACCAATATTTATGAAAATACGGCTGCCAGTGCTGTGCTTAGTACGGGACTAAGATTAGTGACGCTTAGTAGAATAATTGATATTAAAAAACACTTCCTGTAACTAATCATATGTAAAAATAGGTACTGTATGTATCAAGAGATAAATTTCCAATCCTGTTTTTTGTTTGTCTGTATCTTAATTTCGTTCATCACCAGTTGAAATTGTTTACCTCCACTAGTCATCATAAACGTTATGCAAACAAGGTTTAAATCGCACATTGTGGTTTTTTTCTCATGTATGTTACGTGCCAGTTTGATTTTCTGATAATGTTTGAATTGGCTTTGTTACGGTATTTGTGATAGTGTTTTTTGCGTGTTTGTAACGTTGTGGTTTAATTTTGTGATAGTATTTGCACATGGCGTGTCTCTACTGTATGCCTTGTACACGGGGGCTTCGGCGTTCCTCGAGCCAACTGTTTCGCTTTTTGCCCAAGCGTGTGCTCGTCCTTCGCCGTGTAAACAAACTTTGATTTGATTTGGTTTGATTGGATTGTGTCCCACCCCTTGCGATTTCTCTAGATTTAAGCCACCGGCACTTGGAGCAATGTGAAATAGAGATCGACGTCCGTTGTTCTCGAATCATGTTTGCCGAACGTACTGTAGTGTCCGGCGCCAACGCACGGATCCCGAACAAAGTAACGAGAGAACTTTGGTCTGTGTGAACCAGTGAACGAGTATCTGGATTTCGAGTAACTTGAAATGGGAGGGGGGGGGGGGGGGTCGGGTGGAAAAGTGAGGTAGGCGACGTTTCCGTCGAAAATATCGGTGCTGCTGTCAGTGGTTGCGGGGGAGCGAGACAGAAACGCTGGAAGCTAACGGCAAGGCTGATACGTTTGCTCTCTGCCTGTCGAATTTTGCTGTTAATATTGGACGATGCATTGTGCACTCTAAGCCAAAACGGAGCAACAGGGGTATAGGGGTTGCTCCTTTCAGGGAGCAATTGCATTGCCACTCCCATTACTCTCCTAAAAGGAGTAACTGCAGAGGGAGGAACCGTTGCTCTCCTTTCAGTTCCTCCTTCGGGGGATGAACAGTTACTCCCTCCAGTTCCTCCCTGCAGACCAACAGTTACTCCCACCAGTTGCTCCCTGCCGACCAACCATTACTCCCACCAGTTGCTCTTCTAAGAGCAACAGTTACTCTTTACCGTTCCTCCCACGTGTTCGCAGTTACTCTCTGAAAACCAACTGCACATGCTTCCAGTTACTCCTTGGGGAAATGAGTATTTATCTCGAGTATGCTTGTCACACGCTTAACACATGGCGAGAGCTCCTTGGAAGAGCACTGCTTGGGTGCTTCTAACACAAAAAGTGGACAATATTGAAAGGAAAATAAATGCTTTATTGTTCTTTTTATGAGGCGACGTGTGACCACACGTAAAAGTAGACTTCGCCACACCACAGCCAGCACTAAACAAACACCATAATACATCAAAGGTTTTCTGCGTCATCCGTGGAAAAACAATCTTGAATTTCTAGCATAGGGCAGTCTGTGTCATCATTGGTGAGAGAAGGGCAACTTCTCCAATTCTGAAGAACTCAAGTTTCGCAGCTGGTGTTTCCATCAGGCTAGCGCAGCAGAACGTCACCGCAGGCATATGTGAAGCATCTCATTGCTGCAAGAAAAAAATAGAAGTGTGAGGTTAAACATGCCAGAATCAATTCATAACAATGAGTCACACACACTGCAGCAGCGCTTACATTCTAGGATGTCTACTGCAAAACGAAATGTGAAAAAAAGGAAGGTTCGGCCAAACGTTACTTGGCAAGCCATATAAATGCTGATGTGGTAGACGCTCTTCACATGATGTCTCAGACAGCAATATTCTGGAAGAAAATGTGCAGCACCTCAACAAGGCATATTTGTAGCAGTTAAAGATACCCTTAGGTACAGTTAACTTGTTTCCTATACACAGCTGAGTGACATTTCTATGAGCCCATTCACCAATGGGCATAAATGAGGTCATGTGTGTGGCAAATAACACGTACTGTCCGCTCATGTTAAAATACTTATTTAGCTCGTGCACATAGTTGCTCTCGATTCTACTGTTCTATCATACGCTGCTGCGTCTTGAATTGTTCAATACCTGTAGGCACAAGCCAAGCATGCAAAGCCTGCTTGAAAGCAACCATTTGCAGAGGCTACATAATAATCTTCAGTATATTTCTTTGTACCTGACGCAAACGGCTGGACAAAACTATAGACAAATAAATGTAGACCGTGCTACCTTCAAAAAATGCTTTAAATTTAGAAAACTAGGGTGCATTCGTTCACTCGGTTGACGAGTCACAGCCACGAGATATGTAAATGAAGCAATATATCTTAAGGCATGCACAGATATTCTGATTCTTTGTTTGACAGTGTCACAGATAGCTTGCCAATACATATATATTTGAGAGCAACAAGATGTGAAGCTTTCATTAGTTCAACGTCTTGTTGGTTCACAGCCAAACAGGTTACTGCTTGTTAGACAAATTGGAATAAGCACACCATGGTTTCCAAAAAAAAAAAGCATTATTAGAAGTTAGCTCCCGGTGTGAATGTCTGCCTATTTATTTTGTACTGCCTTCTACATGTGCCACAAAGACATTTGTTGAGGATGTGCTACCAGTCAAGCCAAGATCGCATACTTGGTCAATGTGATGGAAATACAAACATTAGAAACACTGCCACCTCTAGTAAGAGCATAACACTTCAGTATCTTGGACTAGCAAAGAGGTGCACAAGAAAGTTAAGCCCACTCTTGCGGAACTTTGAACGCGAATATTTCAGAGTGTGGGAGGTCAACATGCTGTGGCACTTTTAAACCCACGAAACATCTGCAGAAAACAGGGTAAAGGCAAGTCAAGAAACGCTGTTATGAAGGCCTGCGCATGGACAGCTTTGTGAATCTAGGCCCAAGTGTTATGCTTTGTGCAAGCCAAAATCCATGTAAATAGGGAAAGCATACTTTTAGGAGTACCAGCATAAACAAATCTTGGCAGTTGGCTTTATAGTACAAACAGCAATCCCTGCAATGAAAACATAAACATTTTATCTTAACGGTAACAGTGTGAGCACACACACGGGCCAGCGGAGCCATGTCGAATTGTCAGTGCCAGTGTAACCATGTGGCATAATGAACTATTCTCTGGCCAACACATGCACAGTTTGCCCCTAAAAAGCGATGCTTTCATATACGTAGTACAAAAAGTCTGCACTTACCAAAATTCACTTGCTTTCTGTACTTTAGCATCGTTGGGAACATCTTTATCTGCAGTATAACCAAATTTGTGTCATATCCCTGAAAAAAAGTAAAAGACATGCATCAAATATTGTTTCATTTGGTAGCGGTGAAGTCAGGTTAAGAACAGCCAAGTGGGAATCAGCCTAATTATGTGCATGCGGCAAATCCCAAACGGCGTTATTGAGGTTGTCGAAATTTTCGTCGATTGGTATTAACGTCGATATGTGACTTCAACGGCATGCCAAGTTTTCACAGCGCATAAAGATTTCATGATGCAGAATAATGACAGCGCTAACGAGAACATACAGCATTTATGATTCTCTTTTACAATATTCAGTTTTGCTAAGGTTTTGTATCACTAAAGAAATCTGAAAGATTTGGGTCATTCCTCCTCCAATTGTTCTGTCAATATGTAAACTGCTCGCTTGATGGTGCGCTTATAAAATAGTACGTTCAGCGCAGAGGTGAAGCAAGTGACGCAGTGATGTGGGCAGATTTTTTTTTTTTTAGGCGTGCGGGGAGGGGGGGGGGGGGGGTCCGCTTATCTGAATAGGCCGGGCAAGCAAATATGGTCGTCAATTTGGGCTCCCTACGCCCGGCCTAAAAAAATTCTGTGCGCAACCGCCTGGCTATGCCAGTGAAGTGATGCGACAATGATTTGTTCACTTACTGATTTACATACACTTTACATCTCTAAAAAATGCGGCCCAAGGCCCCAACACTCAGCCGTTAACATTACATAAAGCCAATGGTAGAAAAGTGCCAGTATGAATGCAGCTACAACCCCGCCCCAATGTTTTTTTCAAGCGAGGTAGTGTTGCGGAAATGAACTTTTAACTGCAAAAGTACACTGGCACTGCAGTGGTGACAGGGGAAGCAAGAGGGTATGCAGGCGGTAATAGAGGTAATTTAGTCCGATACGGCTAGCAATGGATACGGTGAATAAGAGCAAATCATTTCTCTTTCAATAGCGCAACCACTCAACAATGTATTGTAAGAGCATTAAATGTTGCTGGAAATGCCACTCACCTGCACGCTGATGCATGCACAGTCCTTTGTCCGACGAGCGAACAGGCTTGCAGATAGCTGAAGACGTGTTTACGACGTGTTTGTTCCACCCAGCAGCAAAATCCACAACTACTTCGCGCTCCATAAAGATAAATATACACTAACCTTCATCACGAATAAGTAGAAACGCAAATCTGCGACACACACACACGATCAAAACATAGCTCACAAGTTCGCACGTCCATGTGCTCGCCAACCACAGACCATATGAAAATGAGTAAGTAGTGCGAACGCGAACCTAGTTGCGCCGAAAAAAAAAAACGTCGAGCAGTGGCAGCACAGGCGTCAGCGCAATAATTTCAGTGTGTTCTCCTAATTACAATTATAAAAAAAACTGAGGTACACTAAAACTCATAAATAAATATAAAAAGTTGAGTGTAATTTTTATTTAGTGCTAGTCAACATAAACACTGAATAAAAATTACTTTGTAACTTACATCGTTTGCTACGCTAGCGCCACACTTCTCGTGCGGGCGCAGATGGCGCAGATTTGTCATTCTGCCCTCAAACTACACGGTGAAGCGTGCTACTAAGTGTATGGCTGATGAGAAGCGCGTCTGGGTCCGCTTTTTTTTTTTTTTCTTCTCCGATATATCTGGGCGGGGGGGGCTCCTTATGCACGTGTTTCGGTGCTTGATCGACTTTGACGCCCTTACTTCGCGGACGAACGGCGTGTCTAGGCTTTTTTTATTGTTGTTTTGCACGTGTTTCGGCGTTCGGTCCGCTTTGACGTGCCAACTCTCCATTCTGCTGCTGCGTGTGTTAGGTATTTGCCGTACTGTATTCTCAGGCCTTCTGTGTTCAGCCAGCGCTGCTATCTTATTATCTACGGATGCTAAAATAAATCACTGTTTTGGTTTGGTGAAGCTTGGCACACAGAACAAACAATAATCTGGCCCATGAATATCAATGTGGGCGGCATGCATATTTGTGTGCGGTGTCCTGCCGGGGAGTAACCGTTGCGTGACGAGAGCATTTACAGCGGTTCCTCCTTCCGTTGCTCCCTTACAAACTTAAGATGAATACAGTTGCTCCCCCATTCTCGAACAAGTCGGCCATCTTGTTCCGCTTGGTCTTTTCGGAGAGTAACAGTCGGTCTGAAGGAGTAAAAACAGCCGTTGCTCCCATTTTGGCCATTTTTGGCTTAGAGTGTGTGTCTTTGGAGACGTGACGCTTTCTGCACCTAGCGGTGCTTTACATAGCCGCTGAGATTGGAAGTATTGCAAGCTTTGCGAACCTCATCTGCTTTTGCATAGCCTCTGTGATTGGTTCGCCTTGCACCAAGCGAGGATGCCATGAGATGACGTCATCGTCTGATGTCACGTGGTGGGACGTTATAGTTACAGTATGTTGACGTTATCACGTGATAATACTTTCAATGGGATGTCACGCTGTGGGAGTTAGAGTATGTTGATATTATCACGTGTTCTTGTTTTGAATCAACTGTGTTTACCCTGTCGACACTGACGGCCAAATGTTTTGGTTTGATGGGACGCCGAAGATGTTCACTTTAATAGATGGCCAGTTGGGTGAGTTCGTATCGGCCAGTCATGCTTTTAAAAATCGTACAACAATACGACTGCGGTCATAGACCAATATCCGCACAAAGAGCTCTGAATCGTAACTGAAACGTTTCTTGATTTTTACAAAATAAGACATACGCGAAACTCGGGAACACGTGACAAGAATGTCTAGGTCATCAAAGTCTGAGCACGTGCTCCCTATGGCTTTGAGTGGGCAATCGTGTTTCGTGTTCGTGAGTTTCGCTCACGTTTTTCGCTCTAAAGGTTGGAAAGCCCTCAGTTGGGAAGTAGGCGATTGTTGCGTGCGTATACTGCTCTTTCTCTAATCGGAGACGTCACGTCGTGCGTTGCTTAATATCATGATCGGCCATGAGCGCGACTCGCGTGCTCAATTACTTCATTTACTATTTCAAGCCGTTTTTGTCTCAGGAAGTCTGCTTTCGCATGTTTCGATTTCCGACAATATGTGTGTTTATTTTCTTCGACAAGTTGATTGATTGATACGTGGGGTTTAACGTTCAAAACCACCATATGATTATGAGAGACGCCGTAGTGGAGGGCTCCGGAAATTTTGACCACCTGGGGTTCTTTAACGTGCACCCAAATCTGAGCACATGGACCTACAACATTTCCGCCTCCATCGGAAATGCAGCCGCCGCAGCCGGGATTCGATCCCGCGTCCTGCGGGTCAGCAGCCGAGTACCTTAGCCACTAGATCACCGCGGCGGGGCTTTGACAAGTTGCCGGGCACCGCTCGATCCGGCTAAGCCGATGCGCTTGTCGCAGATGAAGTCTTCCACAGCCGAACCTGATTCTTGTCCACTGACTCAGTCTGGTTGACAGTTTAGCGCTAACGACGTCAACGCGCAAGAAGTGTCGTCAAGCGCTTCATACGCCAGAGGTAACTGCTATTAACACGGGGACAAAACTAAACGAGGCATCGCGAACGGCAGCTGTCCAAAATAAACGTCTAGTCACGTGGCGGTCGTCGTGGTAATTCACGTCGTCGTTGCTCCATGGTGGAAGGTGATATATACGTACATTTATGTATATTCCTAACCTTCGATCCGTGTTGGTGTTTGCAGTTCTGTAGAAAAAAAAAGTGGTTTCTTTGTCCACTTTGTGTATGCGGGAAAATGTGCTCTCCAAACATTCTCTGTTCTTGGGCATCATTGTAGGCCGCCGTCCCAGGTCTCTCGAAGTATCCTTCGGAGATTTTTTTTTTAATTTTTGTTAAGCGTAGTTCGTGTTGAACCTTGACTCTTTCTTTTTTTTCGTTGTTGGCTTCAGAAAGGCTGTCTCTCTTCGCGCGATGTTTTTTTGAATGTGCCGCCGCGTAAGTTTACGTTGGACAAAAACAAAACACAATAAAGGATGCATTCGCTACGATCTCACGAAGGCCTGTACTTCTGCGAGCTTTCACATTTAACAGGTTTTATGAGGAAACGAGAATGAGAGGTAAACCCTGCAGGGATACAATCTGTGTCCTCACACTTCAATTGCCCATGTGTATTTCCCTTTCGCCGTCCGTTACTTTCCTTCTTCCTAACGAAATCGAAACCCCGGCAAAAAGAAGGTTACAACCGCTAGCAGCGTTGTCGCACAAATCCAGCGCCGAGTCAAGAGATCGGGACGAGACATACAGTTCAGCAACCCGCGTTGTCCCTGGATGGCTGACTCTGTGGTGGTCTGTAGGGGTAAGATAAGGAGCGTTTCTATGCGGTACATTCGGAAAGCACTATCGAAGCCTGATGGGGCGTTTCTGTTTTCTTTTTTTTCCTTTTTTATACATGCCCGAGATGAGCTGCAGGGAATTGAGCTTGCGGTTTGTGTCAACCACGTGTGTTCCTCGGTGCGCCCACCTACACCCTTCTGCGGCGAGATCAGCGAAGCGTTTGATTTCCCGGCGCAGCGCTGGTGGAGATGGCTTAATAGAAACGACGAAAAGAGGGGTGGTATAGGTAATAACGAAGCGAGTACGGCTACGTCCCGATAAATTGCGCTTCCTTTGAGAACGTATTTATGAACGGACAGTCGTATTAAAGGAGAACAAAGTCGCAGAGTCTCTCACGCGTTCGCCCAAGATTACTCGAGGGTGCACCCACCTTCTGTGTCGATTGCGTGGATCTGTCCCATCTCCCCCGAAACCTAACGATGTTTTTCGTTGTATACGGGTTCGGAGGCATGGCAGGTTTGTGCACTTCACCTGGTTTAGCTGCATTGCCTCCGAAATGCGCGCACGTTTTGACGAAGCGACTATAGGTCGTGCGATGGCAAGTTGTGCGTTCGCGCTAGTTGGCACTGCATGTTCAACTACGTCTTGTGCGAAATTGCTTAGACAACGGAAGAAACAGGCACAGGTACCTATACCTGTCTAGTTCGTCAGTCGTTTAAGAAATTTGGCGCAAGCAATTGTTAGCCGAGTGATGACGTTCCTATGACGTCCTGATGACGTCATAAGTGTGAGCTGCATGTGACGTCATTACCATGTCTTGCGATGACGTAATTGTGCGACGATTTCTTGCATCACTTCGAGTTAATGCTTTTGTCTTAAGATGCCCCGCCGCGGTGGTCTAGTGGCTAAGGTACTCGGCTACAGACCCGCACTTCGCGGGATCGAATCACGGCTGCGGTGGCTGCATTTTCGATGGAAGCGAAAATGCTGTAGGCGCGTGTGCTCAGATTGGGGTGTGCGTTAAAAAAAATCCAGGTGGTATTTTGAGAAATGAAGCCCCTCATATCAATAAATTATTCAGTCTTAAAATAAATGCCTGTGGCTCCTTTTTTTTCTGTAAGGTTTTCGTTTTAAAATTCCCGGTGGGAAAGACCTTGTGTTGTGAAAAAGCCTCGGTAGATGCTCTCCCATATAATTACATGATGCCGTACTGATTTAGTGCATGTTTAAAGGCTTTTGTTCTTGATCATTCGCACGTGTTTGATTAGTCGTGTGCTCTAGCTGTATGGTGCACGTACGTATTTTTGTTTGCATATTGTCCGAGTGTCGCTTCGTTTGAGCGCAGCGCTCGAGTGTAGGTGCATCCGCGTGCCTTTGGTTTTGTGGCGACATTCGAATCGCGATACAAAATTTGCTTCGCCCGGAATGATGTACACTGAATACGTTTTGCTTATTTCAACGCCACTTACCCTCCCGTTCCCCCTGTACCGTAAACATGTCCAAACTACGTGAGCTAAATATCTTTCGTATCTGTATAGACGTAATTTTGGTTTAAACAGCCAGACAGCTAGGTCAGAGTTTTCCATAAGCAAGGGTCCTGAAAGCTGCCAGCTAGACTTCTGATGAGGATGGCGACGATGATGGTGTGACGCTGAGCCCTTTGCATTTGGCGGGCAAGTCTAATTTGCCCTTAGCCATAGAACCTAAATAAATGAGGAAGACTTCAAAAATAAATAATACGCGGCACAGACGTATACACACATAGTGGACAGCAAGAGTTTATAGTTAGTGTACACGCCTTTAAAAGGGTGACGCGCTGTCTCTGGCGTTAGACTTCGGGCGAACTTCCTGACGATCCTCTTATCGTATACCCCGCTTCAAGCGTCCTTTCTCGGTGCACATACTAAATCAAGTTTACCTGCCGCGAACCCTCGAGCGTTCTTGAAGAACGCCGCACGCCTTCATTTCTTGCTATCTGTTTTCTTCTTTCTTTCTTTGGTGGAGTGCTTTCAAAGATGGCCGAGTGCGTCGCGAAGGTTCACGCGAGACGGCGGCGTCTCTGGTGTTAACTCTGAAAGCGAGCGACTCTGGCGACGAGCATTTAAAGGCCTCTCTGCGGACCCCCCCCCCCCCCCCCCACCTCTCGTCCGCACACACGCGGCACAGAAGCTTTCTTCTCTAGCTGCTATTAGATTTTGATTAAGGAAGAATGCGGGCCGGATTTTCAACGTAAAAGAAGTAAGGACAGAAATGCCAGAGACGTTCCTCTTTGAGCTTGATTGGGAATAATTCGTCGCCGGAGATGTGATTATATTTTTGCCCTTCCGACTTTTATCCACAACGCGACCTCTCTCTCTCTCTCTCTCTCTCTCTCTCTCTCTCTCTCTCTCTCTCTCTCTCTCTCTATCTATCTCTCTCTCTCTCTATCTCTCTCTCTCCTTCGTGCCTCGCATTCGTAAGCTCAGGTACTAAGTGTTCGAAAGCTCAGGGAGCCGGTCTTAATCACGACGGCCGGGTGTACACTTCCTCTTCCGAGTCTCTTGATGTTTCTTTTTTTTTCTTGTCTTTTGATGTGACACTTCAGCCTAGAGTGCTTACTACGGAATGTGTGGGGTATGAGCGACCCTACTACTTCAGTGCGTAGGGGGGGGGGGGGTGGTGAAAGGAGGTAGGTGTGTATAGAGGCTCTGCGTCGAAATGAAAGCGAAACGCCGTTTGGCGCACATAGTATAGAAGCGTTCGCTTGTGGTACACGTCCGTTAATGTAATCTATTCGCGTTATTATTCGAGAGAACGAAATGTCCCTGAAGGTTTCTTTGTTTCATTTGGTCCCGCAGTTTTCGTTGCTCGGCGAGCGTGTGAAATTCAGTTGCTGCATGATCGTTGTTCTTTTTTTATTTGTTTTGTTGTGCGTAGGGCCAGGGTAAACTATTTTTAGTGTGCAACTGAAATGGAATGAACGTGGATGGAACGCTTTGATCTTTCGCCTGTCGTGTGGACGCAGTCAGACCGGTGTCGACTACCCGGAACTGAAATTGAAAAGCACCACATGAAAACGGGGGTACTTGCAAAGCACGCGGAATACCAGGCGTTCGTAACGAGGCTCCGAGAGGAAAGAAATGTTCCTTAGCTTAATTAGGTGATGCTGTAGTTTGAACCCTATTGGCTGCGACGTTTTTGCCACGTATTAAGGTACTTATTCGTTATGACTTCCTTTCGTCATTCTAAGGCGAAAGCTTGAGATTCCTAACCAAACGCGAAATGTGACCGTCAGCAGCGTAGGCGTCAGCAAGACTGATGCAAAATGTCACCTTGTAGTGACGTCTATCCATTATGTCTTGACGTCACAGGTTACCACGTCGCTATGACGTCAGATAGCAATAATTCGCATAATGACGTCATCCCTTGACATCATCGCTTGGTCGAAGGTGAATTATTGGTTTCGAATCAGAAACGAAATCAGAATGCCTCCAATACGGGGGGGGGGGGGGCAGTGTAAAACCACGTTTCGTTTGTGTGTATGTGGGGGGGGGAGATAAAGGAAGAGAAGGAAGGAAGGAAGATAAATGAAGAAAGAGAGGCTGGTTTGCGCTGTGGAGTCATCTGAGGCAAATTCATAAGAAATCGTGTAGTTCTTGAGGTATGGGCTCATTACGCCTTCTTTTCTTCTTCTTTTTTGGTTTCTTGTTATAGTGGTTGAATGATTGCTAGGAATCACATACCATAAAACAGAACGTTATATTTATTTGGCTTAAGATTATCTCCATTTTTTTAGTCTGCGCCTGGTCTTGTCATAGTCTCCTCTGGTCTTGTCTCGTCTCATCGCGTTCGTGCCTGGTCGCTTCGTGTGGAGGTGCGGCCTCGTCTGCGTTCGACGCGGTGCCATCCGTAATGGTTGGCTCTCGGCTAGCCTTGACTGGTACGGCCGAGTTCTTATAGGCAGTCTCTCCGTGTAGGGGTCGAGTTGGCCGTTGTCGTCTTGTCTGCAATCACCTGCTCCGGTGTTGTCTTGTCTGCTTCTGGTTGACATGCTTGCACTTGTTCTTATACACCGGTGTTTCCACTATCCTTAGACACTGACGTCGTGCGTCAGCACTCAGATCCGACGGCGACAGATACATCTCTACGCTTGGATTTTTTTTCAGCCGACGTATCGCGGTAGTACAGGGCTTTTGCGACAGATATCTGGAGAAGGTATATTCAACTTATAGGGGTCCGTAGGCTTCCTCATTAAGGGGGAGGGGAGGGTGGCTATTTTGTCTCTGCAATCCTCGGTCGAGTTTGGGCCATGCTGAACCCCCTCTCAGATGATTAGTGAGCGGGGATGCGTTGCCCTTGTAGTACGTCCACCTGTGATTCAACAGCCATCGCACTGGAAATTCAGAGAGTTCACAAAGTTCACGGGATCAAGTGAGACGTTGCTATAGCGCGAGATATATGTCCTAATTACAGAGGGCCATCGTTTGTGGAGCAAACGCGTTTTCCCCGCGTTGACGCTGTATAGGAAAGCTACCTTTGATCCAGACGTAGCTGAAAACGAGTAGCCTAAGTGGAATTGCATGTAACCGGCCGCGTCCTCTGGCGGCCTATAGAACGCTCGCGGAAGGAGACGGTTGGCATCAATCCGCACCGATACACGGCTCCGCTATTCATGGAGGCTTAGCGGGAGTTAAACGCCTTTTTCCCCCCGAGTCGAAGCGTGAATGGAAACTCGGGTTATTTCGCGCCCGCGCTATTCAGCGAACATCGTCGTGCAGCTCAGAAGGCGGGTATCCACCGAGCGCTTTTGAAGTGAAAGCCTCCGACGCGGCCCGAAAGTTCCGCGCGCATCGACTTTCGTGAAAAGCGTCGGCTCCCTTTGACGACTTCTTTAGGCCCCGTCCGTCACGTGATCCCCATTCACCGGATGTCCTCGTTCCAGGCGGCTTCCGGTTTATACCCTCTTTAATCCCGCCGCGGCGTTATTGTGGCCCACGCGGCGAGCCTTTTTGAGGGGGAAGAAACGATTGTGCAAGAAAGTTCGGATTTCACCTGCCTTCGAGCGTATAGCAGCAAAGCAAGCCTGTCGCGATTTGCGTTTGTAACGCGTGGCGCTTATTCGGCCTTCTTCGGTGTGGATTATCGATAAAGGCACGTGTCAGAATACCTCGTCTCGTGGGGCGCTTTTCTTGCGACCTTGTTTGGTGGATCCGTAGACTCCTTGTACATCGCCATCCGCTTTGTTAAAGGAAACAGTCGAAGGCGGCGCACTTTTCATTCTGATGTCTTCAAAAAATGCAGAAGGATGTGGAAACAGCGGTCGTGCACTACACTAGTCTGTCGAAAGTTGTCGAAACCGACAAAGACCGGTAGTGTTATGCAAATCTATGTCGCTATACTTTTGCAAGAGTGTGAAACGCTGCCGTATACTTCTGTAGCTTTATTCTGCTCTTCAAGCAATATCAGGTGGTTGTTTAAAACACCGCACCCCTCATAGTCGGTGACGGCCGAGCTAGCAGCGATTGATGTCGCCCTTATGTACGTAAAGAAGACTTACCCGCATCGAAGGTTGTCATGCTCACCGACTCTCGTGGTGCCTTTAGTTGACTCACCAGCAAGGAGACCGACAGCCCTATTCTGAGCAGCATCATGGAATCCATCAACAATATTCTGTCACGAGGGGTATCTAGCTGCACAGTGGGAACGTTCGCACGTGGGTGTTGCGGGTAATGAAGAAGCGGGTCGCCTCGCTACGTCATGCAAGTATGGTGGCTGTGACTGTCCGGGAATTCTATGTAGGATGGACAACGCTCGTCTGCTTATACGCCGACACCTCCTAAAGCAGCACCCAGACCAGCATGTGGCGAATGGATCGTTCCCTCCCCGTGTTCGTGGCCGTGGCTTGCCTCCGGTAGTTTCCGAGCGCTGTTGTACAAACTCAGAATGGGCTCTGTGCTGGTGCGTGAACGATTACACCGTCAAGGGCGTGTGCACAGCCCGTTGTGCGCAGCTTGTGGCTCCTGCGAAACACTTGAGCATACCGTAGTACACTGTCCCACATTTGCTACGCAGCGGTGTTTGTTGATTAAGGAATATAAATTCTTAGCACTCAAGTGTGCGACTCTGGCCTCAAAGCTCTGGCCGACCGGCTCGCCCTCCGCCATTTCCTGACGCCGTGAAGCTCTCGCTGAGTGGTGCCCCGTCTTCAGACTTTTACGACAGTGTCCCCATCTTTCTCTATCTTCTCTTTACTTCTGTATGTGAGTGTTCTCACCTCTATCCCTATCCCTTTTAATCCCTCCTTATCCCCCTCCCTCGTGAGCCACTGTTGAGGTGTCGCACTCTGATGCTGACAGTTACGGGGATCACTTTTATCTTCTTTTCTCTCATTTAGGAATCGCTCCCCCCTCTTCCCAGCTTTCCCGAGCCAAATGCTAGTGACAACGGCGAGCCGAGGAAGCGGCGTTGTTGGTAGAGCAGCTTAAACGAGGCAAGGATGAAAATGCGTTTAACAGAGTCGACGCCCGCTTTCGACGGGAGTTTCTGGAGTCGCTTCTACTGCGACGTCTGCAACCGCCTGTGGCCGCAAGTTTTTCAGCGACGCTGGTTAATCATCCACACTAAATGCTTGGACAGCGTTTTATCATTTAACCGAGGTCTTTAGTTACCTCAAAAAAAAGAGAAAAAGTACCGACGTTAGTGTCGCCTGCTGTCTCGTGGCGTCGATGCCTACGCGAGTTATGGAAGAAATCGTCGTGTGATGTCATCATAGTAACCTCACCGATAACCTAATTTTTGGAATGTCACTACATCACGAAGCCACTAGGACGTCAGCACATGCCGTCGTCGCTTGATCAAAGGTAGGCCGATCGCGGAGGCAGTTTAGAATCTCAAAAAGTGGCCCGCCTCAGTGGAACAGGGGCTAAAGTATTCGGCTGGCTAACTCGAAGGTCGCGGCTTTGATCTCGGCTGTAGCCGTCGCATCTCGATTAAGGCGAAATGGTAGTGGCCTTTGTACTGTGCGCTGTCGGTGCACATTAAGCAACACCAGACGGTCGAAATTTCCGGAGCCCTCCACTACGGCGTCTCTCATAATCGTGTAGTGGTTTTGAAACGTAAAACCTCGGATATTAATATTACACTCAAAGCCGAAAAGGGCTAAAGTGGGGTATGCCATTGGTCCTTAGGCGACTAAATGGGCTGTCTCAGATTTTGAACCAATGTTGGACTAAGGCCCAAACTCCATAAGCGCGAAAATGCACGCGACAGCGACGAGTGACGCGACGTAGATCGGCGTCGCGCGATCAGTCGCTAGCGCAGGCAAACCTCATTCACGCGACGGCTTCGGCGAGCGAATTCCACTGTTGCTGGCATGAGGCCGTCAACAGCCGTCAACTCGCACCAAGAAAACCGCGTAGCGAGCGGTTTCCAATTAAAAAATAAGATATATTGTTGTGTAATGGAACGGAAAGTGTTTATTATTGCCTTGCAGTATTTTTTATATGCGCATGCGTAATAAACATTGCGTTATTTCTTGTTGCGCATACGTGACTCGGGCAGGGTCACGTGCACCTATGTAGTCTTCGTCTTTTCCGGTTTTTCGCTATTGGCTGCTTGAGCCCAGCACTTCCGGGCGATGAGCGACGCTTTCCAAATCTGGAGAACCGAGCGATCGCGCGAAAACGAGCACGCGACACGTCGCGCGAACGCCCTGTTTCGTCGCTCATAGCGTCGCTCGTCGCTGTCGCGTGCATTTTCGCGCTTATGGAGTTTGGGCTTAACTGCGGGAGTGGCCAGTGACTGTGTGGGTACACGACCGCTGACGAACAGCTTACTTTTATTAGCATCGTCACTGTTCTTCGTATTTCAAACGAATTCCGCACTTTGAAGCGAGTTATCCGCATTGCCCGTGTTCGGAGACTTTCACTTGGTTTCGGCCCGCCCGTGAGGGCACGGTAGGAACGCGAGGGTGCTTGCTGTGTAGGCTCAGAAAGCTTACGGGGTGCGGCGGAAGTGTATCATAAGAAAGAAAAAAAAAAGATAGTTTTCGCCTATGATTTGTTGTAGGCGAGGGCGCAAGGGAGCCTGCTATTCTCTTAGTGCTTCGCGCATTGCGACAGCTCGTGTCAGAAAGTTCATGGTAGCCCCGCCGCGGTGATCTAGTGGCTAAGGTACTCGGCTGCTGACCCGCAGGTCACGGGATCGAATCCCGTCATCGGTGGCTGCATTTTTGATTGAGGTGAAAATGGTGTTGGCCCGTATACGTGTGCTCAGATTTGGGTGCACGTTAAAGATCCCCAGGTGGTCGAAATTTGCGGAGCCCTCCACTACGGCGTCTCTCGTAATCATGTGGTGGTTTTGGGACGTTAAACACCACATATCAATCGAACGTTCATGGCAGTTGCCCCCCTGCTTCTCCTTTGTATTCCTGATATGCAGCATAGTCGATTCTGATGGATCGGTGTCGCTGACTGATTGCCTCGGACGAATTTCGCGCTGTCGCTTTGTCGCCGTTCTCTGCTGACCCGCAGGGCGCGGGTTCGAATCCCGGCTGCGGCGGCTGCATTTCCGATGGAGGCGGAAATGTTGTAGGCCCGTGTGCTCAGATTTGGGTGCACGTTAAAGAACCCTAGGTGGTCTAAATTTCCGGAGCCCTCCACTACGGCGTCTCTCATAATCATATTGCCACGAGGAATTGTTAAGGCGCAGTACAACGCAGACGTTGTTAAAAGAGGAACGCTGACGGCATCGCTACGACTCATGAAGCCCGCCGGAAGGCACGAGCCGGCCCAGCCTGTGCACGAGCTGCTACCGAGCAGCGGAAAAGAAGAGAAGAAGAGGACGACGAGCGTTCGCTGCTTTCTCCCAGCTACTGTGTAGTTCTTTTGGCTTTGGGCACAAGTTCGCCCTTATTAAACCTTGTAAATAGGACGTCCCGGTTGTGAGGTTGTTATATCCGTTACATTTTCTGGTGGAGGTGCGGGGTACATGATTCCGAGCCCCACGCAAGAGCGAAGTCCAAGCACTGACCAGCCGCAACCAGTGGAGCTTACACCGGTGCACCAACGAGTCAGCCGCCGTATCCGAGGAGAGTTGCCAGAATTTGGGCCACTCCCTTCTGTATCAAGGGCATCGGTGACGGAGACAAGCGCCGCCACCACCATGACGAGCCAAGTTACGCCGGCACAACTCATCGTAAGCCAACCGGTCATCCCAAAGGTGTTTCATGGTGACCCATACGAGGACGCCGAAGACTGGTTAGAGCATTTCGAGAGAGTGGGAAATCTAAATCAGTGGAACGAGGAAGGCAAGCTGCGTAACGTCTACATTGCGTTGGAAGACTCTGCACGAGTGTGGTACGAAAACCACGAGGCATCTCTGACGTCGTGGCAAGAGTTTCGGCGGCAGCTACTGAGTACGTTCGCCAACAGTGATCGCCGGGAAAAGGCGGAAGCAGCTCTCCGCACACGGATTCAACGAACGAACGAAACTGTCGCGATGTACATCGAAGACATGTCCCGCCTTTTCAAGCGAGCTGATCCTGGCATGACGGAAGACAAGAAAGTGCGCCACCTCATGCACGGGGTAAAGCAAGAATTGTTCGCGGGACTCATCCGCAATCCGCCCCGTACTGTTGCTGAGTTTCGGTCGGAAGCAACAACCATCGAAACGACGCTTCAGCAGAGAGCCCGACAGTACAACCGCGACGTAGCCGGTGCATCCGCAGGAGTCTACTCAGCAGGCGTCGTGGATAATCTTGACACATTGCGCGAGCTCGTCCGGTCTGTTGTCAGGGAAGAATTAAGGAAACTGCAGTCACCTGATGTCACCCCCGAGCTGTCTCTTGCTGAAGTTGTCCGAGACGAAATTCGACAGGCCATGCGGGAGCCGCGGAGTGATGTGCCGGCGACACGACGGGCGGTAACGTACTCCGAGGTGCTCAGGCGACCTACTCTGCACTGTTCGCCGATCGAGACACCAAGTACTTATGTGCAGACAATGCGCAGCCCGCCTGAAATCGTAGAGGCAACACGCACTCCACCTCGTGCGAGAGAGATGATGCCACGGAAGAGCGATGTGTGGCGAGATGCCACACGTAGGCCCTTGTGTTTCCACTGTGGAGAGGCTGGCCACCTGTACCGATTCTGCCGATATCGTCAAGCTGGTCTTAGGGGATTCGCCATCAATGCACCGTGTCCGCGAAACGGCGAAAGACCTTCCGAGATTGAAGAATACCTATGCTCACGTCGGGAATTTGACCCGCCTCGTCGTCATCAACCACGCTCACCATCCCCTATGCGCTACCGCTCGTCTAGCCCACGTCCCTTCCCAAGCACGTCTAGGCAGCGTTCGCCTAGCCCAAATCCGGGAAACTGAAGAGGGCGACCTGTGGAGGCGAGGCCGCTGGCGACTTGGGATATGAAGATCCTCCACTGCGGTACGAGCCTGATAACGACGACTGTTTCCAGGTAAAGGAGTGCAGTACAGAGAAAATTACTTCAGACTTGCCGTTGGTGATTGACGGACTAGAGCTCAATGCTTTGATCGATACTGGTGCGGATTATTCTGTGATAAGTTACGAATTAGCGAAGCGACTCAAGAAAGTTCTGACCGAATGGGGTGGACCTCAAGTACGTACTGCAGGTGGTCACCTCATAACCCCTTCCGGCCGATGTACCGCAAGGGTCATGATACGGGGCTTCACTTACGTCGGTGACTTTGTCGTCCTGCCTGTGTGCTCGAGGGAAGTGATACTGGGAATGGATTTCCTACAAGCTAATGGTGCGATTATCAATTTACAGAGGTCGAGCGTGTCCTTTTCGACGGAGCAAGCTTTAAAGGTAGCACGATCAGATGAACGATGTACCACTCCACTGCGCGTCGTCGACGATGATGTGACTGTACCGCCACGGAGCAGTATAATGGTTCTCGTGCATAATGATGCATTCAGCGACTACGAGGGTGTGGCGGAGAGCAACGTGGATGTTTTCTTGAAAAGAGGCGTTTGTGTGGCACGAGGGATTATCCAGCTGCGAAACGGGTGCACAGACATCCTCTTGACGAATTTCGGTAACGAATTCCAGCACATCGCAAAAGGGACGGCAATAGCGTTTCTTCATGAGTTCTGTGAAGTGACAGAAATATGCAGTCTTGAAACGACGTCACCGAATGTGAAACTTCCATCTGATGCCTGCGACACAATATACGTAAATCCTAATCTTTCAGAGATTCAACGTCAACAGCTATACGACCTCGTGCGGGAATTTGGCAGCTGTTTCTCCAACAGTTCAAAGGTACGGCGCACGAGCATTACAAAACACAGGATCATAACGGACGAGACAACCAGGCCGGTATGCCAGCACCCGTATCGTGTTTCCCCTAAGGAAAGGGAAGTCATCAAGAAGCAGGTACGAGAAATGCTTGAAGATGATGTTATCCAGCCTTCTAACAGCCCGTGGTCATCTCCCGTGGTGCTTGTCAAGAAGAAGGATAACACGCTACGGTTTTGTGTCGACTACAGGAAACTGAATGCTGTGACTAAACGGGATGTATATCCCCTTCCACGCATCGACGACACGTTAGATCGACTTCGGTGTGCCAAGTTCTTCTCATCACTAGATCTGAAAAGTGGATACTGGCAGATCGAGGTTGATGAACGTGATCGCGAAAAGACTGCTTTTGTTACCCCGGACGGACTTTACGAATTTAAGGCTCTCCCGTTTGGTCTCTGTTGTGCGCCGGCAACGTTCCAACGCATGATGGACACTGTGCTTTCCGGATTGAAGTGGCAGTGTTGCCTAGTGTACCTAGACGACGTGGTCATCTTCGCGGCTACATTTGAGGAGCACATCAAGCGCCTTCGGTCAGTGTTAGAGGCAATCCGTTCGGCAGATTTGACAATCAAGCCAGAGAAGTGCCGATTAGCTTTCGAAGAGCTTCGTTTTCTTGGGCATGTCGTCAGCGCCCAAGGTGTTCGCCCTGATCCTGATAAGACGGCCGCCGTCGCAAGGTTTCCGGTGCCAACAGACAAAAAGTCAGTACGGAGATTTCTAGGTCTATGTGCGTACTATAGACGATTTGTGAGAAATTTTTCAAAGATCGCAGAACCCTTAACGAGACTTACGAGAGAAGATGTGCCTTTCCAGTGGCAAAACGAGCAACAAAGCGCCTTCAACGAATTGAGAAAGAGGTTAGAAAACCCCCCGATTCTTTCTCACTTTGATGAGACAGCCGACACGGAAATACACACAGATGCCAGTAACATCGGCCTTGGATGCGTTCTAATACAGTGGCAGAAAGGTGAAGAAAAAGTGATAGCTTATGCCAGTCGGACTCTAACAAAAGCAGAGACAAACTATTCGGCCACGGAAAAAGAATGCCTTGCCGTCGTCTGGGCCATCAGTAAATTTCGGCCGTACCTATATGGTAGACCATTCAAGGCAGTCAGCGATCACCATGCGCTTTGCTGGCTGGCGAACATAAAGGAACCATCTGGACGACTAGCAAGGTGGAGCCTCAGACTGCAAGAATACGATATAACAGTGGTATACCGATCTGGCAAAAAACATACCGATGCCGACTGTTTGTCACGGGCTCCTACAGACACACCACTATCAGAAGAAGACGACTTTCCGTTCGTAGGAATTGTCGAGACCACTCAAATAGCCGAACTCCAACGTACAGACAAAGAATTACTCCCGCTTATCGAACACCTGCAAGGAATTGACGTACAAGTACCCCGTATATTTTCTCGAAGCCTCGCATTGTTCTGCCTCCGAGGAAACGTTCTCTACAAGAGAAACTTCAAGCCCAACCGCGAAAAGTTCCTGCTTGTCGTTCCAGCAACTATGCGACAAGAAATACTTCGAGCGTGTCACGATGAGCCCACATCTGGACATTTGGGTGTGACGCGAACGCTTGCAAGGATCAGTCTCCATTATTATTGGCCCAAGCTACTAGCTTCAGTGCAACACTACGTCAAAACATGCCGCGAGTGCCAAAGACGAAAAACACCACGTTCTAAACCAGCGGGCCTTCTACAACCTATAGATCCACCGAAAGCGCCTTTCCGCCAAGTTGGAATGGACCTCCTTGGACCCTTCCCGACATCTTTACTCGGCAAGAAATGGATCGTTGTGGCCACTGATTATTTAACTAGATACGCCGAAACAGACTCTTTGGAACGAGGAACGGCAGCAGAAGTGGCCCAATTCTTCGTACACAAAATAGTCCTGCGACATGGCGCTCCAACGGTTGTAATCACCGATCGCGGAACGGCTTTCACGGCGCAACTTTTGAAGTGCCTGCTCAACATGACTCACACTGTTCATAGGAAAACCACTGCATATCATCCTCAATGCAATGGCCTGACCGAACGCCTTAACAGAACTTTAGCGGACATGATATCCATGTATGTGGATGTCGAGCACAAAAAGTGGGACGAAATTTTACCATACGTCACTTTCGCCTACAATACGGCTGTGCAAGAGACCACCAAAATCACCCCATTTGAACTAGTTTACGGTCGTGCTGTTACCACAACACTGGATGCTATGTTACCAATAGACCAAGATGACTACCCCCCCGATCTTGACGACTTTCTACAAAGAGCGGAAGAAGCCCGCCAGTTAGCAAGATACCGAATACGCCACCAACACCGCATCGATGCCGACCGCTACAACCGAGGAAGACTTGACACGCGATATGACGTTGGCGACAAAGTGTGGATATGGACTCCAGTACGACGACGAGGCCTCTCCGAAAAACTCATTTCCCGGTATTTTGGCCCCTACGAGATCGTACAGCGACACAATGACCTCGTCTACGAAGTCAAGCCTGCAGGCCACCTGCATTCGAGGCGACGCAATCCCACGGAGCGTGTACACATTGTACGGATGAAACCGTACTACGACCGATTCCAAACCTAGCCACCCCAATACCTTGACGTACTGCAACCTCATTTTTACAAACTTGCACACACACAAAAAAAAAAAAAAACAGCCTCATCGCAAGCATCGGGGCGATGCCGCTTGAGAGGGGGGATAATGCCACGAGGAATTGTTAAGGCGCAGTACAACGCAGACGTTGTTAAAAGAGGAACGCTGACGGCATCGCTACGACTCATGAAGCCCGCCGGAAGGCACGAGCCGGCCCAGCCTGTGCACGAGCTGCTACCGAGCAGCGGAAAAGAAGAGAAGAAGAGGACGACGAGCGTTCGCTGCTTTCTCCCAGCTACTGTGTAGTTCTTTTGGCTTTGGGCACAAGTTCGCCCTTATTAAACCTTGTAAATAGGACGTCCCGGTTGTGAGGTTGTTATATCCGTTACAATATAGTGGTTTTGGGACGTTAAACCCCACATATCAATCAATCAATCAATCAATCAATCAATCAATCAATCAATCAATCAATCAATCAATCAATTGTCGCCGTTCTCAGCTCGCGTGTCACGGGCGCGAATCGCAAGCGTGCTGCTCCGGCAGTCTCGGCTGGGCTACCGGTTTTTCCTTTACCGCGTCTTTCGTGCGCGACGGCGAGAAAGAAAATGCCTCGCTGCCCCCGGAGCTGTCACGAGTTGCCTCGCCCCTGACGTCGACGTGTCGGCTGCCCGCCCACCGCTTTGCCGTGCAGCGCTGTCTTCTGACGGCGCTTATCGCGTGCACCCTTTAGCGGCAGCTCCGCGGTGCTGCGGCTTCTGTCACGCACGTCACCTGCGCGAGGACTCCCGTATCGAAGCCGTCGATTACGTGTTCACTTTGTAAGCCAATCTTTTTTAAGTCACAAATATAAAGGGTGGCGTTGTACGCGATATATTCGGCAACGGCGAGAGTACGAAAAATGAACCCTCGAAAGTGCGTTGATCACATGAATATTTGCACGCGCCGTTTTCCAATAATCGATGCTCTCTCGGGTTCGTCCGCCTCGGTGGAACACTGGCTACGGTGCTCGGCTCCTGAACCGTAGGTCGCCGGTTCGATCCCGGCCTTAATGGTCGCATTTAAGTCAAGGCGAACTGGTAGGGGCCCGTGTACTGCGCACGTCAAGGAACACCGATGGTCGAATTTTCCGGAGCCCTGCACTACAGCGTATTTCAAAATCATATCGCGGTTTCGGCGTTAGAAATATCATATATTAATAAATAATAGTATCATCTCTCTAGGTCAGAACAGCCGAACACGGCTGCCTCCCAGACATTCCTGATATAGGGTTCGGTTTTGGAACGAGGTTCGGGATCGATTGGCATGTCCACACCGTGTTGAACAGGTAGTGCCAAGAAACGGCAGACCAACACTGGAACTGTGGGGGGCTGCGCTGTCCTTCTCGGAGCCTGAAGAATAGCACAAGATGATTGAAACAGAGCTCATAAGATGGATAAGGTCCACATGGGCCCTGGACAAACGGCTCTACCTTCGCCGGAAGAACTTATATGAAATAAAGTTATGGGGGGATTTCATTCGTCATCTGACGCAAATTGACACGCGTCTAGTACAAGTCTCGTTTTCGGACGAGCCTTTAAATCGAAAAAAACTTTAAATTTGTTACTCCGCATAGCGGGAGGTCAAGATTGGCGCACGCGACCTAGACGACCAACGAGGACTTGTCGCCAGGGCCCGGGAAGCGATTGCGGCCAGAGGATTCCTGGAATAAGGGACCCTCCCACCTAGGGTGACCGCGAGCTCACAAACTCGGGGAACACTGTTTCGAAAAATAAATGTTTATTTCATCGTCCGCATAAAACTGCAAGAATTCACTTTGTGCGTGCGCAACAAAAGGAACTGTTTGCTGGTACGAACGCGTTTACGGCGAAAGGTCTCGCTATCCTCCGCAGGGTTGAGTGCTGCTATGCATGAAAACGGAGTTTACTACGGCCGCGTCATTAAGGCGTCGGCAAGAAGAGGCGGCTGCGTTTTGTCTCACTCGCGGGAGGGCGCGCGCTCATGCGACGCGTGAGGAATGGACCCGACGGGGGGGCCTGGCCGCCTTGACCGCCTCGCCTTGACCGCCGCACGCTCGCACGTGACTCTGCCGCTTTGGCCAAAACAAAAGAACGCTCAGGGAGAGGGTGGCAAGGAGGGAGCAGCCGCATCGGGCCGCAGAAGCTCCGAGAGGTACTTACGCCGCCTTCTTCGAGCTAGTTCCGTGCACTGCCCGGCCTCTTCGACGTGCTCGTCGCGTACGTGCGTGTGAAATGGAATATACCTCACTAAAAACGTCTTTGTCCCTGTTTTTTTTTAAACCCTTCTTTCTTAAATAGATGTTTAAACGTCGGATGCCATGCTAAGACCAAGATGTTTGTTTCAATGTGAACGCAGCGCCATATATACCTTCGGTAAAGGTATATAAAGGAGGGAAAAAAAGGAGAAGCAATCAGGTGTCAACTCAAGCGGCGGAGTAACATCTTTATTATTATTTATTTGATTTGCGCACATGGATTCACAAAGACATGGAGAAATGAGGGAGAGAGTGAGCTGTCTACTGCCATGCTGGGGGAGGGGCAATAACACTTGCTTTCTCCTTCGGTAGGAGGGAACAGACAGATGAGAGGAGGATTTGAGGTAAGCTACGTAAGCGGACAAAAAATTAAAAAAAAAATGAAGAGAGACGAAATCAGTATATAAGACACTGACATTAAGAAACACTTGCAAATGACTTACAGGTATCGATGATAAAATTGAAAAAAAAAATATCTCCATAACACGTGCATCAAACAAAACAGTGTAACAAAAAAAAAAAAAACTGGGCTCGTTTGTATCGTTAGGTTGCGCGAAGAATGCTGGTCATTTCTACAAATGTTCTCCATGAAGCGACCATTGCAGTATATAGACTTTTTTTTTTATTCTTGAGGCTGTGTTGCGTGGAGAGTGGTTGGTGCCAAATAACGCATTGAAGCCACACCCATATGCGAAATTTCGATAGGGCCACAGTATCCACAGTGTACACGACACTGGTATACTGCTTGTTCAATACATCAATTCCGAAAAACGAATAATTCGGACGTTTTCTCTGGTTTCGGCCAATATAGGCGATGTTTAATTTCATCATATACTATGTCATTAATTCAGTCATATTTGGCCTCAACACGCTTATTAACCTTGCACGATACTCGGAGCGCGTTGAAGTGCGAAATGCTGCAAGTGCGCTACGCAAATGCACGGAAATGGTGTTCACGGACAGCCGAAACTGGTGCGGCCTTTCGGAAGACGTTGTTGCTACTTTATAATTCATGGCGGTATTGAGCATGTTTCTAATTGACCCGGGAGTCTCGGCCCGCCTTCCCATTGCGAACAAATTCGCAAATGACGCAAAGTGTGGCTTTCCCACTGCTGTCACGCAAAGTATTTACTGGATTTGCGTGTTCCTCGAGAAAATGAAAGTGCACTGATGTAACAGATATTCACAAGATCCGGGTGCCTCGGTTACAGCCTCCAGATCGATTAACGCTGGGGCTTAAGTAGCAGCGCGTGATCAAAAGTAGACCAAAGTCGCCCCCATGACCGTATGGCACACCTTTCAGGAATCTCCAATGACACAGCTGGCCCTTGCGTGCATCCGACGTGCACTTTATGTGAAACCTTAAGATCTTAAGGGGACGTACAGATATAAATATTACCTCTTCCATGCGTGTGAGCTACGTGACATTGTTATATAGACGCCCTAAATAAAATATTTTAGTGACCTATTTTGATATTTTATTGACTACTCATGAGTACAGTGACTAATGGAAGATGAAATAGTTTTTCCTAACCTAAATGTGTACATTGTTTCAAAGAACACTACATGTAAACTCATTAGCTCGGTGAAACCGTTTTGTCCACGCTGAGTATAACTCAATGTGACAATCATTATAATAGGCAGGAGCCGCTATCTGAAGGAGGGATTAGTGTCTCTAAAACACTTCGTATGAATTCCAAAGCCAGGCGAAGATGTTTTATAGACGTTCAAGTTGGTTCAGCCTCACAGCTGCTGCATGCATGTTCCGAGGCAGAAACGGTTCTGCCTTCCCGGCGAGTATGCGAGGAGGAAAGCCCTTTACTTGATGAGGGGAGAGGAGGGTGCTCGTTTTGGGTGAGGAAGTAGAGGAGGGGGTCAAAGCGGCGTATGCTAATCACGTTCCAGCAATTACACGCCGGAGCAGCCGGGCCCTCGCGCTTCTTGGCTCGCTAGCGACGAATACACCGTCGTCGCCGCCGACGCGGGGAAGTCGGCGCGACGCGATGGCGTTGACCGGGACTTGCAGCGGTGCACGTCGCCGGGGACCTCCCAAGGAGCGATCCCGCCGCGAAGCGACTCGACAGCCGCCCCTGGGAAATATATCGGCGCTTGATGCTCGTTGTGTAGCGTAGCTAGCCAGCTTTGCCGGTGTCTCTTTCTCTTTTACTATTTATTCGATACTGAAGGAGTTGTATAGATGGTTATTACGTTGCAACGACGTTACCCGATACGCGTTTCACTGGGGCTGACTTTTTTTTTCATGATCTACAGAGGGCTACCTACCGGTCGCGTGTAATGCTGCGTGATCGTATTTACGAGCGTGTGCATAGGCATAGCTTGGTACCCAGAAGTACTTGCATTTCTATAGCTATTTCGTCATTATCGTTATATTTGTAATAAAAACTCGCAATGACCTGTTATGCATTCGTCTCGCATGACACGAAGGTGGTGTCCCGGGCCGTAAGTAAGGGGGGAGTTGAAGCGGTTCTGGCACCCTCCGAAATTTGTTCATGCTCTAGCGTATCGGTCGATACTAAATGTTTACACGCCTTCACATCGGCCACCACTTGTCAAAGTTAGCCGTTGTAGTCATAAACAACCACCGAAAAAGAATTTTCTTGCTACGGCCCTGGAGAAATCCATCTTATACTTCTTCTTTTCAATCAATGTATCCGTTCTCCGAGAACTTTGTGCACGTAACGTGGTTCTGCGTTGACTCCGGGATCGGAGGCATTGCAGGCTTTCTACATATTATCTGGTTTGTGCACTGCCTCCGTGATCGACCCGCAAGCGACGTCATGGGATGGCGGCATCTCGCGTATTCAAGTTGTGGGATTGTGGCGTCACGTTATCATAACGCATGTCAACATTTATGTAGCGTCACGATGACGCCACACATTTCGGAGGCTTGTGGTGTCACGGTGACATCGTCACGTGATTTTTGCGTCACTGAGCTTGAAGCTGATAGGAGCTGACGGTTAATTTTCGGTTTTGATGAGGTGTCGGAGGCTTTCGGCTTAATCACAACTTTAAGCCTGTCGTACGTTCGTTCATTGCTGGACGAAAGCCCTCAGAAATAATCTGCAGTTTACCCTGGAAATCTGGACGAACGGAAATAATTTTATTTACGGTCCTGCATGGTGTTGCCACCTGCATGGCTAATCCCATGTCGGTACCAGAAGGTCGAGCCTCCGAGCCCTGTTACGGGCGGACGGGACAGCCAGGACACGGGGGCTGTCTTGCGAGACATAATTCCATTTTATTCTTACTTCGTTATTTCGTCATCCATTCCAACCCTGGTATACGGAGCGACTATTGGCGCCTGTCAATACGAGTTTGATTTTTCCTATGCTTGAAATCCTGGGAAAATGGGGAGACAGACAACGAACATCGCTCACTTTTGCCCATTAATTTCAGTTCGGCTATGGTAAACTTTGTGTGCCGTGAAACAACTATATATAGCATAGTTGAATACAGAGAGGCGCGACTATATGTAAGGTCTCCGGCGGGGAACATCAAAGAAAATACCGGACTGGCATTTATTTGCATGAAGTGCTGCATAAACCAGGCTGATTGACACGTTGCGTCTTTTCAGTAGCAATGTTGATGAGTGGTGATTGGCACAAGCTATTTTTGATAATTCAATCAATCAAACGTTTTTAGTAAATGAAGTATACAACTGCGGATACGTATACAGAAAGAGGACGCATTGCTGAATAAGATCATCCTGTTATGAAGCCACGCATGGATGAGTACAGAGAAGTGGCAACTAGACAGTATTGAGTAATTAGTCATAATGGTGGACACAAGACAAAATGTATATGAGTGTTGAAATATCGTATCAATAGAATAGATAGCAATAATTCGAAATGTACACTCCTCAAAAATGAAACCCATAGAGTGCAGATTGCTTTAAAAAGAAAGAAAAACTGTTTTTTGGAAACTTACGCTTTCTAAACACGTTATTTCTGGCGCTATATATGCTTGAAACATGAAAACAGGAAGCGGAAAAGAGACGGATGAGACAGGTGCACATCAATTGCGCTACATGGATGTGAGTTATCCTATATTAGACCGCTCTCGTATTGACAGGTCTGAAGTCGCTTTTTCGCGCATCTGCGCATTCTTTAAAATTCTGTTGGTTTGCAGCTCTTGCTGTCACTAAACAGTTGGTAGTTTGTCGCTCATCTGTCTGTTGTTCCTGTCCTATCTCCATGTGTCAAGCATATTGCGCTGTAAACATGTCTAGCAGACTTGGGTACCAATTCGCTCGGGAACAAGTTATTCTCTTTTAAACGCTTCTATACTCGGCGACAACTTTTCTTGGCACTGAAGGGAAAGCTATACGGAGGTGGAGCTTGTGCAGATGTATCACTACGCCAAGTAATCCGTCTTGGCGCGCGTCTCGTAACCCTATATGGAAAGTGACGGGGGCGCAGCATCGCCGTTTCATGCAGACGTAGACGCTGCTTAGCGTCTAATGTGCACGTAAAAAGGCGGGATTTTGTCGCACGCTCAAAAACGCGAAGTCACAACGAATAAGTTAAATTCGACTATGGAGGAGGAAGAAAGCCTAAGCGGAAAGACAGGGAGGCTAGACAGTTCTTAGACCGGCTGGCTACCCTGTGCTGGGGAAAGGGGTGAGGGGAATAAAAGATGTTAAAAAGAAATGTTGCGAAGAGAGAAAGAAATTACAAAAAATTGCAAAAATTCGACTACCTCATTGGTGGGAGCTTTGTCGTGTCTCAAATAGCTCCACGTAGAAAATAACGGGGGGAACTTCTATATTTCGCGGTGAAAATACGGGCGCTATTGTGGAACTACATTCACTGGCGGTAGGATGCCGGTGTTTTGGCTCTATAGCATTCGCTCTAATAAGAAAAGTTGTCGCCGAGTATAATGACTTAAGTATTCTACTCAATGATGTAGCTATAGTCGGTTACAGCCTAAGAATAAATATATGCTCCGCCCACAGCGTTCACCATCCCACCCAGACAGAATTTTCACAAATGTCCCGTTTAGAAAAAGTGTATTTACACTATCTACGGAAAATGAAAGTTTCGCAACATTCCAGTAATGAGGGCACATACACTTCGGCACATCTACGTGCCACGACAAACATCACTACATTGCAGTGAAGACTTCATTGCTGTAATATACATGACGATGTTGGCTTACATGTACAACCGCAGCCACGTCTGTATATAGCACGCAAGGAGCCATTTTCTGCTCTGCGAGGGCAAAACCTCGAGGCAGTTTCGGGCTCTGAAGTGCTGTATCAGAAGCATGAGCAGCCTATAGCTGTTAGGCTCCCCACATGAGCGCCCGAAACTGCCTCTAGGTTTCGCCCCGCGGAGCTAAAACCGGCTTTTCGCGTGCTCCACGCCTAAGTGGCCGCGGCTGTACGCAAGAACTCAATGCGATATGATGATACGATTGTATAACGATTCAATAGAACCAGAGAAACGAAATCGGTTGCAAACGAAATCATGAATAACGACTCAACGGGCGCTGCATTTATCGTGTTTAGTAAAAAAGGTTTAACGCTTTAGAGTACTTGGTACTCTACTATGGGAGAGCACAAAGCCGTCCCGTACTCGCACCGGTACCAGCACCGGATTATTGTCAACGCATATTGCACGCGTTTAAGAATTTCGGACACACGACCTCTAGCGCATTTTAGGCATATGACTTGGCCGCACAGGGACGTGGTCACTTCGATAGTTTTCGGTCGATAAATTTTACTTCTTGGCAAATTTCAACGAAAACTCCAAGGTTCGCTTCTCTGCCAAATGTATCATTTTAATAAAAAGCAACAAACTTTTAAATCATAATGCGCGTAGTATTTGCATTGTTAGCGAAAAAGGGCTCGCAGTTTGAATGAAAATCCCCTATCGTTACTCTGTTTCGCTGGTGAATGACAGGCGTACTGCAGTACTGGGGGCAGAGCGCGTATTTATTCTTTGGTTGTAACCGACTACAGCATACGTAAATTGAATAGTTGTGAAAGCGACTGTTCGCCATAGTTGCAGGGTAGAAAAAAATGTTAATATGCAAGCTCAGTGGGGTTACAAGTTCAAAAGCGTATTTTTTTAAAACACCATTTACTAAGACTTCGAATTTAGTCGGAAGAATTAGAACAGGAGAATTTGCCATTTATATCGCGATAAATTACACACGTTAGTTATGATATTCCTACTCCATATATACTCCTTCACACATCCGCTGGTGAGTGTCAGGATATAAGCATCTGTAGGTGGCGGGTTTGAGATGCTATATGAACCCTCTGTACAGTTCTCCCAGTGGTGACGGAGCTACTTCACCTGTTGGGTTACATACGGTAAGTGTGAGTTTGTTTTGGTGAACTTTCATTCGATCCTAGTACGCCGATTCTCCGCTAGGGTTCTGTCGGCAGGGCCCCCTGTCTATGCCACGGAGCATGGTCGTCGCTGTTTAATCCGAATACCAGTAATGTGGACAAGTTAGTAAAAGAGTGGCTACTCCGACTGGTTGGTATTGTATTTCGGAAGAAGTTAGTTGGTAGATGTTAGTCTATAGCCTCGCCATACAAATATGTTTGTTTGAGGACGCTCTCTGAAAAGGAAAATAAAATGGCAATACGTTGGTGCACCGCGTCGTAAGCCATTCTATAGGCTTAGTCTTGGGGCTACAGGCCACGGATGCTGCTAGTCGCCTACGGCTGGCGCACGCCACAAGAGCACACACGTCGCTTCCACTTCATTAGCGACGTGTGCCATTCACAATAGAAGCAAAGTGGCGTTGTCGGGGTATGATGAAAATCATAATGTTGGCACGTAGGGATTGTGAATCTCTTGTTTGTTACTCGGGCTCTTTCCCCCCGTTGCTTATTTTCGCTTAGAAACAATTAGGTTTGCTCTATATATCGCCTGCTTCAAAACGTTTTTTTTAATCTTCTTCTTTTCCAGCCCGTGTTCTCTTCTTCGCTTCACAAATACCGGTTTTTCTCGATTAAGAGCTTACCCGCCACGGTGGTCTTACGGCCCTCGGCTGCTGACCCTATAAGGTCGCGGGTTCGTATCTTTGCCGCTGCGGTCGCATTTCGCTGGATGCGACATACTGGAGGCCTGCCCCATTGTACCGTGTCAGTGGACAATAAAGAACGCCACGTGGTCGAAGTTATCCGGAGCGCTCGACTACGGCGCCTTTCGTTGCCGGAGTCGATTTGCGACATGAAACTGGATTATAACAACCAGAGAAACCGGCTTTCGCCCTTCTTTCTCTCTCTCTTTCTCTCTGAATTTTAGTGTGTCGCGTGGATTATATACTGCCCTGTATTATATATTACGGTGACAGGCGCCATAAACTAAAATCTAGCCGAGTTCTGTGTTATGTTGGGTTCGCGGGGATAAAATAGAAAGTCGAGCCCCCCCTCGGTTCATGTGTGTGCGTGCAGTGCTTCTGTGGTGTAGTCATTCGTCGAACGCTGCTGTATAACGTTGGTGGGAAGGTGTCACTGCTCGGTCGTTTAGGGACCTTACCTGTAAGCTCCAACGATAACGTCAAATGAACATATTTCATCGTCGCTTAGGTATGTAAGCTTTTCCTGCAGTAAACGTAGCGCTTTAAACAGCGAGGACAACAACAATATAACGAAAATAACGACAGTCAATAATTTAGTACAGTGAACCTGGACTTGTCTTTCCTGTGGAATTGTCGCTGATGCAGTATAGCAGCAGCGGTGGCAGTAGGCGACACTCAGTCATGTGACCTCCTTGAAGATGATGATGATGACGACGATGATACTCGAAATGATGATGATTATTATGCTTTACTCTAAATAAATCAAACCTTATTGCGATGATGACGACGACTTACGGTATGAAATAGCGCGAAAACGACTCGCGCTTTGATCAATTACATTAGAGCTCGTAGGTCATGTGACCTTGTGAGCCAATCACGAGCACTCGCACGCATATGGCTTAGCTTTCTGAAAGTTTTCACGTCGTCAAATTTATTAATAATAATAATAATAATAATAATAATAATAATAATAATAATAATAATAATAATAATAATAATAATAATAATAATAATAATAATAATAATAATAATGTAGGCATCTATTAGGCGCTTCATCCTCATCTTGACACCAGTCAATCATCGTCACCTGTTCCGGCTGACAGTCATCATCGTCTTTGAACATGCGCTTCCTCTTCGGGTTCGCTACCTAGTTCACGGCCAATAAACCTCGGTATACAACCGAGGCGTCATACGCTGTGGAGGTGCTGGGTCGCATACTACTACTACTACTATACTACTACTACTACTACTACTACTACTACTACTATACTACTACTATACTACTATACTACTACTACTACTACTATACTACTACTATACTACTACTACTACTACTACTACTACTACTACTACTAATAATAATAATAATAATAATAATAATAATAATAATAATAATAATAATAATAATAATAATAATAATAATAATAATAATAATAATACCGACACCAACAGCTCACCCTTACCGCAAGACGCGACACAGGCATGACGCATCTTTGTTGAAGGAGAGTGGCGCTCAGTATACTCGAGTAAGTACGGTAGCTCCGCACTGCAGGCGCGCCGTGCGTCATCCCCGCCGAGCGACGGGTCTAAAGAAGGTTTAGGGGAGGCGCGGTTCTCGGAGACGCTGCGCGTGTTCGGGACACAAATTTTACGCTCGGGGTGCAAAACCAGGCGTGCCCGACGGTTTTACATGACGCGCTGTTTCTTTGGAAGCCGAGCCAGAGGCGGCTGTAAATGCGCCAAAAGTGAAACAAACACCGTGGAAGCGCGTTTTGGACGCGTTTTGCATGCAAGTGGCCTCAAGCTATGCAGATTCGGGGCTGCCTTTTCGTCCTGCTCGACGCTGTGCATTTCGCGTCGTTCGGGAAACGCGTTTTCAAGAGCGCGTTCTGAGCGCCCACCATTACGTGGGCGAATGGGAGGGCGCGCAGGCTGTCGCGGCGTTTCAGACCGGTATACGTGTTAGAAGGCAACGTATAGCTGTCGCTTTAGGGTAGGCGTTTGCCCGTCATGAAGGTGGCGAGAGGTTACGTATGCGGGACTTCAAAACCGTGACGCCATCTGGTCGCCACGTCGGCTGCGTGCCGTTCCTGTGCGTGCGAGACGACCATCTGTTGCACGTTACGGAAGAAAAATAAGCTTTATTTGGCGGACAATTCGAGATTTTGCTCGCCGTGTGGTTGTTTGTGCATTTCCCGATTAGTGCAAGTGACATTCGGGGACACACTTTCGGGGTCGCGAGCTCCTGCACCAGTCCTGCACCATTATGCTGTCAGGTATACTCGTTCACCACGATGCTGCCGCATAGTTCGGTAGTTTGGCACTGTACCGTAATTATCTACATTGTTCTGTACGATAGTCCTGCACGCTAGTCCTTCTCTGTAATCCTGCGCATTATCCTTCGTGCGATGAGGTGGCATCATATAGTCCCACATCACAGTACCACACCACAGTCTTGCACCACAGGTCTGCAACGTGGTACTGCACCCTAATACCTTACATTGTCATTTGCGATTTTCCTGCACAGTAGTCCTGCATGGTGGCCCTCCACCTTATTACGGTACGATAGTCCTGCACGATGATGCTGCACCGTAGTCCCGCACGACAGTTCTGCCACCACTGTCCTGCACCATAGCGCTGCACCTTATATATGTCTGTCTATATAGTGTTGTATGGTAGTAGTATACTGTAGATCTGTCTGTATAGCCTTGTACGGTAGTACTGTACTACTGTCCTGCACCATAGTCGTACACCCAAGGCTTGCACTCGGGAATTGGATTTCATTCATGCATCCAAGTCATGTGGGCGCATTTACTCCAAGTATACGCTCTCTTTCCAAGAATGCCTATAGGTTCATTCTCCTTTCGTTCGTTTTCAAACTCGAGCGCCTTCGCTCGCCCTCTCCACACTTTTCAAAGCGCAACCGGTTGTAAAGTGGTAGTGGTGGGCGCATAAAAACCGTTGCCTCCTGCATAAAACCACGCACAGGGCGAGAGTTTGAGAAAGAGGCGCCATTGGATGAAGAATGGTATAGCTCCGGAGGGGATAACAGGAAGGTTGGAGTCGCGGCGCGGGTGTTAGGGTTAAGAACGAGATTTGAATTCGAAGTGGCGCCCGCGGCCCTTTGTCATTTAAATAACGGGAGGCCCTTGCGCGTGTCCCGGGGATGCGATTTAAATATTTCGCGCCAGTTTTCGCTATGTAGGAACGCTCGGTGAGTACTATAGGGACGAAGGGAAAGAAGAACGCTTTATTGCGGCGGCAGCGTGCTCAAAGGGCGACGCCTTGCGAGGGGGAGAGGTGGCTTTGGTGAGTGGTGTATTGGGATAGGTGCGTGTAGATTGGAGAGTGGAGAAGGCGTTTAGATTGAGAAAAAAGCAGCTGTCTCAGCTCCTGGGCGCTCGGAATATGTAAAGGGACACCTCCAGTGTCCACAGGTTGCTGGCTATTGTTGCTGTTGCTCTTTTTTTTTGAAATTTATCTTTCTCTCACTTTAATAGCATCACGTGTGTGCCAGCATGTGTGTGACTTCAAAGAAAGTTGCGGGAACCTGCAACCGAATAACTGCACAAAGATAAGAAAGGGGAAGGAGAAAATGATGCACTTTTACGGCTCCTGAATGTATACGCCTCCCGTATACAGCCCAGTCGCCGTGCTTTGCAGCTTGGGGCGATTACAATGAAGATGCGCCTCTAAGGAAAGGTGCGCCTCTCGAGGAAAAGGGTAAAAACATAGGCTGAGGAGGAGGGGGTGAGCGGGTATTCAGTCGCTTTCATACGGCCGTGTCTGAATCTTGCTCCAAGGATGAGGCGACCATTTAAGAAGAGAGCGTTGAAAAAAATTTGAAATTTTGAAGAGAGGGTATCGTCGCGTGCCAGTTTGAAGACACGAGAGCTGATACAGCTGCCCCTCTCCCCGACCCGCAATCGTTGTCGCACGCTTTGTAACACTCTCGCACAACACTGGCGTCTGTGATATAGGATGAGACAAAAACCATGTTTTCTTGTCTTTGTGTTTCTTTTTAAATCTGAAAGTCGGTATTGAAAGAGTTCTGGCCTCTTTAGTTATTCGGTCACCCCCTTTCTTCCTTTCTCCCCACCTCCTCCCCTGCGCGCATGGTCGCTGGAGTTTGTAGCTTTCGGAGATTGTCCCCTTCAAGGACCTGTATCTTCGCTGTTTTGCATGACACTGCAAGTGTCGCCCAAAACCTCCTGTTGTATCTCTTTATATTCCTTTCGTCTTCGCCCTCATCAAAGGGTTCTTTTCGACGGCGGGCTTGCAACAGAGAGGTATAGAATTCCACGTTTTGTTACCTTTTTTCCCCTTATCTAATCTCTGAACATTCACTGATAGGAAGTTCGCGCTAGCCTTTCCCTTTGGGGAACCGGCGCTCTTAGATTAAGAGAATACAGGTCAGGCGAAGAAAAGAAGATACGCCGCGCTAAAGAGATGCGATCGCGAATGGGTTTAGAGGGCATAATAATAGCGAAGCTTCTTAAAACAGCCCCCCCCCCCCCCCCCCCATGCATTCTTCGCTTTTCGGGACTGCTTGTCTGATACCCACGCCCGGGACGGAACCGATAAAATTGAAAAGGGCGGGCATCGCTCCCGGACCCCTTTGTGTTCTCGGTTCACCCGTTGCTGTTCAATATTATTTTGATGGCTTCGGTTTCCATTGTTTCCAGCACGATCGGGGAGCTCTTAAGCGTGTCACGCCCTTGCACCTTTTTTTTTTTGTCATTGTAAGCCGAGGGAATCTGCATATGTGTGGGTTTAGGGGGTTGTTGGGAGGCTAGGAGTAAGGATTGAGTAGGCGGTGAAGGGGGTGGACTTTTTGGCGCGCGCTAAAGAGATTAAACGTCTCGAGGAGAAGCCTTCGTTCGTGTTTTTCGTAGGTGGTGTGGCTTTAGAGGCTTGTTTGTTTCAGAGGAGCGCGCGAAACTATAGGATTGTAGCCGCCGTTGCCGTGTATGGCGCCACCTTTTGTGATCTAGGGAAGAGTATAAGGATTTGGGAGAACAGGCTCTTCCCTAACAAAAGTGGCAAATATGTTGAACTGGAAATCCGTGACGTGACCTGCGATGTAACATAATTGTTCACTTCAAATTGACATCAAACGTGCTGGAGGATCGTGGGAAGGCACGCTTTGCATGTTATTGAAGTTGGCCACATGTTGCCAGCATCCAGGAAAGCACACCAACGCACACACGAACGTGGTCTTAACTTCCGGGGATTGACAGCTTTATTACCTGGTTGCGGACATTTATTGCAGCGTTCAGTTTGGTCCTTCCGTACAACCAACAATTGCTTGTGCACGTGTCATCATCGAACGGCTTGTTGCGAGGTTAAGAAGGTACCAGGGAGTGGACGTTCTTCGAATTCAGCTCCGGGATTTGAAAGTAACTATATGTTTTTCCCGTAGAGCTTACCGCGATTTCAGTTCTGGAATTCGATCCTTATCTCTCGATGTCACTGCCGTAGCTTTAGCATTGTCACTTCAATCGGAAACTTTATGTTGGCACAGCGATTGGAAAACTTCCTGGTTATTAGTATATATGTACATTTTAATGAAACACGCTGTTGGGCTAGTTCTTTCTCATTGTCAGAAATGTAATAACAGTATGCAGCGGAAGGAAAAAAGGTGCATTGAAGGGCGTTAGCGCTCTCTTCTTTGCTGTCTTTGTTTCTTCGCTTCGCTTTGCGTTGTCGTTTATTGCACAGTATTCATTTCGTACGCTTGCTATATTTGTTATTTATTATACCGAGCACAATGTTATTGAATGGTAATGCCGCACTGCAAAAGGATCAGTTTTGTCTCGTGTATCACCGATTGTTCCTTGTTTTGCTTGCCAATTAATCTTTTGTAACATCGCGTTTCTCACTCTTTCGAACATTTGCTTGGGGCCTTTTTTTCTTTATTTGTTTCACCGTTTACAGTCCCGGCGCACTGACATTAATTGGTTCTTCGAACGTGAAGTTGTGCGCCACATGGAAGCCTGTCAGAACTAGGGGACTCCCTCTGGAAATGTTTTGAACCTCCCTGCAATAGATGAACACTGCGCGAAGCCCCCCACCCCCCCTCTCTCTCTCTCTCTATCTCTATCCGCTTGTCCTACGCAGGTAAAGCAAACGCTCTTCAACGAGTTTCAAGTATAAAAAAAATAAGGCGCCACCTAAATTGCTGACACGATACCCGAGTTTAAGAGTCTGCACCCAACCTCACCAGAACGTGTACCGGAACAGCCGGTGACAATATGCTGTCGCTAACTTGTCAAGACGCGAGCGCTTCCATAAATAATGAAATCCCGTTGACTACACGACCCCCGAAGGGAATGTCGCCAACGTTCCCAATAAGTGAGCCTTTAGTGCATGTTCGTTAATTATCCCGCGGTGAGGCTCGGCCTCGTTGTAAGGGTTGTTTCCTCTTTACGGGTATGCCGAAGCATTTCTCGTGCTGCTGCTCCTTTTTTTTTCTGTTCATTGTTATGTCTTCGGGGCCAAATCATGTGTGGAGGCCAGGAGGTTCTTGCCTCCATCGCTAATGCTTCTAAGCGTGGTAAAAGCGACACGTTTCTTCAAGCTAATACGTTCTTTACAAACATGTACATACGTGGGAACTCTACGCGGTGTTCAAGTCATTTGCCTATTAAAAAGATGAATTCTTGTTTGCGTCAGCAATGATGTACTAATGATGAAGAAAATGTACATGTAATAATATTACTGATAAAGTGGCCAATATGGAAGCGCGTGTGTTTGGAAAGCGAAGCATATATGCGTTTCTTTGATTCATTGGTTGAATAACTAATTATAGTTTTAAATTTGATCTTCCTGGCCAGGGGTATTTACTTCTAAGGGCATTAACTTGCAATTTTCGAACAACCGCAAACTAGGTACAAGGGGGGGAGGGGATGCCCTCATATTAGTTATAAGCACTACCAGTTGCATGTTAGAAGGCCCTGTCAGCATGATCCCATTAATGGGTAGCAACGCTCGACGGGGAGGGCGCGAAACGTGCCAGACGAAAGTTTTTGCGCAGAGCTTCATTATCAGGGTCTTTTTTTTATATATGTACCAGTATGTAAGTAGACCATCATCAACGAGAAGGTCGCGAGTTCGATCCCGGCGGCGGCGGTCGCTTTTCGATGCATACCAAATGCGAAATGCCCATGTACGCTGCCCTGTGAGTATTCGTTAAAGAACACTAGATAGACGAAGTGTCCGAAGCCCTCCGCTACGGCGTGCCTCAATGATATAGTAGTTTTGGCTAGTACAACCCCAGATATTATTCCACTCAGCAATGCATAGATACATACATACATACATACATACATACATACGTACGTACGTACGTACGTACATACATACATACATACATACATACATACATACGTGCGTGCGTGCGTGCGTACGTACATACGTACATACATACATACATACATACATACATACATACATACATACATACGTACGTACGTACGTACGTGCGTACGTACGTACGTACGTACGTACGTACATACATACATACATACATACATACATACATATATACATACATACATATACATACATACATACATAACATACATACATACATACATACATACATACATACATACATACATACATACATACATACATACGTGCGTACGTACATACATACATACATACATACGTGCGTACGTACATACATACATACATACATACATACATACATACATACATACATACGTGCGTACGTACGTACGTGCATACATACGTGCGTACGTACATACGTGCGTACGTACATACGTGCGTACGTACATACGTGCGTACGTACATACATACGTGCGTACGTACATACATACATAGCGTGCGTGCGTGCGTACATACATACATACATACATACATACATACGTGCGTAACGTACATACATACCTCATACATACAATACATACTACATACATACATACATACATACATACATACATAAATACATACATACATACATACATACATACGTGCGTACGTACATACATACATACATACCTACGTGCGTACGTACATACTACATACATACATACTACATACATACATACATACATACGTGCGTACGTACATACGTGCGTACGTACATACAGTGCGTACGTACATACGTGCGTACGTACATACGTGCGTACGTACATACGTGCGTACGTAAATACATACGTGCGTACGTACAACTACGTGCGTACGTACATACGTGCGTACGTACATACATACGTGCGTACGTACTACATACGTGCGTACGTACATACATACGGCGTACGTACATACGTGCGTACGTACATACATACGTGCGTACGTACATACATACGTGCGTACGTACATACATACGTGCGTACGTACATACGTGCGTACGTACATACATACGTGCGTACGTACATACATACGTGCGTACGTACATACATACGTGCGTACGTACATACGTGCGTACGTACATACATACATACGTACATACATACATACGTGCGTACATACATACATACATACATACATACATACATACGTGCGTACGTACGTGCATACCATACGTGCGTACGTACGTGCGTACGTGCGTACGTACGTGCGTACGTGCGTACGTACGTACGTACGTACGTGCATGCGTACGTACGTACGTGCATGCGTACATATACGCACACACGCCATGCTGAGTTAGACCCCTCTTGAGAGAACAGACTCGTCACGTTATGACCTATGCGCACGTGTATCATGAAAAAGTACTGCACGGATTTCACTAGTAGCAAGCGATCATCACGGTGCATCAGGGTTGCCCTTAATGAAGAATAAAAAAAAAAAAACGCGGGCTTTTTGCATAACCGCTCTTGGGACAAGTGCGGCGGGACGAAGAAACTTCCCTCTTAATTACCGTTGCAGCCGACAGGCGTCGCTGGGGGGCGTAACTCTGAGCCGCCTATCGGCGGTAGAGTGAGCGAAGGGCGGAGTTTATCGGCGCGAAGCGATGATCGTGTTAACGCGTCGGAGTAATAATTAGGACCGGGTTAAGCGCGCGCACCGCTGATTGTGAGTAATGAAGGTCGAAGGCCACAGTCACCGCGTTGAGGCGATGGCGCACGATGGAAGCAGCTTGACGCCCTCGGGGTGAGTCAAGTATCCCTCGTGGGCCCTTCAGTGCTTTCGCTGCGCGTCTTCGCTTCGGTGTTAATTCGCATATGTGGAGACGAGAGGGCGCTATATGAGTAGGATTATTATCACCCTCATTACCACTGTTTTATAGAATGCAACACTAATCGTCGTGGGCAAGCCAGTTCGTACATGCCGACCGGGAAAACAGCGTGCCGATCGATACGGGGCAACAGATTAAAACACACAGACACAGCGCTAACAACTGAATTTAGTATAGCTTGTCAAGCGATAAAGTAATCTATTGTTATTTAGCGCGATGTCTGTGTCGTTCGTGTCGTTTTTTTTTTTTTGCTTTGGTACTCGTTGTTCCGCCTTGGTACGATGTTTTCACGCTCATTGTTATTATTGTAGTCGTTATTGATATGGGAATATAGGAACATAACAAATATAAGCAAAAAGTAACAGGTTTGAAATTGCCCCATAAAAATCGCAAAAGAAAGGATATGGAGGAGACTGAGAAATAAAACGGTATATAGAGAAATGAAAACGAAGGTACACTTGCCGGACATCAAAATACACGCCGTAAGAACATCCAAGACAGTGTCGCTAAGGGAAGATCACGAATACGCATGAAATTTTCAGCGATGTTGGTACGAATAAAGGTTTGCGAATAAACGTTGATGCAGAAACATTTCTTCCGGAAGCCTGCTTCACCGAACGCGTTGCGTTATAGAAATAAGTTATTCACGACTTCGTAGTAGTACATAGATGAACTATTCTCAAGCTTGACACTAGGAGGTAGTCATCAGAATGGTTGCCCACAGCTGCGCCATAAACGTGGGCACATGGTAGATTGCACCTATAGATTGCGTGAACGAATACGTTTGAACTCCTGAATCTCGGAAGTAGGAAACGTCTCTGGGCGTACCCTTATGATGAATTTGAGGAGACAAGATATGGACTTTCTCCTCTGTTGGGTGTCTTTAAGATATATGCGTGCCGTGTCGTGGCTAAATATTCCCGTTTGCGGCGTAACACGCAGATTCAAACAATGTGAATCAACAGACAACAATAATCCCTGCTTGAATGAAGTAACGAGCGACGAATCGAGGGCTTTTGCTTTGTTAGACGCTACTTAATGAAACCAAGAGACAATGCAGCTTGGCCGACGCTCTCAGGTTAACTGAATAGAAATACCCGATAATGTGGACATGTGGATGACAGCGGCGATAGCTCCATTGGTGAAGCGTCAGACGCGTTATCCGATGCACTACCAGTATAGATTCGGTCCCTACCGGTGTCCGGTTGTCTTTTCTACCACTTCAATTTATTAACATTTATATCAAACTTGCTACAATACAGTTAACTGAATGCAAATACCGTACCCTTCACCTTCCTTGGCTTAACATTGTCTGTCGGTTGAGTCTTGTTGTATTCCTAGCTGTTTGGAGTGTCACACGTACATTCGTGCGCTTAGGAGCGCGTGTACACTTGGGTGCTCTCTTGCCTTGAGCGATGCGTCAGCGCTTTCTCACCGCGCCCAGAGCCAGATATCCGACTGCCACGGCGCGGAACTAAAGAAATGGGAAAGGAAGGGAAGTTAACTTCCGCCCAGGCAGTGCCGTCATTGTCAAAGTGGCCGTTCCGGCCGAGCGGTTAGTCCTTTTCCCGGTTTTGACGGACGCCCGTACCGTTTTGCTAGCGGGGACGCCTGTACCGCTGTATGAGTAGAGATCTTGGCGGGTTGAAACGTTGAAAGCAACAGAAAAAACGGTAAACGTAGGGATTGGGTGTGGGCGGGCCAGAGAGATTCAACGCACGGTGGACCAGGCAAAACCTTGAGGGAAGGGGGTGGGTGGGGGGGGGGGGGGGGGGGGTCCGGGTGCGGTGCACTCTTTTTGAGAGGGACGCGAGGAGAAGAACGCAGTCAGCGGAGTGACGTCCTATTCCGCTGTTGCTGCTGGTGGTAGCGGGCCATTGTGTGCGCGCCGGACGTTCATATCATCTCTTCTTGACCGATCCGGTTACGCCAGACCGCTAGGCCGCCTCGCATCTCTGGACGATGAGAGTGTCTGTGTGTGGCTAGCGCTCTGGATTGACTCATGGGACGGAACGGAAACGCAGCAGGCCGAGATTCCTACTTTCTGCAGAGCAACTCCACCCTTCACCCCATCCCTCTCTCTCTCTCTCTCTCTCTCTCTCTCTCTCTCTCTCTCTCTCTACAGCTGCATTTCTCAGTAGGGAGAGTTGAGCGTGTAGACCCTACCTCGCGCTGCTTGATGCATGCGGGGAAAAACTTCCGCGGAAGGAGATGGAAGGGAAGTGGAGGCGCGGTTCCTCTCCGGATGTTCCGTTCGTCCGCGCTCGCTGCCCGCAGGCCGGAAGTGAAAGTGACGGCGAATAGGAAGCGGGGACGCGAAGTGGAAGTGTGCGTGTGTCGTTGGATAGTGGCGGGGGGGGGAGGGGGGAAGGAGGAGGTGTTCTCACTGTGACTGCGACTGATGAAATCGTGGGCGTGGTGACGCTTTTTCGCGGGGTTAGGATGTGCGAGGATGTACAGTTTTTTTTTTTACTTGTGCCAAGTGAGCAGTTGAGAAGTTAGTAAACTTTAATAAATGAAGTGAGGCAGTTTGCTGGTGTATTGGCGAGTTTCACTGATCCAAGTCAAGTTTTGTGCTTGAAGTAACGTAACTGCCGATTTCAATGGAAGAAATTCGCAGAGGAAGGTCCTCGGCTAATATTAATCAGGTTAGTGATTATTCAGCGTTATGACTAGGCAGGAGACATCGGCGTTTTGAAGAAAGATTTCTTCTGCCAATTTCGCACACTGAAATGCGTCTAATCTTCAGACAGATCACCTGTAGCGTCACCAAAGACAAATGGTTTGACGAAAAATTTAAAAGTTCAGACTTATGCTTAATAGACCCTTGCGTAAAACTAAGCATCCTACCAGAGTTAGGTGAAAATAGAAGATTTGAAACATTGGTCCACCGCCTACGGCTTGGTACAGCACTTATGCGACACTTCCTACACAAGATAAAAGGTGCGTCTAGTACAGAGTGCTCCTGCTGCCACCCTGATGAAGATGTACGTCGCCTGTTTCTGGAGTGCTCGAAATATTGCACACAGGCAAGTATTACGAGGAAGTTCGCAACGATAGGACGCCCTTTACAGTGATGAAAATACTATAGGTCCACGGCCAACTGCGGGTCTTCAGAAAAGAGCGCTTGTTGCCTTCAAGAAGTTTCTTGAAAAATAAAATAATATTGACCTACCGTATGCGATGTCGTCTTCATGCAACACGAAAATATGCAATATTTAGATAGTATGTTTCATATGTGTAATCATCTGTCTCAGTGTGAACTGACCTTGTATGTGGAAATTGTGTACATATATATTTATTAGGCAAATATGAACTGTCATGTGAGGTAAACTGACCTTGTGTGGAACATATGAACCTATTAGCTTTATGTGAACTGACCTGTGAAGTTTGACTAATGTGTACTTTCACATCGTATGTTGTACAGTTTCGCATTTTGTGCCCTAACTTTTTGCCTTACGGCATATCTTGTCCTAAAAGAAAAGAACTAGTCGATGCCATTATACTGGCACCTGCCTCTCCTAGTTCGTCATTTAATAAAAAAAAAAACAAATTGGCGTTTTTGCAGTGAGCACCTAATACACAGCTTTATTCACATTTAACACTGTGGTTTTACTTCATGCACACCGTGGCCGCGATGGAATGATACCCGTGACGTCTCATGAGGAAATGAACATAGTTACTAAAAAATACGATGGTATCTTGATTGATTGATTGTTAATTGATTGATTGATTGATTGATTGATCGATTGTATAAGTACACTACTGGACGTTATCGCTGTTATTCCTGATAAGTCAATCTTGCCCTATGATTACTAACGAAATATGTTCAACTCGACTCCATACCTCGACATGCAACGGTCATCGCGTTCTTTCCCAGTCGAAAGCTGGCTATCATGGCATGTAAAACCAACGTGCGACGTCGTGACAGGCTGAATAACTCACTTGCTTTTCGAATATCGTCCTTCTTCATAAGGACACTAAAACAAAAAGGGGGGGGGGGGGGGGAGAGGGTTGCCTTTTGAATCGCAAAATCACCACGCCTGACCCGAGAAGGTGTCTGGTAAACGAGAAAACGCGCGAAAAGAACATTTGGAGATCGACACCGCTTTCAAGTTCCCTCACCAATCGCAGTGACGTCATAGATTCTGGCGGCGTCTACTACTGCCTTCGTAGTTTGTAATCGACAAATAAGTACATTGTACTTTGAGGGGGCCAAGATTCAGCAAAGGTCATGGAGTCCTTGTGACCCAAACGCGAATGAGACATTTTAAGTCCGTGACTTCGCGTCTGGAGATTTCGAATAAAGGTTGAAAATTATACTTTGACCTTGATTTTGTCTGTGTTTACAAACCTATTGGGGTGTAACGCAACATTGCAGTGCTTAGTGTACCATTAGACGCCAATTCAACCTGTACCAAATTATTGTATTACTTTTGTGTTCCTTTAATGTACCAGTTATATCGAGGCTATCTAGTCTGCGTGCGTGGTCTGTCATAACTGCGTCCACTTAGATACAAAACATACGCTATAGGTCCGTCGATGTCTTTTTCGTGTTCTCGTATGACAGCGGAAGGAAGTGGGACCCAGTGGGGACGCTCCTTAGAGGAAACTCGTGTTCCGTTTCCGGACCGTTTGCTCTTCGTTTAGCCGTAGACGATGCGCATGCGCAATTGCGTCTATGTTCGTGCGTCAGCGTGATTGCTGTACAGTGTCTCGCCGTTGGTGGCGACGTCGGTCGTAGGCATTTAATATAACCGAGTGAAGGGGGACCAGTTAGTAAAAGTGGGTCACTCGCTCGGTAATGCGACCGATAGCTTCTAGGAAAGCTGTCCCGTTGTTGCGACGTTATGGCGATTGCCCGTCGTCTTAACGGTTCTCCGTGAAGTATGCCGGCTGTTGAGGTTATTTCTGTCTACCCTCATTCCGAAATATCTGTTTTCGTGCTGGTTAGTCGTTTTTTCGTTAAAGTCCTCTCAGACGTCTTTGTTGGGTCGAAGAAGCAAAACACCAATCCAAGAGACTGTGGCATAGAAGAACTCAGCGGGGCAATATTGCCACGACCATTTCTTATTTTTAGGGGCGAAGCTCCTTGTTTAGAAAAAGTTTATTTACAGCATGTACAGAACACAAAGGCTTCATACCATTCCAGTAACAGGGCACATACACTTCGGCACATCTATATTTCACGACTAACATCACTACGTTACATTGAAGACATTTGCTCTAATATACATGATCATGTTGGCATACATGTACAACCCTCGTAGTACGAAACCAACAGTGGCACATACCCGAAATAGCGGTCCTTACGATTTTGACCTCCAAGGTGGTTCCGGTCACCGAGTCTTTCTGTGCGTTGTTGAACAATAAAAGATAGTGCTCAATGCACATGTTAATGGCTGCTAAGGGGGAATGAGAGACAGGAGCATTCGGCCTTTAGGTAACGCGCACGCTGCGATCCCCATTAGGAGCTATTGGCATGTACATTGAGCACGATCTGACAAGAAAGGGTTGCTACGTTATACTCGCTGGGTGTAACCTCCTTGGTTTCAGAAAGGTTTAGCGAGCGTTGGGCCGCATAGCCATGAATACAGTGAACTAGTATATACCATGAACTCGAGGTGGTTAAAGGTGGGAAGTAAACCCGAAGCGCAAGCCGTAAGAAAGTGTGCATGTGCCACCTCCCGTTTAGTCCTTGAAATGTCCGCTGGATGGCGGTGCTTCTATATGGGGAATATATGATGAAAAGATGCGAGATGGTGGCACTTGGAGTGTTGAATAGATGGACGAACGGACACACAGACAGATGCATGGATGGACGCATGAACGGACGCAGGCGCGGATGCATGGACGGACGCACGAACAGACGCACGCGCGGACGGGTGGATGGACGCATGGATGGTTACACAGACGTACGCAGGAACGGACGGAAGCAAGAACGAATGGACGGACGAATGCTTCGCCCCACTCCCCATCATTCACTCCGTGGATATGCTGTCATTTTTTTTTCTCTTACCCATAGGTCGCGAGATCAAATTCCGGTTGCAGCAGCTGCATTTTCGATGAAGGAGAAAATGCTGTGAACGCCCGTATGCTCAGATTTGGGTGGATGTTATAGAAGGCCAGGGGATCGAAATTTCCGGAGTCCTCCACTACGGCATTTCTCATAACCATATGAGGGTTTTAAGGCGTTAAACCCCACATATAAATCAATCAATCAATCAATTACTATCGTTCTTGTTGTAGTCGGTTTGCGCTTACAAAGACTGTGAGCGCAAACCATAATTCCAATGTAGTAGATCGTTTTGTAAAGATTACGCGCACAACGTGAACATTACAGATTATCATGAAACTTACGTCGGCACCAGCTATAACGCTGATATATTCTACGGTACTCGTATAAATGTCGACGCGCATCAACGTTGGTTACTTGATCGACGGCCGACGTTCTGTTCGCCGATATCAGTGCCGGTGCACTGTAATCCAGACTTTCTGTTAAGCGGCCACAAGTTCGGCCCAATAAACAGTTTAATTTTGGACTAGCCATCTTTTCCTTCGTCAGCGTCACGATCCCGTGACAATGTGTAGAGCAAACTCCAAGGTGCATGAAAGCCTTCGATGCTTCGCCAACCGGGAAAGTTTACCGCCGCCAATGTTGAGACGAGTGAAGCAAAAAAAAAACAAATATATCATTATGCCATGAAGTAATTGTGGTATGGCAGATGACCGAATTTTGTGATGCAGTCAGGACGTCACATTGACATCGCGTAACGTGACGTCACGTGATGGCATAATCATACGACATCGTTACTTTGTCAAATGCGGGTTGATTTCGCTGCAAAACCCTGTAAGCTGCAGAAAGCTTCTAACGCCTCTGATCCTGGAGGCGGGTAAAATCATGCTGGGTGCGTGGTGGGAGGACTAAATATAAGCGACTATAAGAGGGAAATTAAGATGGCTTTCTAAGAGCTTGCTGTTGGGCGAGTTGTTGATCCTATAAAATGGTCATTTTAACGGTACAAAAGACGTATGCATGTCGTCTGTCTCTCACACGAGTATACGTCTTTTTTTAGTGATACAATCAGCACGCTAACATGTCCTTCGCCTATGAGTCGTCCTGGCCTGAAGAACCGCGTGCCAGTTCTTGTTGTGTCAGTTGCGACTATGTAAATACCCGTCTCGCAAAACGTCTTTGCTTGAGTGGCACCCGAGAAATAGCACATCTCTAAAAACTGCGAGCCCGGGGTCAGGCTCTTTCACTGCCCTGACGTGTACATCCTCTGCGCCCATGAGTGAACAGTCGCAGTGTTGCACTTGCTCAGCGGAGCGGTTCCCGCCACTTCCTGGTCGTGACTCTTGGGTGGGCCGCGTTTGTTGTTACCTTGGCACACTGCGCCAAGCACTCGACAGAAGCAGTACTTGGTGCAGCCAGAAAAGAAGTTACATATCACCCACCACATACGTAAGACCGTATAGAGATACTCAGTCACTGTCGCGAGTAAAGCAGTTCTTTGGTGCGGTTGGCTCCCGCTTGCGAGACGACAACGTCCCGTGCACCCTCTGCTTGGGCAAAAGGAGACACGTACGGCGTGTTCTTGTTCACCGAAGCGTCGAATCTACGCCGTGTACGCTGTGTTTCTGTGGGCACCGTGATTGGTGCCCGGATGCTCGGAATCGCTCGCTTCTGACTGTTGCGCGTCGTTAGCCGGAATGTTTTACCGGCGCTGTGACCCGTGGCTCGAGTACGACGCGGCCCTCTCTCGGCGGTATTAGGAGTAACTGGGGCGCTGGTGGCTCGGCACGGAGTTTATATATAACAGAAATGTTGTCGCTATGGCACTCCTCCTTTTCAATTGATGTGTGAAGCGAGGATCCGGCGTTAGGCGCATGTCTAGGAGTGTGAAATCACCAAACGGAGGACTTTACAAATATTCTGATGTTTTTTTTATTTTCTTGGCCCCCGTACATGCATATGAGTGGCTTGTTTTCGCGACTTCATGCCGTCTATACAAGCCCGATTTCGACGGCAATGCTTCTGTATATACCTCACTCGGATTCCTGTAGCTTTTCCAAGCTCGAGTGTTCGACGGTATGACGGCCTCTTATTGCACGCCGAAGCAACTGATATAAACGGCCGCACAGAAGCGCTTCCTTGGACCATTTCTCAACGTATGCGAGTTATCGCTTTCTTTCTTGACATTACCTTTTTTTTTTCTGTTTCTTCTCGTACTAAATGACGACATACTTTCCGGACCTTCAGCATATCTATAGCACCGAGACCAAAATACACCCCGTACGCAAAACAACAGACCGTTCGGCCGACGCGCGATGCTCGCATACGAAACTGCGTATATGAAATGGGTCTTGCCCCAGTAATGCTCCGCGGGCACGCCAGCGGCGCATTGTGGAGTGTATCATCTATGGAGTGTATACGACAGTCGCTCACAGTCATTTACGAACCGCTATGACGCTTTCGCGAATCGGGCATTGTTGGGGTCCATCCGGGCGTTTTTGTAATGCACGAACGACAGTTTGTCTCCTTCTTAGTCGGTGTCTGGTTTTCTCGATTCTCGACTACCGTGAGTATATATATATATATATATATATATATATATATATATATATATATATATATATATATATATATATATATATATAATATTGGATAGTGGCGGGGCGGGGCGCATATATATATATATATATATATATATATATATTTTTATTTATTTATTTATTTATTTATTTCCAATACTGCTGCTCTCATCTGAGAGCGTAGCAGGAGGGCAATACAAAAAGTGCAATATATAAAACATAAAACATTTCAGGAACAATGAAATATCTAATAAATGTAAAAAAAAGAGGTTACAATAAATATAAGGCAAGAACAAATAGCGTTTACCAAAATATATACAATGAATACATTTATCACACTATTGAGACAGGCCTGTAGTTATATCCTCTCTGTGTCGAGGATTAGTTGCTTGTGCCTTCAATTTATTAACAAATTCCGAGAATGATTTGGTGTTTGTGATCGATGGATGTACTTGATTCCATTCCCTAATGGCAAGTGGAAAAAAAGAATGCTTGAAGGTTTCATTACTATATGAATATTCTGTTAGTATATTGGGATGCTGTTGGCGTGTAGGTCGGGTTTCGGAAAACGAAATGTACTTCGACACGTTTATCTTGAAACTGTTGTGAATTATCTGAAACAAGAATTTTAAGCGGGCTTCTTTCGCCCTTTCTAGCAGCGTTTTTAGATTGGATGCGTTTAAAAGGTAAGTTGGGGAGTCAGTGCGCCTGTACCTGTTGTGAATAAATCTTATCGCTTTTCTTTGCACTGCTTCCAGTTTCCTTATGTTAGTCTTTGTATGCGGGAACCAAACCACGTTGGCATATTCTAAAATCGGTCTTATAAATGTCTTATAGGCAAGCAGCTTTATTGGGGTGGGAGCTAGTTTTAGGCTTCTTTTAAGAAAAATAACTTACGTAGTGCTGCTGCGGAAACGTTATCTATGTGCTGGGTCCAGTTAAGGTCCGAAGTAAGCGTCACCCCTAAATATTTATGTTGGTTTACTTTAGGTAGCATGGTGCCGTCGACTGCATAGTTGAATATTGAGGGCTGTTTTCTTTTAGTTATTGTGATCACAGCGGATTTTTTTACGTTTATTGACATCTGCCATTGTTTACACCATTCGGATATTGTGTTTAGGGAGGCACTCAGCGCAAGGTGGTCTGTATGGCTATTGATTTCCTGATATATAACACAATCGTCAGCAAAAAGTTTTATGTTAGAGTCGATGTTTGTTGCAATGTCGTTGATATAGATTAAAAATAACAATGGTCCAAGAACTGATCCTTGTGGTACGCCTGATGATACAGAAACGGTTTTCGATGTAGCTTGTTCAAAGAATACGAATTGTTTTCGATTGAGCAAAAAGTCCTTAATCCAACTGGCGAATGAGGTGTTACCTAAGATGGCTTCCAATTTCGCAATTAATTTGTTACGGCAGACACTGTCAAATGCTTTTGAAAAATCTAATAGGACCATATCTGTTTGACTGCGGCGATTGAGGCTATGTGCAAGGTCATGTACAACTTCGGTCAATTGTGTAATAGTTGATAAACCGTTTCGAAATCCATGCTGGTTGGGAGAAAAAAAATGTATTTGTTCAAGGAAAGATGTGATGTGTTTAAAAATAACATGTTCTAGTAGTTTGCACGATGTACTTGTAAGAGATATAGGTCTATAGTTCGATACCAGGACTTTATCTCCGGATTTATGTATTGGTATGACTTTAGCTAATTTCCAGTCAGACGGTAATTTAGCGAGCTGCAAGGATTTCCTAAAAATTATTCCGAGATATTTACTACTCCATTCCGCGTACCTTTTAAGAAATTCGTTCGGAATGTTATCGGGACCACTAGATTTCCTGGGATCAATTTTCAATAAAAGATTCATGACACCGGCATCTGTAATGATTAGGTCATCGATGGTCGTGGTAATGCGCGAACTAATAGAGGGTACATTTTTATTTTCAGCTGTGAATACAGATTGAAAAAAGTTGTTAAATGACTCAGCTTTATCTTGTTTTTCTTTTGCAGATAGTTGTGTCACTGCCCCCTTTACACTGAAATGTTTCCAGAACCTGCGAGGGTTATTTGCAAGGAAACTCGGCAGAGTTACGTTAAAGTAATGATCTTTTGCCGCTTTGGTTTTATCTCGTAGATCAGTCTTAGCGTTCTGCAGTTTTAAAGTTATCGACTGGCTTTGGTTATTTTTTGCTGTTTTACGAAGACGATTCACGCGACGTTTTGAGTGAATAACTTCACGCGTGATCCATGGGTTTGACCTCTGCTGTTTTCTAGTTTTTTGGGGAACATACTTATCGATACAAAAAAATATAATTGATTTGAACTTAATCCATAGAGCGTCTATGTCACATGATGCGTCCGACGCGAGTTGTGAAAAGTTGGCAAACTCGTAGTCTAAGTGTGTTAGTATGCTGTTGTCGTCTGCTCTTTGAAAGTCAGCAATCACAGACACTTCGTCACGATTGATTTGGGTATTGCTAATAGGTAGAATGCATAGCGGTATATCGTGGTCCGAAATGCCTTCAATAATACTCGATTTAACGGCACTTATCGGGAAGTGTTGGCTGAGAAGGATAAGATCCAGGATGTTTTTAACGGCACCTTGTGTGCGCGTAGGCTCAGTTACGATTTGTTGAAGGTTAAAGGCAAGCATAATATCAAGGAGAGCTTCAGAGGCTGCTGACGAGTGATGCATAGTATTCCATTCTATGTCAGCAAGATTGAAATCACCCATCAGCAGTACTTTCGAATTTCTCACATTTTGATGCATGAATTCTTGAATGGCCGATATACTTTCATGACCCGATGACGGGCTCCGGTAAACACACCCAATGAACACAGTCCCTGAGTCACACGTGAGTTTACAAAAGATTGCTTCAGCTTCTAAATTGTGCGCCAAAACGTGGAAGGAAAAGCGATTCTTTATCAGCAGAGCAACACCACCCCCTCGCGTCAGACGGTCCTTGCGGATTACAGAATAACTTGGGGGAGCAATTTCAGAGTCGTACACGTCAGGGGTGAGCCATGTTTCAGTGATAGCCACAACATCAGGTTCATATTCAAGCAACAGATTTTCAAGAGCTTCGATTTTGTTTAGAATACTTCTAGCATTTATATTCAGTACAGTTATTTCTTTAATTTTGTGCCTTGACGAGTGTAAGGCCGCCCCTTCGTGTCGTCCTTTTTTTGACGAAGCAGAACTTTGTCATTTTTTTCGTTATTCCAAACGAAGGCTTGGCCATTAATATAGAGTTTGTCGAAGGCTAGTGACACCTTCTCGTGTTTCTGTCGATTTTCTTTTGCACTCTCCCAAAGCCTCTTTCTGACTTCCCGTATTTTACGCGAGAAGTCTTCACCAATGGACAAGCCAGAGTTTTTCAGTTTGTACCCATTTTTGAGTATTCCATTTTTTTGTCTAGAATCCAGCAGTTTGAAAATCACTGGTCTGACTTTATTTGTCTGTGCATTCCCTAATCGGTGTATACGTTCGATTACAACTGGTTCAAGTTCCAGTTTTTCTTTAATAATACCTTCGTTTACGGCTTGTTCTAAGCTTTCACTTGTTTCTCCCTCCTGTTCAGCTAAGCCGTACACAATAAGGTTTGACCGGCGGCTTCGATTTTCAAGGTCATCTATTCTTTTTTGCAGTGTTTCAATTACCTGTTTCATGTTTAATATTTCACCGTGAGAAGCTTCGACTTTCTTTTCTAGTTCCGTTATTGCGTCAAGCTTTTTATCAATATCGGTCAGACGCTTCTCTTTTATCTCTTTTATGTCGGAAGCAATTTCCTTTATCTGTCTTGCGATTTGGGTTAGCTCAGGCCCAGGGTTTGTTTCAATATCGCCCCCAAGGAGCAATAATTTCTTCGCTAGGTCTATACATATTGACACAATTCCACAAAACTGCCGCGGGCACAGCAGCACAAGCAAGAAACGGTTGTCTGATCGAATACAAATTCCATGTTCCCTTCTCACCTGCACGATGAAGACGAAGGGGTTAAGCGTCCGCATTGCCTGAGTGCCGCTGTGCCCACAGCCTGCGTTGTTTGGTGCGGGCGCTTTTGTAGTCGTGGTTATCCGTGGTGGCGCTGCTTGTAGGTCGATTGCACTGGTTGCCTTGTAGTGACGCAACACAGATTCAACTGCCACGAAGAGCAGGATATCTGGTGCGTGTAGTGTCGATGCGTTGAATGCCTGCGCAGTCCACGTGTCCGTGGTCAAGATGGCGTTTCCACCGCTGACAGAGAACAGCAAGTCCGGGAAGAGCTGCAGCATCTGCACGATGAAGACGATGAAGACGAAGTCATCGAGCATATATATATGCTCGATGACTGCCGTGCCACCTCTTAGTATTTGCTTCGGGCGGTACAGTCAATGTTGGATGAGCCCGTATCGTAATTGTCCGTACTATATGCGTTTCCAGGGGGATCGATTGTTTGAAAACGCTGCTGAAGATTTTTCATTCGTTTCATACTATGGAGTATTAACTATTGCTCGTCACCGAAGACAGTGTAGGACGTTGTATCACGTTTGGTAAAGAATCTGTGGGTGTACGCTGGCCGCACAGTGTTTTCAGATTTGAATGTACGTATACAGCCGCATCCCGTAGGCGGCTTAACTGACTGAGAAGGCACGCGGGTTAGGGGCAGACAGAAAGTTTGGTGGGCAGAGGAGATTAGGAAGTTCGCGGGTATAAAGCCGCAGCAGCAAGTACAGGACCGATTCGAGTGGCGAAACAGGGGAGAGGCGTTTATCCCGCAGCAGGCGTAGTCGGGCCTATAATGATGATATTGACAGCCGCGTCCACGTCTGTGTAAAACGCACGAGCTGCCGATGTGGTGCGACACCTTGCTGTGATGGCGGGCTGTGACAGTGTGGTCAGGAACATGCGTGGCCTAATAAACATGCTGGCCATGCTGATTTGCACGAGGGACAGCGTATAGACAGGTGCACTTGCTTAACCGAAGGTGCACGCTCCCTCGGGGCGCTTTCGATTCCAAAATACGACGCGTTTCGACTGGTAACGTGCGCCGGACTTTGCGCATGTTTCGTGATCATATCGTGGTTATGAGTCATAAGACCTAACAGTTATCACATTATTAATATCTTGTCATTCGTAAAGCCTGTTTAAAAGAGTCTTATTTTTTTGTTTGCTGAACGTGCGAGGCCAAGCTCGTCCTCGAGGACCTGCGAAGACCAGCGACAACTCGTCGTCAGGGCCAAGAGGGCAGTCGAAGCCAGAGGGTTTCTGGACTAGGGAACTGTCCCACACTGTAGGGTGACACCGGGCCTCGCTAGGAACACTGTTTTCTAAATAAACGTTTATTTCTCTCTCTCTCTTGCCCGTTTTGAGTATAAGCGGCTCGTTCTCTTGCATCTTGTGTCCTGCGTTTTCTTGTGCTTAGGAATGTTGTGCTTAAAAAGTTGAATGTAATGACATCCCCGGAAAGCTTAGTAAACCCGACTGGACGGCTCTGCACCGACTTCAAGCAGAATAACGAAAGCACTGTTCTACGAGTAAGTCATCTTCGTCCTGAGCCGTGCTTCATCTCTTCGTTTGTAAACAAAAGCGCAAACTGGTCAATATTTTCTCATTTTCGTTTGTTTATCACTTTTGTTTTGCCGCTTCCGCGGGCTTTCGCCCACTTCCGCGGCACGCCTATCGCTTCTCTTCCCGGAAGCGCTTCCTGTCCGGGAAAATTGAGAATTTTTTTTGTTGTTGTTGCTTTCCTTGCACCCGTTTTGAAGATACACGATTCGTGCCACACTGCGTGCTAATGCGATGCCGACCGACGCATATAAGTGGGTTACCCATTAAAGCAAAACATACGAAAATATTCCGGATGAACCAGATAAAGTAAGTTTTTGCAGGCCCTGGCAAATCGGGACGGAAAGTCTTACTGGCAACATCTTTCTCTGACGCCATGCGCACAAACGCACTCACACATCACATAAATACTCCACACGTGCACGCACACAGCTTAGCGCACACGCACTCGCACTAACGCAAATACAATCATAAGCAAACGTGTTCATCACAGCACGCACGGATGTAACACTGATGTCGGAGAGGAACGGTCGCCTTTTAAAACTTTCCCCGGCGAAGCGATGCCATGGCAGGGATAATGCTGACGAAGATGGATAAGGCGGCGTTGGTGTTGGTGTTAGCGGGGTGTATAGGGATAAGAAAAGAGGGAGAGGGCAGGCAAGGCTCGCCAGGAATGCTCCTTCATCTCGGCAAAATTATTTCGCATACACCATTCCCCCTTTTTTATATCGTTTGCCAGTCGGCTCTGTTTTGGCTTCAGGCCGGAGATGCGCTCACGCCGTTGCAAACATCTGGTGTTCGTTTTTATTTCATCTTCGTCATCGACTTCGCCGTTCCGCACTCTTCCATTCTGATACCGCCGCTCGGCGAGTGGCGAAGAAAGCCTTCCGTCTCCTTTGCGCATGACGAGAATTTTCAATGTCCTTCTGATCCTTCTCCTTAGTGGGTTCCTTTTTCTCCTCACACACTATTCGATAAGTCACCCACACATCCGCCTTTCTGACGTCTCGTCAAATCCGGAAAAAGTTAAAGGGGAACGCCAACAGAGGCTCAAAATAGCGTCGCACTGAAAGGCTGAAATAAAGTAGGGATGGTTGTAAAGAAAGATGGGAAGGAAGGGGAACAGTTGAAGTTATGTAGACGCTCCTGACGAGTCAGAGGCCCGTACTCGAGCTACGATATTGTATACCTTCCTTTTTTATATATCTAGTTTATCGCTTCTTTTATCCCTGCATGGATGGGCGTTTATTTAAACACCCGCATTGACGGACAGATCGCATCTTGCGCCAGCGGAGTTTCGGACAGCCAGACTGATCGATCGTAGCACGTCTGTTTTCCCATAAAGGAATCCACGTCTTTTTTTATCGATTTTTTTTTCTCGAGACGCATGGAAATTATAGGCAAGATGGGTATGGGGTGTGGGAGGGGTATCATAGCGAGATGAGTTTGAGACGTCGGAATATATCCGTTAGCGGGAATCATTTCGATTACACATCTTCTTTCTTCGGAGGTGAGCGCATGTGTAATTATCAACACGAGAAAGAGAGAGTAATCTACGAAAATGACTCGCTGATGCGAACGCTGTATCCATGATATCACGGAGATTCGCTGTCATGCATTCACCCACACACACTGCTCGTGTTCCGCGATATGTATGCAAAAGAAGGATTTTAACACCCGCAGTGCAAAAAGTGAACTCGACACTAAGCTTGGACGCGAGAGAGATATAGCTTTGTGTCTCTGATGCGCATACTTCTGTGCACTGTTCATTTTGTGTGTTACAGGTGTTAAAATGAAGTGCCAACGTGTCCCAATGCTCGCGTTCTTTCAAATAAAAGAATATTTCGCGAGTAGAATCATAGCTGACGAAGCCGCCCGTTCTGCCCCCCCCCCCCCTCCCCGCCAAACGGGGAAGATCGAAATTTGCGGTGCCCATTCGAAAACGGAGAGCTTCTCGTTTCTTTTAATACGCGAGTGAGTGCGACCATTGGTGGTTTGGTGTATGATCGCGCTGGTGTCAAGAAAGCTTCGAAACTGGTCTCTTGTCACGTCTGTCGGAAGCCGTCGTGCAAATACGCGTGAAGTGTCATTAACGTATCTCAGGTCCATTCTTGTATCTTTGTAATATTCGCTTTGTTTGAATACTGCTTCCACGGTAGGCGTGCACCTGTCTCCGACGAGGTATTAGGACGTCACCTTCTTCTTCCTTGATCTCGGCGTCTTGAAGTAATTCGCCCTACTTTTAATGGTGGTGTGTTCCTATAGCAAAAAAAAAAAAAATGGGCTGCAGCCTGAAAGTTTACAAAATCGATAAAAATTCGAAAAACTGGTTGCTTTCAGGGTACCATACACCAGGCGTTTGTATACAAATGTTTTTAATTCTTCATCACTATATGAGGGTACTTGCTTGGGCCTAACTTCATAACTACCTTTGTCATTCTTATATTTTTATATCGTAAATGGCACTGATGCAGGCAATAGACCTTTGTATGTGTAATGTAGTGAAGCCCTGGCACTGCGTAATTGGTCGCGCTCTCCGGCGCCTTCTAGTGGGTCGTCCTGTTTGGCTCCTTCCTTAAAGAACACCATGGTATATACGTGGTAGTCTATAGCGTATAAAGTTTTTTTTATAACTACAGTTCTGACTTTATCGTAATTCTTCTATAATGCAGAACACTGATCACGACAGCGGACGTCGCTTAAGCCTTGAATTCTGTGACTCTGCTTCATACGAATTATGTTATTATAGAATTGTGAGGCCCCACGTTTCTTGTGCGAATATGCTGGACTTTTTCAGACTACAATATTGTTCACACTGTCCCATGACAGATATCTTAGTCAGGGTTTACGCTCACTTTACTAACAGTCACTCGACGATGGAGGCAAGAAGTGTCCAGGACGCCTCTCTACCGATATTCAGCGTAACTATCCAGCTGCCTTACCTCGTTCACATCTACGCTCAGCCCTATCCACATGTATTCGAATGCAGTGTCGTTCATACACCATTTCAATATGTATTTTTCATAATTACATAAGAAGTGCCTTCACCCCCCCCCCCCCCCAACTCTTCCAGGGAAGTCCCTAATGAATATATCTTATGTTGTCATTTCTTTCGAGAAAAAGCAGCCTACTGGTTTACAAGCACTCATAACTAGTATTCGAAAGTACTGTATGCCAAACGGTGGCAAGAAGACCACCGATGATGAGAGAGAGAGAGAGAAAGAAAGAGAGAGAGAGGGGGGTAAACGTTTATTTTAGAAACTGTGCCCCGAGCAATGCTCGGTGTCACCCTGAGGTGGGAGGGCTCCTTAGTCCATCCAGGAACCCTCTGGCTTCTACTGCCCTCTCGGCCCTGGCGACGAGTTGGTAATGAGAGATAAGGGTGTTAAAGGGCATTGACACCATGATCGAGAAAGCTACTTCTAGGCTAACGGACTCATGAGTCGACTCAGCTTGACTCACTCACACTCAGATCGAGACATGAGTCTGCATGTGAGTGAGTCCGGGTGTGTAATCTTTTTGGCGAGTTTGAGTCCGAGTTCGGCTGAAGAAAGTGCACGAGCTCTACAAGTCTTGCCGACCTACGGTCAGCACTGGTTTATCAGTGCCACGAACAACTGCTGACCCGTATACGTCAAGGGATTGGATCCGGGCCGTGCTGATCTTTTTTTTTAAATGGAAGTGTGCAAATACGGAACTTTTGTGAAACATCGCCCCCTTATTGGAGAACTTTCCGCGTACGCGTTGGGCTATCACGAACTAACTTACCCACTCGAACGTCTTGAGACAACTGCCCCTTTCAACAATACCAATCTACGGAGAACAGTTCGCCGGAGGGGGTTGGGAAAGGAGCCTAGTTTCATCATCGTACGAAGTGTGCACCTTATGAAACCGTGATACCGAACAGAAGGGAACAGTTTGCCGTCTGTAAAGCCATTTCGTATGTGCAGAACTACTCAAGAAATATCTTACGCTGGGTTTTTTTTTTCCTAATTCTTGTTCTGGACTATCGTCCCGTTTCCGCACTGTTTCATGCGAACGTGACCGAGAAAAAAAAAGTTCATTACAAGCTGATTACTTGGAGGCAAAGTTCGAATCGGATTGGGTATGTTCTATTTTTTTTTTTTTCGTTTATAATAAACTGCTGTGTAGGCATTTCTGGCAGCGGTCGAATATAATATGAACTCGGGAGCTGGCATCGATTTGAAAAAAGGCGCATATCTGGCTGTTCGTGATTTCGGTTTCGGAGAAAGTTGTGATTAGATATCGGTTCTGCAGATTTCTATGTTCTGCAGGGTCACCTTGATATGTTCTTGGGAGGCTGCGGGGTCTGTTTTCGTCGGGGTTTCGCAATCTGATTTTTTTCCTGAAAGTTATTTTTTTTTTTTGTAAATGAGTCTTCATTGTACAATGAACGAGTTGGAGTCTTCTTTGGAACGAGTCTCTTTTGAAAGGCTATGGTAAATCAGTTCTTATATACAACGCAAAAAAGTAAAGAAACTAAAATGAAATGGTGCCCACTCCGAAAAAAAATATCTCGGGCGCTAAAACGAAGTTTATTTCCTATATACGTGTAAGTATGTGGTGACGTTTGAAGTACTCGATTTTTTCATATTAATAATAAATAGGAGTTGTTATTGCGCGATGGCTCCCGGAAACTCGTTGCGTCACCACATCACTTCATCAAATACACGAGGTTTCAAATTTAATGCAGTTGTCCCAGATGTGTAACGCTTCGTGCAAAAAAAAAATTGTTGCTATTTCTATTTTATATGTATTTAAAATATCAACAACCACGATAATGCCAATACACACAACCCACTTTAACAACGCGCGAAAACTGAGAGAAAGTCGCTTGGGCAGAGTATTAAACAGCAATGATCTTACTGAAACCTCTGAGTTACCCTTAGATAAACACGTTATTTTTATCTTTGCGCATATAATCATGCATATAGGCAAGAATGTTGGTTCTTACATTTTCCTTATATTTAATGTTATTTGTAACAAAGGTTGTGCTTGTTCGTGCGTATACTAAACCACAATTTCCTTTATAACTCTTACGTTTTATACTATACCAAGTACACTATCTTAGTTTTTTATAATAATTTTCTATGTAAATTTCTAGGTAAGTTCACCATGGTACTTAATGCATTCTCCTAAAACGGACTGGAAAGTGCAAGCCGCCGTGTTTTTCTTCTCTGTAGGTTGTCTTAAATCAGTGTATATGCTCCCTGCAGCAGCATATACAGTAACTCTATGTAACTATGCGGTAACTCTACTGATGCAGTAACTCTAAGCATATACAGTAACTCTTTCTCTAGCTTGTCTAAGCATACAGTAGCTCTACAGTAACTGTGCAAGTTCCTGTATTTGCTACCTAAATGTAATATGTTTAGAAAGTCTAAGTTATATATACAGGAACTCAAGACACACACACAGTTACTCTAGAGTAACTCTGTATGCTACCTAAAGGAAGCGTTTACAGGAACTTTGAGTCATTGATCCCCCTTCCCCCTTTCGAAGCTTTCCTGCACCTTACGTGGTTTTGCATCGCCTCCGGGGTTGGGGGAGGTGAAATATTTTTGCACCTCGTGCGGTTTTCGAGGGCCTCCGAGATCGGCGCACCTTTCACCAAAGGACGCCGTGTGATAACGTAATCGCATTACTTGTAGTGATGTCATATGGTGACGTCAGCAGTGGTAGTAGGCGTCAGGTCGTGTATCTTGAGAGAGTGAATTAAGAAATTTAAAAAAATAATGAAATGATGATCCTGACGATCACAAGATAGCGGAGCTGTTTAAGCTTTTCGTTTGTCCCCATTGCGTAAACCAGAAATGGCACCTGGCTATGAAATCCCACCCTCTAGACAGCTGTGCCTCGTTTTGCGTAGAAAACCACATGATTACGTTTATTTGGGTGAAACATCAATGAAAAGATGAAAATAAAAGTGTAAAGAAAATGAAAGACAGATATAAAGAGAGAAAGAAAAAGGCAGAAGGATAGATTGAGAAAGAAATAGACCGAGATAGACAAGGGCACAAAAAGAAAGCGTAGCATAAAGTATGTGGGAAAGATCGATTTCGCCTATATGAACCAGTTACTGGAATAAAAAAAAATCACTTGATAGTCAGCGCAGTCCTATGTTTGCCTTTTCCTTGTCCTTGTTGCGCTGTGATATAATGAATTAGTTTCAAATTATTAACCAGGTTCATTTCACTCATAAAGTTGTACTGTGTAGCATGAAGGTACAACAAGGTGCTGCTTTCTCAATGCTCGCACCGCTAGCGCGTAGCTGCCTCGATTTTTTTTTTGCGCCAAAATTCATCATCGTCATCACCACCATCTTCGCCGTCTTCGTCGTCGTCATTACAGCTCCTCTGTCCGACTGCTTTCACCGAAAGCTTTCTTTATGTTCACCTGCCTAAGCCGGACGTTTTCCTTACGACGCCATCGAAATCTCAGTATAGGTACTACCCTCGCTTGAATAACAATGCTTTACATAAAAGAGTTCACGTCGTTAGGCCTGCCGAGGCCATCGGTGGCTTCAGCGGCAGCGCCTGGCGGACAGTCGAGAAACCGTAACCCCCCCCCCCCCCCCCCCAACTTCATACTTCAACGAAAAGCAGTGACACCTGGCAGGTGAGGGGTCGAACCGGGAATAGACGTGCGGTAAAATATTCTGCCCCTTACGCGGTTTCTCCCTGTCTGCCTTCCTATGGCGACCATCCGATGCGAACACGATCCGACGGAATGCGTAGAGAGAATGCGATGATTTACGAGCTGAACTGGGAGTGATTAAACGCCATTGGTGACGTCATCGTGCTACCGGTCATTTGGCTCCGGTCTCTCATTCAGTTATTTTGTAATTGCAGTTTGTTGGACGGGCTCACGGGTACTTCGCTCTGAGCTGCAGTAAAGTCGAGGGGATACTAGGGGGGGGGGGGGGGGAGGTGCGGTGTGATGCAATGTTCAGGTGTGGGACTGCGAGCAGGTGTGAGCACGGGCTACGGTTTATGCCTCGCCTGTTGTGTGCAGCATGGGCCTACACGGCAATTTAGGATAAAGACATCGCCGATGGTGGTAAAAAGAGCCGCCTGGAGTGCGTCTCCTATAATGACGCACTTGCAGCGCTTAATGACCGCGTGTTCGGAACACTCGCGAAAGCTCGAGCATTGAGGTTGAGGTCATTACACGACGAGGGTGAAAAAGATTGTCTCTCCATACTCGTTTTCTCTCTATCTCTCTATTACTGCTCGCAATGTTTCCTGTTTATTTGATAGTGTTTGGGTCCACGTTACCGCGGATACACCATGGCTGCAGCTTGTTTTCGATCCCGTGGACGCTTCATAAGGGAAATGACTTGTGGCCCCCCTACCGGTCATAAATGGCGTTCCGCTCTGGAGCCTCCCAAACGCTTTTTCTTTCCATGACTTCCGCGTAAGGGGGTAAGCTTGTCGGACGCGGGAAAGTTTTCTTGGAACGATGTTGTCTGGCTTTCCTTCTCTCTTTTTGTTCTCCAAGAGGGCAATGATCAGTTATAATAAGAAACAGTATAATATAATAAAAGGGAACGCGAAGAAGTCACTAATGATTCCATACGCAGGAAAAGGAAACGCATTCGCACTATTGAACAAGTTATGGTTGTACATCCATCCGAAATAAGTGAGGTTTTTGCGCAAAGTTACTGTCCAGGCTGTATAGCATTTGAACAAGGGCCTGTGTGCAGTGCTTATATGTCCACTGACGTCTTTTGTCACACCTTCCGCAACGCATCCGATGCGAGCACGACGAACGGCGTGCGCCGAGAGAATGCGATGATTTACGAGCCGAGGGAACGATTGAAAGCGATTGATGACGTCGTAGGGCTACCGGTCATTTGGTACCGGTCTCTCACTCAGTTATTTTATAACTGCAGTTGTTGGACGCGCTGGTGTGCTGCGCCTAAATCCACTGACGTCGTCTGCTCTGTAGCGTACAGTATGCGCAGTGGGTGCTGAAATGCATAAGTGAACTGGAGACATGTTTCATATAGTTTTTTTTTAGGTTGTAAAAGCTTTTTGCATTAGCAAACGCTGAAAGCGACCGATGGCGCAAGCATGAGTAATGCAAGAAATGATGGCGTGATGATTGTACACTTTGACTTCTTCACAGCATCACAGTTGCTCAGAACTGGTGACTTCAGTGTGACGTCACGCCTTGACGTCAAACCCAACTACACGGCCTCGAGTATTTTTGGCTCTATCGAAACTGCGGCTGCGGCCAGGATTCGATCCCGTGACCTGTCGGTTAGCAGTAGAACACCACAACCCTTAAACCACCATGACGAATGGAATTTTTGAAAGGCGTGGGGGCTATTGGCAACGTTGCGCATTTTCCTCTTCACGTAATACACGACTGCTTTTGGAGTCGCATTTTCATAATCTCCCACAACGCTGTGCTATTTCGGCGAGGCGAATATAGTAGGTTACACGCAAGTGGCGCGTATGCAAAATTTCCGTAATGACGCAAGTCCTTCATTATGCGAATCGGTTCCAAGCTCGCCCGCGCGTTGTGTGTGTAACTGTGTAGAACTCGGGCGCGTGATCATTAGGCGTCATTGGCGTGCATTTCGGGGCGCGCTATAATTTGCAACTCATTGTACACGCTAGGCTTGTCATCAAGCCTACGCACATCATCATGGACTCCGAGGGTTCATGTTAGGGAGGTTCGTCGTGGACGCATCACCGCCCTGGCGTCGCGGTTGCTCTCTCGAGACGCCCATTGCAGGGATTCTAAGAGAAGGCGAAGAAGACGAAGATAACACAGCAACGGAAAGAAAAGAATCGGAGCCGGCGACGTTTTTGCCGTGGAGACATCAATCTTGCGAAAGAAAACCATAATTCAAGCCAGCTCCACGCCGCGAAAGCTGTAAAACTGTAAGCGAAACTGTAAGCATGCCTATGTATGCGATATATATATTAGCGAGGTGACGTCCACCTCCACCATCATCATATTCTAACAACTGATCATATCCAGCATCGTCGTAATTTTCATTTATTTATTTATTTAGTCTTAGCTCTAGTCCCGTGAACTCTTACTACTACTGTTACTACAACTTCTATTACGACGATGACCATATAGTCGTGGTCCGCCTTAATGCTTCAGTGCAGCGCCTCAGTGTTACGGCGCGCGGCTGCTGAGGCGGAAGTTCTTGGGTTTGTCCCGGCCTATAGGTCGCCGGATTTCGGTGGAGGCGAATCGCGGGAAGTCCGTGTATTGTGTGATGCCAGTGTACGTTAAAGAGCACCAGGTGGTCCAAATTTATGAATCCCTCGGATCCACTATGGTCTGCCTCGTAATCGGATCGTGGCATGGGCACGCAAAACTCCAGGCACTCATATGACCGTAGGCGTGTGCAGGGCTCTTCGTTAAAATGAGCATCCGCAATTGATGCAAGAGAACGAATGTTCTGTGTTGGATATCACAAACAGCAAATCGATCCGGTAGCCTTGAAAAAAAATCACAGCATATGCACGGAGTGCATTTAATGAGTGGGTCGAAGCGTCCTTCAGCTCGTCCGTCCGTCCGTTCGTTTGTTCTTGCTTCCGTCCGTCCGCGCGACCATCCATGCGTCTGCTTGTCTGTATGTCCATCCGTGCGTCCATCTAGTGAACACTCCAAGTACCGCCATCTCTCATCTCGCATCCCCTGTGGCACACATACCTGCTCTAGAGCGCGTATGTGCCACCAGTGGCTAGGTACTACCTACCTACCTACATACATACATACATACATACATACATACATACATACATACATACATACATACATACATACATACATACATACATACATACATACATACATACATACATACATACATACATACATACATACATACATACATACATACATACATACATACATACATACAAGGGATAGACAGACTCATGCCTTAGCTTCGCCCCTAAAACGCAACAGCTCATTGCCTTTCGGAACTGAGGAGTGGAGTACCCATGGTTACACTATTTTCTCAACTGAGAAGGCGCTTCCGTTTCGGTGATCTGAAGCAGTGCGCAGATGCAGCGTCTCGTTCAGTAGTTTCATCGACGGAACAGTCGTGGCACTGAGTGTCGTCGGCCATCTCAATGTTGAATGAGTAGACGTCGGTGAATTGTTACACATTGTCCTACTTGGGGGGGGGGAAGATACAGTGTTGCGAAATGAAATGGATGAGAAATTTGAAGCGATGACGTGCATCTCACAAAGGTCTGCCATTGGTCGCCCACTTTCCGAGATTGATGTGTGAAGCACTTTGATTGCAAAATCGCATGAAAGAGTTACATGAAAGGTCTGACTGTGTTAAGGTATGGGGCACAATCGGCGCCACCGTTTCGACGAAAAGGGGGCGGAGGAAGGAGCGGCTCTTTTGTGGACGCCCGTGATAACGACGACGGCACAGGGTTGTCTGAGACAGCCTCGCTCTAAAACACCATAAAAAATTATTACTTGCCTGCGACTACTAGATCTATACGGGGACGCTGTACTTTGCGAAGCCAAAAGTATAATGTTTGGCGTACGACCACTGGGTGGCGTCGATACGACGTAAAAGAAAGAGCGTCGAACAACCTTCGCCGACCGATTCTTAGACGTCTCGCGTAAGAACGGCAAAAAAAAAAAAAAACCGAGACGAGTAAAAATGGCGGGAAGCGACCGGCAAATGCCCACTTTGGGGGAACAAGGCCGCTATGGATATTGCGCCGACTAGTATGTCGGTGCAAAGCAGCACGTTTGGTATATCGGAGGGCTCGCACTGAATGACAAGGTAGTAAAACTAGAGAGAATGGGAGAAGAAAGACGGCGCCGAAATTATGCTCCTGTACGTATTATAGCGCATACGAGGCGCCCCGTTTCGAATATGGCGCCGCGTCTCTCGAGTCGTAATGGATCCTGCCATGCGTATGGGCAACCAGAACACGCAAGCGTTGTACAAGTACGAACTACACACACACACTGCCGTCTATGGCTGAAGTGCCGGAGTCTTGTACGCCCTCTTTAAGGGCGTGCTAGGCAGTTTTTTTCTCCCCGGATGAGCCGAACGATCTCGTATATGGGAGGACTCGTTCGTCGCTGACGAGGCTCTCGAAGCAGTTTGGGTGCGGCGCCGTGGGTTATGACTCGATCTCGTAAGAGAGCAAGCACTGCGCTGAACGGCCGGGCTACAGAACCCCGAGAGCTGTCGAATGACTTGCGTCTTCGGTACAGCCGAACTTGAAGTCTGTGCGTCTCGTCTGCGCGTTGTATTCGAGTGTGAGTATTAAGGACGAGTTTCCGAGCTTGTTTGTTGGGCTTGCATGCGCTTTATGCTTGAGATCAGGGTTTTTAGTGCTGTCCGGCCCTTATCTCATTGCCGAAGTATGGGCTGTGTCTGTCTTTTGGGCGGGCATTTCAGTAATGTGTCTTGACGGGTGTTTTCTTCAAGAGTGTGTTCACGAGTGTATTGTTGATATTGTGCGTCCCACAAAATATTTAAATTTTTCATGTTTCATTTGTAATATTTCATAGACACACGCACATATGCGAACGCTCACATGGATATACCCAATTAATCCCCAATCCGGAAAACAGTTCTGGCTCCACCTATGGTAGCCAGACTCGTCGATGGCGCAATTTGGTGAGCAAACAAAGCGATTTTTAGCTGTCTGAAACTCATAACTGTAGATTTTCCTACCGTTCGCAGTGCTATAATGTATGGCTAACATGTCTTCAGGTGTCTGGACTACCGGTCGGCAAAGTTTTCTCACCATGCTCAAAAAGTGCTGCAGGATCCTTTGTCATTAGTTTCGATTTCGTGTAACACCATCTGTAGAGCAAATCTCATAATCTGCCTCTTTATCTGTCTCATGATGTCGTAACTAATATAAGGATCTGTCTGATACGAATATGTGATTATATTAGCTTCTTTCTGTCAGTCTTCTGCCTTCTGGCATAAGGCCATCCTTGTAGCAATGTGCTCGTATCAAGGCTGCGCGGCTTTCGATCTCGATTGCCTGCACACACTTATAAAAGTACATTGAAGTAGTGGTGCACGTGTGGCAGTTTATCAAGTTCGTCCTCTCACGTGTGGCCAATGGGCGTTACCACGCCCGAAGAGCGAGGCACGCGCGTGGAGTGCGTTGCTTTCGCAGGCGTATGTACTCCACCCAACGGTGGAATTCGAAATTCCCGTCGCGCAATTCTTCAGGAGATGGGAGGAGCAGACGCCATGCTGTCTGATGAGGGGAAATCGGTATCCGGCGCGTCGCTCGATCCAGGGTGGGCCAGCTGTTTAGGAAGTGTTAGCGGCTGTCACGCCCATCGTTCAGTCCGGGTTGTACGCCTCTGGAACGTGCTTGTGTTTGTATGTGTTCATGCGAACACGTGCGTGCGTGCGTATACTTGCATGCATATATACGTAGGGACATACATACATACATACATACATACATACATACATACATACATACATACATACATACATACATACATACGTACATACGTACGTACGTACGTACGTACGTACATACATACATACATACATACATACATACATACATACATACATACATACATACATACATACATACATACATACATGCATGCATGCATGCATACATACATACATACATACATACATACATACATACATACATGCATGCATGCATGCATGCATGCATGCATGCATGCATGCATACATACATACATACATACATACATACATACATACATACATACATACATACATACATACATACATACATACATACATACATACATACATACATACATACATACATACATACATACATACATACATGCATGCATGCATGCACGCATGCACACATGCACGCACGCATGCACACATGCATGCACACATGCATACACGCATACATGCACACATGCATACATGCATACGATGTTAGAGTCTTGCCCCGCCGCGGTGGTCTAGTGGCTGAGGTACTCGGCTGCTGACCCGCAGGTCGCGCGATTGAATCCCGGCTGCATTTTCGATGTAGGCTAAAATGCTGTAGACCTGTGTGCTCAGATTTGAGTGCACGTTAAAGAACACCAGGTTGTCTAAGTTTCCGGAGCCCTCCACTTCGGTGCCTTTCATAATCATATGGTGGTTTTGGGACGTTAAACCCCACATGTATCAATGGTAGAGTCGTTAAGTTGCTCGGCAGCTTCCGGAATGACGTGGGTTTGATCCCAGCCACGATGGTTGAATTTCGATGGACGTGAAATGCTAGAGGCGCGTGTACTGCGAGATCTCAATGGACATAATAAAAAAACCACAACTGCAAACCACGACGAGCGACTGGACCGGGACCAAGCCCCACAAATAAGCGACTCCAACTTACTTTCTTCACAGTCACCCCCTTGAAACTGTAACATCTTACCGGTACCTCGGCGTCCACATAACTAACACTTTGTCCTGGAAATTACATACAGAACATGTAGCGTCGAAAGCTAATAAAACACTGGGTTACCTTCGAAGAAACTTCTTTTTTGCTCCATCATCACTAAAGTTATTACTATATACCACATACGTCCGTCCTCAAATGGAATACGCTTCATCTGTTTGGGACTCCGGTCAGGTAACATTATCACACATGCTGGAATCCATTCAAAATCGTGCAGCTCGTTTCATTTTGGCTAACTACCATCTTTCAGCTATTGTCACTCAAATGAAGGCATCTCTAAACCTCATCTCACTAGTTACCCGCCGAAAGCGCACTCGCATTTGTCTGTTTCATAAAATATTCTATCATAATCCGAAACTCCGTTCCAGTTTAATCCAAGCTGCTCCCTTCATTTTTCTTCGCCGTAATCACCAACAAAAAGTCACAGTCCCCCATTGCAACACAGTAACATATGCCCAATCATATCTCCCAAGAACTTGTAATGAATGGAATTCCCTGCCTGCATCAATAACAAGCATCAATGAACCCATTAAACTTAAGAATGTCCTTAAAACAATGATTACCTAATTACGCCCTGTATGTTTGTTGAACAGTTTATTTGTATTGCTTTGTGCCTTCACCATGTAATAAAAATAAAATTAGTGTTATCATTTGCTTTTTTATGATGTGAGTTGTTAGGAGTAATAATCTTTGTACCCCAATTAGTGACAACATTTTTATGCCATTTGTTTTGTATTCCTTGTTTTTTTTTCATTGTTGGGCATGCCCTTCCCCTCTGAAATGTACAGTCTACCCTGAGGGTAAAATAAATAAATAAATAAATAAATAAACAGACAACTGATGAATAAACGACGACCTAATGGAAACGTGGGAGGCCAAGCTCGTCCTCGAGGACCTGGAAGACCAGCGACAACTCGTTGCCAGGGCCAAGAGAGCAGTCGAAGCCATAGGGTTTCTGGACTTGACCTAAGGGTGACCTTAGGGTGATACCAGACCTCGCTCGAAACACTTTCTGAATAACCGTTTATTTCTCTCTCTTCTCGAAATCGCTAGAGACCTCCACTGTGGCGCACTTGGTAGTCCTATCGTGGTTCTAGAAACGTGAATACTCTCAAATTATCATCTTTCATCAACGCGTTGGCGCGTGTTTTAGAAGAGAGAAAGATATATAGAGAGAGAGGTAAAGAGAGAGGCAGGCTAGGACATACCACTGAGGTATAACACAACCTACGAAAAATTTACACTGCACATGGAGACAAAGGACAGCGAGTTTACGCTTGGACATATTCTCTTTCATTGTCCAGTGAGAAGTGTCCGCTGTTTTACATTTTATAGATGAACAAATTTGTGCAGCAATGCACACTTTTTTTTATGTATCCCAGGTGTATAGTATCACGGAGATGGAGAAGCTCACAAGAATAGAAAAAAAAAAGATAAGAAAGGCTTACGCGTTCTTTTTCGCGGGATTGTTGTTGTTTACACGTAACGAAAGGGCAACGAATCAACAAGAACGAAGAAACAGAAAGAAGACGCTTAGAAGAATGAAAGAACGGGTTATTTGTTTTTTTTGTGCAACGTTGCTGAGCGTTGAGCGTGCGCTCTTCCCGACGCCGCTATCTTGGCTGCACAGGATTCACCTGGATGCTGCGAGGCTCTGATTTGGACCCATCGGAGCGCACCTTTCTTGGGCCCTAATTTTCTCTTTTTGGTGCGTTCTTCGGCATTCGCTCGTCTCTCGCGTTTGCTACTGTTGCTGCCGGCGGAGTTACCGCCACACACTGTAGGCTGACGCCGGCCTTTTGTCTTTCGAGGGGCTTCACCTGTGGGGGTTCGCGGAAGCGTGTGAGCTCACGAACGAAAAAAGCCCGGAACTCGAGAAGGCAACGCGCGAGGCGGTACACACGGACAGACAAGGCCTACGTACCTGCGGACGACGGTAATCCGGTTATATTCCTATATACCGGAACAAAAGATTGCTTCCGGTGGGTCCCGCTTTAATCTTCGCGGGAGTAACGTCCGGTCAGCCTGCACCGGTGATTGGTTTGTGTTCACTCAGGTGTTCGCACCCGTGCGTTGATGGAAGAACAACAGATGATGGAACGAGAGCCAGGAACTCTCTAAACAATGCCGAACAAACGCGGTTCGCGCGAGAATTCGCGAGACTTCGTATCCGCGAACAATACAGTGCATCCTTTCGAGGCGAAAGATTTTAATGCCTCAGCAAATGCATGAAATGACCGTGAGTGGTGGCGACATCAACACGATGGATGCTAAGAATGGTCATGGGATGTTACAAGTAAAAAAAAAAGAAAACGTGACGTCACATTGCCGTTATGTGACATCACATGATGACGTCGCATGATGGCGTTATCACATGACATCGGCGCTTACTCGAAGGTGCCCCCTAATGCTTTTGGGTGGGTCAATGCAATCGACTGGGAGCTTTCGGCTTTTAGTCTCTTCGGGTAATGCATAATGAACCATGCAACTATCTTATAAGTACCGCCTTTTCGCGCTATCACGTTACGTGACGTAATAAGTAGGACAATCGAAGCAGTGAAGCGCCGCTTTGCAGACACCTGTATAGGACATGAGGAAAGATACGGTCGTATAGAACAAGGAGTTTTTAGACCTCTTATGTATAGACCTATTGAATCCGTGTTTGTAAACAGGAATAGGTGCTTACTGACATGATTTGCCGCAAATAATACACACACAAAGTAAAGAAACACTCACCCACAAGCACAGACGGCACTTCCAACTAAAGTGGACCGGGCGAAAATCCAGGCTTAAGTAACAACATACAGATATGCGCAGTCTTCACACATGCCTTACGCTATCCAGCTATCGAACAATCTCTCTTCCGATAAGTACAATGTCACCGACAGTTCTGATACAATTTTCACTTTTTTTTAAAAATGTAATATGCTCCCATCAACTCACGCGCAGTTTTATGCCTACTTCTACCTAGAATCTTAACCTAGTCATAACGTGGAACCCACCCGCAGGCTTTACAATGTATAGGCAAATGCGCAAAGCCATCTTTCATTAAATTTAATTCATGCTCCCTAACCCGTTCATTAATGCAGCGCCCGGTAGTCCCGATGTACGAGTTGCCACAAGAAAAGAGAATCTCATAGACAACGCCTTTGACACATTTCCCGTACATCGTGCCATGTTTCTTGCCGCTGCCTTGGCGGCTCGGCTCGCCTTAACCCCCGGAGCAGTTCTCGGGCACAGCTGAGCCAGTTTTACGGGCGCGGAAAAGGCGACAGGTACCTTATACTGGCCTGCTACCTTTTTCAGGTTGTGGGAGACCTTATGAACATAATGAATCGCTGCAGGTCTTACGGTTTTAGTTTCTTGCTCCCCCGTGGCAGATGTAGTACCTTCCCTTTTTCTTTTTCGCAGAAGCGCTTCGGAGACAGCTGTCAATAACGAGTCAGGGAACTTCGCAGCCTCAAGTCGCTGGATCTGGTTCTCGAATGATGCCTGCATCATGTGCGTGCACGATTTTTCGAGAGAAGATCCTAGGCAGAGCGTAGCAATAGCACGCTTGGCTGTTTTTGATTGGCAAGAGTCATACGGCATTAGCCCTTTCTTAGCGCGAGGAAAATATTGCCAGCACGTTTGCCCGCTGTGAAAAGTTAAACGGAGATCTAAAAAATTGCAGGGTGTTTTTCTTGCGGCAGTTCTTGTGTGAAAACAAGTCCTTTTCCATGAATCCTAAAGATGTTTAAAATATCATCGGCGCGCGTCAAGGAGCCTTGCCTGTCAAAAAAAGAATTAAAAAGTCATCCATATACCGCCGGAAGTGCCGCCTGTGCTTGTCGTTGAGTGTTTCTTTAGTGTGTGTATTATTTGCGGCCAAATCATGTCAGTAAGCAAGTGCCAACTATCGTCTGGCGTTTCTTAGAGTACCGTTAAAGACAGACAGACAGACAGACAGACAGACAGACAGACAGACATAGATAGACAGACAGACAGACAGACAGACAGACAGATAGATAGACAGATAGATAGACAGACAGACAGATAGATAGATAGATAGATAGATAGATAGATAGATAGATAGATAGATAGATAGATAGATAGATAGATAGATAGATAGATAGATAGATATGGATAGATAGATATGGATAGATATAGATAGATAGATATAGATAGATATGGATAGATATAGATAGATATGGATAGATATGGATAGATATGGATAGATATGGATAGATATAGATAGATATAGATAGATGGATAGATAGATAGATAGATAGATATAGATAGATAGATAGATAGATAGATAGATAGATAGATAGATAGATAGATAGATAGATAGATAGATAGATAGATAGATAGATAGATAGATAGATAGATAGATAGATAGATAGATAGATAGATAGATAGATTGATAGATAGATGGACGGACGGACGGACGGACGGACGGACGGACCAAACCTTTTGCGTCGAAGAAAGGCTATCGCCTTTAAAAAAAATTGATGCAGCTGCCGAGGTTGCTGAGCAGCGGGATCATCCTGCAGTGTGGAGAGCACCTGCGTTCGTACCGACACAGCGCGTTTGGCGCGTTCAAGTCTCCTCTGCATACCGCGGGTCGCACGGCGGTGCCGGTCAAAGGCTGACCTCCGGCCTCTCCGAGGCGTGGGGAGGGGGGGGGGGTCGCTAATAAACCGGAGGTAGTGGCGTTCGCTCCATGACTTCCGTGCAGAAGACTGCACCGCGAGCACGATCCGATGCCTAGAGCTCGTGTCTTGACCAGTGGCCGTGCAATCACGTTTTTTTTTTAAATACATGTTTACTTGTACGTGGCTGAAGCTGGCTTGTTTTTCAACTTTTTTTCACGACTTGCAGTCACGAAAGCAACCAGGTGGCGGCACGTGTAATTCAGTGCAGGACTAAGTATGTCCCAGAACACCAGAAGAAAACTATCGGTTCTAAGAGCTTTTGCAGCCCGTTTGTTTATTAACGATTGGTATGCTGGGTCTCCAGGAACAGCTGCCACCCCCCTTAATTGGTGCTGGTAATGTATGGATTCTTTTTTCATTTTTTTTCTATGGCATGGTTAGATCCGCAACCCAGAATATCCGTGTGGGTCAAAATGGTTGTAAGTTCGGTGCCTGTGGACGGCAAGTTGGTTTTTTTTTTCAGCCATTTTGTTGTGCTCACATTTGTGTCATAATTGCGACAAATGACATTCCCAATACTCTGCCTGTCTTTATTGCATCTTAATTATTATTGTCTCACAAAAGCAAAACAAACAAAAAAAACGAGCATCAGAAATCTCACTCATTTCGATCAAAACAGGGAGTCCAATCAAGTGTCCTGTAGGAACAAAACAAAGAAAGAACAAAAGCAAGACAAGCGCAGTTATTCCAATTTAGGCAAAGGAAATCATGTTGATGTTGAGTCCTTCATCCGCTTAAAAGCGTATTGTGGTTATTTTCTTAGCGCGAAAGAAGCAAGAAATGCAGCAGGTTCTGTCGTCTTTCTTGTCCGGTGTCATTTCGCGCTAAAAAATAATCGCTATGGATTCACACCAACTAGACCGCCAAAGCAATGCGTTGATTAAAGGTGCACAGTTTTCCTTGCTATATAAATCTTAGTATTTTTATGAGCTTGCTTTAAACACCAGTGGAAACATAAAGCGATGTACGTATGAAGGACACACGCAGCTGTCATTACGACGATTGCCACTTTGTCCGGAGCTTTCGGGGCCTCAAAACTCGGAGCTTATCAATGGATGATCGCTCGCGATTGTCACAAATATGAAAAAAAAAGAAAACGTTCTTGCGAAGTGATTAATCACAGTTTCCGTGCATTGCTAATATTACGTTCTCAAATGATTGATTTAGTTCGGTGAAAGAGAACGGGTCACCCAACAGTGCTCCCTTGAAAGACGATCACGCACCTTCAAACTGAGAACTTAGAGGGAAGCATATAAAAAAAAAACAATAATAAATTGTAAAGTGAAAAAAATTGCTTCGGATGCTTTATGAAATGGTAGCACTGTAGCATGGTTATTCGATATATGAAACTTTTATAGCTTTTGCGCCATTTCACACACACTCATGATTATATATATATATATATATATATATATATATATATATATATATATATATATATATATATATTCTGCTTTTCGACAACTATTCTCATGATTTCTTCTTCCCTTTCCTGCAAGAGGCTGCCCGGGATATTGAATCGTATAATGCTTAGGTAAGAACTTCGCTGGCGAAGGTGGTGATTGCAATAAAGTCTTTTTTTTTCGAACATTCATTTTTTCCAGTTCTTTCATGCAATCTGTATAATACAGCAAGAAAATCTGAATTAATAGACATTGGCTCAGTTTAAATACATCTGGCGATCGAACTCTCGTCTAGTGGTTGTCGATAAATCACTCTCGGCGAGGTCGTTAATCACTTTGCATAGTGCGTGGTTTGTGGCGGGTGTATTTTTTTTAGATTTCTTTTTCTCCAAAGTTTCGGCATTATCGATAGAACTGATCTCGTTTGCGATATTGCGGTGACACGTTTGTCATCTCACTTTTTTGTTTCTTATTTTTCGACACTCGAAAAATTCTGTCTCGCCGATTTCGCAATATTATTCGCTGGGACGCGCATTAACGCAATATACAGCTATACGCTCGCGAAATGCTCGCCTCGTGCAAAGTTTTCCCGCCATTACTCATCGCATCTATTTTTGTGTGCGAAACGGCTTTAGTGGGATTGGTGGTTGTCCGAAAAAAAAAAGTTCCTCTGGGAACTAACTACACCGTAGTTATTAGAGCGGTGGTTTATGGCTACCGTGGCTGCGTTGAGTGACGTCACCGTCGGTGCCGTAACTAATAGAAAGTTAGACATGATGAAGTAACCAAAGGTCATTAAAAAAATTTAAAAAAATACGCGGGATTGAATGGGGTTTGAAACCGGGCCAATCGGCGTGGCGATTGAGCATTCTGTCAAAACGCAACATAGGAGTGTGGCAGCTTGGGCTAGTCGGTATGACATGACGATAATTATAGCGCGAGAACAGAACGACGACAGAGGGACAAGAAGGATTCGTGTCCTTCTTGTATCTGGGTCGTCGTTCTCTTCTCGCGCTATAACTATCGTCATGGAAACATAGGCGTTGCGTGCGTAGGGGGGAGGAAGTAGCCGCCCCTCCCCTGTTCATATAAGATAGGGGGGCACAGTCAGCCCCACATAATAGGAAGGAGCGCACTACGACTGGGGGGGGGGGGAGAGCAAAGCAGCCATATAGAGAAGAGCGCTGCGCGAGACACCCCCCTGAATGGGCACCCTATACGAACGCTTACGCAAGACAATGCTGGTGATTGAAACCTAATTGCTAAAGATACCCTATACAGGCGTTATGTCGACGCAAGGAATCGCGTTGACGTGGGAAATGTGTATACCCTGGTAGAAGAGTAAACCAACAAGAAGCACTCATCACAGATTGCATGCGAATTGCGCAACCTATTGCTTCTAATGCTTCCCTCCCTCGGTAAAGTACTCGGCCATAATTCTTTATCGTATGTCACATGTGGCATCAGCTAAGTGCACATGATACCTTTCACGTGTGTATCGCATAGCTCGCTTATCCACAGAAAGACTAAGAATGGCCAAGTGGGTGCATTCTTGGGTTCACAAAAGGTATGATTTATAGCGCAGTCAATACCTCGCGCAAAGCCAGTACTTCAAACACGTGGCTTGGTTGGTCTTGCCCCAAAAAGAAGATGAAGTCAGAATTAGCACTAGGCAGTATCGGAATTGCCAAACTTTTTTTTTCCTTCTGGCATACCCCTGCACCACCACCACCACCACCACCACCACCACCACCACCACCACCACCACTTACACCTCATCTTACTATATACAAAGCCCCGCCGCGGTGGTCTAGTGGCTAAAGTACTCGGCTGCTGACCCGCAGGTCGCGGGTTCAAATCCTGGCTGCGGCGGCTGCATTTCCGATGGAGGCGGAAATGTTGTAGGCCCGTGTGCTCAGATTTGGGTGCACGTTAAAGAACCCCAGGTGGTCGAAATTTCCGTAGCCCTCCACTACGGCGTCTCTCATAATCATATGGCGGTTTTGGGACGTTAAACCCCACATATCAATCAACTATATATGAAGGTTTGTTTACTTCCTTCGTGGGAGTACTTCTGAAATTTCGTATAATGACACGCCAAGTGACTGCCTCGCAGTTTTCTCGTCGAAGTGCGATAACTCACTGTAGAGGAAAGAAATTGAGCCAGTCCTCACTGTGAAAAGTTTCGGGCAGCATCGTGCTCTAAACTTCATCAAAATCCAGCCTCGATTGCTATAAACTTTGAAGGTCTTCGCTGTGCAGTGCAATGCGCTCACGTGAAAACAACTACAAACTTTCGATAAGGTTTATAGTGAATTGTGGCTTCACACGAACGCACCCCTAACGCGGTTGTCACTGGTTTAGAGGTTGTGTGATTATTATTAAGGTTCCCGTCTCGTCTAAGCCTGATGGTGATGCATGCATGGTTTAGTTGACGCGATTGCAGCGCAGTTCAATCTGGTAAAGTGGATGCCATACGTTGGTGCGGTTCGAGAAGGTCCGTGAGAGTTTGCGCGCGGGTATTCCTTTACGCGGTTATCGTATGGGTAAAGTGCATTCCTTGACTTGATGAACCGTCGCTGACAGCTGTTCTGGCAAACTCGTTTACAGAAGAACATTATGAATGATGGAGGGTGAAGTGTTTTGCAAGTTTCTGCTTACGTTTAGCTGTCACGTGTCTGCGTGCAATGTTCAGCGTGCCATCGAAATTGATTGTATTCAGGAACCCTCACATTTGAGAAAACGGTGCTGGGGCGGGGTTCAGAGTATAGTGGATAGGGCCTGGAGCAGGTGATAACTATATAGTAGCTGGCTGGAGTTGTTTACGGCGGCAGCAGCTCTTCTGGTGGTTAGTTCTGATTATGCGGAATCTATCCGTAAGAAGAAAGATGCTGGCGGGTGGAGGGGGAGGGGCATTGACGCTTCTCACTCCATGGTTCTCATTTAATTTCGAAGTATTAAGTGCCCCTTTAAGGGGCTTGGCTGTCGTATTCTGCCATTGTCGTAAGCTGGCGTAGCTTGGCTTAACGTAGGCAAGACCATATATATAGCATATCGAATTGCATTCCGAGCGCTGGCGCCAAACAGAAGTCTTCTCTTATTGTTCCAGCGCCTTGATCATGATATCAGGGGCGAAGCACTCTAGGTGCCCGGGCTAACGCAGGCAGGCACATAAAATAAAATATATAAAAAACGCGAAATCAAGCAAGGAATAGAAAGAGAAAGAAAGGAAAATATAAAGAAAATAGAAATAACTTGACAGTAAAAAAACAGACAGAAAAAACTAGAAAATACAAAAAGAATGAAAGAGCAAACCGAAGACAGAGCTGAGACAGAGAAGATTTATTCTTCTCATAACCACTTTTTAATAATTATGTCATTAGCGCCTACTCACTTGACTGTGACACCTTTTTTTTTTTTTTTTTGAGCTCAACGTAATGTATTCGGGGCACCACTCTCATTTGAGTTAAACTTAGAAGTGTGAGGAAGGTTTATCAATTTTAATGGTGCTTCTACAGTCTGCGCAGAAAATATCAATTGGGCAAAATTAGTCCGTAGTAACGATTATTAGTCTTTTCAAACGAGAAGAACTATTCCTGATTCAGTATGGTCTCGAATATAAATGGTCAAATGAGGAGGAATGAACGTTTATTGCGCGAAGTGGTGTCGCGATGCTACTCCCGCTTCAATCCTGGGTGGCAGATCTTCACATTGCGGACACCCTGTGGCCTTCGTTGTCTTTGTGGCCCTGCCGACGAGAACAATTCGAGCCACGCTTGAATATAGCTTGCTGAATCGTGTATATTTCATGTATAGGCCACACTTCCGTAAAGGCCCCAGGGGTAAGTTTAGGTGCACGCTAAAGAACCCCAGGTGGTAGAAATTTTCGCAGCTCTCCACTACGGCGTCTTTCATACTCCCGCCCTGGGTATGGGGCTTGAACCCCAACAATGTAAGTTGTTATTTTAGACAATGCCATTACTGTCAGCCGGCTTTTGTGGAACTATCGCGTTTTCTTTTTGCAAGCGCTTTTTATGATGATTATGCTCCTTGGAATATTGGCACCTACCCAATCAGGCGGATGGGTCAAGAGTCGGGCGAACCGTACGAACTGGATTTATCATTATTAATCATTTGTAAGCGCATTCTGCTGCATTTGCCGCTGCTTTTATTGTCTCATCTTTCCGTTCTACGTACCTCAACCCTCGGGAGACGTCAAACACCACGATGGTGGTGAAAGATGAAAACATGGCGGTCATACCACAAGGGCCACTGGTGAAAGATACGAGAAACACCTTATTCGGTCACGTTCCTCTGGGAACCTAGGGACTTGCGTCATCATCCACGAGCAATGTGCATTAGCCAGAACGGTCACGCTGGCCTTGCCGCTAACCATGACGAATGATCAGCGCTACGGAGCTTCGCTTTCAGCTTCCAATTACAGAGAGCCACTGTGGTCGGAAGTCGTTTTTGTATTCGAATCATCTGATCCTGAAACGTAGAGTTGGACATTTTGATCAACCCGACGTGACTGTGGGAATGCGACCGCAATGGTTTGAACGCTAACCATTAGTATCCGTATTGAGAGAGAAAGAGAGAAAGAGAGAGAGGGAGAGGGAGAGAGAGAGCGAGAGAGAGAGAGAGAGAGAGAGAGAGAGAGAGAGAGAGAGAGAGAGAGAGAGAGAGAGAGAGAGAGAGAGAGAGAGAGAGAGAGAGAGAGAGAGAGAGAGAGAGAGATGAGTGGACGGAACCGGAATTCACGGCGCTAGTGCGTGCGTTCTACGTGCGATCGATAACGGATATTTTAATTGGCATTTGTTTTGTTTGTTTTATTCTCTCGAGTCAACGTGGTGTTTTAGCAGTGCCTATTTACCGCAAGGTATCGTGACATCGTGCCGTCATAGTCGGCACGTAGCTTTTTTAAATGTTTTACCAGCTTGTGTGGCTAATTATGTACGCAATGACATGATTAGACGGCCGAAGTGGAAAATACAAGTCCTGCAGGCTAAAAATGTGATGTGCAGACCACCATGGTACGGTATTACTGTAGTTACCGAATACGATAAACCAGGAAGGGCAGAATACCCTATAATATCCTGGTTTGGAAACAGTTTTACCAGGTGCTGCTGAAAGATTGGACACTGATGCAGCCTATTAGATTGCCAATCGTATGGGAACAATTTCTCGGTATTGTCCAATATCGCTCGAATTCCGAGAGAGACCATTGAGTGTGTTGATTGAGTTTGGTCCCCAAATTTCGCGTCAGTCTTGGACTCTGTTGTATCGATCACACTGCCGCGTCACCATTTTTTTAGAGCGTCTGCACTCAACACGCTTTTGCACACTCCGGAATCGGCGTCCTTTTGCCCAAATTACTGTGCTATCTGACGACGACATCAGGTAGCACTGTCGTCGCGACGTGATGACGTAATCAGGTGGCGTCATAACATGTTTTTGTATAACTCGTGTTAACACCGTCGCCGACGTTGACGATCTCTTTTCACGTTTGATGAGGCACTTGAGGCTTTCACCTCAATGGAGCACTTTCGGACACCCTGACTTAAAAAGGATGTCCCTATAGCGTCCATCTATACATCCATCGGTCGTATGTCGTAGGGGTCTTGTGAAAATATGGCGCCAGCTTTCTTTTTCTTACAATGACCCCTCCACACTCCCCCGCCTTTTCTCACCATCTTGACCCATTAGTCTTTTGGGAAACTGCAACGCGGCGTCGAAATTGGTGTGTCTGCCAGAAAAAAAAAAAAAGCGAAAAACCTCGTAATGCCATGCACGCGAGGTCATCTAATATGCAGGCGCCTGTGAGTCCGCGGCCTGGGGCACTTTATGGAATTAGCTGCATCGCTTTGGTAACAACCGTCCTTGTCCGACGCCGCTATACCATACGAGAGTGCGCTTATACTGAAACAATTTGTTTCGAGTCCGCAGAACCCGAACCGTCATGCGTCTCTCCTCTGTCCCAATCTACGGTGTGCGTTACCATTTTTCCGTACAATCATATAGCTCTACAGGCCCGTCTGTAGACAGTCCTAGCAAAAATAAAGTATAGTCTGGAATAAAAACGTTCGAGTCTGCCAGCTCTACGAAGTCATTTCTCGCGTCTGTCTGATTCACTAATGTCCCCCCAGGGGGCGCCAGTTGCGGCGTCTACGCAAGCGCAGAACATGCCATTACGGGCTGATTTATACACGGGGCTTGCGAGATCGTATATAACAGTTTCGCAATTGTTTTTCTTTTTCATCCCAATTTCTTACTTACGTTGTTACAAAACGCGGATAGCTTTCCGCGCTTCAGACAAGTTTGCTGAAAATCTGCAAGCGTCTCTAGTTTCTTTACTCGTCTGTACTAACGTTAACGTAAAATAAAACTTGCAATCTGGTCTTGAAGAGCTATCTGTTTGTATCTACTCATTATTTGCGTGACCAGAACATTCCTCGGTAAAAAAGTGACCCCCCCCACCTCCCTCTCCGAAACTTTGCAATTTTTCATGTGGGCATATAGGGTACATAAACACACATACAAACACACATACGAAAGTAAAAAAAACCGCGGAGAGAAAAAAAAATTTCCCGCTGCGCTCCTCGTCTGCATATATCTAAATGTTAACCGTAGCCAAGCTCTTTTCTTTACCATGTATCATGTAATGAGCATATTTGCTGACAACACTGTTGTAGTGCGATGGCGCTCATTGCTGATATAATTTTCGCGTGATTGGAAATATTGCGATGAATGGGGCGATTTGGTTCATGGTGGCTTAGCTATGCGCCTTTTGTAGGGGAATACGTTTTCGCTCGTCTATCTAAAGATAATGCGTTAAAGGTAAGATGACGTGCTTCACTTATGCACCACGTTCACGTTTGTTGAATTATCTTTCATATCATGTACCCAAACACTTTTTGGAAGCCCTGTAGAATTCTTTATTAACTAGTGTTGTGACCGGCGCCAGAGCGGAAGAGGGAGCGGCGCTCCTTTAATCTTCAAACCAGTAACCGAACGACCGGCTGCCTACTGTTAGGACCGGCGCCAGGTCTGACAATGGATCGGCGTTCCTTTTGATGTTCCTTTTTAGTCGCCAAACGGGTTGGCGGCCTGTGTCCGCCATGTATTGTTCCCCCCTGGCCGGAGGGTGCGGCGTCTTGCCGCCACGACACCGTGAGCAGTTCGGGAGACCACAAGTGCCGCTTCTTCTTTGGAATATGACGGCGGCGGCGGCGGCCGGAAATCGTCCCGCTAATTGAACGAGTCGTTCGGCGACCATTTGAAGCTTGTTTACGGCGGCCCTTTCGATGGATGCAGTCATCAACTTCAGACCCCTCGCCCAGCGACACCCCTTGACGAGGAGGAGCCACGTTCGTGCCACATGGCCGTGCAGTGACCACGCTTCAATTTTGAACGTTCACGTGGACCGTGCGTGCTCGTCACCCTCGCGGGTAATGTGTGATCCGTGGTTGGACGGTGCCCTCTGTACGCGGTCCCCGATCTAGGGATCTGGGGAGGACAGACCCTTTATAATGAGCCCCCACGGCTCATTCGTGTGTGCTTTTTTTCGAGAGCAGAACCGAGCAGAACCATGTAGAACCAAGCACCATGTAGCGCTATGTTAGGAGACATGTAGAGGCCTGCCACGTTTGAGAGCTCACCGTGTAGGGAGTTCGCAATGTACATATTGTAAATAAACCCTCTTCAAGTCTCTCTTCCTCCTGCCTCGACAACTTCATCCCGGACCTCCGGTGTCTGGAAACCCCGGTCGCAACAGCTGGTTGGCAGCGGTGGGATACGAGTCTGCGACGGAGAGCGACATGTACCGGAGGCCAGCCGAAAGCCCTGGAACTCGGCGGGATCGAAGCAGCGTACCACCACCGCACGTAATGGGGTGAGTGCCTGGCTTTGTGCTTGAGATATATCGAGTCTTTTAGCCTAAATTCGTTAAAAGATAGATATAACCAACAACTGCCTGGCCACTGTGGTTGTTATCTCAGCACAAGGCAGCACTGGATGATTATCTGAGCAAGTACGCTAAAGCAGGAAAGCTTAGATGATTCAATAGGAACAAGGGGTAATGTTTCAAAATTTCTAAGGGTACGTTGCGGGTTAAATTTTAGGATGTTGTAAAAAGCAGGAGTGAAAAATTAACAAGAAAAAGTAGAGAGGGATGTTGGCCACGTAGTGCTACTTGGGTGCTTAAGCTTGTGGTCTCCGCTGTGAGATTTGCCAGGCTTCAATTTCTCTAGACCCAGAATTGAAGCGCTGGTGGGTTTGTGTTTTGTCACAGCTGAGCCAAAGCAAAGTAGTCGCCATGGATCTTACGAGATTGACGAGAGAGAACCTGCTGAACCTGTGTTGGGATCTGGAGCTAGATTTTAATGATGATATGCCTGCTTCTAAACTCCGCGAAGTGATTCTCGAAAGCAATAGTGACAATGAGGAAATCGAGCACTTCGGGAATATGTACTTATTGGACCAGAAGGAGGAAGTACAAAGGGCGCAAAGAAAGGAAAGATGGCGCCAGGAGGAATTGGAAGCTGAGCGCAGGCATGAAGAACATATAAAAAGGATGCAGGAATTAGATGAAGAGATAGAAAGGCTTAATTGTGAATTGGTGGCATTGCAGCAGAGTGGTCAATCCATAGATGTAGCGCACGAACGGTGCGATGTAGCGGCGGTGCCGTTTAAGACCGAAGCGAAGGCTACAGGTCAGACATCTGTAGATGTAGCGCACGAACGGTGCGATGTAGCGGCGGTGCCGTTTAAGACCGAAGCGAAGGCTACAGGTCAGACATCTGTAGATGAAGTGCACGAACGGTGCGACGTAGCGGCGGTGCCGATTAAGGCCGAAGAGAGGGCTACGGGTCAGAAATTTGCAGATGTACCGCACGAACGGTGCGTTTCAGCAGCGGTGCCGTTTAGGGCCGAAGAGAGTGCTGCGGGTCTGATATCTGTAGATATAGCGGCGGTGCCGTTTGAGGCCAAAGAGAAGGCTAGTGCCTGTAAGGGAATGGAACAGGTTTTAACCCATTCTGAGGGAAAAGAGCTCGCGGTCACAGCAGGGTGTGAGGGTTCCGTGGTGGGGGAAACGAAGTTAAGATTAACAGAGTGTTCCATCGAACCTTGCAGCCCTGTAGACCATGTTGATGAGCGTCAGAGGCGGACGAAAGGCTCCAGGTTTGGCACCAAGGAATGTGCCAAACGGAGAAAGCGTCCGAAAAACAGAAGCGCGGCAAGGCTCGCGATCAGCGCGGCGCGTTTGACGAGGACCTTCAAACGGCGTGGCGGATTTGCGAGAAAAGGCCCGTTGTCTTCTCTGACTGGCTTAAATCGCAGGCGTCTGAGCGGCCGGAGAGTAAGGAACAGAAGTGCGCAATCTACGCGGCCGCGGTCTTACGATGAACTGATAGGCAATCATCAGGACTGGGCGCGCGAGATGGCGGAGGAGCATATCGGTGATGAAGAACGTCAGAGTAGGACGAAAGGCTCCCAGGTCCGCACAAAGAAGCGTGCACAGGGGAGAAAGCGTCCGAAGGGCAACAATAAGGCAAAGCTCGAGATGAGCACAACGCGTTTGAGTAAGGGTTTCAAACGGCGTGGTAAAATCGCGAGAAAAGTGCCGTTGTCATCTCTGACGGGTCTGTATCGTGTGCGTCCGAACCGCCGGAAAAGAAAAGCGCATCGTACGCGGCAGTGTTTGAAGGATAGATTGCTAGGCAATTATCCAGACAGTCCGCGCGAAAAATCAGATGAGCATGTGGGTGCTGGTGAGCATCAGAGATGGGCGAAAGGCTCCGTAGACGGCACCAAGAGACGTGCAAAACGGAGAAAGCGCCGTAAAAACAGGCAGGCAAAAATCGCGACGCGTTTGAGGAATGTATTCAAATGGCGGAGCGAAATTTCAAGAAAGTTGCCGTATCGCAAGCGTCCAAGCGGCCAGAGAACAAAGAAAAGAGAAGCGCATGGTGTGCGTAAGTGGTCGAAGGGCAAGAGACCCTTCCGTTGTTCTCGCGGTGCATTGGACGGGGTGCGGGGCAAAAGAGTCGGTGGTTTTCGAGGGGCAGGAAGCGACAGCAAGTCGGCTTCGAGGAACGTCGCGGGGTTCGGTAGCAGGGCGATTGACGCGTGTTGTAGACCCCGTTTCTCGAGAAAATCGTTCCGGGCGCGACCACCGCGAGTTCGACTCAGAGTTGTTGCGAACAGCTGTTAGCCTCTCGGAAAACGTCGACTCGGGACTGTTGAAAGGAACATTTTGTTTGTTTTTGTGATTTTGTAAATAACTCGTTTGTACTTTGTTTTCGTTAGCGCTCTATCATTTTGGTAGCCTATATACGTTGTATAGATCTATTGGAAGGATAGTGACACGCATTAGAGCGTACAGAATTAGGCGTTTGTCATCGGCACCGGAGTTGGTTTGTATGCGTCCGAGCCGCCGGACAAAACGAAAAAAAAAAAAAGCACGTTGGGTAGAAAGGCAGACCCTTTCGTCGCTCTATCGACGGCATGTTTGATGGACTGCGGGAGTGCGAGGTACTCAGCGAGAGTAAGAACGCAGGTTGTCAGCGCAGAGCTTTGCGGGGGTCGGAGGCGAAGCGAATGGGTTTTGCCATTGTTCTATTTCCCGTTCGCCTAGAAAGACCCACAGGACGCGACACCGTGCGTTAGTCCCAAAAAGGAGTAGACATCCGTGAGCTTTTGACGATGGTCATTAGTGGATTTATTTTGTTTTGAAATTTGCTTTTGACTGTTTAAGTTGTTTTGGATTTTAATGTGTTTTTTAAGAATCTCGTCTACCAAATAGTGTTTAGGTAACACAATTTTGGTTTTGTTCATTTCTTGGGCGTTGTACGTTTAGCTAAGGTAAGCGTTGTGCGATTGCATAAACGACACGCATAGGAGCCTGCGTCATGGTAGATACGTGTAAATGAGCAGGAGCAACGTTATGAACTAATTATGACTGAGCGTAGAGACGCAAAGTTATTGCTTGCGAGATTTTTCAGGATTCATGCGAAACTTTTTTTTGTTGTTCATTTAATGTTTTGTTCGCATGTGTCCGGTGTGTAAGAAAAGCTAGCTCGTGAGTTTATATGTATGCTTTGTGAAAGTGGCAACAGCAAGGGAACGGTTAGGTGGTATCTCATCCAGGCAGGAGCACTGTGATGTGCGTTTGCGGATATATAATAAAGATGTTCCTAATGCAGGTGCAGCACGGCAGTTATGCTTTCGTCTTCTCAAAAGGAATTGACGACTGGCTTTGGCGGCACTAAATTTCGGGAACTAAAAGATAGCGTGAAGTAAAATGCTTTATTTTATGAGTATGATACCTGGTGGGTTACGGCGGATTGCTCACGCAAGCACTCGGGTATGCCACGGTGAGCGCATCACTTGACAGTTAGTTTTCTTGAAAGCAGTTTGATGGGAAGATTATTATCGGATCGGGATTAGGAGTTTTGGTGAAACCTCAGGGAAACGTCCCGATTGCTGCTTTGTGTTTGGTAATACCGCTTAAGTAAGGTTGCTTTTGGATAATTTGTCGGACTCGACGTGTCTCAGTGCGGGCAGGGTGCTCTCCCGTGCCTGTGGTGGTGTGTATGAATGCTTTTCCCAGAGGGGAGCCACAAGGAGCGAGAGGGAAAGAGTCCTTGGCTGAGCGTCATCAGTAGTGGCCTGGAAGACAGCACTACACAGCGACACTTCGGGCAACCTGTGCAGCTGGTCACCCTCAGGTCGCTTCTCCCGCCGGCGGACGAGCTGTTGTGACCGGCGCCAGAGCGGAAGAGGGAGCGGCGCTCCTTTAATCTTCAAACCAGTAACCGAACGACCGGCTGCCTACTGTTAGGACCGGCGCCAGGTCTGACAATGGATCGGCGTTCCTTTTGATGTTCCTTTTTAGTCGCCAAACGGGTTGGCGGCCTGTGTCCGCCATGTATTGTTCCCCCCTGGCCGGAGGGTGCGGCGTCTTGCCGCCACGACACCGTGAGCAGTTCGGGAGACCACAAGTGCCGCTTCTTCTTTGGAATATGACGGCGGCGGCGGCGGCCGGAAATCGTCCCGCTAATTGAACGAGTCGTTCGGCGACCATTTGAAGCTTGTTTACGGCGGCCCTTTCGATGGATGCAGTCATCAACTTCAGACCCCTCGCCCAGCGACACCCCTTGACGAGGAGGAGCCACGTTCGTGCCACATGGCCGTGCAGTGACCACGCTTCAATTTTGAACGTTCACGTGGACCGTGCGTGCTCGTCACCCTCGCGGGTAATGTGTGATCCGTGGTTGGACGGTGCCCTCTGTACGCGGTCCCCGATCTAGGGATCTGGGGAGGACAGACCCTTTATAATGAGCCCCCACGGCTCATTCGTGTGTGCTTTTTTTCGAGAGCAGAACCGAGCAGAACCATGTAGAACCAAGCACCATGTAGCGCTATGTTAGGAGACATGTAGAGGCCTGCCACGTTTGAGAGCTCACCGTGTAGGGAGTTCGCAATGTACATATTGTAAATAAACCCTCTTCAAGTCTCTCTTCCTCCTGCCTCGACAACTTCATCCCGGACCTCCGGTGTCTGGAAACCCCGGTCGCAACACTAGGGAAAGTTTTATCAATGCGTAAGAAAAATGAACGACTAAAAAGAAAACATCACGGTTGCAAATGGCGACTTGTGAAATATGCGGGCTATTCTCATTCACTTTGGCCAGCCACTATCGTCACTAGCCATCGAATTCTTTTTATATGTGAAGGCGCCGAAACAAGAGCGATTGGTGTCTCCCCGCCTTACCCATTTTTTTTTTGTTTAAGATGGATGTTCGTGTCGACTGCTGTTTTATTCTCCGTACTTTTATTTTCGTTTAGCACGATCAAATGCACGAACTATTCGTGGAGCAACCTGATTGGCTTACATAAGAGAGTAATTTGAGCGGTGGTGCATGGGGGGAAGTAATTCGCATTGCTCGTGTCAGTTGGATTCTCCCGTTCTTCTTTCTTTTATTTGCGTTTCTCGAGTCTATTCTTGTATTTAAATGTGGCGAATGCGTTGTCGGTTGATGCAGCTCGATAATGCCTAATTTCATGCGAAACTTTAAGGTCGTCTTGTACGACGACCTAAAAAAATCAACAAAGGAAAACACAAATGTGGGCAGTCGCTAGGCAAAGCGAATCGGACAACTTGATATAACGAACTCTCTGATTTAACGAGAGAAAAAAAAAGTTTTTGACCTCGCGCATAGACTGGTCCTCGTGAACTTTGAGTGTGCCACTTTGAGCTCGTCGAGCTTAGCCTCTTATATCTGTCCCGAGATCTGCATTTCTTTTTTTTTCTGACTCACTTATCCACTTTGCGCTACGTTTCTATATTGTCTACGTTGCGCATGCAAATACATTCTCTATAGTTTCACTTTTTCCCTTTCATATTTTCGATATCTTCTAAAGCTATGTTCTTGCACGCTAACGTGGAGAGAGGGAGAGATATGAGATAGAGAGGGAGAGTTCATACTAAGGGAAGGGGTTGTTCTTGTTTAGAGTGCCTGATTTCACCCGGGGGAAAATATTTTTACTCTTTTTTTCCTTCTCACGCCACGAAACTTTTTAGCAGTACAGCGGGCCTAAAATGAATCTCGACAGAAACCTCGTCGCGTTGAATCGAGACAAAAGCCGACTTTCACGTTCACTTGCTCACTCTAAAAAAAAAAAAAAAATATGCGCACTTGGCCGCGCTGCTTTTGGCTTGGACCACGAAAAAAGACCAACCCTCTCACTTCTATACCTCCATGCTCCTCCCTATTCTCCCCCTCTTCCCGATTTCCTTTTCCTTATGTACGTTATTTAATCGGTTTTCTCTCTCTCACTCAGCATCCCTCTTTTCCTCCGCATCCTGTCGACTTGATCACTAGGTGCTCAAGCGCGCGGCCGGAGAGCAGATACACCTTAAAGACCGGATCTTGATTTATTATTCACGCGGCTCGACATTAAAGCCTGATTTGGCGCTTTAAAATGACACGGTTCTCGGCGCGAAGCAAACACGTCGAAACTGGAGAGCGCACCAAGGGATAGATGCAGCCCTCTTTCCTTTCTCCTTTTCCCTAGGCTCCCCAACTTTCTCCCTCGTTTCTCTCCCCGACTTTTCCGCTTTGCGTCGCACGCGAAGAGAGGCAAACGCGGAGCTCCGTCCGCTGAGGTTAGAGGCGAACTCGCTTTCGCGCTGATATGGTCTTCTTTTGAAGATTTTTTTTATTTGTTTAACATCAGCACCAATATTTCGCCGCACTTTGGCTCTAAACCTCCTCTCCACCGCTTTTATTTTGAGCGAATTATCTGCACCACTCTTCTCCTCATGCTCCGACACTTCGTTTATGTAGGCGACGAGAGGAGCGGAATATCCTTAGCACCCTAGGTGGCGTTGCGGACAGGCTTTGCTGCCTCTTCGCTGCTCGCGCTGACGAAATAAGCACTTATTTTTCTCCTTTATTCTGTGACCTGTTAAAAAAAAAGGCAACAACTTCGTTGTCGCAGCTTTACAGTCAGTTGGTTTGCAGAAACAACAAAAGAAAAAAAGCGTACTCGAAGAGAAAGAAACGGGAAGTCGAGGAGTTTTCGGGAAATGGGTGAGGGAGCGGTAGTTGCGAAGCGCGCTGCCTGAGAACTTTGAAAGAGTCATTAGTCTGATCGACGATTGGGGATTCTATTAAACGCTGATTTGGTAAGCGCTCGAACCTTTTCTCCGCCCCCTTCTCTCTCTCATTTCCCATTCTTTGGATCTCCCTCTCATGCTCGCTCCTTTCCGCACTTCTCGCGCTTTCCCTTATACTTCCAGACTTCCCGAATTCTTTCCTCCTCTTCCTGTTTGCCTCTTTCTTTCGATCTCAGTGACGCTGCGTTCTTTAAGGCTGTTTCCGCTGTCTCCCGTTCTCCCCATTCTTTTACCCGTATTGCCCGATTCTCTGGGAAACGGAACTTTTCTTTCCCTAACCACTTTTTCCTCTCGCTCTTAAACCTAACTCGCGGCAAATGTGTGATCTTTGTTAACGCTTTTGCTTACAACTCTTGCTCTGGTCGACGCTAAGCTTCCTGTTCTCACTTCGTGTAGCACCTCTGTCCTTGTTTCGTTTCGATATAAAAAAGAGAAAAAAATACGTATAGACGTAGCTATGTTGGTTCGAACCTGGTTGCGATTTTTGTTTCCCCTGGTAACAGCATGCCGGGATTTGTACGAATTGCAGCCGCGTGACACTCCGATCGCGCCAACTCGAACGACTGTTCTCGCGATGTCTCGCAGGTAACGAGAACGAATCGTACCGTATTCCCCTCCCCTCCTCTCAACTATAGTTCTCCGGCCTGGTTTGCGGGTACTGAACTCCATGGCAGAATGAAAGAAAGAGAAGGAGAGAGAGAAGCAGCCTGTTACGCGCGGTCAAAGCCTGAACCATAAAAATGCGCGGTAACTGCGGTGGCAAACCAGTGCGAAAAGAGAACACAATCTATTGAGATTTTGTTGAATCTCGTGCTAATAGTGGAACAAAAGTCCTCGAGTAGGAGAGCGTGCTAGGCCGAGTTGTCTATTGCACAAACTGTGCACATTAGCAAGGTGTCGACAATGCGAAAATTTCATGCTGAACTCGAGTTTCGCTGATTTCGGGATGTGCCTGCTATTGGGTCGATTTAGCCGCTGAAAAACTCTGGGAAGGTGTTAAAGAATGCCATGCCGGGTCTCCAGAAGACAGTTCTGGGGAAGCTCGCCAGCTTAAATTCGTGCATTCGCCTGAAACTTCACGACCGCTTGTGAAAGAACTGTGCGAGACCGTGCTGTGTAGTCTCGAACTGACAATTCATGCTTCTCTTTCTTACTCCTGTTCTTTTCTATCTCTTTCCGTTCTATTATTTTCTCTTTCCCCCACCCCAAGTGTAGGGTAGCCAACCGAGCGAAGCTTGGTTAACCTCCCTGCCTTTCCTCTCTATTTATCTCTCTCTCTCTATTCGTCTGAGACGACTGGAGGATGACAAGCCACGTTCTTTCTTTTTTTTTGGCTGAATTTTCTTAATTTTCTCTGTTCATTCTGAATGTCCCGCAACCTTCCTGGGCCTCTAGAGGTTTTCGAGTGCCTCCGCGCGTAGAACTAGCGGTGACTCGGGCACTGCGATTCTTCAGCCACCATCGAAATGATGGGCAACTCATGGATTTGCGTATATAGACTTCGTTCTTGCAGGCTTCAAACGTATTTTTGCTTGTTATTGTTGTGTTTTGGTTTTGTTCTGAATAAAAAAAAAATGAACCGCTGTGAACTTTGCGAGCCGATTGCAATTGGTATGCTTAAAAGATCAAGGTGGTGAACCGTATAGCTGGTAAATATCCGCTTTCTCAGCTTTATACAGCACGTATCCGTGGCCACAAAAGACGTCAACATCGTCGTCCTTTCGAGCTCTCTCTTCCTCGATCATTCTTTCTGCTTCTTCTCTCCCTTCGATTGCGTGCTTCTAGTTTTGCTAAAATTTCCATTGGACCTGTGCTGGCATTAACGTCACCTCAGAATCCTAACATGACAACACCTCTCCCTTCTATCTCCTGTTCTTGATTTTTTTTCTTTTCATAACAACCTCCCAACCACTCTGCAAATCTTCGCTTGACCTTCGTGGCGCCCTCGGCAAAGCCGCTTCCACCAGGGGAAGCTTTTTTTTTTTACTTGGTCTCTATAAAGGTATATTCTCATTTCTCCCGGTACTTCATTTTACACTTTTTGTTTGTTTTCAACCTGCTCCCTTAAGCGGTATACGAAGGGACGCCGGCCTGGAGTATAGAGTCGCCACCTCCGATTTCGTTGCAAGTCCCTCCTGTGATTGTCACGCGTTCCAACAACTCCGCCCTCAACAGCATATATACAGTGACGCCTGGAGCGCCGGTTTTAGGGAGCTTACGGGAATCGAGGAAACATGATTCTGTCGCTCCTTCCCCAAAATCTCACCGCCTTCTTCGTATGCTTCTTTTTTTTTGCTCGTTTCCTTTTCTGCTGCTAGTTTCACTCATTTTGTAACATTCCTTTTTTTCCTGATGAGTTACTTTGTTTATTTTTGTTCGTTTGATTTACTACCTCGAGGTATTAGACTTGTTGATGTTGTTGCTGTAGCTTCGCACGGCCATGTCGGGGGCCACCGGTGGTGACAACGAAGACACGTTAACGTTCTTCTTCTTCTTGATCTTCGCGTCTTGAACTGCTTCGCTTTGATCGACCGTCCCCGCAAATGTGTGCACGGTGTAGTGTGGGGCACTGCTCCTTGCCGCGGGGTATTTATAGAGAGCTTTCTGGAAATTGTTTTCCTCCAAGTTCATGGCTTTGTGCGTCTGGTCTCTCTCTCTCTCTCTCTCTATATATATATATATATATATATATATATATATATATATATATATATATATATATATATATATATATATATATATATATATATATATATATATATATATATATATTGTTACGGAAAAGAAGAGACGCCGTAACGACGAGGCTGGGGATTGATTAGATATATTCCAAACCAGCGGTAATGGCGTGCCCGGTTCACCAGCGATCGAGCGGAGACAACCCTTCGTCTTCCTCGTCAGGCACACACGCGCGTCGCCCCCTAGAATATCAGTATACATGCATGTAGCATAACCCCCGGCGGCGCAAGCGCCGTCTCGGCGCATTTAGATATCAACGTCACTAGGAGAGTTGTAGGGCTTCAAGCGCGCAACATGTACAATATCGGTAGCCTGTTGTGCACATGAAGGCAATGGGGTGGCAGGACCAATTTCATATGTTACAGGCGTAACCACACGGAGGACACGGTATGGGCCTGTGTAGCGAGTAAGCAGTTTTTCTGACAAGCCAACTTGACGGGTCGGAGACCAGAGCAGTACCAAAGAACCGGGTGGAAAGTGTACGTCGCGGTGTCGTTGGTCATACAAGCGCCGTTGCTTCTCCTGAGAGGTCAGAAGGCGAGTACGGGTGATTTCGCGTGCGTGAGCGGCCCGAGTGATAGCGTCCATGGCATATTCACTGGTGGGTACTCCAGGAGACGGTATGACGGTGTCTAGAGGCAATGTTGGTTCTCGACCAAACAGCAGAAAAAATGGAGAGTAACCGGCAGTGTCATGGCGCGAAGAATTGTAGGCAAATGTGACGTACGGCAACGCGAGATCCCAGTCGGTGTGGTTGGTAGAAACATACTTAGCGAGCATGTCTGTAAGAGTTCGATTTAGGCGCTCCGTGAGTCCATTGGTTTGCGGGTGGTATGACGTAGTCAGCTTGTGTCTCGTTTTACAGGACTGCAAGATGTCGGCTATGACCTTCGACAAAAAGGTGCGGCCACGGTCTGTAAGCAGCTGCCGTGGGGCTCCGTGTTGCAAAATCACGTCCTTGAGGAGGAAGTCGGCGACATCTGTGGCGCAGCTTGTTGGGAGAGCTCGTGTGATGGCATAACGCGTGGCGTAGTCGGTGGCCACGGCTATCCACTTGTTACCCGAGGAAGACAAGGGAAAAGGGCCAAGTAGGTCCAAGCCAACGCGGAGGAACGGTTCTGACGGAATATCGAGTGGTTGAAGGCGTCCGGCGGGAAGTGTCGATGGCGTTTTGCGGCGCTGACATTTCTCACAAGCCGCAACGTACCTTCTGACTGAGCGTGCAAGCCCTGGCCAGTAGAAGCGTCGGCGTATTCGGTCGTATGTGCGTGACACACCAAGGTGACCAGCAGTCGGAAGGTCATGAAGTTCATGTAGAACTTCCGAGCGAAGGTGTTTCGGAATGACAAGCAGCAGAGCCGGTCCATCCGGCTCAAAACTTTGGCGGTATAATACACCATCGTGGAGCACGAACGAGCGATAGGACTGACTGGAAGATGGTGATTCGAGGCTCTCAATGATAGCACGCAAGGACGCATCATAGCGCTGCTCGTCACCGATGCATGTCACTTGCGAAAGGGAAAAGACGCAAGGCTCGGTGTCGGTGTCATGCATAGTGCTCGACTCAGCGACCGGGTAGCGCGACAGGCAGTCTGCGTCCTGATGTATACTCTTGGAGTCGCAGAGCCCAGCGCCCGAGCCGGCCAGTAGGATCCTTCAGTGACGTAAGCCAACATAGCGCATGATGGTCAGTTATCACAGTGAAATTAGTGCCATATAAATATGGACGGAACTTTGAGACTGCCCAAACAAGAGCAAGACATTCACGCTCCGTAATAGAATAGTTGCGCTCAGCAGCTGTGAGGAGGCGGCTAGCGTAGGCGACAACTCGGTCGTGTCCCCGTTGGCGCTGGGCTAACACGGCTCCGATTCCGTGACCACTAGCATCGGTTCGAACTTCCGTCGGAGCGAATGGGTCAAAGTGAGCCAATATGGGTGGAGTCGTCAGTAGCGTGATTAGGTGAGAAAAAGCAGCAGCTTGGTCGGTACCCCACGTAAATGTGACGTCTTTCTTCAGAAGCTCTGTGAGGGGTCGAGCGATGGATGCGAAATCTTTCAAAAACCTTCTGAAATAGGAACAAAGTCCTACACAACTCCGGACGTCTTTGTCTGACTGGGGTACAGGAAAACTGGTGACTGCACGAATTTTCTCTGGGTCCGGCTGCACACCAGAGGCGTCGACAAGGTGGCCCAACACTGTAATTTGCCGGCGTCCGAAGCGGCACTTCGACGAGTTCAATTGGAGGCCTGCAGTGCGGAATATGTCGAGAATAGCTGACAAACGCTGAATGTGGGTCTCAAATGTTGGGGAATATACAACGACATCGTCAAGATAACAAAAACATGTTGACCATTTGAACCCTTGTAGCAGAGAGTCCATCATGTGCTCAAACGTGGCTGGGGCGTTGCATAGCCCAAATGGCATAACCTTGAACTGATATAGGCCGTCTGGAGTTACAAATGCAGTCTTCGCTTGGTCTTTTTCGTCGACAGCAATCTGCCAGTAGCCGGAACGTAGGTCTATTGTGGAAAAGTATCGGGCGCCGTGGAGACAATCGAGAGCGTCATCGATGCGGGGTAAAGGGTAAACGTCCTTTTTCGTGATTCTATTCAGATGACGGTAATCCACGCAGAAGCGCCACGTGCCATCTTTCTTTTTAACGAGCACAACGGGGGACGCCCATGGGCTCGAAGAGGGTTCAATAATTCCTTTGGCTAACATCTTGGTGACTTCTTGTTGAATTATTTTACGCTCGGTGGCAGACACCTGGTATGGTCGCCGATGAATGGGATGAGAATCACCTGTGTTAATGCGGTGCTTGACGAGTGAAGTCTGGCCGAGTGGACGGTGGTCGACGTCGAATATGTCGCGGTATGAAGCCAGAAGGCGGCATAGCGCGGTTGACTTCTCAGGTTTGAGGTCCGGGGCGATCATGGAGCGTAAGGTCGCATCGAGGCACGTGACATCCTGCGAGTGATGTGGGTGCTCGGGACATACGTCTGCCGTAAAACAGGTGACTTGGTCGTCAATTAAGGGCCTTAGTGTGGCGACCGAAATTCCTTGGGGTAGCACTTGTTTTATGAAACCGAAATTGATAACAGGTAAATATGTTCGGTTAGAGGCCATGCTTACGACAGAGTGTGGGACAGTAATGTCACGCGCCAGGAGAACATCAGTAATCGGCGTCACGATATAATCACCGTCGAGCACGGGGGAGGGTGTTGCCAATTCGATGAATGTGAGAGCTTTAGGCGGTATCCGGAAGAAGTCAGTGGTGCACAAGCTGTTCGGGAGTTCAGGGTCAGAATCCGGGAGAAGAGGAAGTTCTAGGCAGAGAGTACCGGCGGCACAATCGATGAGGGCAGAATGCGTCGATAGGAAGTCCATGCCGAAGATTAGGTCGGGGGGGCAATTTTCAAGCACCGTAAATAAAACGGGAACATGGCGGCCGGCAATACTAACACGAGCGGTACACATTCCAGTGATGGCCACAGTTCCACCATCAGCGACACGGAGGGCTTTAGTTGCTGCAGGCGTGAGGACTTTTTTGAGCAGCCGACACAGATGAGCACTCATTATAGACACTTGAGCTCCGGTATCGACTAACGCCGTCAAGGAAATACCGTCCACATACACCTCAATCAAGTTCGTATCAGTGGGGAGCGTCAATGGAGGATTTGGATCATTCGCAAGCGATGCAGCACTACCTCCCGGAGCTGCATGATCTAGTTTTCCGTCCGAGAGGATCCACAGTTGACCGGCGACGGATAGCGGCGTGGTTGGGGCGATGGGGAACGGCGACGTTGAGGTGGCGGCGAACGAGCAGTGGAGCGGCTGTTGGGGATGTCGGAAGAAAGGTACACACGACTGAGCGAATACCGACGGGAGTCCTCGTATGGTCGATTAGAGGAAAATTGACTCCAGTTTGAGGGCGTCCAAGTGCTGCGGCAGTAGCGGGAGATATGGCCAACTCGGTGGCAGCGGAAGCAGATCGGCTTGTCGTCTGCAGTTCTCCATTCCGCCGGATTGCGGGATCGCGGAATAAAATGTGGTGCATTTGTTGTCATTGGTCTGGAGACGGGCCGGGACACAAAGCAGGCCACAGGAAAACCAAGCTTTGCAATTTCCTGCCTCACGACGGCTTGAATAACGGAGACCGGCGGAGGTGTTTCTGCGGCGCCATGATCGAGCGGACGTGGAGGAAATGGTGCCGGACTTGACGCCTCAAGCTCCCGTCGAACTATTCGTGTCACGCTGTCCTGCATGGGTGGTGCGGCACCGAGATCGGTGCAAGTGGATGTAACAGCCGTGTTTGGTAGCCGCGTAAACTGAGGCAGAACACGGCGGTTTTTGGCCATTTCGAAGCGACGGCATTCCTTGATAGTCGTATCTACGGTCGTGACGTTATTGTAGACGAGCAAATTGAAGGCGTCGTCCGCGATGCCCTTAAGTATGTGGCCTACCTTGTCACTCTCTGTCATTTGCTCGTCGACTTTTCGGCACAACGCGAGGACATCCTGTATGTACGAGACATACGACTCTGTTGACGACTGCACACGAGTGGCGAGTTCTTTTCGCGCTTCCATTTGGCGACCGGACGGGTCCCCAAAGATGTCGCGTAGTCGCTCCTTGAAGGTATCCCAGCTGGTGAGCTCGGTCTCATGGGCGTCGAACCAGACCCGTGGGGTGCCGTCCAAGTAGAATATTACGTTGGCGAGCATCATGGTAGGGTCCCATCGGTGTGTGTGGCTAACACGCTCGTACATACGGAGCCAGTAGTCGACGTCGAGCCCAGGTTGTGCGGAGAATGTACCTGGATCACGGGGGGTGGGCATCGTCAGGTATGTAGTGGCTGGAGCTACAGATGGAGACGCTGACAGGCTGTTGTCATTGGTAGCCATGGCCGGAGACTGAATGGTGCGGCCACTGCGAAGCTTCGTGGTGAAGACGGGGAACGTTCCACCTCCACCAAATATGTTACGGAAAAGAAGAGACGCCGTAACGACGAGGCTGGGGATTAGATATATTCCAAACCAGCGGTAATGGCGTGCCCGGTTCACCAACGATCGAGCGGAGACAACCCTTCGTCTTCCTCGTCAGGCACACACGCGCGTCGCCCCCTAGAATATCAGTATACATGCATGTAGCAATATATATATATATATATATATATATATATATATATATATATATATATATATATATATATATATATATATATATATATATATATATATATATATATATATACCATTTACAGGCACTGTTGTTCGAGTGCACCGCCGCTTCTTTAGAGTTCAGGTTTGTGCGCAGAGTAGTTCACAAACATCGTAATATAGGTAAACGTGAATGTATTACGCGTGTATAATATATGGCGTGTGTTACGCCTCGCTCCCCAGTCTCCACAATTTTTTTTGTTTTTTTTTCGCCGGAGCACAACACCGTACGTTTACGCACTGCTTACGCAGGTCAGGTGTTCCCGGTTGCCACCAGGCCCTGCAGGGGGACGCCACATCACTACCGACGGATGTCCTCGCACGTGAGTAACCATTTCTGATCTTGCACTGACTGGTCACTGCACGTAGGTCCGGAAGAGACTTAAAATGCGTGGCGGATCATTAACTACATGGAACCAATGATTTTGGCACTGATGGTTTACGCAACCAGTCGCTGTGAGAAAAAGTTAGCAGAACGTGTATTCTATGGTTGCCAGTGTAATAGACATTGTCTAAAAGCAGTTATGTTTGCGAACCCTTGCATAGAGAGATGCCTGATGTCATCAAAAAACATGAATGGTTCCTTGAGCTTTTTCACTGGTGTTTCTAATTATGACGCCCCCCCCCCCCCCCCCCCCTTTACTCTTAGCTTGGCCGTCACGTACTTCGGCCCACCAGAAAGCCACACGAGCCCTTCTACAATTCCTGAGGGCAACGTCACTGTGCGACCGCCTCTGATACCTAAACTGTGTGTGCGGTGTATGTGTTATGTGCAATGTGTCCCCCCCTCCCCCTTTACGTGTCGGCTTGGTTTCGGGATAATCAGGCAAGCTTGAAACGCAGGGAAATGACGCGTTGTCTCGGAAGTCTAGACGATTGAAAGCTGATACAAGAACATCGTACCAACACAGGGATAAACGAATACGCGTGCTTCTAGATTCGAAAGACGACATAACCGGTTGAATCGCGCGAGCTACGCCAGTTTTGCGCTTCGGCACGACTTTATGAACGCATAAGGGTGAGCATACCTGTTCGTAAGAGACACTCTGAAGGGTTCGGGGAGGGGGGGTGACGGGGACGTGAAATTCTATCAGATCGTCAGTGACAGCGAAAGCATTAACTGACTCTTCAGATATAGTCATCAAATATCACGTTGTACCAACATTACAACATGCCAACATGTACCAACATGCGGTCCCTCTTTGCTGAACCATTCACATTACCAGTAAAAAGTTTGACTAACAAGACATTTGGATGCGGAATCCTTTTTGTTTTAGGATGGCAACGCCTTTTTTCAAATATTCTTTCTTCCTCCACGAAGTCTCTGAACAAAAGTTAACTGAGGAGGATAATAAAGTGTCTAGAACAATGAATAACTTCTCGTAAGCAAAACATTGCCGTTAATAACACTCTCAGTATTTAACGTAATTTTGTTTTGAGTGTGTTAATTTTCCTCCTGTTTCTTTCTTTTTTCCCTCAGTTCGACAGCAGCGCCTTTTGTGGTTGTTTACGATGGCGGCGTCCTTAACGTCTGTGCGTCTAGGAAAGAAAAGGAACAACGATACAGTGTTTCTTCGAATGCATTAGGAAACCGGGGGCAAAGATCTTAGCTTCGCGAGCAACAACAACAAAAAAGATATGCATAGGCCGCCCTTGCGCAAACCAGCTCCCAGCTGCAGTTCTTCGATTGGAATGCAAATTCGGGATTAACATTTCCGTTTTTCTCACTGGCAAACCCGACCTCTACGTGATGGCGAAAAATACAAATCGAATAAAAACTCGCCGCAGGACCGAGAATTGAATATCCCTTGCTGTTTCCTGGCGATAGAGGGGGTGTTTTTTGCCTCCGGCTAGCACTTCGTATGAACTTTGCGTCTTCACTCGGTGCTGGGCAAAACGCCTTTGTTGTTGACTTTGAGTCCGCAAAATTGTTTTTTTTTTCTTGCTTATGTGTTTTCATTCCTCAGGTCATGTTTCCCGGGTGCGGGTATATTCACCGCGTTGTCGGTTTCGTGGCTTCGAAATTCGTGCATTACGAATGTGTGGCCCCCGAAAAGTAGGTTACGTAAGGTTAAATGAAAATTTTCGATTTCGGCTGACGCGTTTGGCGTTGCGAGCTCTTGTGCGCGATTAAATTCTGGTTTCTTCATTTTTTTTGCATACATTTGTCTTCTCTCGTTTTCTTACGCACATTGCTTTGAAGACATCGTATTTATAGCTTCATTCGTTTAGGTGCACGAAAGTATTGACGTTTAACTGACATTGCGCGGGGTCCGCTTTGTTTATGTGCTTCAACATCTACCCGTTTTTCTTAGTGTGATCCAGTTCCCTGCACGACGGCTTTGAAAATGTATCTCGAAAGCTATTTATGTAAATGAATTTACGTCAATGTTGGATGCCCGCCTGAAACAATCGTTGCTAAAGCTTTTCATCGGAGTGTTTTTCATGTAACGGTGTACTAGACGAAAACTTTCAGCATAGCCAAATCGTGTGGTGGGTTATTGGATGCTAACCGCGATATATATGCCTTAAAGGTTTTGTTTGTGTATTACCATCGTTTACATCGTGGTCTGATAGTTCTAATCGACATTGTCTAAGAACAAACAACGACCTCTTAAATTCACAATTGTTTGTGTGTAATGTTTTCGTTTCAGTTAAAAAATTTCGCGCGACTTCTGCAACTCGGATTTTAACAAGTGTTCAGGCAGTGTAACATTATTATAACATTTAACGTATGTCGCCTTCGCGACTTGCGTCAACGGAGGTCTCAACAGCAAGCCTTACTTGACACATGACAGCCTCAATGTTGTAAATTGAACCTGAAAGCCGCGGAATTTCAGTAACGTATTAGAAAGAATCGTTTAAAAAAAGTGCGTATGAGCATTTGCTACGTAATATGTAATACCTAATCTCAACGAAGAAAATGAGTCAATTAATATATGTAACTGGCCCGAATCTGTGGGACAGATACGTGTATAAATAATGTGTTTTGGAGATTGCTCTGAGCTCTGTAATAGGATACGTACATGTGAAACTTGATAAATATTAGTAATAAATTTTTATGACACGGAAGTATATTATAGTTACTACGCATTAGTTCAGAAACGGCAGATAGCCCCATAATACTCAACGTTTTATTTTGTTTGTTATTGTCGTAGTTTCGAAACCCACGACCATCGTTTACCGTAATATAATAATATGTTTATGCACGCAGTGCTGCATGTTTCAGAATGACCTTCGAAGCTGCTAGCTCACTGTTCAGACTGATGCAGTGCCTCAAGAAAGAAAGGAAGATGGAGAGAGGGAAAAAAGAAAGAATGAATGAAATAAAGAGAAAGAATGAATCAATGAAACAAAAACAAAGAAACAAAGAAAAACAGAAAGAAAAAAGAAAAGAAAGACTAGAAAATAAGAAAGAAAGAAGAAAAAGGAAGAAGCTGGTGAGGAACAGTGTTTCAGCTTTATTATCGTGAAACCTGGAGAGGGGAGAAGCATGTAGTCTTCTTCTTCTCTACGTGCCCTGTTTCGGTTCCCTGTGGCATGTAGGGAAGGGTTTTTCACCTCCCCCAACTTGTCGGCTATTTGATGGGCCGACTGTAGCCTTCTTCATTTTGAATGGTATACGGTGGCGAGGAGTGATATTTACGTCATGTATTTCTGGGGCGCTCAAGCGTTTTCACGATGGACTGACTACGCGACACACCGGGACGACATTGACGATGAGCCCCGCCGCGGCGGTCTTGTCGCTAAGGTACTCGGTTCCGGCTGCGACGGCCGCATTTCCGATGGAGGCGGAAATGTTGTAGGCCCGTGTGCTCAGAATTGGGTGTGCGTTAAAGAACCCCAGGTGGTCGAAATTTCCGGAGCCTTCCACTACGGCGTCTCTCATAATCATATTGTGGTTTTGGGACGTTAAACGCCACATATCTATACATCGGCGACGAGAAGTCGAGACCCTGAGGTGCTTCGCCACGTAATGATTCCGTCGTCATTGCATAACAAACTTAGTAGACCTTGCGTCGTTGTGATGCCATGATATCATGCGACGTCATCTAGTGAAGTTGTACTTTACGATGGACCGTGACGACAGGGAAAGCCGACAAGCCGAATGCCTACGATGGTTCACACCTGAAAGGAAAAAAAAAGAAGAGAGAAAGCGATAGAATAAAGAGAAAAAAAAGAGAAATTCAATGGTTTCAAGTTGGAAGATTACGTCTGAATTCCTTCTTTTCGTGATGTGATAGAGAGGGAATTCCCGAACTCAATCGCTAAACAGACCTCCATTTCTGAAGCGATCCTTCATTTAGGGAAGCTTGATTAGTTCATTGCGCGTGTGTTTAGAACGAAGATTGGACAGTCCCCTGGTCTTGATGCATGCAGCTTGCGCATGTAAGCCTAGTGAGTGAGTGTGTTTGTATGTGTGTGTGCGTGTGTTTAAGATGGGGTGAACAAAGGAAGGAAATTTCGTTTCCCACAACAAGGGTGTCTATGCAGGCTAGTTGGTATTTCATTGCAATAATTGAGTGTAGCGTCGCGTGAAAAATGTTAAGAAGTAGTAGTTGACAGGAAAGAGATGCGTGCGCCTCTTTCTTGTCAACTACTTCTCACAATTTTTTACGTGGCGCTGCACTCAATTGTTTCACCCAAGCTTTACGAAAACTGGCAATCAAACTATCGGCAGAAAACAGCGGAAATGACTCTCTTACAGAGAGATGAAACAAAGGTTAGTGATATTTTTGATCACATTAAACGCAACGACTTGCTGAAATCTATAACTTGCAATCTGACTACCTCTGGTAATGAACTCAGCCTACCTGGTTACGCCCAAGCAGGTCCACTCACCAAACAATAACGAGAAACGAATACAACGATGTGACTTGCAAAGGGTACGTATTACGAGGAACAGAAAGAAAAACTAAAAGGAAAAAAAAGACCTTGTTAGTTTGCGTGTTGCAAGCTGATGGATCTCCGAATTCGATTTATCAATAGCCAAGCTCGTTTTCTCAGTTATTTAGTTTTTGCGGGAAAGTCACTAATTAAGTTACTCGCTTTCGACATACCAGATAACTCGTTGCATAACAGGCTTCGTTGTAATCGCGTTTGACATTACAAACTTTCACGCGTTACAATTACATCACCGTTTCGTTAACCAATGCTTGTTTTTTTTATGTGGATACTGCGTCGGAAGGCGTCTAATAAGGTTGATTCAGGCCACCACCATATGTTGCGTCATGTTTTTTTTTTCTTTAATAGACAACAATCTGAATGTAGAGCACCGCCAGTGCTTTCGCGGTCACATTCACACCGGCGGTCGTCGGGAACTCGATTATTTGAAGCTAAAAAGATCACCATAAATGAACGTTATAAATAAAAGGGGCCACGGGAAAGACGAGAAGGATGACGCGTTTATTGTTATGACGTCACGACAGAAGACCAAAAAAAAAATCACGAAGAAAAGTCGCCGGGCGTTAATGCGGTGGTTTTCGAGAAGCTCGGAGCAGATTAATCGCCCCGCGGTATACGACGGCTCCTTCCCTTATATATATACGCGGTCACTCGTGTTTGGGGGGTGAGAGGCCGTAATTGGCGATTAATCAAGAGAGCCGGCGTGAGATGGGATCTTAATTAATCACCCTTATAGCCTTCCGTCGTGGGCGTTAAGGCACTGGACGCGTTCCTCTCCCAGAGTATTAGGCAAGGCGATGCTTCCTATCGCATGCATTCACCTCTACATACAAGATGAAGGTGCACCGGGGGGGGGGGGGGGGGGAATCTCTTCTCTCTCTTTCCTAATCCTCGCAGGAAATGACCGCGCAACTGAATGCATTCTAAGCTGTGATGAGTGTGGCAATCGAATCGTCCGAATAGCCGTACAAGTCGTCCTCGCAAATCGACGGCGAATTTAGCGTTTTCCTTACACCTATATCGATTCTATTGCGTGCGGCATGAACATTCAGCTCCGGATTGGGTAAACGCCCGACTCAGTTGGCCGACCCTCGGGTGTCCAAAGCCCGCTGCGGTGCCAGGTTATTCAGTCGGAGACAATTTGATCGGTTCTTTTTGGTTTCTTTCGTTTTCACCGTTCACGGGGTCGGCGTTGTGTGAGACGAAGTGGTCTGGATGGTGTCTCCATCTGGCTTCATTCTAATTGTGTAATTAGGATGTTACTCATTAATCTTCGTGGCCGGGCGCAGCGTCCGTGATAGTGGCGTCGCAAATCGCGTTAGGACTTATTTCCAAAGACGCTGTTGAGAATTGCGTAACGCTTTCCTTGCGGACGTGACAGTTTCGGTATTACATAACATCGAACGGTATGCATGCAACGTTGGGTATGCGCATTTGCTTGCTATGTATTTGATACTGCTTACCGTTGTTTGTGATTGTTTTCCCTCGTGTTTATACACATTTTGTTCGGAGCCGTGGAGTGCTTCTCTGTGTTAGTTTTTCCTGTAAAAATGATTTATCAATGGCACAGAAAGTGTATTGCGTTTGCACTCTAGATCAGGCAGAGGTGGACACAGGTGGACGCTTAATGCAGAACGCGTACGCCTTTGCCTATTTTTTTTTTTTTTTTTTTTTTTTTTATTGGCGCTAGTATGCCCTACGGCATCAGTTAAATAAAAAGGAAAAGTTTTGTTTCCTGTATGAAGGCCAGGAGTTGTCGATGCAGTGGACCGTGCGTCCAGCGCGTCAAGTCAGGTGGTCGGCCGGGGTGGTGGTGAAGGCCGCGTAGGTGGCGAGTGCGAGCCTGGTGAAGGCCCGGGCAGGTTCCCAATAGGTGATCAAGCGTTGCCTCTGTGGCCTTTGCCTATTCAGCACTCTAAAATATTTAGCTAAAACATCAGATTACGTAGATTTTACTTGCGTGTACATTAGGGGCACGATGCATGCCCTCCCTCTATTGTGTGTATGTACTTGCTGTGCATGTAACCAAGGCCGAAAAGAGCGACGATTCATTGGACAAATGAACTTATTACCGTATCTGCTCGTGAGAAGACGTTGAAAGTTCGTAAGCTACGACGTAATGGTTGCAATCCGTTTAGCACAGATACCGCCCGCGAGGTGTAAGAACAAGGAAAGGAAAGTGAATCACTCTTGACGTACACGAATAGCCCGACTCGGCAGTGCTGAGGTGATTACGGAAAGATGTTCCCTGTCTCCTCTTCGTGCTGAAATTTAAGCGTGCACGGGCACGGTGAAGCACAGACAAACGAGCGCCGAACTCGTTTCACGAAAGCGCACGTCATTAGAATCACAAGATGGACGATTATTCTAGGTTCTCATTGTACTTGCGAGTAGGCGCTAGTGACCTTCGATAAAAGCCTCTCTTAAAGACTTGATAAGTGAATCGTGTGAAGTATCCGTTTTTCCCCGGTTCTCGAAATCTTGCACAAAAAAGGAAAGAAAAAACCCGATTCGCTTCCCGTAGAACATTCCGTCTTATTCACGACTCGTCGTCTTTCGTGCACAAAACACAATCGCCCCGTATAGTGAGATATACACGGAGCCACTCATTCGCACCGAAAAGCAAAAATGACCGAAGAAGACCAGAATAACAATGAAAGTGGCGCTGATAATCGCCATGCCCCACCAGTTTGATAGATTACCTCGTATTCCGCAATGCGGATGGCACGCGAAACTCGCTAAATTGTTTCTTTAGGGGAGGAAATAAAGAAGAGGAAGAACGACCGGAGAAAGATTCATTTCGTTTCCGCGTATACATAAGTGAGGTAGTACCGAAGTCGGCCATATTCGTGGGCTCTTGCCTTGGCAGTAGGCTAACAGCGCCCCCTCTCCAAGCCTACGGCAAAAGAAACAACGAGAGAGATGCAGGAATTACAGCGGAGACGTGAAAGCGCGGCAGAATGAGAGGGCCGCGGGTAATTCGTCGTTGTCGGCAGACGGGCGAACGATGAATCGAGCCTCGTCTGACACGTCTTCCATAACGCTCCAGGGATTACGTCTTTTTTGTTCGAGGTGGCGCCGCACTGCGGTAAGAGGAGGAGGCACTCGGAGAACGATGGTTGCATTGAAAGGAGGCACCGCGTGCGCGCGTTTTGCGTGGTTTTCGCGCGCTTTTTTTCTTCCCTCCGAGACGTGGCTCCGGCTTTGGCTAGGGCTGTCTGCAAGGCTGGCGCGTGCCTCTGTCTTGCGCAAGAGGCGTCTTTCGTGCGTGGGCGTGTGGCGGCCGGGTTCGTTTGATTGATTTGAAGAAGGCGCGCCGCGCGGGTTAGCTGTTTGGCCTGCGGATGAGTGCCGCGGGTCGAAGTCTTCTCGAACCTCTGGACGAAACGTGAGTTGCAGGTAAAACAAAGAGTAGCGGCAACGTGAGGGTCACGCGTTGCTGGCGAGCAAATATAGGACCTGCCGTTTTTGTGCTCCCATTTGTTGGGTCTTCCGCGTTGTTACTCCTGGTGACGGTTTAGCGATGCGCCCTCTCCGTGGCGTTCATACCACGTTAGAGAGTCTGCGCTCCATGGGTTCCTGATGTTGAGCGTCTGGAGTATGAGTTCCTTCTGTGTACATTCATGCGTTTTTTTGCATGTGTGCTTGTGTAATTCAACAAACATAATGGTCTTATAGGGGATGTCACGACAGGACGATATTATGCATCACTCGAGAGGACGCCACCGGTGTCGACAGTCAGTTTTCGCATTTGATGAAGTGTTTAAGGCTTCCGCCTTCTTAAAGAAAGAAAAAAAAAGTGTAGCTTGCACTGCAGACGCAATGCTAAAAAAATGGCAGACCTGATAGGCACCTACAAAATCCTGCTTACTGTTGTGTTGCTAAGTATAGTTAATTTTCTCATTGTTTCTTGCGCTATTTCTTCGTCCTTTTGTCTGTATTTTGTATGTCTGTTTTTTATCTACCTATATCTACCCATATTTTTTCTTTCCCTGTTCTTTTCTTAATCTGTTGTCAAAATGCTAGAAGTGCGGAATCAAAATGCTAAAGGTTTGTGCGCTCAGACGTAGGTGCATTTCAGTTACTCCAATTGGTCGGAATTTCCAAAGTGTTTTCACTAAAGCGTCCCTCACAATGGTATCGTAATTCTGAAAGGCAAAGTACCAACAATTATTATCATTCTTTCAGTGGTGTTAGATGAGACGGAGTCTCGAACTGCGTATTGTTACTGCGAATTGCACGAAGCCTTGCTCCGTGCTAAAAGCTGAGCAACGGTGCCGTAATTTGCAGGAACACGTTCTGTACTCCACCCACTCCGAGAGTTTGGCGAGACCTTTTCTATCCTAGATAATACTGCATCGCAAAAAAACAATAAAACGAACCAATCAAGAGCTGAAAGCAGACCTCGTGGAAACATTCTATCACTATTTTTTTCTTTTTTTTTCCTTGAGGACGGCCAACCCTAGAGCGGATCTTCCCTCGTAATGTTCCCTTTCCACGTCATCGATTTTCGATTGGCGAACACTGGTTTCGGGTTTCCGTCTTCCCCAAGCGAAATATCTTCCCCACTGGTCGCTTCACTCGTGCGACCTTTACTTTGCATGCTCAAAAAACACGTGGCTAAGAACGAGCCTCTGGCACGCTGCTTTCTGGTTTCCAGAATTCTTCTGCCTATAGGTCCAGTCATCTGACATCCGTCCTCTGCATTTCCGATCCTTAGGCTGCGGCTGCAGTCATGCAGAATCCCCGTTCCCCATTAGGGAAGTGTGTTGGGTAGCACGGTTGCAACCAGCGCCCCCCCCCCCCCCCCCCCCAAACGGTGGTAACCTAAAGGATAACATATTTAGCAATGAACGGAAAGAAGACGTGGTTGATCCCTCCGCCATTAAAATACGTACAGCACGAAATTAAAACGTGTCGTCATAGATGTAGTTGAATGTCTACTTTAGATAAATATATGCCCCTGTATAACAAATGGCAACTTAAGTACACTTTGGGCGCGTACACTTCGCCACGAGTGTCACTGCGCCCTGTCACACGGAAAAGTTTATTTTTACTCACTGCAAAGCACACTTGCCGTCAAGTGTGTTCCCTAACGTCACTTCGCTGCGATGAAGGACGTAGCCTCGGTACCAGTTGCTTGCCCCGCCGCGGTGGTCTAGTGGCTAAGGCACTCGGCTGCTGACCCGCAGGGCGCGGGTTCGAATCCCGGCTGCGGCGGCTGCATTTCCGATGGAGGCGGAAATGTTGTAGGCCCGTGTGCTCAGATTTGGGTGCACGTTAAAGAACCCCAGGTGGTCTAAATTTCCGGAGCCCTCCACTACGGCGTCTCTCATAATCATAGAGTGGTTTTGGGACGTTAAACCCCACATATCAATCAATCAATCGGTACCAGTTGCTTGCACAGAAATCTGCTGTTGCCTTAAGCGGTGCTCATACTATTTCTAAACCATTGTTACCAGTCACCTACGCTCGTCATACAGTCATGTTATGCCACAATAGCTTTGGTATTGAGGTGACGTCAACATAAGTAATGCCTTGTCTATTAGGACACCCATCAGCGTCTTCGAAATCCCATCTAATATAAATGGCAAAGCAATGAAGCCGCTGTAATGCTTTTTAGGGGCGAAGCTCTTTATCGCGGCACCTGTTCGTCCCTCGTAGCTGTCGTAGTGTGCAACAATTGTTACATTTTGACCTCCAAGGTGGTGCCGGTGGGAGATTTTTTCTGTGCGTTATTGAACAATAACAAGTAGTGCTCAATGTACATGCCAATGGCTGTTAATGGGGAAGAGACAGGGGCATTCAGCTTTTAGTTTACGCGCACGCTGCGATCCACATTAGCAGCCATTGGCATGTACATTGAGCACTATCTGACAAGAAAGGGTTGCTACGTTATACTCGCTGGGTGTAACCTCCTTAGTTTTAGAAAGGTTTAGCGAGCGTTGAGCCGTAGTGCCATGAATACAATGAACTAGTATATACCATGAACTCGAGGTGGTTAATGGTGGGAAGTAGATACGAAGCGCAAGCCGTAAGAAAGTAAAAGCCGAATTCTCCCGTCTCTCAGTTCCCATTAGCAGCCATTGGCATGTACATTGAGCACTATCTGACTGAAAAAGTTTGCTACGTCATACTCGCTGGGCATAACCTTCCTTGGTTTTAGAAAGGTTTAGCGAGCGATGGGCCGCAGTGCCATTAATATAGTGAACTAGTATATACCAGCAACTCGAGGTGGTTAAAGGTGGGAAGTAGACCCGAAGCGCAAGCCGTAAGAAAGTGTGCGTGTGCCATCTCTCGTTTAGTCCTTGGAATGTCCGCTGGATGGCGGTGCTTCTGTATGGGGAATATATGATCAAAAGATGCGAGATGGTGGTACTGGGAGTGTTGAATAGATGGACGAACGGACACACAGATAGATGCATGGATGGACGCATGAACGGACGCAGGGGCGGATGCATGGACGAACGCAGGGACGGACGCACGAACAGACGCATGCACGGACGGTCACACAGACAGACGCATGGACGGACGGAAGCAAGAATGAATTGACGGACGAATGATTCGCCCCACTCTGAATGATTCGCCCCAAGTGGGCAGTGTTTTCAGTGTTAGCGTCGCACTTGTTTAGCCACCTGTTTGTAACGTTCGCGAATTTTAAATAAGGTATTGCGTTACTTGCAGAAAAAAGTCTCCTTGCTTGTCACAGAGGCGTAGATTTTCGAACTAAACGCACACTCTAAGAAAAAAGTCACCCAATTAACTTGCCCCAGAGTGGCTACCGAAATGGAAGACAAGCCTCTTGCCGCTGGGAACTATGCGGCTTCATAGTGAAGTGAAATGAACTCTATTTGGCGCGTTCGCCAAGTTAGTAGTGATGTGCACCTTGCTCGCCATCTGGAAACGCCGCTGCCTAGCAGAGGCGAGGCGGACACCCACGAGAGCGGCTTACCCAACGGCGTCCCGCGTCCGAGAGATGGTCTGGCGACATCTCTCGGAACAACTTGAGTGCAGCGGCGAGGAGAAGTTTCTGTGCCGCTGGCACACACGGTTTTTTTTGATGCGGCAGGGCAGGCTACAAACCCCGGTCTCCCCCTTCTAACTCACGGATTTCCGCTTTCTAAATATCTCTTCCTTGCTTTATTCTGTAATGATATAACTTTGTATAATGATGTCGCGAGTGCTTTTTTCGGCGCAGTCTGGGTTCACTGGATCTCCACTTGTCAATCTTTTTACTTTCAATTGTTCAATCACGCACATTGATAACAGTGTATTATGATGTCGCGAGAGCCTTCCGGCGCAGTCTTTGTTCACAGTTTAATTGCCCCTCCAACGGGCACTCTGTTAGTATAGATATGAGTTTCGAGGTGTTCATGTGACCTCGATCGATGTAATCTTACATAGATGTACTCGCCAATAAACATTCCCTTTGTGGAGTAATCTGTTAATGCCTACATCCAAACCAATGCCTTTAGCGGGACGGCTCGGTGCTCTCCCATAGTTGAGTACGAAGTACTCGAAATCGTTAACCACTTTTTGTAAACACACTGGCCCTCCTATAGGGGTCGGCCACCGTTGCTTGTGTTCTTCTTCTTCTGTGCTGAACTTTGTGGCATGTAACGCCGGGCACTTCCAGAGCACGTGGGCGAGTGTGCAGTTGTGTGCCTCACAACTAGGGCATTCTGGAGTTATAGCAGTGCCGATGGTCACATGTTTGCTCTTGGGGCGGCTCACTGCTTTCCCATAGGTGATTATGGAGATAATTAGAACGAGAGGCATTTTGTGAACAATCCACGCATCTCCACTAAGTGAATTATGACGAGTTATACAAGCTATAGGTCCTAAGGTCCGTAATTTACGTTGAACTTGCCATGTAGTATAAGGTGGACGGATGAATGGATGCATAGCCGGAGAGATGAACGGTGATGGTCATCATGTATTGTGCTGTCATATACTTGATTTATGCATTATCGTGAGCATTATGAGCTCAAACATTCGAGCGCGTGGCAAATAGCCTCGAACCCTACATGGACTGATCGTAGCGGCCGCTTTCAGAAACTAAGTGGAAAGGGCGGCGCATTTCTTGCTGTTGACACTCCCGCCTGGACATTGTTGCCGCAAAATGCAGCTTATAGCATGTCTTTGGCTGCTGGCGGTGACATGACCTGACATCATCGCGTACAGCCACAACCAATCAGGGTATGCAGCTAGCTACAAAGATGTAGGCTGTGACATATAGCCTGCCGGGATGCAGGGGTCATGCTTTTGTTGCATCTAGGTGGTGTGCGCCGAACATTTTGATGCGCGTCTTTCACTTTTGCTTTTGGCGCGTTTTCTTTTAGTGTTATCATTGCTAGCGGCCGATGGCACGTGATTAGTTTCAGTTTTACAGCAACAATCATGCGGGAGTGCCAACCGTCAGCGGAAGAGCGCCCTCCTCTCCCCCTACTGTTACGGCAGCGCCATCCACGTATCGCGTTATCTTGGTTTTTAAGCCATTGGCCTCGCGTCTTCGCGCTCATATTGCCCATGATAGTACATATAGTCAGCTTTTATGCAGATGTTTTTTGGAAACTGTCTCGGTCGTGTTATAAAGCGTGTCCGATTGACTGCAGAAAACTTCAGCAACGTCTTCGTCGTTTCCTCGTTGAAAGCTCCAACGTTCCGGCACTGCGAAATTGAAATTATCGGAAAAGCGCCATGGTCATCGAGGTGTGCTGTTCATCGAAGGTTCCTTAGATCTGTTGCCTCTGGAGGATGCAGTGCGGGCAATGACACATGACGTGCGTGATGGTTTCCTCGCTGCCACAGTAATCACAGGCAGTACTATTCCAGCCATTCCGGATCGGCACGCAAAACTGTTCATGAACGACACTCCAAACCACCTGCTGGTACAGGACTGTTGTTTCGGATCGGTGAAGTTGAAACGACGAATTCAGACGGTGGTGGTGGGTATGGGGGAAACTAGAAGTGTTGTTTCACATTGAATGCGTCTCATGCAGCGGGAGCGAGTGGATATTTTAGACCCTGAATAAGTTCTTTATAGTGAAGTTGCTTCTTTCACACCACTTTCATAAGCATTCCTTGCGGAATTATCCGCATGTTTATACCGTCGACGCCACAATGCCGTGGAAGCCACCGAAAAAGTCATGTCGTGCCTTTTGTATTTTAGCTCCTGATATGTTTTCTTTTTTCGAATTTCCGCTACAGGTTGTTCTTGTGCACCAGGACGTGAAGCTGATGACAGGCACGGTAGGGCTGTCTTCGAGTCTCTAAATATGCCCCATTTGCGTGGTGACCCCCGTTCAATCCATCGAATGCACTGTGGCGCGCCGCAAGCTCCACAGCTGTCGATCTAGTTCTACGACACGCTGTAAAACTTAAGGTTTCGGCTTTATCTGAGGGAAAAAAAAAGACAGATCCTGCGAATCCCCTGACCAGGCTGTCGATATATACGTGTAGAGTTTAATGCGATCTACGTATTCATCGTGTAGCATCAGCATAGAAAGCTGCTATAAAGCTATTGATGAGAAGTAACCTTTACGGAAGTGCCATAAATGGCACTTACTCCACTCCGGCTTGCCCGAAGAAAACTGGCAGTCTTTAAATGTAGTTTATTCATTCGTTCACAGAACGAACAGGAAGAAAAGCACACACAAACAGGCCCCGAAAATGAATGTTTCTGCTGAAAATCTGTCAATGTTAAGGAAAAGTAAAAAAAAAAGCAGACATACGCTGTATGATAGACAAATTCTAGAGGAGATAACGTCGTAGAGTACCGACTTGGACAAGCCCCGACGACGCATCAGCCGTTACACCTTCTAAAAACAAGCCTATGATAAAACATGTCATGGTTCTCTTTTTATTGCCATTATCTCCTGCTCCCTTCTCCTGGTATGGAATTAGCTCTTGTATTTCATCTTCTAGTTTTGCTTTATATTGTCTGCTTTTTAGAATAAAACATCATTCAACAGCCAGGGACTGTTTGTGTATTCTTCACCTGTTTGGCATTATCGTTCGTTTGCTTTGTTACACCATAAACCGTTACAAACTGGGCAAGCTTATACCGCGCCTCTGCGCGCTGTGCGTGTTAACTTGAACACTTCATTTCTTATCCTTTCTAATCATGTTATTTCATACATATTCTATCGGTTACGCCCTTTTTCCCCCTTCTCACGTGTAGGTTAGCCAACCGAGCCAAGGCGTGGTTATACTCCCTTCCATTTTCCTGTTTTCTCTCTCTTTCTCTCTGTGTGCGTGTGTGTCTGGTAATCGCCATCGTTACCGATCAACCATCGTAGAAAGAACAGTTGATTTTAATCATACAGAGAGCACATCACAGACAAAAGCGACCAAGGGACTTCTAAAGTGGCAGTGATGCCTCGTACCACGTGAACGTGGTGGACGTGGGACGTACTGCATGTTAGTGTGTGCTGTGTCATCTTTCTCTCTTTTCCCACTATTTTCTTTCCCTCTTTCAATCTTCCCCTCCCAATTCTCGCGTGCAGGGTAACAAACCGGCTCACACTGGACTGGTTAACTTCCCTAGCTTTCCACCATTTCTTCTTCAACCGCTGCACTCTTTCGTCTTGGCTCGGTGATGGCACTGCGTTATACGCTGTTTCGCACTCGAACGTGGGCTGGGAGCTGTACTGACACGAGTTCTTGCAGGCTTCACCGGCGATCGTTGCTGCTAAAAAGGCGAGAAGAATGGACGGTGATTGATTGTTCTTGAAGGGGTCCGGCGAGCCAGTCGTCGAGGCAGATGGCAGAAAGATCGCGGGGTCAAGAAGGATGGGGCTGAGACAAAAGAAAAGCTCTGAGACCACCGCCGAGACAGAGGTCGAGGAGGGAAAGCGCGCGTGTCCTCGGAGAGAAAAATTGTATTAGCGGCGTGAAACGGTCAAGATCGGCTCGCTGGAAAAGTTTCTCGCTGCGAGTGAAGATAAATTCTCGTCGTTTGTCTCGGGCACTCATTACCGCCTTGAACGAGAGTGCCAAGTGTCTACGGATGGAAGGAGAGAAAGAGTGAGAGAGTGAAAGACTGTAAATGGGCGATTCGTTTTCGGCGCGTATCGCATAGTTTCGAATTTAAGATTGTACCGAGCAGAACGGATGGCGCAGGTAAAAGCATTCCGCATGCGAGGGGACGTGACAGCACATTATATATACTGCTGACGGTTGCAAATTTCAATAAGCGTTAGCTTCACCCACATATATCGTCTTCTCGCGCCAAAACAAGTTGCACGAAAGTAACTTTTATTCTAGCAGCATAAGCAACTGACTTCGTACTCTATTGGTTAGGGTGCCTAAATGCAATGCGGCAAAAGCCACGTCATCACTTGTATGCGTTTGGCTAAGACAACTCAAAAGTGAAAGCCAATTTAGAGCGTAAGCTACACCGGCCGAGGTTGAGCGGTTTCGCGTGGCTTGTCGGGAGTTGCGCTGCGCATGCCCGAGGAGCAGTGACGTCACGTGGCTCTCAGCTGGCGCACGGAGAAGGCCTGGAAGCGTGTAACTATATAGAGGGCTGGCGTTTGACTCTCATGAGCTCGCTCGCTAGTCCTTCCGTCCGTCGTTACATCCATATATCCATCCATATAAACATCCGAGAGGTTCACCCGTCAGTCGGTTAATCCATCCATGTGTCCGTTCGTCCGTAGCTCACGCTACGCATATTCTGGCATAGCCGGGCTAAGCCACTGTTAAGGGTTTTTTTTTTTTAATTTTTTGGGCTGCCCTAATAGAAAGTTTTCTGTAACCAACGTGGTCTTGCACTGCCTCCGGGATCGGAGACAGTACTGGAAGCCTCGCGCACATCGTATGGTTTCGCAGGGCCTGCTAGATTGGTGCCACGATGCCCAAGTTATCTCATGATTGGGCTTATGGCGTGGTCGCTCCGCTTTATGTCATTTTCCGAGTGGAGAGGTAACCATTTATAGCTGGCTTTGAAAAGTAATTGTGAATTTCAGGTCGCGGTGCCATGCTATAATGGCTCGCTGGCGTGTTCTCATGAGCCCCGACTACTGATCGGCGCTGTTTCGTGACCATGCTGAAAAAGTGTTGCATGACCCCTGTAAACGCCACTCGGAGGACAACACCCTGCTGGGGGCCCTCAGTGTGCCTTCGAACGTCGAGCATTAAGTTGTTGCAACTTTCCAGCGGCTGTGCTTAAGTTTTCTTTTTTTTCTTCCACGTGATGAATTAAGCGGCAAGCGGAGGCCTAACAACGTATCGGCGCTGCCATCAGCACTTATCTAAAGCCTGCTCCATCGCGTGGAGGGCGCCACCAGCGCAACGATAAGAGAGCCATCTACCGTCAGTCGCTGGAAAAGGATCGAGCGCTAGATCGCCGTTGCTTAACGCAGCGTTTTCTGTTCATGATCGGTTTATTTCGTCGGCTGTTCTTTTTTTTTTCTTCTTCTTTCTTCGTTCGTCAGCTAACTCGTGTAGAGAAAGAACACATCGCTGAGCGACGAAAGCGCCGAATAGATGAACGAAAAAAAAAAAAAAAAGGACAGCGTAAAGGAGAGCCGATTTGGTGTTCAATCGCTCTTTTTTCCGTTCCACTTGCTCCCAATGCTGTCGGTGTTTTATCTTTTTCTCATCCCTCAATACGTTGAATGCGGGTCTTCTTCGATCGTTTGCATTTCGCCTCCTCCTCTCGCACATTCTCTCTGCCGCGTATCTTCTCTCTCCAGCGTTGCTTTTTCGCACGTATACCTATTCTCGCTGTTACTTGGCCTTCGTCGCCTGGTAGCTTTTTGCAGTCGCTAGCTCTGTTCTTACCTATACCCGCTATCGCTTTCTCGTTGCGCGCTAACCTCGTTATTTTTTTCTCTAGTTTTCAAAACGTATCGATCGCATTGGAGCTGCGCTGTGCACGGTTTTTCCGTCATGTTTATTTTTTCTTGTTTTTTTTTCTTGATTCTTCGTGCATGAGGATGACCTAAACCAGTTACAATCTATATTGCAATGTAGGCGCTGCCCACAGCCGTTGTGGTGCCTCGAACAAATGATTTTGATAGATGCGCCATCCAATTGCATTTGCTCGTTGCCACGACGTCACACGCCTTATGCGCATTCCCGGCAGGTCATTTTCTTTACACAAGCGCATATTCGTATCGCCATTTTCGGTCAAGAAAATTGTAGTTCGGGACAAGGTCTAGCGAACATTCCCGGATTAATTCTCACGGAAACACGAATTTAAATGGGTATGGTGAAATTTAAATCGCAAATGCTCGCAGTAATTACATTACCACCGAAAGAGTGCTTACGGTTGCAAGAGAAGCCACGTAGCCAGGCTCTCTTGTACAAATGAACCGCAGTTCTGGGGGCAACGCGTGCATTTTGTTCGTAGCTTTGTGTTCGATTCTTCTTCACCCTGTCCGCCTCGGTGGTGTAGCTGTAAAGGTGCTCGGCTTCTGCTCCGAAGGTCGTGGGTTTGACACCGGCGGTGGTGGTCGCAATCAGAAGGAGGCGAAATGACAAGAGGCCCGTGTAGTGTGCGATGTTGGTGAATATTGTCGATGAACACCAGGTGGCCGAAATGTCCGGGACATTCCTCTGTGGCCTCTCTCATATTCCTATCGTGGTTTTGGGACGTAAAACCCCCGAAACATCATCATGTTATTGCCTCTTTTACCATTTCTAGCCGTTTTCCTTCTCTCTCCGCATTTGCCGTTTTTATCAACGGCGAGAGATAGGAGAGGAGGCAAAGAGCCATCGGCAACACGCAGTGAAAAAAGAGCCACCGCCGCTGCCACCCAATTGTTCTCCTGTCGCCATCTTCCTTTTACAGCTTGAAGCAACAGCGCCACCGCTGTACCAGTGGCAGCATCGAAAGAATACCGAGCCTTTCTTCTTATACAGGTCAATATGTGCTCTTCCCCACGTTTCCGCGCCATTCAACCAGCTTGTGTCGCTGCGCGTGGTACACCTTAATTCTCTACGTTTCTCTCACTCTCTGATCTCTCTTTCTCTCTTTGTGGGAGTTGCGGTCGTTCCTTTTAATTCGTACTATCGGTTTATTCGTCGAGCCGTTGGGACCATGAACGACACGCCAGGAGTCAGCTAGTATATACTCGTCTTTTTTGCAGACGTTTCCTCGTTATTCCTGTTTGCTTTTATCTTAGCCAGTTTGTTTGCCCCTCTTGTTTGTCGCCCTATTGTCTTCCTTTTCAGTTCTCGTCTCAATCTTTCTGTGTGCCCGCTTTTAGCGCGCGTGCTCGCTGTATCGCCCCCGTTTTTCTCGGTTGCGTCGCTCGAGCTGCGGCGCAGTTTTTCGAAACAATAGCATTTAGCGCAGCCCTGGCCCGGCGGCCCGCTTGTATACTTGTGTATCGCTTCTGTTATGCGTGGGTGTTGTCCGAGAAAATACACAATGACTCTTTCTGTCTCTTCTTTCTGTCTCAATGACGGCGACAGAGCCGCTATTGTGAATCCTATTGTTAAGGTGTCAGCTGCATTGTGCCGAGGACTTTGGTGTGTGTGCGCGGGGGAAGGGAAAGGGGGTTCGGAAGCGTTGTGTCCGGTGCTCCGCAGTTCGAGCGGTGGCTCTGTTTTCTGTTGCTGTGCTCGATGAAATCCGGTGTTTCTTTTGAGCTAACGCGGTCTTATAAGCTCAGTTGTAACCGTACATTTCGTTGGAACACGACCTTTACCCGTCCTAGGCCCGTACCCCACACGTGTACGTTTAGTACGTGGCCGTGTTTTTTTTGTATTTTTTTGTCCTTACTTTCAGTGGTTCTCGCCTCTGCCCTCAAAAGCGTACGCGTCCAGTACCCCTTGTGCTCGCGTCGTCTGTATCGCTCGGCGCCATCTGGTGACGGATGACTGTGACCTGAATACACGTTGTTGCGTGGCGCTCAGCCCGCTCGCCAGGCCAGCCACATAATTACACTGGTGTTTCACCGCTGCTGCTGCCACTGCTTAAGCGAGAGTTGATGACCGCTTCTGATGATTGGATCGTTAACGCGGTGTTCCTGTGCCGCTTGATTATACAGAAAAAAAAATAGCGGGAACGCTTTTGTCTCTAGGCGCACTGGCCTGTGATTCTTTGCCCCTCCCCCTGAAGACGTCATATGTGCAGCGGCTTTCAAACGAGAACTATGAGAGATGACAGTTGGGCTTTGTTGCGGCGGTTGGTGGGGCCGTTTCGCAATGAGCGAATGGGACGAGCGTACGTTGATACTCCGTGTTTTCACCGTAGTTTGTATAGATGAGTTTACGTTTCCATGGAGACACTCGTCTGCGGCCAGCATGGTGGATGAAATCAGAAAACTCCTAAGATCATATCACTATTTGACGAACGAACTTGCATGCGTTCCTTGCTTTGGAGGCAACCTGCATTGCGGTAATCTTCTCTTTGTGAAATCCCATATATCAAATAATGGTGTATTTCGGCATTCGTCCCGCCTTTTGGTATTAGATTAGAGTACAAGTTGACTGTTACCGCGAGGTAGCCGCGGGGCGTTTCATACATCTTTTATATTCACATGATAGAAACGGAAGTGCACTGATGCTTACCGGTGCTCGGTTACAAAACAGTGAGTTTACATTAAATAAATATACGTGAGCGTAGGTATACTTTAGCAATGACCGCATGCTGCTGCGATCCGAGGTCGTGGTCTGGATGTTATGTATTTAAAAAGAGAAAACACTCCGCAACAAAGAATATTACCCCGATCTCTACAAGGGCGATATTTTAGTCTACGGGCGGGGCACGTTATGATGTAGCGTATCCCACCACACCGCTCCATCTTACAGAAGCAAACGGGAGATTAATGTGCACACTTAGATATCGGTGTAGCACATATTCTGACAGTTCCTTCTTAAACCCTTGAAATCCTGGAAGACGACGTCAATATGAATAAAAGCCACCTTGTGTATACGCATTCCTGTGAATATTTCGCTAGAACTAGATTTTTATGTTCTGTTAGAGTCTCTATTTAAAATGTGCATTTGATGTCATCTCTTTTCGATCTCCATAACCGAGTCGCCCAGCTATTACGCATACTATACATGAAGTCAATCTCCACGATTCTGTCCTGCTCTCTCTCACGCCCCCTTTCCCCAACCTACAAGGTTTTTAGCGCGTTCGGTACCAACATCAGAACGTATTCATAAAGAAATCTACTCCAAATTTTATATTGGAAACTTTGGAAACTCGTACTTACAAATTTTCGTTGACAATGTCACTCATACACATCGAACCATTGCTATTAGGAACGTTCGTTGTTATAACCGAAAATGTAGACGAGTATGTTTTTTTTTTCTTTTTTTAGAAACAGTGCCGTTTTCAGTATTTCCCTCTCATTCGGCGACAAGCTTCTGAAGAAAGTTCTTTTTATACTTTAACGCCGCGACCGCACAAACTACCGATGTACGTCACAGGAGACGGTTTTGCTTGTGTGTATATAATGCTTCCGAGATACGCACCGATTTCACTCTACTCTGAGTTACAAAATACTGACGTTCCGCGTGCATGCACATTAAGATACTTGCTGCCTATAATCCCACGAAAAAGCAAATTCTACCACAAGTTTCCCTTTACTCCCCCGGATCGCTCGATATTCTCCCCTGGCGACGCGCAGTCATTTCGAGTCGCGCATGACCGGCCCTATCCGGAACGTCATCATCATCCCGCCATTGCCTTTGACAACGTTCTCCCTCAGTCCCATTCCGACGCTCGCTGTCGAGTGGCTGTGTGGACGACCACGAAGACAGAAGCGCGTTCTCGTCATCAAGCTGCCGGCGAAGGGGGGAGGAGGAGGTTGACGTACATATTCGTCGTTCGAGCGTGATACGCCCGAGCAAACACTCGCACATGCATGGAGTCTCTCTGATATACTACGTTCTCTAAGAAGCCGCACTGGCCGCAGAGACTCCGATCGTTGGTCTTTCCTCCTCGAAAACCCCGAACATCGCAGCTAGGAATGTCGATTTTCCAATATTGAGTCGTCATGTCGTTTTCGCCGTGCCGCCCCGCTGCCTTTTCTCTCTCTCTCTCTTTCATGCACGGCCCAGAACGCGCTGTCTCCTTGGTCCTTCGCTTGACCACAAATCTGGGCTCGGAACCTCTACATGTATAGATCCACCTACGTCCCACCAAGCGAACGGCAGCTATTTTTTCCGTATTACGCTGTGTAGACGCCTCTTTCTCTGTAGTTTTCGCCCTGTCATTCCTTTGATACCACGTTGTTCGTCGATGTACTCTTTTTTTTTCTTGTTGTGCTGCGTTTTTTTCATCCTCAGATCGCCTCACTTCCTCTTTCTCCTCGCCGTCAACGTCTCTATCGCAGTCTCAGCGGAAAATAGAACAGAGTTTTCGCATCGCTGGTCTCACCACCGTCCTTCAACGGTATGCAGTATAGCAGCCATATTTCTGCGAGTAGGTGCACGGTTTGGCGTCTCTGAAAGGCCATCATGGTCCTGTTTGGAACTTTCTTATCACCGAAATATAGTGTCTCGCTCGCCTTTACTAGAAAACGAAACCCACTACTGTACATAAATAAATGAATATATATATAATGCATTTGCTCGTGGTTATCTCTTCTAAAGCGCTTGTCTCTTCAGAAAGTCAGTCGCCGCTGCCTGATCCTCTGACGGGCGCACGACTCATCCTCTTCGCTGATGGACAAAAAAAAAAAAAAAAGAAAGGAAGAAAGATGTCAAGTTTGGCTTTGATGGCGGCGGTCACTTTGGTCCGGCTTCATTGCATATGCAGATGCACAGGAGCTGGACAGAAAGAAGCCAGAAGACCACGGATAAAGCGGTAGCAGCGCCACCCGCGGCGGAGACTTCCCGCGTCGCGTTCCGTGCTCTATGTGCAGCTACAGTGCCTTTCTAGGCACTATAGGTCAGCTTCGTGGATTCTCAGGGCATAAGCGCGTTGTTCGCGCTCTGGCTTAGGATTTCTATATGAGTTTTTGATGGTTTGTGAAAAAGAAACGACGACTGAGGAGAAGCTCAGAAGCGGGAGATACCGGATTTCTTCGCGGACAACTGGTTCCGAGAGTGAGTAGACTTGCGCGTGACGTCATGGGCGCAGCTTACCCTAAGGTCACTCCGAGTTGAAGCACGATAAAGTGATTTCTTTCTTGCCTTCACTAGCCTTCCTACACGTGCTACCTCCACCTCGCCGCTTACTTCTTCATAAAACGCGTGGAAAATCTCGGCACTCAGCGTTGAACCTATCAAGATATCGCACTTTCGGGCTACGTGCTATTTTATCTCCGCTTGCGCGAGCGATACTCATGCGAGACAAGGCAGAATGAGCATGTGATGGTAAACTGGCTGGTAAACAAATAACAACTGATACCCCTCGTATATTCCGACTCAAGGAGAGCTAATTTTCTAGTGACGTCATGAGACCAGACTGATGATGTCATGAATTGTGCCGAAAAGACAGGAAACGCGCTCTTCGTATATTCTGGGGTTGTTTCGGGGGGCATTTAAGTATTGTAGAAGTGTTTGTATGACTCTTTAAAGTACTGGTACTCTAACAAGGTGGTTCTAATGACGTCAAGGTGGCGCGGTCACATGGCTGTTAAGCTGATGCGGTAACTGCGTGGCCCGAACGTTGTTGGCCCCGGCGCCCGAAAAATGAAGGAAGCTGCATGGGCTGTACTGATAGCATTAACGTGACATCATTAACTCTGCATCCACCATGGTATCACTCTAACATGGCGGTTTGAGCAATGCTAGTTAGTGTAAGTCGTCTGTAGTTTGGCGTGAGGTTCGAACAAGAGACGGCGTAAGAGATGTTTAACCTCACATGTTTAGCGCGGGAACACTGATCACTGTTGCGGAGTAAGAAAATGTGAACGGATTTCAATACAATGCCTTGGTTCCTCTCGGTTTAATATAGGTTGGCAGATGTTGACTCCTGTGGAATTTAAGAAGATGTCAGAGACAGCTCGTCTTCGAGACTCGCTCGCTGGATTCCGCGCCGAGCAATTGTACCTCCGCGATCTCCGATGACAGCGCAGCTCTGGCCAACCGGCTCGCCCTCGGCCATTTCCTCACGCCGTGAAGCTCTCGCCGAGAGCTTCACGGCGTGAGCTTCACGAGTGGTACGCCGTCCTCGGACGGACTCCTTCGACCCTGTCTCCATCTTTCTTTATCTTGTTTTTACTTGTCACTCTATCCCTTTTACTTCCTCCTTATCCCCTTCCCTCGTGAGCCACTGTTGGGGTGTCGCACTTAGATGCAGGCAGTTACGGGGCTCACTTTTATCTTTTTTTTCTCTCTCTTAAAAATCTTCCCCCCCCCCCAGGCTTTGAAAAATGCACACGAATATCATGCAGCATTACGGGAAGTAATAATAATGATAATATAGTGGTTCGTGTAGAATCGTTCATGGTCTATAGGTTCTTCACAGACGGTCGTATCACGAAGCCCAGTAGCGGTTTAGCACAGACGATGCTTTACAGCTCCCCATACGTCACAAGTGTTGCCGTTGAAGTTGGCTACATAGAGGGACTTGTAGATGCGCATTCTATTGAGTGTCATTGAACGAGTAAAATTTGTGTTTGTGGAGAAAAGCTAATCCTCGAAGGTTAGTAAAGCCTTACATCCGGAACCCTGAAGGTGGCAGTGACAGAGAAACATGTTTTAGGGGCGAAGCTCCTTAAAGCGGCACCCGTTCGTCCCTCGTAGTCGTAGTCGTAGTGTGTAACAAGTGTTACATTTTGACGTGGGAGGCGGAGCCGGTGGGAGATTTCTCCTGTGTTTTGTTGAACAATAAAACGTTCGTGGCGTGTGCGTTAACTAAAATCCAAATGCTTCTGTCTCTCATTCCCCATTAGCAGCCATTGGTATGTTCCAGTAGGAAACGTTAGTAGAAGTACAAGTGTTAAAAGCCGACTTCTGCTGTTTCTCATTCCCAGTAGCAGCCATTGTTTACCTCCAAGGTAGTGCCTGGTGAGATTTCCCCTCTCGAGCACACATTTCCGGATGCTCTCTATAAAGGCACCCAGCCAGCGAACAGCCAAGAAGGCGCGAACGGACGGGAAAGGGGGCTCAGGAAGGTTAGAGAGTGAACGGTGAGATGAGGAGCGGCAAAGCACTGCACCTACTCTCTCCTACACTCTCTCGCACCACATGCTCCGGTGGTTAGGGGCGAGGATAAGCACGTGCACCTGCAGCTGTTGCTATGGGAGAGGAGGGTGGTGGTGGTCGGATCCTGACGGACGCCTGACAGTCCGACTAAGAAATTCATTCGCATTCATTCGCACTTAAAAATTACCGAGCATTGGGCGAGTTGGTATTCCATTTAGCATTTTGCACCTGTCTGGGCGCTTTTCCTTTTTGTCCGTTTTTTTTCTTTTGTGCAAAATGCCATCCACAACAACTACAACAACAACAGCAACAAAACTAAGATGAATTTCGCCTTCGACTCGTCGTAGGTGAATGCATTAGCGACCGCATGCACTTTCTGGGGGTTCTGTTTTCGCGATCATTTACGGCACCTTGTATCCGAGTGAATACCGGACATAGTTCTCGTCTTCAAGCGTCGAGAGAAGACGCGCAGTGCTCAGTAGGCTGCTGGTCGAGTGAGAAAGCTGCCCGTTTCAGAGGGATCATCGTCGACGGCGGCGGTCCTTCCTGTCGCAGCGATCCGCGGCTGCGCACGCACAGATTGCTTGTTCGACGTCTTTTAGTGTCACGACCGTGTCTCCGCTGTGACAGGCCACCCGTCTCTTTTCCTTTTACATTTTTTCTTCTTTCTTTTCGCGCACGCGTCACTGTCTTTATGGTCGCGTCATAGGTGGCGCTGTCCTCTCGCGTCATCTCTCGGCACCGTGGCGCCTTGTCATAGATTCTCCGCATTTTCTGCTGTTGTCGCGGTGTATATTTGCTGATGCAGAAGCTGTTGCCTTTTCTTCCTGTTTCCTGAACTGCCACAGACTCGTGGAAGCCAATCATATACTTGAGATGGTGCCTTCGAGTGGCGTCGTCGTTGTGTGAAAGAATGCTGCCTCCTTTCTTTCTTTCTTCCTTTCTTTCTCTCTCTCTTTTGTTCTTCCATTGTTTCTTTCTTTCTTTTGTTGGGTCCGTCGTTGCTCTTGATCATCTTGCTTGGTCATCCCTTCATCCTCGTGGTTACGTGTTCTTTATGTGTGATAACGCCCTGAATATGTGATAATGATGATAATAATAAACCTCCCGGCATGATTGGCACCTTCTAAATCAGAAGAATAGGGCTGGTGTCGGGCGGATCAGTATTAAATTCAAGTGGTACTAGAGGCTATGCCGTTAACCCGCCTTTTTCATTGTCCTGGGCGGCGCTTTGTCCTATATGTGAGATTTCGGTAGGGGCCACGACAACCGGCACAGCCAGAACAAAAGCGTCTCACTGATTTTCCACCAGGGGAAGAACGCCTGCTCTGTGGCATCGAGAAGAAGGCTGATTAGAAAGAAGAGTTTCAACAAGAGTTACGAGATGCACCGTGTCTTCGCGATCTCGTCATCAAAGTTAATCGACCTTGCCCCTCTTCCTTCTGCGGAGTAGTAAGTCGGGGCGTTTTTCCCTCTGTTCTCCCCAAAAGTGTTGGAAATGTAGTGTGGTGACAACCCAATACACCGTGGACGGTATCTCGGTGCCAGGAAGTGACACTTTTGAATATTCGCTGTTTGATGACACGACCAAGGGGCTGGGACGGTACAATGTCGGAATCAATAACATCCATCTTAAGAGGTCTCTTGTGGTTTTGTCCGTTACATTGTGGAAGAAGCGATCACGTCAACGCACAGCTATCAAGTCCTGGTTGTACGCGGTTCGCGGCACCGTAGCGGGCAAGAGTGTGCCAATGAAAAGAACCGGTCTCACTGCTCCACTTTAAGCGATTACGGGGAGGGGAAGAGAAAATGCCTCAAGAGTTCCACCAATACATTCGAATAGCGTCCGGGGGTGTAGCTCAGATGGTAGAGCGCTCGCTTAGCATGCGAGAGGTACTGGGATCGATACCCAGCACCTCCACGTTTTTTTTATAAATGTATCCTTTTTTTTTCTTTTTTTTTGCGAGGATTCGTGGCAAAAGAGTCGTTCGTACGTGTGCATTTAAGGGCATTTTTTTCGGTTAGACCCATCATTGAGATATAACAGGCAATCATGCCAAGTAAAATACACGGGATATTAACAGAAGTAATTGTAATGTAAATGTGAAGAAAGAAAAGTGGATGATAAAATGACTTGTTGTTGGCAGGGAGTGAACGTACGACCTTCGAATAACGCGTCCGATGCTCTACCAACTGATTTTACAGTTCATGGTAACATGTGATGTGGTCCTATATAACCCGTACACATGTGGCTGTTTTGGTTCCGTTGCTGTTCCAAGGCTTTGGTCGATTTTTCTTTATCAGCAACTAATCGAAAAGTATAGCTTTCCTGTGCCGAGATAATGTTCTTTATACGCAGAGATGCAGCGTCATAAGAACGACTCTGAATCAGAGCCAAATTTTATTTTTGGCTGATGTAGCAGCCTACGCAGGAGGTCGGTCGGTCGGTCGGTCGGTCGGTCGGTCGGTCGGTCGGTCGGTCGGTCGGTCGGTCGGTCAAATCTTCAAACATTTCACCTCAATTGGGGAGGGGGGTCCTACAGGAAAAAAATCACATTGTATTATACACTGTAAACTCAAGTTGCTACATCTTCGGTATGCAGAAGGAGGTCCCGTAGCCGATGACTGAATCGGGATCTCCTGTACGGGGCCAAACTTAAAATAGACTTAATACAGTATCGGTAGGAAGAGAAGAAAGTAACGAATTTTTATTTTAAAATACGTGATCGCGCATATTACATTGAAATACAAAACACGCGATGTATTTGACAATCGTGAAAAGAAGAGGCTTGGCACACTAGGCTACATCAAAAATGTGGGAAATCGCGGTGGGGCTATGTGCAAGAAATGTTATATAATGTTATATTTGTATATAACGAACGTTCTTATTTGCCAAATGACCTTGTTGTCACCGATTTTAAGACAGATGACAGTGATTTCTGTATGAAAAATGGAATTCACTGATTATAATACTGATACCTTATGACACATTATTGACGGTAAAACATCACGATGTCTGGTTGCCAGTCAGAGTATGTGAGCTATGGTAGTGACACACAGCTGTGGTCAAGGAGTTCAAGTAAGCATTTCAATAAGAACTTTGTTAATCACATTATTGTAAGAACTTTGTTAATCACATTATTGTTGCTAACTGCAAAACAGATATTTCTTGACAAAATGTTCAGGAAGAGGAACGAATGTCTGTAGGCTATAAGAGTGCACAGTTCCGTAACAATCTATCAATGCTAAATCACTGGTCGTTGTTATAAGGCATATTGCAGCTGCTAGTTCTTCTTGGATTTTACAGCGAAAGCTGTTATGAAATCAGAACACGGGTCACGTGCGGCGCCGTAGTTGTCCGCCGCCGCCGGTGTCCGCAACCAGTATCGCAAGAAATAAAAAAACAAATCTTGGTAAATATGAAAACACCAATGACTATGTGGGACTCGATTCCGGGTAAGCCCTGCAGTATTCTACCACTGAGCCAAGCCAGTGTTTGGAAATCGTGTCCAAACTTGCTTTAGGCAGGCTTGATGTCGGCAAAGGAATCGTCTTAGCATGAGTAATGCAGCTTTTTTTGAAGATCAAGGGAACAATCAGGCGTCACACAATGCGAATTGCGTAACGAGTGGGTCGTCCAATGCCCCAACCCATTACATAAGCTTGTTCTTGATTATCTATGAACTGTAGCGCATACCCGCTTCAGCCATAATTCTTCATCCTTGTCAATCACTGCATAAAAAAATTGCGCGAAATTCCTAGCATGTGTGTAGCGTATACCACGCTTCTCCGTAGTATGAAGAAGGATAGCAAAGTGAATGTCTGTCTGTCTACTACAAAAAAATTAGGATTGTTTATGGCGTAGTGGGTACGCAGCAAGTGTGCTTGTAGCAGTTACCCAAAAATGTTTAGACAAGGCTCCGAAAGGGTGCTCTTCCAGCTTTCCCTGTGACTGTGCTCTGCGTTCCGTGCAAGCCTGGCGGTGTTTTTTTTTTTTTTTTAAGATTCTTTTCAAAGCTTTGCGGCGTAGCACGCTTTGGGAATCCGGCGATAAATGTTTGAAGTTTTTTTTTTTTCTTGAATTTTTTTCGTTCGCAAGGGCTTTCTGCGAAACGTCGCCCAGATCAGCTCACTTGAAGTAAGCGCAATGCAAGAATTTGTGGAAGTTCAATCTTGCCGATAATTCTATTCGGTAAAGACGTTTAGCAAATAACAGGCCTTCGCTGTGCGAAATTCAACGCCAATGTCGCACTTCCTTTGGTGTCCTATAATTCTTATAATGCTCGATAATTGGGGCCCCAATGGACATCGGGTTTCAATAAGTTTGCTTGTGCGCATGCGCCGAACCCGATCCATTTTCGGGCTCCTGTAAACCGAACTATGTTCTAATAGTTAACTATGAGCTTGATTGATTGATTTGTGGGGTTTAACGTCCCGAAACCACCATTTGATTACGAGAGAAGCCGTAGTGGAGGGCTCCGGAAATTTCGACCACCTGGGGTTCTCTTTAACGTGCGCCCAAATCTGAGCACACGGGCCTTCGACATTTCCGCCTCCACCGGAAATGCAGCCGCCACAGCCGGGCTTTGATCCCGCGATTAACTCTGAGCTTTTGCACTGGCGTTGACCCAAGTGTTTCGAGTCGCCAGCGAGACGTTGCAGACCACGCACGAGTGACGAGGCAGGGACAGTCTCACGTAATTTTGATTCTGTCACGTGTGGAACCCAATGCGTTTGGCTCAACGGAACGTGCGTTTTGACCGAGTTCTCAAACTCTGATTATCGTCCGAACGCTAGAACAACCCACCCGAAGCAGCTTGGGCACCTATTGTCCTGGGTCCCCACTATCTCAAACTGTCCACAGAGGAGGAGGAGGAGGAAAAGGAGGAGAAAGAAGGTTTAAGCGGAAAGACAGGGAGGTTAGCCAGTTCTTACACCGGCTGGCTACCCTGTGCTGGGGAAAGGGGTGAGGGGAATGAAAGATGTTAAAAAGAAATGTCGCGAAGAGAAAGAGAAATTGACATTACACACTGACATTACACAACACCGAGCACGGAGGGAATGCGCAGTCTTAAACGTTCTCCAAGTCTTTGTGAGCACTGCACCATTTAAAGGATTAATGCCTACATTTTGCTCAGTCTTCAGTTCTGAATAATTAACAACAAGACAACTTGGCAGAGTTGGTGATGCGTGACGCACTGCGCATATATAAGGGTCGAATAAGAGTTAATTCAACCAGTAAACACAAATACTATAGAGACACTTACACAAACACACATAAAACCTTCGAAATTGTGTCATTAAAACTTATACAAAAGCTAGACGCAATTTTCACGCAGACGTAGTAATTTACTCGGTGCTACTGCGAAACTATAAAAAAAACATATTAGCTTTCGAAGAACTGAAGAGAGAGAGAGAGAGAGCAAGAAGAAAAAAAGGAGTAGGGGAGGGTCGAGCAGCGTAGTGAGTCAGAGGATGACATTTCTTTTCTTTGACTCAGTGTGGCACTGCCGAAAATTACAGGTATCCCCCATACCCCCCCCCCCCCACCCCGTAATACAAAAAGACCAAGTGTTCCAGGACCTCATAAAGGCATCAACACTATTTGCATCGAGCCCGTCGACAAGGTAACTAACAACAATTTTGTGTTTTTAGAACAAATGTTCGACGATTTAGAGTATGATGTACTGTATCACGGGAGAGCATTAAGCTGTCCCAGTTAGAAGGCGATGTATGAACTTATAGAGGGCATATAGTTTGGTTTGATTAGAACAAATAGTAAACGATTTTGAGTACTGCGTACTCTACTGTGGGACGGGCTCAAACCGTCCTTGTAAATAAGTTCATGAGGACGCCTGTCCAGAATGTGTTTAGAATAGGCGGTTTCAATATTGAAAGCGTTGTACCCCAAAAAACTTCCCGTCACCTCATTTACCAGCTTTTAACGTCAAACTAAAAACACTTTTTCAAGTTTTTTTTCATAAATAAGGACAGTCTCTCTTTAGTTCTTCAGATAAAAGGAACGTGCGTAAAGTTCAAAGGAATATCTTATAATGCTTAAGTAGCTCAAAAGAGCATTTATTTCAATACGCTTTGTCAAAAAAGGGACTGAAAGTGTAGAAAATTAGCAGGCTATTTTCTAAAGTTGTTCTTGCCCACCGATGCTATTGAAGCACATCAGTGGAAGAAGCCGGATGTAATGAAGGGCCCGTGTTTGTAAACAGAGTACTTCGTACTCTTCTATGGGAGAGCTTGAATCCGTCCCTTTAGGAATATCTTGGGTTTAATACCCGCTATGTGGTGATAGTTGACAGAGGTGTGTTTAAAAAAAGTGGGTAACGATTGAGAATACTACGTACTCTACTAAAGCCGTCTCGTGGACCTCACAATTTATGAGAACCTGTTTGTGTAGATTTCTGTTTAGAAAAAAGTTGTTAACGATTTAGAGTGCTTGGTAAAAGGATTGTTCAACGATTTCGAGTGCTTCGTACTCAACTAGGGGAAGTAAGACTGTGTCTAGAAAAAGTGGTTAACGATTTAGAGTACAGTGTTTAGAAGGAATGAGTAACAATTTAGAGTACTAGGTACTCTACTATGGTAGAGTATGAATCCACCCTGTGTATTTAGACAATGATTTTTGTGGTTTAGGTTACTAGATACTCTACTCTGGGAGAGCAGAAAGTCGTCCTCTTATGAAACAACCCAAGCGTGTGTTTAAAAAAGTTGTTAACGATTTAGTGTACTTGGTGATCTGCTATGGTAGAGCAAAAAAAAGGTCCCGTGAGTCTGGTTTAGGAAAATTTTATTACCAGATATATCTTACATAACTCATGTGAACACAGAAAGATAGACAATGGTGATCATGCGTATGCATAGTGCAAGCTGTTATGTACAGCGAAAATAACTGTGTTTAGAAAAAGTTTATTCTATCGTAAGACGCAAGAAACCTATGGAACGAGCGTCTATACAATAAGCACAATATCTGTGTTTAGAAAAAGTTTATAATATCGTAGGACGCAAGAAACCTATGGAACGAGCGTCTATACAACAAGCACAATATCTGTGTTTAGAAAAAGTTTATTCTATCGGAGGACGCAACAAACCTATGAAACGAGCGTGTACACAACAAGCACAATAACAAACAAATGACAATAACTGTTTTCAGAAAAAGCGGGTAGCGATTTAGAGCACAAGGTACTGGACTGTTTAGAAAAAGTTTATTTACACTATGTACAAAAAACGAAAGTTTCATAACATTCCAGTAGTGGGCACATATACTTCGACAATCTTTGTTTAGAAAAAGTTTATTTACAGCATTTACAGCATTTACAGCATTTACAGAAAATTGCGACTTCACTGCTCAATCAAACGTAACATTTTGACAAGAAACCGCGAACTCTTTTAAAAACTCATTATATGCGTAGCACTTGCAGTACCAGCGACAAACGACTCATGGTTCGAACAGAAATCGCCAATCATTGCTCCGTCGCACAAGTCGCGGCCGATTCAGGCGGTCGTGCACAGCAGGTGAATGACAAGAGCGCTGCAGTAGGGCGGCGGAGTGCGTATTTATTCTTTGGTTGTAGCCTTCTATAATAACATTATCGACTCTAGAGTATTATAATTTGCCATTTAGGGGTTTACGCTTTATGCCTAATTGTATTTGTAGATTGACTTATTAAGATGATTCTATGAGAAAGTTATACATCGCACAAAAAGAAATATATGGCAGATCCCACGCCACGTGGGAATCGGTTTCATGCGATGCAGCCGACGAGTAGTTGTCCATGCAGGCTTAAGTTCCTGGCTTCAGGCAAGTGTTATACGAGGTGGATCCACGTTAAACGCAGTAGTTGTGGGCACACCGTGGTCTTGCCAGGAACGTCCGTTACACTGGCGTCACCTGGTGACTACTGGGTAACTTATGGTCTGACATAGCGTCAGATGTCGCGTTAGAGCACATGCAGCACTACCATCGAAACGATGTGCACCTGACGGCGTGATGTAGTGTTCCTGGCTCCTGGTTGTGGACACTGACGCTAATGGACCCCATCTTTTTGCGCCTTAAAGGGAACGCGTAGCACCGGCGCATTGTTATCGCTGGCAAACACGCTACGAGATTTGTGTGGATCCAGCTGCTTGGGCGATGTGGAGAAGGAAGATCGCGTCGTGCTTTGCGTGGCAGTGCAGGTGGCTATTTGGGGTACCTCATATTATTATCTGTCCGGTGAAGGCAGAGCAAGGTGTCCACTCGATACAAAGGCGAGAACTACAATCACCATCATCACCATATCCCAAAAACTAGACGTGAGCAGCTTACAGCAATTCTAAGTGAAAACAGAGAACATTTAACGATGTCATACCAAGTGTCCAACACGAATTCGACATGTCATCTCATCTCGTCTTCGTCAAACGCGAACGTTGACTGCTGGTGCCGTCAACAAGAGTGATCTCAAAAAAAAAAAAAAAATAGGCACGTGATGACGTCATTATTACACGTCATTCTGACGTCAAAGATCACCTAAACTTGACGACATCACGCCGTCACTATGTCGTCGCATACAGTAACGTCACATCACGACGTAATCGCGTGACATCTTTCCTTGTCCATAGGAGTTCGATCAGGGAGGCGGTGCAGAAAGCTTTGGGAGGGAGGTGTCTTTGGATTTGTTTTGCACAAAGTCATTGGGGGGACTGTGTGACTTCCTTCGTGAGGTGAAACATAGACGATACAACACTGTATTTACAACAGGCTTGCAGGATGTTAAAATGGACGTTTCCGCCATCGCCTGGTGACGCAACTTGTCTTTCTCGTGACGTTCCTCCAGCATGTATCGTTATAATATGCATTTGGAGCGTAAGCGTCTATCCAGTTGCTGTTAGGTATCAGAATGGTGTGGCGGTGACGTTGGGCATTCCGTGCACCTTTCCGCAATCAGTCACATTGACATTGGATCACAGATGAGCCTGGAGATGTGGAGAGCGTCACTAATATTCGCAACGTAAGACGTCGTGGACGTGACTGAAATCTTGCCCCGCCACAGATGTCTAGTGGCTAAGGTACTCGGCTGCTGACCCGCAGGTCTCGGGATCGAATCCCGGCTGTGGCGGCTGCATTTCCGATGGAGGCGGAATGGTTGTTAGGCCATGTACTCAGATTTGGATGCACGTTAAAGAACCCCAGGTGGTCGAAATTTCTGAAGCCCTCCACTACGGTGTCTCTTATAATCACGTGGTTGGTTTGGGACGTTAAACCCCACAAATCAATCAATCAATCAATCAATCAATCAATCAATCAATCAATCAATCAATCGATCAATAGTGGCTGAAATCTTACAAGTAACATTACTCGCTTGCTTGGCACACGGTATGTAGATGTGTAACAGCAGCGGAGTTCCTGGCAAACACCGAAATTGCCATCATTTTGAGATCAAAACAACTCAACTGAACAGGTGAGGAATGTGACTTCGGGGTTATGCAGGGGTTAGCGGCTGTTCTGGTTCTCTCAATCCACTAACTCGCAAATGAGTGCATCGGGGATAGGTGAGCATGGTCCATACGGATGCTGCCATCTCGCGCGCGAGTGCCAGAAACCAAAATCTGCCTTCAATTTGCTGTGCCTTTGCATTTTACAGCAACTTTTGCTAATATATATCAACGTAAGAAACGTTGTAGGGGCCATCATCATTATCATAACCGTAATCAGCCTCACTACGCTCACTGCAGGACCACTCCCATACTGACCAGCACGGGATAAGAACTAGATGTGGACGTACACGAACATTTGGTTCCGTTCTCAGTGTTGACAGTGGTTCTTCCTTTTTTTACTTTCTTTTCTTTCTTTTTCTTTTTTTTTCCTTTTCATGTTCCGTAAATAAACCTGGTTCTGTGCATTCTGGCAACGATGGCGTCGAGGTGGAGCATGAGCCTCATTTGCCAGAAGTCCGTGGTTCGAATGCCGCTGCCGGACAATTCTCAACCGGAACAAAATAAAAAAGTCCGCGTTATGATACAATTGCATCAAATGGTCAGGGGTGCGGCCTCACTGGCGACCACAGCCTGTAGTGCACTCTGTCACCAGAGTAGGATTGGCCACCCTGGCGCAGCACTTTTGCACTACCTCCCGCGTGGATACCCAGTTATAAGGTACTGTCCTGCAAATCACGTGGTCACATAGAACGCAACGAAGCCGAGACGAAACTGCCTTGGAGCGAGTGCTCACTTGGCCAATTTGATTACTTAAAAAAAACAAAGGTTTTTCCGGTATCTGCTATCGCTAGGAAATTCTCGCGCTGGAGTGCAACTTCGCTGTCGCCAGTTTCGTAGTGCAATTACTGCTATTCATTACGCTTTAACGAATTCACAGTTTCGCACGCATACCCCTGAGAACGAGTCTGTCGTCGCGTGACCGCCGTGTCATTTAAATCCCGGCATTCCTTCCTCGCGGTCTCTACTCAATTGTTTTGTGGACACTGCGAGCATGGTTGGATTGTAGTGCTGAAACAAACAGATTAAATGAAGATTAGAAAGACAGGACGCGAGATAACGGTTTCATTTGCAAGCACACAGCTCGTCCCATTCGCACTCACCGGGAGATGGCGCTACGAAGCGGCTAATTTAGCGGCTCGAATTGGCTTGCAAGAGCAGCGTCGCGAATTCCGCGTAGCGTGGTTGCCGCGAAAAAATGCGACGCGCCACTTACAGCGTGTGCGGGCGCCGTTAAAAGTGCGCTTGTTCGTGGCTCTTACCCACCGCGCTTAATACACAGTCCCACGTGCGAAGTGGGGTGGGCCCATTTCGCCAAACGCTAGATTGCGAGCAATGAAGGCGCCGTATCGTAAACGGTGGCAGCTACAGCAGCGCCTCTTCGCGGCCGAGCATATCAAGGAAAACAATGAGGCATTTGGACTGTAAAGGGAAATGCTGCAGCGTCTTTTGGTGTCTCGGCTCTAAACGCTTCGCCGCGCCCGTACACCGGGCATAACCTCGACCGCGCATGTGCGAAGGATTCCGGGAGCGACCGCTGTAGAGGGCGCATCTGTCGCTTCCGGCGGGCTCGCTCGGTATATTTTGTGGGAATGAGGCTGGCGGTCTGTATGCTGGAATGCAGGGAACCAGGAAACACATTTTGAGAATGAGTTGATGGCCTCCTTCATTGTTCGCCATTTCACAGGGGCTCGGAAGCCTCTCTAAGGATGCTTGTGTGCGCTTCTGCCTCGTGCTTCGCTTATACCGTCGTGTTTGCTCGGTGAATGGCCGCATACATGTAATTATTATATTACGACGTTTAACGTTCAATTCGAGAAAGTAGGCTTTTGTCAGTGAGGTCTTGGTGAGAGCTAGCTCGTAGTACTGAACTAAAACGATAAACTGGGACCACACTCTGAAACAAACACATAAGAGCAAATGTTTCACCTGACATGTTTATGTTCATTTTATCGCTTATTTAAGCTGAGTATTGGACATACCTTGCAGTCCTGGTGTGTTACTGGAAACAAGTCGGGTTCATTTTTTTTTTCAAATGTCTCTTAAGCACGGTATCATACCTTCTGCTGGAATGCTAGCTTACCCATATCGATATACGCGCAGCTTAACCGCAGAAGTCATCAAAGAAATTTACGCATTCATTAGCTGTCCCTCGTAGAGCCGTAAATGCAGCTGGACCGTATCCCTCAAATGAAGTCGTTGTTGATCACTTGCACACATATATTGGCAATTCCGTATAACAGAGGTCTCTCTCTCTTAAATATCTGAGAAGTGTACGAGTTGACCTAATAATAGATCATTAGCTGAGCATCTGCGATTCCATTCTTCAACTGACTCATCAATAATACACGTATTTCAAGTGAAAGTATAGTCAGTATGTGGGAGTAGTTTCCTGAAATAACTACAGACAGACAGATGTCGTCGGTTGTTTATTTCTGTGACATCTATCTCGATGCTAGGGTTTCGTATTTAACAAGTGTTCCAAGACACGATTTGTGCTGCCGCGATGGCTCAGTGGTTATAACGTATGTTCGGCTGCCGCGCGCGAACGTGCTGGCTCAATCGACCCCTATTGTGGCCTTCGTATATTTTGACGGCAGCGAAATGCTAGCAGCCCATGTACTCTGCAATGTCAGTGCCCGTTTTTCATAGTCAGCGTGACGTGGTGGCACGTCAAATTTCATAAACGAACTACTCTTAGTCTAAACTGCAGCCGACGTGTAGTTTTCTGTGCCAAAACGAAGTAGGGCAACACTGGTATCTATACCTTAACAACGGCTCCTAGAAAAACTATGCCTGTAACGTCGCCCTCTTTTCGAATGGGAGCCTCCTGCCAGCGCGCAATCTCGGAGGCCATGCCTTCTGCCTTGTGTTGCGACCGGCCGCCGCGTGAGACCACTCGCCTCCGTACTGCTCAGTCACGTGACATTACCGTACCGCTCTGTCACGTGACATGACGGCTGCTCGGAGGCAACTCGGAGAGCATTGCTGTGTTCCCAGGGGGCGGCCGTCGGAGACGCTCGCCTTCGTACCGAAGGAGGAGGGTAAAATCAGAGGGTAGGGCAGCACGTTCGCGGCTCACGTTCCAGGCACAAGTTTTTTTTAGGAGGCGTTGACCTTAAATACGGTTAATTTCCGAACTGAAACGCAAGGAAAACGCGTTGCCTTCTCGGGGAGCAGAAATGCTGCTTTGCCTCTTGGTAGAACCTCTGCGATAGTCGAACACCCGACGATTCACGAGACTACGTGGTATACCTACGCCGCGTTGTCGCCCGGAACTTTCGAGGTGGCGCTGCTGTGTCACGCGAGACCCCACCTCGCGATCACGCGATACGAATGGCGGCGCTCCGCAAGTATAGAGTAATAAGCGCGCGTTATGCGCGAATCCGCGCGTCTTCGACGAAGCGCCGCTCACGCAATGGCGACGTGACGGAAGCCTTCCGTGAAACCAAGCGCACTGCGCACGCGCGCCGGGGCTGTTATTTCCACCGGCGAATGCGTCGCTCGTGCAGTGTACAACACCGCCGACCACTCTGGAGACGTTGCATGCACGCAGGTATAATATGCACGCGCGCGCTCTCGCGAGCAATTACAAAGCCGACCCGCCCAGCTCGTTCCCTTCCCACTGTATTGCGCACCATGTTTTTTTTTCTTCCAGACGCGCGCTTCCCTTTACGTACGCAACGGCAAGGGCCACGATGCATACGCGCGAGAGAAGTGTCGTTCCACTCGTAATGGGCCAGCTCTTCCCGAGATTACGCAATTAAGACAGCCCAGAATCCTTTCTTGTCGGTCGCTCGGTTAAGATCACTTACGCACGCGCTGCCTTCCGTCCGCGCTTCCACGCGTGTAACTTCCCGCTGTTCCGCCCTCCGCTGTGCACCTCGGCGCTTATTTTGCCAAATCGTCGTGTTCCTCGCAGCGTTCGGCCTGTTGTTCTGTTTGTTTCTCTTTGCGCGGCGTATTCATTGTCGAGTGTTTCGAAGAGAGCAGTCTCAGCATGTAGTTGTCTCGGCATGCAGACCCGCTCACGTAGTTAGTCTACCTCGGGCGCAACGTTCCTGCGTGTGATCGGCCTCAAGTGTCGGAAGCCTCAAAGTGTTTTCTTTTCCTTCCTCTCGGCGATCAGTTTCAAACCCAACGTGGCAATGCGGTAGACAAATGCGGTAGACGGCAATGAGGTAGACAAATTCCAGGCGAGATAGTTTTTTTTTTTTCCTTTTTTGAGGTGAAGCGGCCGCTGTATTTCATCGGTGCATGCTATATACGCAGGTCGAGCAATGTTCTAAGATTCGTCACCGAGATGTTGCTATCGAATGCGGCCGTAGCACTGACTGGCTTAGAGAGTCGGTGAGAATGACCACTGACGATGGCTGAAAGTAGCAATACTCCATTGATACTCCCATATTCACTGATTTCAATAAAACTTCGAGCACGTGTTCTCGTCGGCACCGTGTAGATATGTGCCAAACTATACAACCGTAAGTCATTTAGTTTTTTAGAGAGCGAATCTCAAGGATGTGTAGCCAATTTCGGAATCGCGCATGTACACGCAGGCCACCCTGTGCATGTGACGTAAGTGCCTCTCTCTCTCTCTCTTTGCAAAGACCTGCCTCACTTAGCAGACGCTGTTTGCGGCTGCTATATTAACTCTATGAGCCTCATTCTACGAGGTGACAACGGCGCTAGCTCAGTTCCGTTTTGTCTGCTGCATGCCGTATCAGTCGTCGTTGACGACGGGTCTTACAATAAGCATTCACAATACAGAGCATCGAGGAGATTGATTCGGGGCACGTCAGATGCTTCACGCTCCGGCAAGTCGACATCAAAAGGCAATGCTTCCGTGTTCAGATAGTAGCGGCAGTCTTCACTGAAATTGTCTCTGGTAAGTTCGTGCGAGCTGGCATAGCTTGATTCCGCGCCCGATGACGTCGTCACGTTGCTTTTTGCGTAATGGAAGACGCACGTGTACAATGTTTACGCCCTGGACAGCCGTGACGGCATGTCGTGACGTCACCGTTTGCACCCTGCCTGGAGTTACCGGAGTAGCTGCCTGTTTCGGTTTCCATATTGTCTCATTATTGTTTGCTTATTTAAAATCATTGTCGAGTTCATCAGGAGAATGAATTGCCATAGCTGTTACAGGACTGTTAACGCCATCTCAAAACGGCATTTTCTCAATATGATCTAAAACGCCCCGGAGTTCCACTGTAAAAGCCAACTCTGGCGATTTTTTTACCATGTCAGGATAAAGGTGATTCTATGTTCCTGAGACAACCGATGTCACGCGCCCGATTAGCTGAAGTCCTCAACAAATCTGAAAATCGTTTGCTTATTAATGAAAAAAACGCAATACCGAAACCAAGCTGCGAGCGCTTCCACGTGTGACGTAATCAATTGCCCGAACTTGCACGATCGCGCATAACGCCCGCCAGGTGTCACTACCTTTCCACGCCTTCCGCCGCGATCGGCGAAAACACTTACGCTGTTATAGTGAATATATGGTGAATTGTTAGTGGCTCAAAACGCAACACTACTTGCCACCTTTCGCATGCCCACCAACACGCAAAGGAAATCGCACGCTCAACCAAGGAAGCGCCGGCCAAATCTACACAATCCATAGCAGACAAGCAGATGCCGCAGTGGCGCATCCATTCCCTAACTTTCCGACAGAGAGAACTCAACGTCACACGCACAGTGTTGCCAATAATTCTGGCAAGCAAGTTGAGTGTTTCGAGGTAAGCTATAAAATTCAATGGAAAAGAACCCGCGAAACTCTCAAGCTTGCCATTTCTCGTGAATAGCGCGAAAGTGCAAGTGAACCCAGTGAATTTAGTTGAGATCCATGACTTCTAAAAATCACCGGAGTTGGCGTTTAAGCAACGCCAGGCAGACCCGCCGGTTTCACAGAAATTTCGTAGTGGTTGAAGTTCGAGGTTCGAAGTTGTAATTATTGCTTGTATTGAAACAGAAATGCAAGGTGAAGTTTAGGCCATACGGCCTGACAGAGGCTCTTACTCCTATGCGCATTCGACATGTATGCACATGCTTTCGATGAGACAACAATAGAGCAACTAAACACTTCAATTCACCACGCATTGACATGATTTTCCCAACAAATAAATTAGTACTGGTAGACGTCATACAAACGTTTCGCGAACACAAAGAAATGATAAATACACTTTATAAGCATGTACCCATATGATTTAAATTGTGAACTTGTAAATTGCAGCACAATCAAAACAGACAAAAAAAAACGTTTATAACGGTCTACATAAACGTTGCGTGGATGTATTTTATTGATCAGTTACCGCAGAATATTTTACCCGTGCCACAATGGCTCAATGAGGGACATTCAGCAGTTTAAACGTTAAGTCCCCGATATATATATATATATATATATATATATATATATATATATATATATATATATATATATATATATATAACGGCTGAGCTGCCACATGTATAAATATATTCGCATTTGACCTCAAGATGTCAATAATACTGATCTTTGAAATTAGCAATTCTAAGGTGATAATAAAACCTAAACACGTATTTTAACAGCTATACTCTGCGTTCACGAATATTGAAGTGTGTGCGTAAGCGTATTGTGGTACCATTAGATTAAGTTCGTTCCCGCCTTTTACAGCCATGAGTGGCCGCTGTTGGCTTCTTTTGCGCCAAATTGGCTACTTTGGTGCCGCGTACGAAAGTTAGGTTGGCGTCGAGGCTTCGTTTTTCCTGCACTAAACTTCTGTTTCGGCGCAATAATTATAGCCAATTGTCTCATTCCTACAGATAAAATGACAAGCAAGCCTAACCAATATTATTATCAATAGTATTGTGTCTAACAAATAAAAAGAACGAGTCCTTATATGTATTCTTCTTTACCTAAACGCTACCCAGAGAGGGAGTGATGGCGCATTTGGGGACAGTTTGCGAGCATAAGTAGTAATGTGTGAAGATTTTGGTTGCGTAAACACCGAGGCCAGTAATGTTCGGTGCAGGGAATCCCCCCCCCCCCCCCCCCCCGTGTCGGAGAATTTGCGGCCATCATTCTGAGCCGAAGGGAAAAGAGGAATCTTCGTGACAATTTCAGGAATCGCCAAGTTGACTTACGAGGACCGATACTCTTGCAGGTGCACACGAAACCGCTTTGATTCGGCCAGTGTCGCTAACGCTACAAAATATACGGTCGTTGGTATAGGTTTGTGCTTTCAATGTAGTAGCACTTGTGAATGATTTCATTGTTGAACCAACTCACGCAAACCTGAGTTTTATTCTCACAGTCAACAAGAGTGGCGATATGGGCTTGTTGGTGAAACATTTGAAAGAAATTTATGTAGCGCGAGGCGAAAAAACGAACACAGGAATGAATAGACTGTGTTCGGTCTTCTAGAATAGAAGCGCTCTGTCCTCTTAGTCTATTCTTTCCTGTGTTCGTTTTTTCGCCTCGCGCTACATAAATTTCTCACAGTCGAAAGCTTAAAATAAGGTTTGGCGTTACATTCGAAAGTAGGCTCGGCAGTATGTAGTATTCGAAAAAAACCCTTTATGGAAATGCACATATTCTGCGAGAAGTTCACACAAAAACGGGAACAACAGTGGTTGCTTAAACAATACGTTGGTCGCGCTATGTTGTTAGTTCCTTCGTCTGTAGTGGGTAAAAGTTGAGCAAAACTCTGGCTTAGTGGTCGGGACGGCTTTCAGATCTCCCATATTAGAGTACCCTGTGCTCTAAATAGTTACCCCCTTTTTCTAACCCCCCCCCGACCCCCCCCATGTATTCATAGTAACAGGGACGGCTTTCAGCCAAGGAGGATTGAAGAAAAATTGCTGGAGTGGAAGCTCCCGCAATGCCTTGCCAGCAGAAGTGAAGCCACCTTTTGCCACTGGAAAGATGGCGGAAACATGCTCTTTTCTGGTGGTGGCCACTTGAAGATTAAGTGGCTTTGCTATGTTATGTAAATGCTACGTTAGTTCTATATTAAAGGATTGTTGGTTCCGGCGAAATAACACTCGCATGCATTGCATGGGCATGCATGCATGCAGTACGCTGTTTCTGTGTTTTTCCGCCTCGTTCGGCGCTCGCCTTCGAGTTAGTCATCTGACAGCTGTGGTCGCATGGCGCAGAAGTCTGTTATTCATCCCAGCAGCCTTTATTTTTTGTGAAACACATTCTTTGCCTCGCCGGTGGTCGGTGCTAGCTCGTAGCGCTTGCCGCGGCGGCCGGCGCGCAGTGCGAGCTCGATACTATGCCGGCTTGATACCGACGGCATAGCAAGGCCTTCTTACCACTTAGATGTCACAGCCGGTGAAATACCGGTGACACTCCGAGAAGCCACTATAGGCGGAGACGATGCGAGCTCGTCGCCGGCGCAACTCTCACACCGGTTGCCGGCCAGCCTGCCGTAGTCGAGCGAAGCCTACTTCAGATTGCTTCGAAGTTTTCGACGGTGAAACTCCGGGAGCGGCCGCTTACGATCGTAACAGCTTACTTGTGCTACCATTAATTTATTGTTCGAAGTTTTTTGTTACTCGGCCCTTTGAAGCGCGTCGTTCACGGCGTTTCGTTGAGGAATTGGACCGGTGGGCAGCGTGGTTTAACAGTGCGAATTATATTGAAATGTTCACAGTAAATACCAACCGGTCGTTGCTTTCTCTTTCTTCGCTGCACTTATTATATCATTGCCTGTTGACAGATGCACACATGGTTATCCACACAAAGCACCTGTGTTTCACACCAACGTGCAAACATATCCCCGTACACACACACACACACACACACACACACACACACACACACACACACACACACACACACACACACACACACACACACACACACACACACACACACACACACACACACACACACACACACACACACACACACACACACACACACACACACACACACACACACACACACACACACACACACACACACACACACACACACACACACACACACACACACACACACACACACACACACACACACACACACACACACACACACACACACACACACACACACACACACACACACACACACACACACACACGTCACGCCCAAATAGGGTTTTTAAAGCTCCTATAGGGAGTTTGTAACCACGTGACCTGAAACTCCCTGGGGAGTTTAACAAGGTCATGTCGTTCATGAACTCTGTCATTAAGCAGGGGGCGCTTTACGACGACATGGGCCCAGTTCACTCCCTACCAGGGAGTAAATAATTGGGGCAGGGGAGTTTTGTGGGCCCATGTGCTGGAGAAACTCCCATCTCGGCTAACTTTTGCGTGGGCCACGTTTCCTCTACTACATCGCTTAAGAACCATGATGTTAACATACTGAAAGAACAGTTATTCATTCTGGGGGACGAAGCTTTGCTCCTGCATTGGTCAACACAATTTATTGTTCTCAGAAAGATTAAAGTGTCCATGCCTTGCCTTCATTATTGAAAAGGTAGGCTAGTGTTTGTGATTTCGCTGAAGCTGCATTTAGTATTGTATAAGTATTTATTTATTCACATACGCATTTTTATACTATTGTGTTTTGTTCCTTTTCATAAAGAGTTCGTTTCACTGTTCATAACTTTTTTTATGCACGTTGATTGATATGTGGGGTTTAACGTCCCAAAATCACCATATGATTATGACAGACGCCCTAGTGGAGGACTCCGGAAATTTCGACCTCCTGGGGTTCTTTGACGTCCACCCAAATCTGATCACACGGGCCTACAACATTTCTGCCTCCATGGGAAATGCAGCCGCCGCAGCCGGGATTCAAACCCGCGACCTGCGGGTCAGCAGCCGAGTACCTTAGCCACTAGACCACCGTGGCGGGGCTTTTTTATGCACGTTAAATTTTTTTTCCTTTTTTTTTGTATACAGGTGCCAGCAGTTCCTGTTGTGCAATTGAATGTATATTAGGATACATTAGCAATGTCTTGAGAACGAAAAATGTAACATATGAATGTATTCTGTGTATGTATGCTTCTTTCAGAAATTCAATTCTCTTAAACAAGTTACGTCTCATCAAATGTGAGGCTACGGTGCAAGAAGACTGGGTAGTAGTGGAACTCGACCATTAGCAGGTATGCCTCATCAAGTGTGGGGCCACGGTGCAAGAATAATTTAGGTGAGCGAACGCCGCAACGCGAGTGCTTGGCGGGGAGGAACCTATTGTGTTCTGGTTTAGAGCATGCCGATAGGTGGCTCGCCAGACTGAGGGCCGTGGTGGGTTGCTGGGAAATTCCGCAAAGCACATTAGGCACGTGGGCGACGGTTCCCAAATTTGAGAAAACAGGCTTATCGCGTGATAACAATCACGCGACGCGCATGAAGTGACGCCGCGAAAGCGAAGATGATAAGAGAGGAGGCTGACAGTGTCGCGAGGGGGACCGCAGCCTACCGTAGACATGGCCTTCCTGCCACCACCCTAGAGCACCTACTGTTCCCATCTCGTCCCCATCTACCAGCGCTCCGGAGCCTGGTGGAGTTCCTGGACGAGACGGGAATCGTGGCCTACCGCTGAGGACGGGCCCCTTGCCACCCCTACCCTTGCTTCTGGACTGGTGCTCGTGTTGATGACGACCGTGCCACTGCTCTCGCCTAATCTTTTCTCTTCTTTCCACTTTTCTCCCTTTTCCCTTCCTCGCAGGCACTGCGCCGTGCTCCCGACCGGGTTGCAGAAATTAGGTGCCTTTTCTCATCTTCTAACCACTACCACCACCTTTCCTCCACCGAGATGAAGGAGGGGAGTAGGGGCAAAGTTTGTAGCGCTATCTCTTGGGCTCCTTGCGAAGCAGAACTATATCGGGCACCAAACAGTCCCGGCGTTCGCTCACCTAAAGGGTTCTTGCACAGTGTGTGAGGTCCACTGGACGGCTTGGTGCTCTCTCATAGTAAAGTACCGAGTACACAAAATGGTTAACCACTTTTTCAAAGCAATTCTGCGCTTGCAGTGAGCAGGATTTCTTTCTCCGTCACCTAATCGGGACGACTGCTCTCCCATAGTTGAGTACGTCGTACTCGGAATCGTTACACTTTTAGGGGCGAAGCTCTTCAAGCCTAGGGTCGTGCGTTCACGATGTATGTATAGTAGTAGTAGTAGTAGTAGTAGTAGTAGTAGTAGTAGTAGTAGTAGTAGTAGTAGTAGTAGTTTTAGGAGTAGATTGCCACCGCTAGTATAGTGCTTGGAATGCCGCTGGATGGCGGTACTTGTATATAATAAATATATGATGAGAAGTTGCGAGATGATCGTTCTTGGAATGTTCACTAGATGGACGCATGCACAGACAGACAAGCACACAGACGGATGGATGGACGCGCAGACGGACTAACGGGTGCTTCACCCCACTTATTATCATTCTACCCGTGGATATGTTACGATTTTTTTTTCTAAACACTCGTTCTTCGCTTTAACCGAGACAGCTAATGGTCCTCCCCTAGTAGACTGACTTTGGCCATATCTATCTATCTATCTATCTATCTATCTATCTATCTATCTATCTATCTATCTATCTATCTATCTATCTATCTATCTATCTATCTATCTATCTATCTATCTATCTATCTATCTATCTATCTATCTATCTATCTATCTGTCTATCTATCTATCTATCTATCTATCTATCTATCTATCTATCTATCTATCTATCTATCTATCTATCTATCTATCTATCTATCTATCTATCTATCTATCTATCTATCTATCTATCTATCTATCTATCTATCTATCTATCTATCTATCTATCTATCTATCTATCTATCTATCTATCTATCTATCTATCTATCTATCTATCTATCTAATCTCCACCAGGACCCGAACGGCGCTTGTTTGGTTCCTACTGTGACCTAAGACGTTCTTAAGCATTTATTTTATTTCGATTGTTCTCGATTTTTTGGTCATGCATCACTGGATCATTTTTCGCTCACAACCAATGGCGCCGACGCCGGAATTTCCGCGAAACGGGCTCTTTAAAGCTATCGCGTTAAAACGAAATGCACAACTCAACCAACACAGCATACCATTTATTAAAATTCTTTGTAAGGGTACAGCGCTTTGTCACTAATGTACATGTGTCAGTGGTCAATGTCACGGATGATTTACGGTAACAGTGAACGATGCCACTGCTTCGCCCGCTCATCATCTCGATGGAATCACTGTTATGCCCTGACGTTTTTCTTACGCTTTTGTTAAACTCGCACTTTTCTTAGCGAAAGCTATCACCGACGAACTTGGCCTTCGGCCACAAGACGTCGACGTCGCGTTAATACAACACCCCTTTTTTTCCGGTCGACTTCGTGTTAGTCGCTTCGAACTCTGTTGTCAGGCTTCATAATCGCGATGCGGGCGACGTTCTGAGCGAGTTCTATGCACACACGAAATGTGCACCGCACTGCGTTCCTGTACAGACTCTCGAGCAAAATCAAGATTGGTGCTGTATAGGAGTTAGGAGGTGGCGGCTTTCAGTTTGAAAGCTTGGGTGGGCTTGAGAAGTATGCAGATGAGCATGCAAATGAGCAAATATTTAACCGCGCTCACTATATAGCTTTCTCGGTCTTTGGCCGGCCCATATGCACTCTAGAGACGTCGTTGCCGTGTCGATTAGGCTTTTTCTTTGTATTTCTTTGAATGTGCCTTTATTATGTTTTATTCACCTGTTGGGTGCGGAGTTACAGCTGTTCTATTTTCGTCCTTGACGTGTTCCTGACTTTGTGTGGTGCTAAGAGAAAAAGACGAAAAATGGCATATCTCACGAACAGTGGGGATCGATGATATGCGAACCACGAGTATAAATAATGATATGTCACTTTAAAATCAGCACTTTGAAATCAGGTGGAGGTAAATGATGCCGTACATGACTTCCGTGTCATGATTATCATGTTTCGAAGGGTCGTTAGCCTCGTAATCTATTCACGTCACGTGATACCAAATTTAGTATATGTGGAGCAAGCGAAATGGTCGCGAGCACGCTATGAGCGGGGTACGTTGTCATGTTCTTACATGACACGCGTGTCGGGATCACGGTGTTTTCCCCTGTCTTATATTTCAACATTCATTGACGTCTCGCAACACCAAATTTGGTATATGTGGAACTAGCAAAACGGCCGCGAGCGCATCATGATGGGCCCAACATACTCCAATGTAGCGTTGACGCGTGCGCATGCTGGGCACAGCAACGCTACGTGAGCAAAACGCGAGCACCCTATGGTCTAACGCCAGGTGCGACCAGTGTCCGTCGGTGCGGCCCGACGGCAACCAGCGCGAAATGCAACATGCTGCATTTCGTGCCGATGCGCGTTACCCAGGCAACACTGCGTCTCCCTCTTTTCGTGACTGAGGGACGCCGGACGAGCTGGAACGCGCATGCGTCAAAACAACGCAGCGCGGCAGGCGCCTGCGAGTATATGGCAGGACCGGCGCTTGGCGTGGCAACGCCGGCGTGACGCGACCAAATGAACGCCGGCGAACACGCGCACCGCGTCACGTCAGAAAGTACGGGCGCCTTGACTATGACATGTAGTCATGTTCTCACATGACACGCATGAAGTGAAGTGAAATGAACTTTATTTGGTCCTGGAGAACTGGTCAGACGCCCTCCTACGAGGTGTCCGCCGCAGACGCATCTCATGATTATCATAATTGTACCAGTGACATACCTTCGTCATCCATTGGCGTCACGTAAGACCAACTTTGGCATATGTGAAGCTAGCGAGACGGCCGCGAACGCATCATCAGTTTTGGATCTAGTCATGTTGTTACATGACACGCATGTTGTGATTATCATGTTTGGATGTGTCATTTACCAATGTCGTCCGTTTGCGTCACGTAATACCGAGTTTGGTGCATGTGAAGCTATCGAAACGGCCGTGAGCGCATCATGAGCGTAGCATGTAGTCATGTTGTTACATGACACGCATCTCATGTTTATCATGTTTGCGCCAGTATCGTACCTTCGCCATCCTTTCCCGTCCCGTAATACCAAATTTGGTATACGTGAAGCTAGCGAAACGGCGACCATTCAGCGCATCATGAGCGTGGCATGTAGTCATTTTGTTACATAACACGCATCTCAAGATTATCATGTTGGCACCAGTCACATACCCTCGTCATTCATTCACGTGCTGTAATACGAAGTTTGGTATATGTGACGCTAGCGAAACGGCCGCAAGTGCATCATGAGCGTGGCATGTAGTCATGTTGTTACATGACACGCATGACATGATTTTCATGTTATGACTAGTTAAATGAGTTCTTCATAGAGTCTTTGTTATGCCATAACAAGTTTGGTATTGATACCATTATCGAAACGGCTAGGACAGCTAGAAGTCGTAGGCGACTAGATGGATGGATGGATGGATGGATGGATTGATGGATGGACGGACGGACGGACGGACGGACGGACGGACGGACGGACGGATGGGCGGATTGATTGGATTGATTGGATTGATTGGATTGATTGGATGGATTGGATGGATGGATGGATGGATGGATGGATGGATGGACGGACGGATGGACGGACGGACAAACGGACGGACGGACGGATGGACGGATGGACGGATGGACGGACGGATTTAATTGCGTGCCCAGTAGGTGGTTATATTGTGGAATAAAATTAGTATAATCAAAAGTCGAATAAAAGAGTGCAAGTAAAGGCACACATCCGTAATGAGTGGACCGCTCAAGCGGAATAACCAGGAAACTGTCGGTGTGGGGTGGTGCTTTTCATTGAAGCAATGAAAACTCTCACATTCTTGGCGCAACAGCCTTTGTAAAAAGGGATATCTTCAGTCAGAAACATATATATGTACTGTTTGAGTGAACATGAATACCTCAATGTATGGACGTATGCGTAATATCCAGAAGTTATTTGATTTTCTATTAAAGGCACGCTTTTGCTCGTCGATTTATTCAGTACTATATTTAGAATGAGTTCAGCCGTGGCACTTGTTCGCTCCCGAGAACAAACCTCGTTACAACCTCGATTACAACCGAGTCATGATATTATCTTTAGCAACAAATATATGCGGCCCCGCCGCGGTGGTCTAGTGGCGAAGGTACTCGGCTGCTGACCCGCAGGTCGCGGGCTCGAATCCCGGCTGCGGCGGCTGCATTTCCGATGGAGGCCGAAATGTGTTAGGCCCGTGTGCTCAGATTTGGGTGCACGTTAAAGAACCCCAGGTGGTCTAAATTTCCGGAGCCCTCCACTACGGCGCCTCTCATAATCATATGGTGGTTTTGGGACGTTAAACCCCACATATCAATCAAATCAACAAATATATGCGTGCCTGTGCATATTCTGTTTTGTTGAGGTGTTTTGTTGAAATGCTTCTTAAGTGAGAATAAATATCTCTAAACACATAGCTACACCATCCTCGCTGTATGAGCAGTTGGTGAATCATACACTTATCCTAAAAGGCCAATGACTCGAAAGTGCTCGGTTGTCTTTTGTTGTATTTTTTTTTTGGGGGGGGGGGGGTATGAAAGGCCGTGTCTTCAAGAGCCTATAAAATGTACTCCTTAGTGCACCATGAAAAAGTAATAACCGTAAGTTTTTAGAAGCCAGTGACGGTTCTTACTGTACCCTGACGTCACAAGACATGAGCTGCTCGTCACGTCCTCTCGCAAGATATCGTGACATTTCCACGGCTGTTCCGCACCGCAGCTCCATTAGGGACGCTCAAGCGGCCATTTTTTTTTTATTAAAACCTGAAATCATCACTACCGGCCAGACTGGATGCTACGTGAAGTCGTCAGATTTAGTACTGTAGCCTGACTTCAACTTCGTTTTGACGTCGGTAGCTGCACTGATGGAGAATCGTCTTTATTATCGCAATAAAGTACCTCATCAGCGTTTGCGCAATATTTCACACTTGCCATTAGGCCATGTCTGTATGAACTAAATATGTACGGCGGACCTACACGAAAAATGGTGTCAGTACGCCTTTAACCGTACCGTGGCCGAATGCATGCTGGTGAGACGATGAAATATTCTGAAGCGACAGCGAATGGATGCTCGGGGAACAAAGTAGTACATGTTCTTAGCGAGTTTCATTATGTAATGTTAGCTGATATTTTTCGCTAGCTTTGCAAATCATGGTGGAGCACCATAGCGTATGCCAAAAAACAGCCTTCTTACACGTTCTTTTCAAAAAAAAAAAAAAAACTCAAAAGACAAAACAGCGTTCCTAGAGTTATTGATGTTTCACTACAGTTAATGTAGATTCCTCCGCCTCACTTTCCCCTTTTAATTTTTGCGCTTTCTTTTTTTTTTCGTTCCCTGAATGTCCTCGCTCAGCTGATTTGCCTTAATTAAAAAGCGGTCCGGGCGCACTTAGTAATGAAGCCGTACGTGTGTATACTTTCTGACGTTTCGGAGCGACCAACGCCCGCTAGCGGAAAAAAACGGCGAGTAGAGAGAAGAGCAGATGTGGAAGGAGGATCAAGGTAAATGAAAGAGGCGTGACCGAAGCGCCCTGATTGCACTTGCAAATGAACCTTCTGTTCTCGAAAAACTCCCAACGCGCGCCCGCTTTAAAGGTGTTGGCGCTTTGCTTTAGTTTGACTCGCGTGAGCTTCGTAAAAATTAAGGGACGTACAGAAAGGAGAAGCAGGTCAGGAGGTGCGAAGCGGTGGAGTAGCCAGTGTTGCGCGTTATATGAATATCTTTTTTTTTATTTTTAAAGCCCCAAACATATCAGCACTAAAGCGCACGAAGAGCCTGTGAAGTAAAAACAGTAGCTTGTCTTGTATAATGATCCCAAGATTGAAGGTACAAGCAATGGTACAAGCAACGCTTCCTCGCCCAGATACCACTGTAGCACTTGTCCTTCGTGATGATCGCTTTTTCAAGATTTGTCGTTGCTATGATTGTTTTGAGAAATACACATAAAATGCTTCACGTCTAATGTGTGGTGATTGAAAAGTTATTACATTTACGAAGGTTATCCGGGGCCGGAAGCCGTATTTAACGAATTTTTCGACCCAGCATTTTCGCCTCCATCGAAAATGGAGGCGCCGCAACCGGGATTTGATCCCGCGATTTGCGTGTCACCAGCCCGAGAACCTTAGCCACTATATACCACCGCCGCGGGGCTAGAGCTGAAAGCTGATTGACCGAGTTCAAAGCGATCAATGCCGTCGCACTACTTTCTTCGTGCTCCGTCTCGTTCGCGCTGAAAAGTTTTCAAGAATGCATCTGTTTCAAATCGCCGACCTTTCTGCTTGACTACCTGCGTGGTTGCACATTGCGTTCATCTGCTCCTGACACCGCCCTGGCAGGTGCACCGCTGCTCCTTAGACTTCACCCACTTAGATTTCAACTTAGACTTCACTTATACTTCAACTTAAACTTCAACTTAGACTTCAACTAGACTTCACTTAGACTTCAACCCACCTCCCTCGCCCTCATCCCGACTTTCATTTCCCATTCCTATCCCTGTAATGTACAATGCATGGCTATGCTGTGCCGTGCCTCCATTACTCCTCTAAACCTGCTTTCCACTCTCTTGCTATACTATATGGAGCTTGCTATATATTACATGGCTATCATACGATTCCACTTTGCGCAAAGGCTCGGAGGTTAGAGCAATCGACGTTCAGGGCTGGAAGTCGAACTTAAAGCGTTCCGCTTTTACAAGAAAGATTCCCATGGCTGAAACACAAACGCAGGCGTTGTCTTTATCGTTATAGTGACCTCAACTTGTTGCCCGCAAGGTCTGTACCAGCTGCCAGATGGGAGTGGTCACTGTACTACTTTTAACAGTCGGTGTGGCTGCTCATTGCGGGATGCTCTTTGCCACACTGCTTACCAACTAAACTGTTAAGGCCGGTGAGCACAATGTGAGTTGAAAGCTATCTTAACCGTAAAACGCTACGCGCTGTCTTCATTCTCTTACGTGACAGCGAAGCTGTTTAAGCGACCGGCAAGCTGCGCAAGACTCCTCAGGTGGGTATGCGCCACAGAAATCGGGCCAGCCCTCCTTACCGAGCACAGACAGCAGAAGCGAGCGTTAAATGGAAACTCTGCCCGACGTACGGTAGCACGTGAAACGGGAAAAGGAGAGGGAGAGAAAGAAACAGCAAATGTTGTGATGGAGAAAGAAACAAAGCGATAGGAAGAAAACAATGGCAAAGCTTGCACTACCCAATGAAACTACCTCGCACAGATGTCGAAACAGCCAAGGTGGACAATTTTCAAATCTAAGAAAACTGCCAATAACCTAGGAACAGCCTCACGGCAACCAGCTTAAGGCCAACAACGACATGGCGTCAAGCTACAAAACAACATGGCTAAGTGCCTAGCAGCTGCCTAGTAGCAACTGAGCATCAGTTAAATAAAGCCTGCAAACAGCCTCGAACTATAACCTAAAAACTACGTAGCTTCGTCTAGCTAAAGCCTTCACACAACCTAAAAGCAAGCTAGAACTAACTTAAAATCAGCTCAATCTTGTCAACAGCCGGAAAGCAACCTAACAACCTAGTATCACCACCATGTTAATACCCCTTGGCAACAGCTGACAAGAAAACAGAGTGGTCTTCGGAATTGTCCAGCTTCCCTTCAAGCCTTGCGCCGAGCTCCACCATTCTTTGAAAATCAGTTTGAAACGCGCTATTCTAAGAGTCGTTTACTTAAAGGTCGTGAACAATTTTCGAAGCGCTTTTTTTGTTTTGACATTACCGTTATGCTTTTTTGAAAATGAGAGATAGAAATGTTGAAAAAGTCAGTAGTCTAACCAGAACAAGCATATAGGTGCTTTTCAGGAAAATATATCTTGACAGCGCGCTGTTATCTTGACTCCGTAAGCTAATCACTCTTTCATAGCTACCCCGGCTACCCGACGGGACGGCTTTACGCTCTCCCATAGTAGAGTACCAAGTACTCTAAATCGTTAATAACTTTTTCTTAACAAACGGTTGTGAAGAGCATACAGTTATAACAGCACTGCTGGTTTGCATCCACTCCGGGACGGCTTTAAGCTCTCCCATAGTAGAGTACGCTGTGCTCTAAATCGTTACCCCCTTTTTCTAACCCCCCAAATGGCTTTAAGCTCTCCCAAAGTAGAGTACCGTGTACTCTAAATCGTTACCCTCTTTTTCTAACCCCCCCCCCCCCAAACTGTGAATTTTTTGGGGACGGCTTTAAGCTCTCCCATAGTAGAGTACCTGGTACTCTAAATCGTTACCCACTTTTTCTACCCCCCCCCCCCCCCCCCCCCCCCATTCTGTCACACAAAGTGTAGAAAACTCGCTCCTTTTATAGCGGGACGGCTCAGTGCGCTCGCGTAGTTGAGTACGAAGTACTCGAAATCGTTTAACATTTTTGCTTAACACAGTAACACACAAAACAGCGGCTCCTACGCGGGACGGCTTTATGCTTTCCCATAGATTACCTAGTACTCTAAATCATTAACCACTTTTTCTAAACACACAGGAAGGCTATGTGCTCTTCTATAGTAGGACATCAAGTGCTCCAAATCGTGAAGAACTTTTCATAAACAGAGATCTGCTTTGGTTTAGCTTACTGGGACAGCATATTGTTCTCCCGTTGTATCGTACGTACTCTAAATCGTCGGACATTTCTTGTCAACACATTCGTAGTGGAGTGGATACAACACCCCTAAGCGTTTATAATTTGTTCTAAACACTCATCCTGGGGTGTGGTTCTCGATGGGTGCACGTAGTGGACACGTCCTCTGCGGCGGAGTGGATTCAATTACTCGAAAGCACGGCAAGTCGTGACACCAGGGCGTTCTTGACCACATGGACGCAACGAACCCGCCAGCACATTCCCAGCGTAAAAAAAAAAAAATGGCAGCATATCCACGGAGTGAATGATGGAGAGTGGGGCGAAGCATTCGTCCGTCCATGCGTCCGTCTGTGTGACCGTCCATGCGTCTGTTCGTGCGCCCGTCCCTGCGTTCGTTCATGCATCCGCCCCTGCGTCAGTTCATGCGTCCATCCATGCATCTGTCTGGGTGTCCATTCGTCCATCTATTCAACACTCCAAGTCCCACCATCTCGCATCTTTTTATCATATATTCGCCATATAGAAGCACCGCCATCCAGCGGACATTCCAAGGACTAAACGAGAGGTGGCACACGCACACTTCCTTACGGCTTGCGCTTCGGGTCTACTTCCCACCTTCAACCACCTTGAGTTCATGGTATATACTAGTTCACTGTATTCATGGCACTGCGGCCCAATGCTCGCTAAACCTTGGATCGGCCGCTAGGGGGCCACGGTGTGCGGACGCGCGTCGCATCGGCTCCGCAGATTTTCTATGGTTTTTCGGCGATTTCTGGTTGTTTGAAGTGCATCGGATTCGTGAAAGTACAGCGAACAGTGAACGTCGAATTTCAGCGGTGAGTGGCTGTTTTTCGGTTTTCTGCAAGCTGAAAACTTCGAGGCAGCGACCGTCGCGCCCGGCCAGACGCACCGCCGCACAGCGGCGTCTGCGTCGTGGTCGCGTCTCAAGCGTCGGCGGATGGACGCTCTTCAGGAAACACCGAGGTCTCCTCAGGAGCAGCCACTGGTTCACACAGATGAGGAGTCTGCTACAGAAACCACTCAAATGGACGTTCAGACCTGGTTACCGCAGGGTTCGTCCGAAGAAGTCGACAATGTGTCTGCAGGGGAACGCCACGATGGTGCCGCATGGACGGAGGATGGCTGGCACACGGTTTTGACACGCCGGCAAAAGAAGAACCAGAAGAAAAACCAGAAAAACGCGTCAGAAGCTGTGGAGTGCAACGCCTCGTCAAGCAGCCCACCGAAGCAGGGAAGTCAGGTGAAGCGCCGACGTCGTACGAGAAGTCGCCGTCCGCTCCCGCCCCTGCCAAAGGACGACATAAAGATCATCCTTAGGCCTCACAAAGGCCTCGCCGTAAAAGACATACTCGGCTATGAACTTTCCACCGCTGTGATAGACGCTTGCCACCGACACTTCGACGGTGGTAGCTTCATGCTGCGCGTCCACCCGGGCTCGAATATTATCATCGTATCGACGCCCCACGAGCATGTAGCCAAAGAGCTGCGAGAGATCACGCATCTGAATATCAGGGGACGAGTGCACTCATTCAACTCGTATGTGGCGGATCCTGAGGACGTCCTACGAGGCATAGTCCATGGTATTCCGTCGGGGACTTCTCAAGCAGAACTCATGGCGAATCTCCGTGTGAGAACACAGGGGGTCAAGATTGAGCGGGCACGCATGCTCGGATCTACGAAGACCGCCATCATTACCTTCACGGGCAGCACACTGCCTAGGTGCGTCTATTTCATGGGAGCGGAAGCCATCTGTTATCCCCACAAGCCTACGAGGCAGGCTTGCAAGGTATGCCACTCCACAGGGCATCGAACTGACGTGTGCCCAACGCCCGACGCCAATGTATGCTCCACGTGTGGAACACGTGAACCCGCACAAGGACACGCGTGTACCCCTAAGTGCGTGATATGTGGTGAGGACCATATGACAGGTGACAAAATGTGCAAGAAGAAGCTTAAACACGTTCCGCCTAGGAGGTCCCGAGTGGATCAGCCAAAACGGAGGCACCATCCACGCTGGTTCAGCTCCGAGCGGGACTCGTCAGTGGAATCACGCTCACGTTCAAGATCCAAGTCACGGGCTTCCTCAAAGGGTCGAGCCCAGTCTGCGTCCAGAAAACGACTCAACAAACAGCCGCATCAGCAGCAGCACCAACAGCAGCAACAGCAGCAGCAACAACAACAGCAGCAGCAGCAGCAACAGCAGCAACAGCAACAGCAACAGCAGCAGCAGCAACAGCAGCAGCATCAGCAGCAGAAGAAGAAAGCGCTGGTACAAATCTTGACGCCGCCCAAAGAGGGGACGGAGGCAGCCGCCTGCCAGCCAGCAAACACGGTGAGCTGGACGAGGATTGTGTCTCCATCTGCTCCCTTAATTGAGAATCCCGAATATCAGAAAATGGTTGCCGAGAATAAGCAGCTTGCTTTAGAAAACGAGAAACTTCGATGCCAGATTAAGGAGGAACGCCGGGAGTTCCACAAAATCATATCATCTTTAGAAACCAAACTTGAAGCCAGGCTTAACGCCTTAGAGGCGAACAACAACGCCACTCATGCTATCTCCAGGGCAACCGTAGCCCACTCTTTGGAGGGAGGAACGGCGAAAGTAGACATACCTCAGAGGTTTAGCGAGGAGGCCCACGTTAGCCAGTTACAGATGGGGGAACAGTTGCAGAGCTTGCGAAACTTAATGCGAGAACTCCAATCACAACAGCAACGAGCAGCGTCTGAACTCCGAGAGCAGATGATGCAGCAAATGCATCAAATGTTTTCGGAGTACAGGAAAGAGTTTGCAGCAGAAACGGAACAACAAAGACGATACGTTAATGACTCAGTTGTAGGCATTCAGCGTGCCATCAACAAGCGGGTCAGTGTTACCTCCGCGAGCAGTCCACTACCGAAGGACCGTCGAATCACGGAGAAAGCAGACACCCCCCAATAAAGGCAGTAGTCACCATGGCGCGAACTAATTCCACGCAAAACTCCGACCACCTAGAAATCTGGCAGTGGAATTGTCGCACGTTCCACAAACGAGCGGCGGCATTGCAGAATTACATCCATTCGGCACTAATCCCACCTGATGTAATATGCCTGCAAGAAGTTGGGAACCGTCCCGTCAAATTGCAGGGATATTACACATTATACGATCCAAAATACCCCCGCGTTGCAGCGCTGGTGAGTAACTTCATGACAGTTGCGCTAGACCATTACGATCAGACTGACATTAATCACCAAATTATCGATGTCTTCCCACAAAAACGAGGAAAAGTACGAACGAAAATTTTAAACATATACAGTCCTCCCAAAAACCGGAATGACGACTTCGGTCCACTCCTAAACGAGGCAGTTCGAGCCGTTGGCACCAGAGATCAATTAGTGGTGGTGGGCGACTTTAATGCTCCGAGCACCGCTTGGGGCTACGTCCGGGATTCACCCAAGGGAGTGTTATTAGAGAACACCACGTCTAAATTAGGTTTTACCCTTATCACTCTGCCAACAGCACCCACCAGGCTTGGTAATAGCATTAGCAGGGACACGTACCCTGATTTGACCTTCACCTTCAACATTAAAAATGCCACGTGGTCAAACCTCGATGAAAACCTTGGTAGTGACCATTATATTCTTAGCACCTCTATAGCATCACCAAAAGTTCGTCGTGTCGCTGGTGACGTTGTGATGACAGACTGGGTGACCTTTCGAAAGCGCCCTCTGCCGGAGCAAACGCCCTGTGATGTCAGTGGGTGGGTTGCTTTCATTCGAGAAACGCATGATGCCACCTCTAAGAAAATAGCGCGCACAGTTGAGGCGCCTGCGATAGACCGGCACCTATTGCACATGTGGGATAGTAGGCGACGCCTGATCAAGAGATGGAAAAAACAACGCCTCAACCGCTGCCTCTACAGGCGAATCGCTGCTCTGTCGGAGGAAGCGAATGAATACGCAACGAAACTTGCCACCGATGGTTGGGTGCAGTTTTGCGGTTCTCTCCGCGGTACACTAGGGACTAGCCAGACGTGGGCGATACTGAGGTCCATGCTGGAGCCGGACAAATCTAAGTCCTCCATGAACCGCATTCTTCAAAGAATAGTACACAGCTACCCCGGCACCGACGGAGAGTTGATCCAGGCGCTTAAAGACCGTTATATCGGTACTGATGTGGTTCCGCCATGTACATTAGAGTACATCGGCAGCGAGAATGCCACATTAGACGCCGCAATCACGAAAGAAGAGGTTTTCGCGGCAGCCCAGGCAGCCAATCGGAACTCTGCGCCGGGGTCGGATGGTATAACAAACGCTATGATAAGAAACCTCAGCACTGAGGTTCTTGAGCAGATAACGCAATTTCTTAACGACCACTGCTGGTCCCAAGGTCACGTTCCTCCGGAGTGGAAGGAAGCCAAAATAATAACTATACCAAAGCCCGGTAAAGCACCATCGCTCGGAGCCCTGCGGCCCATTTCGCTTACTTCGTGCATGGGCAAGCTCTACGAGCGAGTAGTACAGACACGGCTTCAAAATTACATTGAAAAAGAAAATCTGTTTCCCGCTACCATGATTGGTTTTCGCTCCGGACTCTCAACCCAGGATGCCTTCCTCCTTTTAAAAGAAGAGGTCATGAGTTGCGTACCCAGGGGAGGCGAACATTTGGTCTTGGCCCTCGACCTCAAAGGGGCCTTTGATAATGTTTCGCACGAGGCCATTCTCTCTGAACTCAACACAATCGGCTGCGGAAAGCGTACATTTAACTACATTAAATCCTTCCTCTCTGGGCGGACGGCAACTATTGGGATAGGCGACACGAGGTCGGTGCCGTTCTCGATGCCAAATAAAGGCACACCGCAAGGGGCAGTCATCTCCCCCTTGCTCTTTAACATAGCTATGCGCAGACTTGCTCACGAGCTCGAAGCAATCCCGCACCTTGGATATACATTGTATGCGGACGACATCACACTCTGGGCTACGAAGGGTTCACTGGCGCTGAAAGAGCAGACCCTCCAGGCTGCTGCGACAGCTGTGGCAGAGTTCGCAAGAAATAGTGGGCTGAGCTGTGCGCCTGAAAAATCTGAACTCATAAGAATACACAGTAAGTATTACAAAAGTAACGGTGCCATAAACTTACAGGTAGACGGCCATGCCATAGCCGAGGTTACTCAGGCCCGTATACTTGGCTTCTGGGTCCAAAGCAATGGCAAAGCCAGTCACACGATAACCACCTTAAAGACTACGGTTAAACAGATAGCTAGAATGATCCGTCGCATCACTTATCATAAAAAAGGCATGAAAGAAAAGGATACTCTCCGGCTTGTCCAGGCCTTAGTTTTGAGCAGAGTGACGTATGGCCTACCGTACCACTCACTCGACAGAAGTGAGGAGAGCCAGGTGGATGTGCTCATTAGAAGCGCTTTTAAGGCAGCACTTGGTCTACCCACCAGCACACCGACCGAGCGGCTCCTAGCTCTCGGTATACATAACACTTATGCTGAGCTCAGTGCCGCAGTCCTCATGTCTCAGAGGAATCGTCTAAGTGAAACTTCAGCAGGCAGGGCGATACTCACTAGAATAGGAATTTCGCCCCACCCACAGCACATTGATGAGGAGCTGGTCGACGTAGCCCAAGAGGTCCGCAGGCGAATCTCAATCGCACCGGTGCCCAAAAATATGCATCACGACTTTCACGCTGAGCGACGTACTGCGAGGGTAAACTGGCTTCGAAAGCAATTCGGCTCAGCTTCAAATGTCGCGTACGTCGATGCAGCCAGTTTCGATTGGCAGAGACACATAATTACTGTTGTCGACAACAACATGACGCTGCTAACGAGTGCCTCCGTACGCACGACCTCGGCTACAAAGGCGGAGACGATGGCCATAGCCTTAGCCTTAAGGTTTCAGGAGCGTAGAGGGGAGCCATCAGTTATTTTATCCGACTCCCAGGAAGCCTGCCGGCTCTTTTTAAGGGGCCGCCTTCCAGCAATGGGGCTGAGGTTGCTAGGATCCAAACTCACTCACCACCATCGCTTGATCTGGTGCCCGGGACACGCAGGTCTCGAAGGCAATGAAAGGGCGGACGCTCTAGCTCGTGCGTTTTGTAACCGAGCGGAGAATCCATCTCTTTCATTGACCATGCCAATTTTACCTAGGGAGATTCTAGCTCACCAGCGCTTCACGCGTCAAAAATGTGGAACACCTCACAGATCCCTTAATGGGGAAGAGGCCACTGACCTTAGAAAAATTCAAACGGATGTATTTCCGCACCTACTGAAGTTACACGCGATACATCCAACTCTTTACCCGGCTGTATGTCCGTGGTGCGGCGGAAGACCGACTCTCTACCACATATCGTGGGGGTGCGATCGTAAACCAAGTGACATAACCAATTTTCTCGGCGAACCTTTAACACCTAGTATGGAGCAGTGGGAGGCACACCTCGCTAGCTCGGACCCAGGAGTGCAGCTCGCACTACTGGATCAAGTCCGGCGGGCGGCTAAGGCCAGTGGAGCCCTGGACGTAGGGCCCCAACCATAAAGGCTCTAAAACGCCCCTCTCCCTTTCCCCTTCAATAAAGTTTTACTCTCACTCTCTCTCGCTAAACCTTTCTAAAACCAAGGAGGTTACGCCCAGCGGGTATAACGTAGCAACCTTTTCCTGTCAGATAGTGCTCAATGTACATGCCAGTGGCTGCTAATGGGGATCGCAGCGTGCGCGTTGACTAAATGCCTAATGCTCCTGTCTCTCATTCCCCATTAGCAGCGATTGGCATGTACATTGAGCACTATTTTTTATTGTTAAACAACGAACAGAAGAAATCTCTCACCGGCACCACCTTGGGGGTCAAATGTTATACCTATTTCGGGTATGTGCCACTGGTGGTTACGTACTACGAGAGACGCACAAGCCACGCCATAAGGAGCTTCGCCCCTAAAAGTATAGAAAGGACACAAATTGTACCGTAAACTTGACAAGCCTAAACGTGCGTACGAACGTGTTTGGATATTTTATAATAATCTAGGAGAATGTGTAGCGACGTTCCAAGTGCGTAAAGCTGGCGGCCGCGTTAAATCTAATTAAAGCGCTAACGTGATCAAGAGTTGATGCGCGGCCTCCGAGATGTGCGTCCTAAACCGAATATCTGCGAATCTATGTGGACAGCATTCGTTACGGGGAAAACGCAGCCGTGTTTCTCAGTTGTGTCGAGAGTTTTGAGAGCTTCGTGACGTTAACTTGGCGTGCAGTGAGGAGTGTGAGCCCCAGCACTGAGAGCAGGGCCACTCTAGCTACCACTGGAATGTGACACGCTCCCGAAGAGCAGGTGAAAAGGTGACGAGGGGGAGAGACGATGTGAATGAAACATTCCAAGCCCCAGGATTTTCTATGGAATACAGCAAAATACGCGTAAAATCGGTTAGTCACATTCTCTTCATTATACTACCAGGTAAGTTTGTGCAACAACGCATTCGGCAGATGTCCAGCTGGCATTGTCGCCAACAAAACAGCTGTGTTGAAATACACATGGTTGCTACCATTGCCGCTGCGCTCGCCGGCTACAACACCTGAAACTACAATATTATCAACAATAGTGCCCTACTTAACGAGAAATTAAGGTAAATGCACAAGAACACGAGCACCGCAGTAGGACATATTCAAAATGATCCCGATGACATCAGACGGACCGCTTACAATTAATCACTAGTAATCGATCTAACTGCACTAAATCAAGAACATTCCTTGCATCAAGACGCGCAATAAAATGCTCGTTCGTTTCTGTTTGACTCACGGAAAAAAGAACCGCCGGACGTTACTGAGTGGAATGGTGCGAGTGGTTCGAAAATTCAATTTTCGCGTGGTCATACGGGACAGGTCGTGCCATCTAGCGGGGTACATTTGAAACAAAAGCAAAAACAAAAAAAGCCTGCAATTTTGAAGCCAATGGGGAAATTGATCAATGGCTGTGGTTGCTACTGTCACTCCCGCTGCTTTCGCTCTGCTTTTACTAGCGCAGTAAAGCTGGGCAACGTTGTGCACAGCAACAGTGACGTGAGGCGGTCCGGTCGGTCTGCTTCTTGAAGCGGGAATTTTGAAGTGCGCTAACCCGATGCGGCCCACTAAAACGTGATTTTATTTAAAATATAGGACCTTGCTTGGCACAAAAGTAACACTACGATGTTTGTGTACCGCTATTTCAACAATCAACATTGACTTAATAGTTGACATTAGTGTCCCTTTAAGGGTCATGTGACTCTCGTTGACTACGCCTACTTCGCTTTTCAGGCGACAGCACTGCGAACTGCTCCCATGGTTCCTGCTCCCCCAACGGAATTCTCCATTAAGTGAACCCATCGAGAATCGTGCCCCTGCTACCCCATAGTACAGGTTTTGGTGGTGGTATCGTGCGTGAAAAATCAGGTGCCAGTGAGTGAGTGGCAGGGTGGTCCTCTAAGGCGCGATTTGTATGCGCCGTTTTCCGATAACTAACATTCTCTCGATCGTGGGCTGATCGGCAATCCGATAGTTCCGAAATGGAGAGTGGCCTTTGCCGAGGAGACTTGTAATTTTACATTGCCTCGTTTTATTGTTACCTGGAAGTCAACGCCTGCCCGTCTTAGTCACCTGTAGCAACAAAAGTATTGGGCTGTTTAACCCGCGGATCAAGGACCAAGTATTTTCATCCGTCTATTTCGCTCTTTCCGACTCTTTCTATGTTACGCCCTACTCTCTATGCTCCTCTTTTCCCGCCTCGGGACCGCCACATCCATCCTCCTCAGGTTCACTTCCTTTTCATACTCACTTGCTACACTATATATACTGCTATTATATGCTCCTGAAGATTGCCTGCGTAGCCACTCGCTTTGGGATTGAGGCTACATGGGTTTGCATCCCATCTCTTTCTACCTCTCTCTCTCTCGTCGCACTTTTTCCCTCTCTCACCGATCAGGGTCACTACGGGCCATGACAAATAAGTCGGTCCACTTGTTATGGGAGCGAAGCATAAGAGGACGAAGATGAAGAAGAGAATGTATGATGACGATTTTTTTCCGACAATCTTATTACCTGTGAGCTTCAACTGCTCCGCTGTTGAACGAGGGTGTCTACCACCTTCGAGTCGTTTTAGGTGATTGCAGAGTGCTCCCTGGGAGTTTTCAGCTATTTTTTTTCCCTATAGAAATTCTCGGTAAGCCACGCCAAAGTTATGTGCTCAGTTCTTTTTTGAATTAGGAGGACAAGTGGGCGCAGATTTGAAGAAGTACTACATTTCTTGCGAGTAGGTCTCTTTGAGTTGTTAGTGTGCAGATCCAAGAAACAAATCAACGTAAGGGGGGGTGGGGGGTGGACGAAAATAACTCAAAGGAAGGGACGTGTCTCTTCTGTATCGCGTCTCCTTGGCTCTCGCTTTACGGGGATTGTTTTCATATGGTAGTAATGAGCTGCCGAAAATCGCCACGAAACCCTTCCCCCCCCTCCCCCCCATCCCTGCCACACCCAAGAGCTTTGGGAGAGAAGCTTAGCCAGTTCCTGCCTCGACTGTCAAATAAGGATAGTCGTGAGAACGCAGGACGCACCTGGAGCTCAAGGCCTTATGGGCCAAGGGTCTCTCTCTTCAGCTACGTTTCGCCATGCACTCAATTTCAGCAGCTTTCAAGTTGAGCACGGCAAGCAGTGGCATACTGTTGCGTCAACCTGCAAAGTCTAAATGAAGATGCGTGAAGTAATATTAGAAAGAAGAAGGCCATGCGCGTATACGTGTCGGTATAAGCACACCGTATCTTAGTGCATCGCGTAGCAAACGTGATTAATTATTTCACGCCCCCCCCCCCCCTCTAATCTATTCGGTCTTCCGTGCGACTGTCAAGCTCGTGTCTCCTACTCAACCTAGCCAGAAATCGCGCACACACACGCCTTTCTTCACACACCAACCTTTGGTCTCGCCAAAGTTTTCGTATCACCACTGCGTTTTGCCGTCAAAGAATATCGATCTCTTTTACTCTAACTGTTGTCTCTTTCGAGTGCTGGCCTGTAAGCCATCGGTCAGCGAATGAGCTCGTTAGTGTGCGCAGGGTGACGTAAATAGGAAAGAGGGGGTCGATTTTGTCCAGGGACCGTGTCCCGTTCATAACGCTATGGGTCGCTGTCCCTCTCATCGTTAGGCGGGACGCCTCCTGGATCGGTGTCCATAACCAGTGCTCACGGGTCCGTGGAATGCGATTGGAAAGCGCCCCTCACCCCGGGTCGGCCCAAGCTGACACCGCTCGTAGCGAAGCAGCGGCAACGAAACAAATTGAAACAAAGAAGCGCAACCATCGAATCTAGTATGCGGACCACGGAATCCGATCGCCTGGACTGCGCGACCGGGACGCCGAGGTTTGAGCCCGTTGTCTCGGTCGTTTTGGAACGTCTGCACCGATGACGTCCCGGTGACTCGATGAACCGCGAAGGACCCACTATCGAAATAGGGGAGCTCTTGCGAGACATCTGTTGCACAAACATCTGGCGAAACGCGGGTTTTTCCAACGCAACCCAGTGCTTTTTTTTTTTCGATGCGACGTAATTGTAAGCCTTCAGAAAGCAGCGCATCACGGTTTCCCGAGACCTCCGGAAAGCTCAGGAACGCAATCGCTCTTCGCGTTGGTGTCTGGTATATAGTTTATAGCTACGGACGCGATCATACCATCTTTTCACCTCAATCCCCCTATTGCATGCGTCGGACCATACGCGAATGATTATGTAAAAGCATGAGCAATATTAAGGAGAACACCGAAATTCTCTTCAAGAGACCATAGTGGCTAAACGCAGCTGCGAAGCGCAAAATATTTCATATTACTCAGCATTCAAGCAGAAGGTTTCTTTTTAATGCGAAGCATTTATACGCGAACTTCGGTGACTTTGAGCGTATCTGTCTGTCTGTCTGTGTCTGTCTGTCTGTATGTCTGTATATCTATCTATCTATCTATCTATCTATCTATCTATCTATCTATCTATCTATCTATCTATCTATCTATCTATCTATCTATCTATCTATCTATCTATCTATCTATCTATCTATCTATCTATCTATCTATCTATCTATCTATCTATCTATCTATCTATCTATCTATCTATCTATCTATCTATCTATCTATCTATCTATCTATCTATCTATCTATCTATCTATCTATCTATCTATCTATCTATCTATCTATCTATCTATCTATCTATCTATCTATCTATCTATCTATCTATCTATCTATCTATCTATCTATCTTACGACTTTTATCTCTCCTGGCCGTTTCGATAATGGTATCAATACCAAAAGTAATGGTGCGATTGGTTCAAAAGTTCTATTATCGCCTGGTTAATAATGGTGCGATTGGTTCAAAAGTTCTATTATCGCCTGGTTAAACTAAACAGGTTGTGCTATATAATCTGGCTCAGTTGAACCAAGCATGACTGCCATCTCAGAGGCCATCACAAAAAAATGGTTACTGGCAGTTGTTGCTGCTGTGGCTCCCGCTATACTTTCGCTCTTTGCTACTATAGGGTCGACGCCCACGCAGTGAAGCCGGGCAACGTTTTGCACGGCAACAGTGACGTGAAAATGTTGGCAATTTGAAGTGCGCACATGCTATGCGAACAACTGAAATGATATTTTATTTCAAATGATATTTTCTTGGCATAGGAGTACCACTGCGAGGTTTCTGGACCCCTGCTTCGGCAATCAACATTGACTGAAGATTTGTCTTTAGTGTCCCTTTAAACTCAACGAGGTGGCGCTACATGTCGGGCATGTGTGACGCAGTATGGGTTTGAAAGGGCCGTTTTTCGTCGTCGTGGTGAGCTGATTCTACAGTGTAGACAATTAGAAATCTTGCGATGGGACAAATTGAGGGAGAGGGGCACTGAAAGTGGAAAGTTTGAGTGGCACTAACTATCAGGGGGGCCCAGCGTTGTCAGAGGCTCCCGAGCAAACAAGCAATCACTCAGAAAAGAACCCCCCCCCCCCCCCGAAAAAAAAAACAAAAAACAAAAACATGATGAATTTTTCAGTTTTTGCATATATCTTTAATTGGTGGTAAATCAATTATCATATGTCACTCGAACATGAAGGGGAGTTTTAAAAAAAAAGATTATCTAAATATTGCGTGCACCGAAAATATGTGCAGTTATGAACGAGAGGCCTTACTTACCTTTTAACATGCCTCCAGGGCTGTGGGTACGTTTTTCAGTGCATGATTACCGTTACTTGTTGCATCTTCCTACGTGTTTTTGACCTCAGAACCCAACTGCTCCAAGCTCTCGTCAAGCGCTATTAGATAACGACAAATGGGCATAGGTGAGCCTGAGGGTTACTAAAATAACTATATTAGTCGAGAAAATGCAATTAACCTCCTCCTCTAAAAATAAAAAAAAAGAAGTGACAGTGACTAGAAAATTGTACAAGGGATTCGGTGAAAAGAGAAGCCCAAAATTCGCATATTGGAAGCAGAACTGCAGCAACTCTAGGATTGCCTATAGAGTAAGAAATTTCAAATTTTATATTTTCGCCGCATTGACTCAATTAAAATTTCCGAAACTTTGTATGCCAAGTCTGTGGCACCCACAGATGGCAGTGTACTTAATTTCTATTGAAGTTGGGCAGGACCCAGTTGACGCCTTCAAAATTTACTACGTCATGCTGCTTGGTGCGGCAATGTCACGGTGGTGCATCCAGCCGCATTTTCTTTTCTCGCGGTGTCTCGCTTATCACGCATCGTGTCGGGGTAATAGCGGTGTTTTAACTGCGAAGCATTTCTTAGCGAACTTCGGCGACTTTGAGCGTATCTATCTATCTACCTGCTTACGTTAGGGCACCCTCGAGGTCACATCCTTAACTTGGCGTGAACCAAAATTACCATGGGAGGGTAAGATGGTTTGAAGAATGTATTGCGCTGCTTAAGACATGAATAATGTCACAATCTCGTTGCATACGTCGTCAAACACTTCTCGTCAGACAGTGGCACATACCCACGGGTGGGTATGTGCCGCTGGTGTGCGGGTGTGGGCCACAGGTGATAGAGACTCAGTATTTACCCAGGAATGACGAAAAGACAGATGGGAAATTTTAACGCTCAAGCGTTAAGAAATACTCGACATTGGTGCCGTCGACCCGAAGAATGCAACGAATAAATGTGAGGGTCTCAGCTGGAGTCGAACCCAAGCATTCTGCTTGGTAAAGAAGAATTTTACCACAGAGCTACGCCAGATCTCGGAACTACTTTTCAAACAGACGCTAATCTTCGTGAAACGTCAATAGTGGTTGCAGTGCTGCCTACCCATTTTTATGAACATTACATATGTACTCCTTTCATACAGCCGTCACGTCGGGTTAACGTCAACTGTAATTAGTTGCCATGCGCTGAAGTTGATTTATGTGGCAGTGTTCAGGGCCAGCATTCTCGCGAGCATCACCTTTTCATATCAGCTTCTGGTGTTGCTAATACGCATGTTCCAGGTGGCATCGTTGCGCAAGTGCAAACAACTGGTTATATAAACATCTGCAAGTGTTCAACACATTCTATGCGTGCAACATTTGTACATATATATAGCGTCATTTCATGACGTGTCGCTCAAAAAAATTATTGCAGCACGGTAAGCTTTCCTCCGCATTCTTCGCATAACGTCAATTCCGAGGTACGTGGGATCTGCCGAATTTTTAGGATTGTGAAGTTGTGCTTTACTAATATGGAAAAAAAAAGTTTTTTTTTTGCTTTTTAGCGTCCCTTTGAATTACCACGCACTTAGAAGTTCTTGACCAAGGGACACATGAGCCATTGACATATGCAAGTTCATGCTCGCCGCTTAAAATGGCCTTCATGTGATTGTTACTAACTTAATTCACTTTAGACGGCTCACAAACTTCGCCAGGATCCAGTGGAGCTGAAAAAGAGTTTAGTTTTTGTTTACTTCCACAATTCCGATTTTTGAACTGTGCGTTATTTGGTGTGAATCACTTGCTTTGCACCGCCGCTTTTGCTCCCGAAGCACACAATCACCCTTTTAGAAGGCGTGCGTCAGCTACTTCTTGAAAGTCCAACGATCACCCAGAAGTTGTCTTGTTTGAGTTGTTGTTAAAAGCTTGCCGCGAGTTTCTCTGGTGGCCTCACTACAGTTGCTTTCCTTGCTCTTATCAAGAACGAAACAATAATAAATAGGCATTTGCATCAAACAAACAAACGAGCAAACATGATTTCATTGTTGGAAGCTGTTCTTCGCAGATGACAACTAGAGTGGCTTCGCTTATGCCAACGCTGTGAATGTCGGTCACGCGCGACTGCCCGTTTTTTCGGGAGATCCTTGAGGGACCCACGGTTGCTTTTTTATGTAACCTCTGCATCTGGAAAGAAAGAGGAAGTTAAGTTTCTCAACCTGTTTTTCTTTTATCGCGGTCTGTCACAAAGCAGATCTGCGTATAGAAACCAGAAGCAGAATTCAGGGGGTTAGTAACCTTCAGAGCTCGGTGAAGAGAGAAAATATCAAAAAAAGAAAAAAAAAGAAGTCCAAGGAAGCTGCATAGAATCGCACCATTGAAAAGAAAAGTTTTGGGTGGTACAGAATCTTCGAAGACTTTCAACTGGGTGAAGGAGAGCTCTTTGCGAAAATGTGTGCTGCGCGTCATGGTTGTAGCGCTTTTCAGAGTTTTGTGGGCGAGAAACGTAAACTGGGAGAATAGGAAAAAAGTGCACACTTTAAATTACGAAAAAAAAAGGAGCAATGGTAAAGAGAGAGGAGCGTGCAAGGATCACTGAGTCGCAGCAAACACAGTCGAGTCAGTCTGACGAAGAGTAGGGGCACTTCATAAACGCTGACACCGCAAGCGACGCCCAGACTCCGGCACTGTCAGTGCTGAGCTCCGGGCGTCGCTTGAAAGAGCTCGACCCGTAACATTCTACTGTTTGTTTCATACATAACTTGCTATGCTGCTTACGCTACAGAGCAACTTCTTGTGGGAGCTACGTTCGCACCAACTATAGAATAATAGAATAAAGGGTATAGAGGAGGAAAGGTAGCAAGAGAGGTCAATCAGCCTAGCATAACCAAGAGTTCGATGTCGTTAGCGCGTTAATAGAGCGAAAGTCTTAGGTGCCTCATGGAATCCTAAAATTTATCTGCGACGTCGGCAAGTGGCGTAGCCAGAAAGTGACACACCAGGTTCGTGCCCCCCCCCCCCCCCCCAATCGCCCAAAATATTGTTTCGCCATGGCACACATAGCGCAAGTGATCTGAAGGGGGGAGGGGGGTGGGCAGGCAGGCTTCCTCGTCAGATCATTTGCAAAGGGAGTGAATGAAAGCCAATTGTCTGAACCTCAACGACACGTTTTGACGGATGCATAACGGCGCGGGTACGATAAGAGCGTTTTTCGTTTACACACCCTTGCCGCTCAAAAGCCTCTTCAGCTGCCGGCGTCTCGTCAAGATAGAACGTCAACACCATGGAGAGAGAGAACACAACTTTATTGTCAACACCATGGAAAAACGCTCGCGGAATCCAGCGAAATCTGGGACTTGATAGTATCAATTCTTGCCCAGGACATCCGACTCGTCTCTCTCTCTCTTCTCGCCATGCTTTCCCTCGCATAAAATCACACTAGCTTCTGCACATTTCTCGATTGTTTCCTTGTTGTTGTTTTTTTCTATTCAAGTATTTTAGCTCTTTTGTTATTGGCGCAGGAGTTTTGTAGTACTCTTCCTTTCTCCGAGAGATGGTCTCTGGGATAAGAAGGGGAGGGGGGTGACACTGTCTGAGTGAGGGTCGTTCCGAGGGTGACGCTACCCTCGCACCTCCTATGGCTTTTTTCGTGATGACTGTGGAACAAAAGTAAAAAAAAATGCGAGAAAAAAATATGCTTGGTTTGCGCAATGAGACAGGCGTCGAAGATGACGACGGTGGTTCCTTCGACGTCGTCTCTTCTCAGACGTCGCTGCTGCATTCGAGCGCTCTGAGAAAAATGATCCCACCGGATGACTCCGGGTGGCACTGCAGAGAGGGGGAGTACGGATCGCTGGGGTCTGCGGTGTGCGATGTCAAGGAACGAAAGAAAAGAAAAAGGTGCTGGGGAAGCCACGGGAGTGAGAACATTGCGTCTGCGGGAAAAACTCGATAAGGTGGTTAAAAGTGAAGTGCCGACATTATAAAAAAAAAATAAAAGCGAGGAAGTGTTATTTAAAGCAAGATTCATATACAATGAGGTTGAAGAATACTGAAGAATATGAATAATAAGACAACCAGATGAAGAGCGGGACGAGTGGATTTTCGAAGAATCGGAAGGCAAACAGGCAGCAACCGGAAGAGACTAACGCGTCTCCCCTTCCCCCCCCCTCCCCTACCCATTTCTTGCATCTGCTTGTTTTTTGTCCCCTTATACTTGACTTGGAAGGTTTGAGTGACGTTTTCAGCACCGCCTTTTGGAGAACAATTTTTTTTTCTGTTTTCGGAAACTTCGGAAACTGATGGGATTGGCCTATATGCATCCGTAGGTATAAGTGAAATTTGCAGTCAGTGTATTTCGTAACAGAGAACTTATTGACGGTTTTCATACCAAAATTGAGGTCTTCGCTATTGGGCGTCTCGTGCAGTAACGCGACGTCTGCGGTGGGCAGGGTTATGTCACGTCCGCCACTGGTGGCGCTTGCTGACACTCCTACGACTAAGTTTGCTTGCTGTACCAAAAGAGTCGAGAAATGAAATCTTTACGTAACCTACATTTAAGACGCCTCGAAAGAAATTTCTTGGTTCATATCCCGCCGCTGCGCAGTCCTCTCTTACGCTTTCACGGTACATTTCATTTGGTGCATGCGTTTCATTTATCCTTCAGTTACTGTTAATGAATGATACTGTTATGTTTAACTTTAAGTTACAGTTATTATAAAAGAAGGGCTACATTTCAGAATTCTGATCCAACCTCCCGACGGTCCTGGGTTCGAAGCCGGTCACGGCGTTGTCATTGCATTTAGTTGGAAGTTAAACACCACATGCTTGTGTGTAGTGTGCACGATGTAAGTGCACGGGTGGTACACCAGAGTGTCAAAATTTTCATTGCTCTCCGCTATGACGCGCCTTGTAATCATATCCTGGTTTTGGCGCGTAAAACAGCGGTTTGTATTACTGCGTCCGATATAACGAAATGACGTATGAGAGAGGAGCGACAAGGAATGAAATTGGTGATTTTGTCGTGGCCTTCTGCAAGGTAATTTTTATAGTATTCGGCGCACGCTACTGTATCCTGCGCATGCTACTGTGCAAGCGCGTGATATAGGGTACTTTCTTACAAAAGCAGTTAGCCGTAAGACGAAGTCACTGTAAGAACGTCAACACGAGCTAAGCGTAAAGATATGGCAAAAGACAAGAGCGACATGAAGAATATGTAAAGGTCGCATTGCAGAGGTGTTTGTTGGTTGGTACTTAGAACGTAAGGAGGTGATGGTCAGAGTGGGTAACGAATACCCAGCACGGGAGGTTTTTTTTTTTTTTTTTCAAGAAGGAGCCGAAGAGGACGACGTTTCAAGGTTTCGCAACTGTAATAACTATATATATATATATATATATATATATATATATATATATATATATATATATATATATATATATATATATATATATATATATATATATATATATATATAATATTGCTACATACATGTTGACATTTTGCGGGACGATGCGCGTGTGTGGTGGACGAGGAGGACAAACGGTTGTCTCCGCTCGGGGTCGCTGGTCAACCGGTAAGGCCGCTAGTATAATGGTTTGAGACATATCTCATCCACAGCTTCGTCGATACGGCGTCCCAATATCCCCGGGAACTGTTCCTTGCTTGAACCTGCACACGTCACGTTTTTCATTTATGCATTCACAATAGGTCGGTTGAGTGTAAATGGGTGATTAGGAAAGCCAGGTTTTTCTCTGCCGATGGGCTGTAGTTAGAAGTTGCACTATTTGCCGCCGTTGGACGGTTGTCCCAGTGATTATATAGGCTCGTTATCCTAGTTGACTTTTATTTTTTTTTCTCTATTTAAGTTTAAACTGTGTAGTTATTTACGAATCCTGACCGTATTACTTTAAGGCAACGAAGTCTAGTGTGTGACGTGCGAGGGCGTTCACGTAGTTGGTTAAGTAAACTTGATGGTGCATCATCAGTAAACGTTAGTGTGGATTTCGATTCTCCTATATACGGACAAAAAAAAAAAAGCTGTAAGTAGGTTCCCTAAATGTACTGGCTGAACTTCACAAAAATGGCGCTTCGTTTGCTACTATAGGCTGCTGAGAAATGGTCGGGAGAATAAACAAAACCACGACCTGCCTTGGGGGAAAAAAAAACAACAAAACTGCCGACTATGTTTTCTTTTTTCACGCGTGTAACTGGGAGCAGATTGCGTGCAGCTTGTTTTTATCTTTGCTTTCTTCCTTTCTTATTTTCCCCCTTTTTTAATGGGCCAGGCGGAGTAGCTTTTTCGCACTCGCGGTGTCATTCACGGGGCTTCGTGACAGAGGCGAGAGGCAGACATCTTTGGGAGGCACATGCAGTCTCTCGACTCTGACTTTTTGTTGAGGTTCGGAGAAATGGGACACGCATAAGAACGAAGGAAGAGTAGATCGATCGCCATGTACACAGAAACACAGAAAGAATCCAAGAAAATACGGCCTCTGAAGGCGTCAACATCACTCGCAAGGCATATCACTAATAATAATAATAATAATAATAATAATAATAATAATAATAATAATAATAATAATAATAATAATAATAATAATAATAAAGAATGTACGGCGCATGTTATTCTTCCGTTATTTGAAGTCGGCGTTGCTATTGGTCTGTATAACCTCCGCTGCCACGCTCGGATTGTTTCCGCTTTCGGAACTTCGACCGCGATATGGCTGCAACGTGCCAACCACATCTTTCTTTCTTTCTTTCTTTCTTTCTTTCTTTCTTTCTTTCTTTCTTTCTTTCTTTCTTTCTTTCTTTCTTTCTTGCTTGCTTGCTTGCTTGCTTGCTTGCTTGCTTTCTTCCTTTCTTGCTTGCTTGCTTGCTTCATTTCTTTCTTTCGTTCTTTCTTTCTTTCTTTATTTCTTTCTTTTCCTTTATTTCTTTCAATCTTTCTTTCTTTCTTTCTTTCTTTCCTTTTCAGTCTTCATTGACTTTGGCGCCAGCCACGCTTTTCTAGGAAATTTATATGTATATCTTCGACGACCGCAGGTTCTCGTCATCCGGGACGTCGTATATTGCGGGAACCCCTCCGGCGCTCATAACGTCGCGACTCCGGCGTCCGGTCTGCGCACGCGCAAGCGCGCGTTTGTCTCGCTTCGTTTGGCGTCTTTTGTGCGCGTCTACGGAGCCGTCCTGACACGTAGGCGAGACAAGAATGAGCGACTGATTTTGCGCGGTCCCTTCCTCGCTCGACAGCCGCGTAGTTCTGTGCCTCCGCTCAGCGCGCATTGTTTGCGGAACACGGGAAAAAATTTGTGGTTTCTTAGCGGAACGTCGCGGTACCGAACAATGGTCCCCTTTACGAGGCCTGTTTGTAGTGCCGATGAACGCATCTTGCGGTTTGCGGGAGTCGTGCAGCACTTTTGAGAAGTGTGTCCCCAACTAAAGCTTTGTAGAATTCCCGTTGAACACATTCATCAGCGGGAACAATAATTGTTGGGGTTTTTTTTTTTTTTTAGTCGGAAAACCACGACACGATTACAAGTAACGCCGTAGCAGGGACTCTGGAAATTTCGGCCGCCTTTGGTTTCTTGACGTTTATTTATTTATTTATTTATTCACATTACCTTACAGGTTCTCGCAGGAACGTTAAGTAAGGGGGGCGAGAAAAGAAAACAAAAAATATAACAGAAGCAACAGAGTACAAAAACATTACACTGTGGTAATATAACATAATGTATACAGGAAGTGCATGCAAAAACAATGAAACAAGTTGGTCTGACCTGCGCCTAAACATAATTACACATATTTCGCCACCATCGAAATCAGGCCGGCGACGACGGGATTCGCTCCCGCAACCTTCAGATGAGCGGTTGAGTACAGCTATTAGTGAGACTACGTAAATAACTTTCGCCGTAATTAATCCTTTGCAGATGGTATACAGTGTCTCTACTACCTGCCTGCGTGTGCGTTCATTGTTCGTGCAACATCTGTTTCGGTAGCACGGTACACAATGCACAGAGATCGCAAATAAAAGCAGCTAGGTCTTTTATATTGATGCAATTTAACACTCAAGGGAAACGACGATACAGTTTATTCTGTTAAAATTATGTTCTGTAGACTCCAGTCTCGTTACGTTCTACGAAACTGGAGTTCGTTAATGGGCGAGAAACTCTGTGAAACGTGTCACTTTTAAGTTTTTTGCCGTCATCTGTGACAGGGACGTCACGAATTTCAAATTGTTTTTCATGTTTTAGTCATAATGCAATGACTTGAAGAAATTTTTTAAAAGTTCGTATATTACGTCTCTCTCTCTCTCTCTCTCTCTCTCAGAAGACCATGGAATTTGTTTGCCGATTAGTTACGCCAGCAACATCAGTGACGTCATTGTGACTAGTGCGGGAACTTCAAGCTGGCGTCGCCACTCTCATTTTATTTTTTTTCGCACGTTTTTTTTCTTGCTTACCCAGCGTCTTCTCGGTGGTAGCAAACGATTTTCGGCACCCTGAAAAAGGAACATACTCACTAGAAAAAACATGCAGCCCAGTGCACAGCTTACGCAGTTGGCGCCGTCTCCCATACAACAACCGAAACGCGCATGACCGCGTTTGCCATTCCGGCGAACCGAAGCTGGACTTAACGTGGCCACACCCTCCCGCAAAAATGCGCAAAGCCCCTTTAAGCGTGAACAAGCTACTGGCATTTGAACTAGCTCACCGGTCTCCTCAACTTGTTTCTTCTCATCGAGTAACAGGATGCGAAGGGCAGTGTGCGGGAAGGAGAAGCCACAAGGCGACGCTGGCAATGAACTGCCCGTCTTGCGCTTCACGAGAGAAGGGCTCGATGTCCGGCAATTGATCATCGTCCGGAGACTGACCGGACGGTTTGCCTCTAATGAGGTCTCCCTTCGCGTTTATATTTAATCCCCCGTTCGAAGCCCGCCCAGTCACCGAGGAGCCGGACGCTTCGGCGGCGGCTCTGTCTTTGTAAAAGAACTGCGGCCCACCCCGACTTTCTCGCGATTACCGAAAATGGGCGAGGTCTAAGTCGCCCCACTCGAGTGGACGGCGGTGAGGATTGAGCTCCGATCGGAGTCGAATCTTTGTCTCTACTCCGCCGCCTTCTGTCACGACCTTTCACTCTCTCCATCTTTCCTATACATGTGTGTAGCTGAACGATTGTTAAGCCTGCTACGGAGGATGACGCTGCTCCGTAACGGCGTCCGGGCACTCCCTTGCCTCTCCCACCCTTACGGGTGCCTGGACTCCATCCTATACCCGATCAATTATCCCATTGTATTACCGCATACTTACCCCCCAAAGTCAGCGCCCCCGTTTGGTGGTCTTTAATCGTTTTGTGAGTTGGTGAGCCGGTTTGCGCTGCCGTTCACAGTAAGTAGGCGCTTTGGAACCAACTAGGCATTTGGAAGAGACTATAGGCATTGGTCCTATTGCAATGTTTCCTTTTGTTTGATGTGAGTACTTAGTGACACGGTTTTCTCTCTACCAGACAACCAGACAGCTCTTTGACGCAACGGTGCCAGTTTTCCGAAAACCGTGATAAAAATACCGATTGAAGAGAACGGAATGGATTGAGCTAAGAATGAATATGAGACAGAAGACGTTAAAGTATGCCACAAAAATTTCTTTGAGTTTCATAATTAGTAAAAAAAAACAATATAAACAGCAATCAGCGCAGTTGCTTCCGGAAATTTCTGGCATGCGAATGAGGGTAGGGGCTCAAATGAGTAGTTATGTTTATTTAGTTTTTGATATATCAATGTACGTTTCCGGCAACTACCGCGACTCGGACGATACGCTGCGTCGACTGTCGCCTACAACTGTTCCGGGAATCAAGTATTTGAATTGACAACCTCGAGGGCGTAGGTTGGATTCTCCATCACAACGGCTGTATTTAGACAGAATGCAAAGAACACCCGTGTACTTAGATTCAAGGAATCCTCAAAGAACCCCAGTTGGTTTAAATTATACTCCAGATTGTCCCAGTACAACGTGTTTCGTAATCATGCAGTGGGTTTGGCGCGTAAAGTCCCAGGAGTTATTATTCCTAGGTATGACAGCACCGATAAGTTCATTGATTGAGTCCGCCTCGTCAAAATGGTGGCTACGGTGCGTGGCTGCTGACCCAAAGGTCGCGGGTTCGATTCTGGACGCCGCGGTCGCATTTCGATAGAGGCGAAATCGTACGGACTCGTGTACCGTACAGCTGCGGCGGCTGCATTTCCGATGGAAGCGGAAATGTTGTAGGCCCGTGTGCTCAGATTCGGGTGCACGTTAAAGAACCCCAGGTAGTCGAAATTTCCGGAGCCCTCCACTAAGGAGTCTCTCATAATCATATGGTGGTTTTGGGATGTTAAACCCCACAAATCAATCAATCAATCAATCAATCAATCAATCACTGTGTACTGTACGATGTCAGCTCACGTTCAAGAACACCAGTTGGGCTAATTTCCCGCAGCCCTCCATCGTGGCGTTCTTTCATAATTATACGGCGATTTTGAGACGTAAAGCCCCACATACTATTTTACTTTTATCATCGAATGATTGTTCTTTATTAGACGTAAATTCTGAGCTGATAACGCAGCAGTTTTGACAAGGTGTTGGCGTTTTTTTCGTTCTCTCTCTCTCTCCTAATTTTCACCATTATGATGTGATAAGCCACGGAAAAACGAAAGTGTCGATGATAAATCAGTGGCTTGGTGGGAGTGAATGTACTACAATGGGAAAAGGAGTGATTACGTGTTAACCCTTTGGTGACGCCCGACCCCTTACTTGCCACATACGTAACTATCTTCAAAGATAGGCGCTAAATTTCTACTCTCCGCCGAAGGGAATTGAGAGTCGCGTCTCTTCCAAAAGAGATTCAACCCGCATCTTTAAGAAATCTGTTTACGTGGCAAGGGGATTTTATGGCTAAAACATTAGCAGCTAATATTTTTTTTCTCTCTTATAGTGGGAAAAATGCTATTTAAGGAAACCTTCGAACGCTGGTGGATGGCTCACCATCGATGCTTCACTACAAACCAAAACCGCAGACATAAAATCATTTTAGTGTTGGGGGTGGGGGGTCGATTATTTTTTCCGCGAATTTGTGCGTGCGCTTGAGATGTGCGTGAATATATGTACGCATGCAAAACCGAGAACTTTCGAGTGAAGGGTGGGGGTTCGGTGAACCCTTTTCTCACTCCGTCTCGTTGTGGCTACGCAAATTCTCCAAACGCTGTAGGCCGTTTCATTGCGCTCAATGCGATGACTCATGTGCTTTATGTCGAACCACAGTTGCACCCAGCAACGTTATACTCTAGGCGCCATTTTCTTACGAGTGGTACCGAACAGCAACGCTTGTCCGAAACGTACAGTGTTCGGTGATGATGATGATGATGATGATGATGATGATCAAATCTTTATTACTCCCAAAAGAGGGGAACGGCCCAGAGGTCGGTTACGCTGCTTAGAGAAGGTCAGCGGGGATCCCTTGGGACACCGCGGCCTCCAATGCGCGTCAGATTACCCGGCGTTGCTGTGCCGAGTATACAGCATTCTACAGCGCTGACAGGCTAGGTCGTCTCCGCTATCCTCCAGCTCACAAAAACCTCCCTCGACGTGACAGGAGCCTTTCCCAATCGCTGGCTTTATAGCAAGGTATACCCACACCTCGCGAGACGAAACTGTAAATGCTGCTCACAGTCAGGCACCCTCATACACATGGCAGGATCGCATCCCGGCTGCGGCGGCTGCATTTCCGATGGAGGCGGAAATGTTGTAGGCCCGTGTGCTCAGATTTGGGTGCACGTTAAAGAACCCCAGGTGGTCTAAATTTCCGGAGCCCTCCACTACGGCGTCTCTCATAATCATATAGTGGTTTTCGGACGTTAAACCCCACATATCAATCAATCAATCAATCATACACATGGCATGGACGTGCCCACAGTACGCTGACGCCTATAACACAGAAGATACGTGGGAGTCCCTTCTGCATATCAGTGTGCGGTGAATTTACAACACCCGCGCCCTCTTTACGCGAGCGGATGCGGTATTCGGGATATGCAACGCAAGTACGCTGAAGCCGCCTTCGTCTCAGGCTAACGCCAGCACGACGCCCTTGCTTCTCTTCGAAAGGGGGCGTCGCGGGCGCCTCCCCGTCGGCAGTGATAGAATCGGATCGCATTCTCCTCCGCTCCGCAGGGGGGCGCCGTGCGAGTGGCGTACTCGGTAGGCGGTGGCGGCATATCTATCATTGATGTCGCATCGATCTGCGATCTGTCTCGTTAATTGCCTGCCTCTCAAGTAATTAGGCCCCGCCGCGAGATCATCCTGCCGGGAATGGAGCATGCTGGGAAGGATTATTTGCGGCGCAGTCTCTTCGGTTCGTCTTCGGTCGGCACGCAGTCGTTGGTGGTTGCTCGCTTCGCCGCTTGATGGCTGCCGAGAAAGTCCGGCTGGATAGAACAATGGAATAAGAGGTGTGATCTCTGACCGATGCGGCTTTACTTAAGCTGTGTTGTTTCCTTTTGTACATTATATGCAGCTGCTGCCGATCACATCCTGTGCCACTGCACTGTATTTGATATATTTTTTCCGGACCGATGTGCCCTAGCAGACTCTTTTTACGCAGGAAAATCGTTCCTTTTCACACGTTAGGCAGAGAGAAGCAGACAGCCACATTTACACTTTACTAAGCGAATGTAATTGTTGTGGACCACAGCTAAAATGCGCCGCTTTTTTTCTTGCCTCTCCGCCTTTCTTTCTTTCTTTCTTGGTTTTCCTTCGTCTTTTTTTTTGCTGTTATAAATTTACTACAACCTTGAACACTCTCGTTTTTTAAGCTTTGTATGAACTTTTCGAAAAGGATAAGCCCTCTTCACCGAACAATTTCCGAGGTGCTTGAAAAACGCCGTTTTCTCTCGGAAAGCTAGCCCACAAAAATAGCGACGGCACTCTATTCCACCCTTCTTATTCCTTTATGTGTCGTGACTTTTTGCAAAAAAGCACACCTCTCCAGCCTCAACGAGCACTCAAGTTGGAGCCTTCGACTACCCCCGTCTCTCCCACCTCTCTCTCTCTCTCTCTCTCTCTCTCTTTCTCTTCAGACGTGGTACACTGTACGCCGCACCGTCGGTCAGTGAACGACAAATTCCTATGCCTTCGCGCGCTTGTCGTACACATCCATGTATTACACACGTCTCTACCCGTACAAACGCGCGGCACAATACTCTTCAAATGGAAGCGAGGCACTGCTTTCTTTCTTTGTGTGTGTACGCCTACGAAGACGACGACCAATTCGCAGGACGCACGCGCAGCACTCATTTGCGTTTTCGGCCACTTATGCAAATGTGGTGCCGGCGCGAGAGACGACCGGACGGCCCGTATCGCGAATTAGCGGGAGTACAAAAGCCTTCTCCCAATAGCTCTTGCCCCCCCCCCCCCCCCTCCCACTGCTTACTGCCCTACTATGCGGGCTATATCCTACTCCCCCTTCCCACACTACCCTGCTTAACCGGACTTTTTCTTACAACCCCCACTTCGTTTCGCAATTATCCGTCCCGCGCGTGTTTTTTTGCTCACCCTCGCACTCATTCCTTCCTTGCTTTGAATGCGTCTTTCCCGTGAGACCTCGCATTCGACGGCTTTCGGATGCAGTTAGGCCTTCTCTCACTTCGTCTTCGTACACTTCCTACATATCGTAAAGTAGCCTGCTTTGCGCAGATTGGGGGGGCTTTTAGGTGCGCCAGAGCCTCTCGCGGGAATTATCTGTATAGAGGGCGTCCCATCCCCGGCTAAGTGCCATGCTGTTCAGGACAGAGGAATCCGTACGTACTCCAAAACGGGGCTTGTGGTTTGTAGTTTGTCTGTTTGTGGCCACCGCATTCGTGTTCTTTGTTTTTTTTTTTTTTTTCAATTTCAAACGCTTAGCGCTTACTCGGACGCTCTCTGCGTTTCGAGGAAGTCCCATATTTTCTTGCCCACACGTGTACTGTTCCCTCGGAATCTTGCGTTCACGCACGCCTTTGATCCCGAGTGTTCCCGAGGTTCCAAGAACCGTTCGAGTTCTCGGACCAGTTTGTGTCTTATTCCCCAGAAAAAAATTTACCCATTGCGCTAAACTTTCGCAATCGGGCACTGTTTTCGCGTTGTTCCGCACTACCTCATTTCTGTGCGGGAGCACCACGAGAGTACAACAAAGCGCACATTTTGGTGTGATTTTTTTTCGAGCTTGGAGCGGCTGCTGCTTTTGCTTTCCGGCTTTTTGAAAGTCGTAGCTCATATATTGTCTTCAGGTTGTGTCATAACCTTGTTAAGCATATTGAACCCGCTACGTTATCAAGCTACTCGTCTCTAACCACGTGGTTGCAGTACAAGGAAGAGAGGAGTTCGGGGATGTGGGATTTGATGAGCCATTTTCGGACGAAACAGACGCAGCACACACTGTAGTGTAACTAACACAACTTATTAGCAGCTGTTACGCAACGGCGCGCTCGCCAGCCAAATAAAACAGTCATGCAAAACAACGCAACACAATACCAATTAAAATCCCACAATCAACATAAAACATGCAATGTACCACAAGTGCGGCGTCATTGACGAGCAGCGGTGTCGTCCCTACGGACTTACATCGAGAGCGCTGAGCGCCAATGTAAGCTGAAGAATGATTTTCGCACATGTAACAGACAATGAGGTTGTAGACGAAGCGTGACAGAAATATATGCAAGTTTTATTTAGTGAACTGACTCACAGACGGGTAAAGTGGGTTTTTTCTTATCTACATCTTTCCGTTACATTGTAGCCGAATCGGGCAGGTATAAGATCGTATCCAGCTAGCCCGCTAGCGTCACCTTTATGCACTGATGATGTGCGTTAAAGAACCCCAGGTGGTCGAAACTTCTGGAGCTCTCCACTACGGCGTCTCTAATATTTATATAGTGGTTTCGGGACGTTAACCTCCTCCCCCCGTATCAATCAATCACTGATGATGTGAATCACGACAGGGGCAGCATGGGGGTCGTTTGCGTGCCTCGACGTTTCATCTCGACGACGGCAGAATGCCAGTACGGTCAGGTTTCGACTTTACGAAAAATAGGCAAACTGTCGGATAAAGCGTGCCTCGGTACTTCTTCTGAGATGACATCTTTCGGTGCACATCAGCAATACGATTCTTAATAATCGTAAGTGTTGGTGGTAACCATAACAAAACCGCGATATATGAGTATGAGGGACGCTCTGCTGTAGTACACCGGAAATTTCGACTACCTGCTGCTCTTAAACGGGCACCCAAGTCTTTATACTCTGTTCGTATGATCGTGTTGCGAGCGAACGCAACTTGCAACTGGAAACGTTAGAGAAACTAGATAGTAGACCGTTTTCGGAAGAGAAGATCCTCGGTTCATGGCCGCCGCAGGCCAGCAGAGCGACCTGGGCATTGCTAGGTTTTCTAAAGACGACCGGACTACGCGACCGCTTATAAGCATGCAATGGACAAAGTCACATGTACCCACACGTTGCCCTTCACTTCTCTCTTTCTTCTCTTTAAATCCCCTCACCCCTTCCCCAGTGCAGGGTAGCGAACCGGACGTGCGTCTGGTTGACCTCCCTGCCTTTCATTCCTCCTCCTCCTCCTCCTCCTCCTCCTCCTCCTCCTCCTCCTCCTCCTCCTCCTCCATGGGCTTAAACATTTTCGCCTCTATTTAAAACATGGCCGCTGTGACGGGGATTTGATCCCGCCACCTTATAGTATCAGCTGTAGAGCGCCATAATCACTAGACGACCATGGTGGGTATAGCGCGACAATTCGGAACGGTTGCTGTAAGTATTAAGGTTAAGACGTGGCACTGTGTCAGTTCAATATTGCGAGAGCTCCACTGGCGGTACGTCGATCTTGCAAATACTTTCAAAGTAAGCCGGTCCTGAAAAGAGTCTCAATTATTAGGTTATTCTTCTTCACATGATGATGGAAGTTTCGACGCGCATTGCTTGCCCAGAACAGCATACTTGAGCAGGTGTTTTGAGACGCACTTTGATATCGTATAGTATCGGTCGAGTATTGATATATAGAGAATCGGTACAGAATATATATTGGTAGACTCTTGGTAGAGTTTCGGTAGACCATTGGTAGAGTATTGGAGCGTATCGGTGGAGTATTGGTATACTATCGGTAGAGCATCTGTAAATACTGGTAGACTATTAGTAGAATATTCGAGAGTATCGGTAAAGTACTGGTAGAGTATCGCTAGAGTTCGAATCCCATAGACGGAGAGAGTGATATCTCGTCCACCTTAATTCATTTCAGTTTATACATTGAAATGTAATTCACAATGGCTATTTTACAAATAAACGCAACACCTATTTAGTCTTCATTGCTTTACTTAGCCTAACCGTGTGTTGGATTCGTTTGGATGTGTCTAACCAAGAAACAAGCCCTCTGAAAAAAAAATACATTTCTTTATTTCACTCTATAAAGAAAATTTACCAAATGTTTCCTCTTATAGCCACACGGCTACTCCCATGCATCGAGTTACACTATCGATGGTTCATATTTCAAACGCAGATATCTTAAAATTCTAATCCCGCCGGTCTCACTTCATAAGGTGCCCGCCGAAAATTAATTACAACGATAGGAACAAACGTGAGCAAAATCCGTATTTCCAAAAAGAAGTCTCTGTACCTGGTGTTATTTTCTACTGAGCAACTATATACGGCGAGGACAAAAGACCGGGGCTAACTAGTCAGATCAATGAGGAACAACTTCACGTCGAAAGAATCAGCACGAAGTATTTTGACCAGCGCATACCCCCCCCCCCCCCCCAAAAAAAAAAAAAAAAGCGGTATAGGAATGGCGCAACATTCTCAGCTATATATACGCAATCCCCGACCGTCCATTCCTTTGTTTCCACCTCTTTTGTAAGTGTCTAGACGCCCCTGGAAACAGGGCAAAAAATTAATATCGACAACGCACAAATGAATCTCTTTAACTGTTGGGTAATCACCATAGTTAGCAATATTAAACTCGCAACAACTTTTCGATAGCCGCTTTTTTTTTCTGGCTTCATCAGACAAAGGCTTCGTCCTGCTGCGATTACAGAATTAATCAGTCGCTCGTTATATACCGTATCTCTTTGTTTCAATATAGTGGATCCCGACACTCTTTTTTGTCATATGAGCTTTCCTTTTGAGCTTGTTCGTCTGGAATACGCTTTTTTCGTCTGGCTCCGATTCTCCTTGTTCTTTTAAGCAAGTATATTTTTGTTTTTCTAGCACTTGCAAGCCCCGTTTTTTATTTTTTGCCGTTGCTATAATACTGCACATGTGTGCAAGAGCATGCTTGCGGTGCTACTCTATGCGTGGTCTTTTAACCCCCTATCCTCGCGACAATGCCTGTCTTCGCGTTCAACACCTGGCTTCATTGGCTTAACCATAGGGGAGGGGGAGGAAGGGGAGAGAGGGTGTTGGGGATTTAACTCTTATCCCCTGAACCCCCAGCCCTCTCCCTCAAAATTTTCGTTTCACATGTATATAGAGAGACGCATTCGTACAAACACAAGGAAAAACATACGCAAAAAGTTCCCCACAAAAAAACATTGCGGCTTCACCCCTGCCTGGATTACACAGTGTAGTCCTCGCGATTCAGTGCCGACAAAGTTGCTGGCATGTGATAGTGCTGAAACATACTGGCGCTGCGTCAAAGTCTACACCTAGGTACCTGTTTTGGCTTCCTCAGCCTCATTGAGGAATATGAATTTCAGTTGGTCTTACGGTTTTGTTAACGTTAATTGCGGCAAGCTTAACGAAAAAAATTGAGAGCTCTTTTAGTACTGTGAGTCATGGCGGAACTTCGCACCCTATGGTGCTGGCAATAGCCATGCATCATGAGGGAGTCTTAAGCAGGCACTGTTAAGCGCACGTACGTTCTTTGCAGCACGACTGAGGTGTCCGCTGGGAAGCGACGCCTATCAAGCAAATGAGACGGCGATTCGAATGGGGCCCAATTACGCTGTCGAGCTCCACTATTGAAGGTGGAGCTGTAGCGCTATTTTTTTTTCCTGAACTGGACAACATGAACTCTTTATGAACTCTCAAATTAGTTCTGCTCTTACGAATGTCTCGTCCTCATTTTTTTCTTCACTATCTCGACCTTTAGAGAAAATGAACAAGGAAGAAAGGATCTAACGCGTCCAAACCCTACCGGCCTGTGAGCAGTGTCCCCGTTGATTTCGGTTTATGCGATGTCCAAACGACAACAATTGTGCATCCCTCTCTGTAAAAGGGCTTCACCTAACAGTGGTCCCGCTAAGCAGGGTAGTATACGAACGGGATTGTCCCCACTGTGCGCGCTGCTAGGCTGGTTCCCGGTCCGCGGGTTTTCTCTGACTCACGTGCGCTTGGCGAACCCCTCGAATAATGGAGGTCTTCTTGCTTGACTGCCCACTCATAGGGGGGTCACGACGCAATGACTGCCGAGACTTCGATGATGTGAGAAAGAGAGAAATGATGTCCGGCAGTGTCTGACTCCCCCCCCCCCCCCCCGTTTCTGCCTCTCTCCCATTTCTTCTCCCATGTTGTCTAACACAGTAGTAACGTTGTACCTCTCAATAAGGATGGCGTCGAAGAGCGCGCCCGCTTGAAGGGATTCCTCCAGCTCAGTGGGTCGAGGAATGACCACTGTGGAGGCGTGGGGAGATGTTACGGTGTCGGTGTCGCATAAAGGGTGCAGATGCGTTTTGCAATTATAAGGACAGCTTGACATAAGGGGGGTTGGGATAGCCGCCATCGTACGTTGTACACGATGAGTCATTCCTTTGGCTGTAACGTGTTTTGTCACGTTTCGACTTAACAGCACGTACTTTGTTTAATGAATGTTTACGCTTCTTGTACTATTTATTAACAACGTTAGTTTCATTTGGTGTATTTAAATAGTTGATATACAATGACTTTATAAGCACCGTCTTCATGACTTCATAAAATTTCGTACTTACCGTCAGCCTGCAGAATACGCCCATCGTGAGAAAAGGCTTCTGCACGTTTGTCCAATTAACTCGCTCTTTTGCTTGCTGCGACCTCTTGACCACCACAACCTCGTTCTGCCCGCCTAACTTTCTACCTCCCTCTCGCACGTTTGTCTTCTCTTGGAATCGAGTCTGCTACTCTTAGTGACCACGATGTTCTAGTTGTTATAGGGCACTCGACTGCTAGCCTTAAGGTCGTGGGGTCGAACCCCGGCTGTGGCGGCTGCACTTTCTGTAGATGCGAAAATGTCTAACGCCCGTGTATACTTAGACTTAGGTGCACGTTAAAGAACCCTAGGTGGTCCAAATTTTTTAAGCCTTCTGACTTCTCTCATAATCATATCGTAGTTTTGGGACGTTAAACTCTAGGTATTATTATTACACTGAATGACCAATGCTTTCCTTGCCTTTGCGCTACTTGTTCGTTATGTAAACTTTCAAGAGATGCCCTTGTCTGTTAGTTATCGTCAGGGCCTTCTATTACAGTACCCGAGGTCACAGTACGCTGCTTGTTAACAAGTTTACAAATTTAGTGTTTTCATTCAAACTGCGTCAGTTTAATGCTTACAGGTTTCATGTCGCGAAATGATCTCCAGGCCATTTGCTGGACACTTGGGCGTTCTTTCTTTCTCATGTGTGTTCCTGGGCTTTAGCTCCTGTAAGCTGCTGGAAGCTCTGTGGTTTTTTCGGTGACACCATCACGTACTAACACTATCTTCTTGGCGAAGTTGAACATGGGAAGAAGGGGGGTGGTTTTGAAACAGGTGGGTTAGCATGGCCTGAATTGCTGGCAGTCGTTCCACCTGAGCATTTCCTTAATTGCAGCGGCCCGATGCCCCACAGTTCAGTGTCTCGCATGGAAGCCACGAGAATACGTAGCACGCTCCTTTTCGATGCCGTGTACCCTTCAGGAAAAGTGACTTCTTCAAATGTCCCGCGCCTGTGAACACCCCTAAAGCAAGGCGCAGCAGCCTTTATTATTTATTTATTCAGAATGTCTCTGAAAGGTTCATTAAAGGGCATTGAGTAAGGGGAAGGAGGGCATCAGTAAATACATTACAAACCAATACAAACAAAAGGTAAGAAGAACGAGCAAACAAACAAAACAGAAAACTAATGAAAAACAGCAAGGTGAACAATGGTATACAATTGAAAAACGCAAAAAGAAGTATTCGTTCGATTTCCAACATCCTTGCTCTTCTTCTGCATCATTATCATGATCGTCGTCCTTATCATAAGGCCTCCAGCTTTAGGATACTTGGCGCCATTTTAGAGTCCCTCCACTGCCATATAAAGCTGTCTCGTAGTGTAGTTCCAAATTTTCCCTAATCGTAGTTAGTCTGTGTAGCTTATTTTAAGCGTTAGATAAATTATTCGTCATGCTTGATGGGTTGGATGTCCTAGCTACTTTTGTGGAGCGATCAAAAGCGCCGTGACACGACGCCACGGACGTATTCAGTACTAATGCTAAGAAAATGCCAACAAAATGGAAACTACAAACAAGCTAGAAGAATAACTGTAGAATTTATAACTTCATATTAGCTTGATCAACAAACCACTGATATGCATTAAGCAAATGAGTGGCCCTAACAAACAGTAAAATATAGAAGGGCGAAAAATTCGTGTACATTTCAGTGATGGTACGTACAGCACGAAAGCTCTATACTAATTGGAGATTTCGATCACTAATTGTTACAAACAAAACAAAAATAATAAATTAAACCTAAAAGAAGATGTTTTTCACGCTTTCGTGCGGATGACACATCCGTTCTTCAGAAAAAAAAAAAAGAGCAGGTCTACGTTACGACTCGTTAGGGCAATCCCCGTGTTTATGTGTTGCACGCGTCGCTTGCGCAAGATGGTCCGCAGTGGCACACTGATTATGGATGCTTCGTTGGATCCGAGGAGATAAAAGGATTTGCGTCGCGACGGGATTATAACCACTCTGACTGCATGGCTGCCGTATAAGGAGGGGCCCTGCGGATTGGCATTAATAGGGCAGACGGATTACGCGAGCATGGTTCAATAGTGAGATTTGGGGGAGGGGAAGGGTCGCTGTAGCGCTAAATAACCTTCACGTGCTTGTAGTACGCGTGTATGTGTACGCCAACGGCTCGGCTCCGAAAAAATTCCCGGACCGCTTTATGCACTCTGGCAGGGCTGGGCTTTATGACTCATGTCACCCAGCGTTACTCACGTGATTTCGTACAAAAACATGCGTGCGCGAAAATTGTGGGAGAGTTGACAAGGTCAACAGACGAGCATTAGGGTCGCACAGTGGCTTACTACTTGAAATGCAAATGAAATCTCGTGTTTTGACATGCGCTAACAAGATTGTTGGGAGGGCTTGTGCGGGCGAGATGCTTTAGGCTGTTCGCGACTGAACAGGTTGATCGATTTAGTTGACAGGGAGTGAGCTAGTTAATACCAAGCAACTCACGCAGTAATTGCATGAATGAGTGAGTCGGCGGATCAGTCCCGTCCATCAGTACCTTCATGTGTCTATCCGTCCGTTCATCCATTCATCGGTCCATCTGTTGGTACGTTTATCGCCAAGCATTACGAATGTAGAATTTTCTAATTGTATGCGTCACGTGGCGTGCACACATCAACATATATAGGATGGACGCCTGCACAGCTACATTTACTTATAAGAAACCCCAACGTTGTGATCATTGAGCACAGAACATCCAGGTTTTAAATTTTTTTCCCCTCGAAGTGATGCTATGTGGTGCCGCACTTGTCAATATAGTGGAAACTTGATCGAAGTTTTAGGGACAGTTGAAGTGTTTCGTTAGACCGGGAAGTGCCCAAAATTGAGAAAAAAAGTTCATCGGCTTTTGTAGATCTGAAATTGTAACGTAGCGATAACCAAAAGTCACCAGGCTATTGTTCTTGTCATCAATGTGCTCCTGCGCATGAGAAATGTTCGTGAGGGTGGCCCTGACATGGCACCTTATACGTCACCCGGACATGTGGTGCGCCATGTTCCGGCGATGCAGGCTGAAAAGACGGTCGCGTGAAGCAATGACGAGCGAACCATGTGTGGAGGCGCAGAGAACGAATGAAGTGGTTGCGCGAGCAGGCCAACCGAAAAAGTTGCAAGGGACGATTAGTGCCAGGATTGATGGATGAAAAACTTTTATTGGGGTCCTGAAGGATTCCACCCCCGTTTTATAGGGGTAGGATCGCGGGCCGCTCCCATGTAGAGACGGGCAGGCCCAACCTCACCGCCGCATCGTGGGCCTTCTGAACAGCCTTGAGTTGTTGTATGAGAACCGGACTCGTGAGCAATAAATGAAAGGAGTTCTCAGAAAATTCTTCATTTTTTCTTTGTAAAGAGGGGCACCTCCCGAGCATGTGGTTAAAATCACTGCGATTCTGGCAGTCTGGACAAAGTTCTGAAATATCGGAGTAATGGCTATAGGTTACGAGGCTAGGGTATGTTCCCGTCTGAAGCATGCGAAGAGAGATTGCCTGTGGCCTAGACAACTTTTCGTGTGGCAATGGAAATGGCCTACGGCCTATTTGATAATGCTTCGTGATCTTGTTGAAGGTAGTCAAAATGTCCCTAAAATGAAGGCTGCTGGCTGACCAGGAAACTATGAAAAAACCACCACCGTCGGTACCATATACGGTATGTCCAATAAAAAGTAGCCAGGTTATTTTTTTCTGGATTGGGGGAGGGGAGGGGGGCGGGTTCAGCAGTTTTTTCAGGTGACTTCAGGATGATATAAGCTTCCGATTGGTCGATATACGAGAGACATCTGTTGTGAATTGTCTCGTAGCCTGTTTCGCCGTGCAGTCGCGTTCTCGTTCTGCCTCGCCTCATCACGTGTCTATCGAGCGCGGTAAACTGATTTTGCTTCGTTTTCTGGCGTTCGCGACTCCGCAAGCCGATATATCACAGCGTGCACTCGGAAAGCGTGAAATCCCGACTGGTTTCAGTGCTGGCAATCCACGTGTTTTAGTAAGAATTAATTGACGAGGATAAGATGGCGCTTATCCGAAGCGCAGAGAAAGCGTGAAAGAAACAATATATACTGTTTTTCATTTGAGCTCGATGTGGTTTATAGGGACCCTTTAAAGAGCGTACTTCACGTGAAGTTTTTTGAAGCGTTCCCTATGAAATGTTGAGATGCAAGATATATATTGGCGTGCCTTCGATTAATTCAACCTACAAGGTACGTAATTATCTATGCAACTAATCCTTCTGGCTAAACAAGCTTTGTTACTTGGCACGTTCGCTGCCTGAATTTTTATTTATTTATTTTATTTATTTATTTATAATACCCTCAGGGCCAAATGGCATTACAGAGGGGAGTGGATTACATTGAATAACACATGGTACATGGTGGGGAGGGAAAAATACAGCGTTAGTACGAATATAAGCAAAAGTCAGCGTACAAACAAAAATACATTAAATAGGTCCTGCGTACACAATGTTAGCTACGGTATCACGAAAAAGATGGTTGTCATTAATAGCAACAATTTCAGAAGGAAGGTGGTTCCACTCGCGAGAAGAACGAGGCAGGAACGACTGCGCAGCTGTGTTAGTACGATAGGTGATAATTCCAACCTTGTGACGGTGATCGACACGGTTGGAAAAATACTGGGGTTGCAAAATAAGTTCGTTCGTCGCAAAATAAGTTATCCCTCTTCTGTGTGCATTCTTTCAAGGGATATACTGGTGAAAGTTCTCAATTAACAAAAACCCTTGGCAGTCAGCGTACTATTTGCCTGTATTTTTGTTTTGTGTTTTTCTATACCCGTGGATATGTATTAACCGGCTCGCATGCAGACATTGATGAATCGAGGCACCCACCGCGGTGGTCTATAGTGTTCGTGTGTGCTCGACTGTTGAGCCGAAGGTCGCTGCATCGAATGCTGACCCTGGCGCTTGCATTTCGATCGAAGAAGAATTCTAGGTTCTCGAGATACTTAGGATCGGGAACGTGTTCAAAAATAAAATTCCCGGATGGTCGAAATCTCTGAAGGCCTACGCTGCGGTTTTTCTCATAACGATATCGCGGTTTTGCGACGTAAAAAGGTGAAATTCCACTATTCTCTGAAGATCCGTGGATAGCTTGTGATAAGGAAGGAATCAACAGCAGGGAAAAGAAAGACAGAGATGTTAACCAGTCTAGAACGACTGGTCCACCCTACACTGGGGACAGGGATGAAAGAGTTTGGAAAATGGAGAGAGAGAAAAGAGAGCACGCGCACGTGAAGTCGCGTTTCACAGCCATCGTAACATGCAGTGCAGTATTAGTTCATAACCGCCGGTGCAAAGTCTGTTACCTTCAAGAAGCTGAGGACTGCTTTCGTCGCCTTCGCCCGCGATTGAAGCCCAAACTCCATAAGCGCGAAAATGCACGCGACAGCGACGAGCGACGCTATGAGCGACGAAACAGCGCGTTCGCGCAATCGCTCGGTTCTCCAGATTTGGAAACCGTTGCTCATCGCCCGGAAGTGCTGGGCTCAAGCAGCCAATAGCAAAAAACCGGAAAAGACGAAGACTACCTAGGTGCACGTGACCCTGCCCGAGTCAGGTATGCGCAACAAGAAATAACGCAATGTTTATTACGCATGCGCATATAAAAAATGCTGCAAGGCAATAATAAACGCTTTCCGTTCCATTACACAACAATATATCTTATTTTTTAATTGGAAACCGCTCGCTACGTGGTTTTCTTGGTGCGAGTTGACGGCCTCATGCCAGCAACAGTGGAATTCGCTCGCCGAAGCCGTCGCGTGAATGAGGTTTGCCTGCGCTAGCGACTGATCGCGCGACGCCGATCTACGTCGCGTCGCTCGTCGCTGTCGCGTGCATTTTCGCGCTTATGGAGTTTGGGCTTCAAACTCTCTTGACGACATTCCAGAATGGAACGGTTGCAGCCTGCTTAATAAGGACCAGCGTTTCTCAGGACCCAATAAAGTTCTTTGTCTGTCTGTCTGTCTGTCTGTCTGTCTGTCTGTCTGTCTGTCTGTCTGTCTGTCTGTCTGTCTGTCTGTCTGTCTGTCTGTCTGTCTGTCTGTCTGTCTGTCTGTTTTATGTTGTCGGCGCCGTATCTAACGCTATCGCTTTCCGTATTAGGTCTGCGCTACCTCTGCAGGCCAATGTCCACCGCGGTGCTCCGTGACCCGGCTTAAGCGGGTGTGCTCGTAATGGGACGAGGGTTAACTGTGCGGCCGTCGGCCGGAGGGGCGGTTTGGTTCAGGAATGTTATGATTACTTCTAGTCCCTGACATGATCCGATTACCGATCCGTCCGGGTGCATTAATCCGCCGCTGCCGGTGACATTGGCCACGCGCTGCAGAGGATTCCACAGATCGGGGGGTTTTCTACTTACTCCGACCGGAGCGAATGACGCTGCTGCGTGCGCTGGGATTGCCGTGGGTTGAGCTCACCCGCTTTGCCACGCTTCAGGGCCCGGGCCTCTCTTTATTTTCCTCAGGGCGCGCGCATTGCGTCATTTTGGTCACGTGACTCCATCGATTGCAATCGTGATGTTCGTGTCTGTAACGCGATACCCTGTACTGAACTTGTGACATTCTGGGGCATGTACTCGGGCACATATAGACCACAATACCTACAGCTTGTACAATGCTTTCATTTGTGGCTTGGTGCAGCGTGTTAGGTGGAACTAACTACTACGATAGCGATTAACCTTCTCCTTATCGCATGCTTGCTGCAGGTGTTCGCTCGTTACCGGCTGTCGTAATAATAATAATAATAATAATAATAATAATAAAAATAAATTACACGCATCTCTCTGTAAAGAGAACCATGACTAGTATGTGAAGCTGGCACTCATCGTGACGTTGACGGTGGCGTTGCCGGGAATAGACAGATTTAGTTGCGCGTCTGCAGCAGCCATACGGACGCAGCCTCGCAGATTGCAAATGGCTGGCAGGCTGCGTCCCAACGGCTGCTGCGGACGCGCGCGCAACAAAATCTAGCTGTGTAATGAACGGAGCGGAACGCGCGTGGGTCGTTTCCATCAAGTGGTTCTGCCGTGGCGCCCCTAGCGGTCTCCTCCGGGAGCTTGGGCTATAGGTGTTGCGCATGCGCAGTGGGGGTGTGGACGACACATGGAGGGAACTGGCTTGACCGTAAATTGCTTCGCATCTAAAATAATAGTGCTGGGAAGAATTGAGAGGGAAAAAATGGCAGCATATCCACGGGGTGAATCATGGAGAGTGGGGCGAAGCATCCGTCCGTCCATTCGTTCTTGCTTCCGTCCGTCCAATGTCTGTCTGTGTGACCGTCCATGCGTCCATCCGCCCGTCCGTGCGCGTGTCTGTTCGTGCGCCCGCACGTCCATCCGCGCGTTCGTCCATGGATCCGCCCCTGCGTCCATCGATGCGTCCATCCATCCGTGCAGCCATCCGTGCGTTCGTCGATGCATCTGTCTGTGTGTCCGTTCGCCCACCTACTCAACACTCCACCATCCCGCAACTTTTTATCACATATGCGTCCGTGTGACCACGCGTGCGTCTGTTCGTGCGTCCGCACGTCAATCCGTGCGTCCGTCCCTTCGTTCGTCCATGCATCCGCCGCTGCGTCCGTCCATGCGTCCATTCGTCCGTGCAGTCATCCGTGCGTCCGTTGATGCATCTGCCTGTTTGTCCGTTCGTCCATCTAGTCAACACTCCACCATCTCGCAACGTATCATCATATATTCAGCATATAGGAGCACCGCCATCCAGCGGACGTTCCAAGGACTAAACGAGAGGTGGCACACGCACACTTTCTTACGGCTTGCGCTTCGTGTCTACTTCCCACCTTTAATTACCTCGAGTTCATGGTGTATACTAGTTCACTGTATTCATAGCACTGCGGCCCAACGCTCGCTAAACCTTTCTAAAACCAAGGAGGTTACGCCCAGCCAGTATAACGTAGCAACCCTTTCTTGTCAGATCATGAATATTATGAATGGGACGTGATGATGGCGTCACGATGAGGTCATGTTATGTCATCGCGTGATGATTGTTTCCTGCATCACTCGTATTGACGTGGACGGTACGTTTTCACGTTTGATGAGACGTTTCAGTCGTTTACCCTAATGAAAAAAAAAAAGGCTAGGATCACGTGTTTCAGTCCACAATATTGATGAAAACTAAGAGACATCGATGCCAAGAATAGGGGATGTTATTAGAAGTAATTGCAATGCAAGTGTGTAGAAAGAAAAGTAGACGAAAGAATAACTTGCCGTGGGTAGAGCTAAATCATTGTCTGATACTTGCCATTATTATTGTGTCTAACAAAAAAAAAAACGAGCCTTAAATGTACGCTTCTTTCCTTTTTACAGTCTACAAAAATGGAACAATTGCATCCTATATCTACACTTTTACATCGCTGGCATAAAATTGTCGGTTGTGCAATAAACGTTTGGCATTGCAGACAGCTTCGAAACACCGAAACTACAGCTTGTATCTCGCGACACTTGGCTCATGTTTTCCTCACAATTTCACTTCTGAATCTCAGTCGTTCTTCGTGGTTTCGTGTTTTACGATCGCATTTTTGACAGATTGCTCCACGAACGTCCTTCCTGCGAGGAAATGAGCGTCGTATCGAGTTCTGCGATCAAACTAAACGCGGATACGACTTGGAATAAATTCACAGATCACTGCAGAGCGAGAAAATGCACATCTGGAATTCAGGTCAGCGACCCTTCTATCTGATCGGTTTCGAAAGAAGAAAATAAGTAAGAATCAAAGGATCCGTATCCTTTCGTGTCTTTTATTGCATGCTGTTGCTGCTTGACGCTTGCATATTAAACTGCAAACAATGTTGGTAAAAGGAACGTTAAAACGAACATATGAGGCTCTATTCGTAGCTTTCAATTAAGATATAAAGCCAATTTTATTGAACTTTAGCAAAAAAAACAAAAAATTGCCTTCGGCAGAAAGGGAGATGGGTTGAGGGGTTGAGCCCGAAACTTATGAGTTGAATAACTATCCCTTGCTTCGTCTCTATTATTTTCTCTCTTCTTTTGTGAGCAGTATTAAACGTTTTTTTTTTGCGTATTTATACACAACGTGCATGGGGTCACGGTAAAGATATTCTTCTGAAATCGTTTTTATATACGTGCTGTTCAGAGCATTTCGAATATTTCTGGTAAGACAATTTCTGTCGAAAGTCGGTGGTGTGCGTCTGCGCGCGCATTCCTATCGGTTCTTTGCCTTTCACGGCCGTTACGATTGTGCCGCAACATGAAGCCCGTCGGTCCCAGGATCATTGTGGCTTTTGCATTGAGCAAAGCTGCCACCCCGGACACCGAGCAAAACTATAACGCCCGGTGGCATATATAACTCGCACGCTATCCTCGCCGGCCCTGTACCATCGACTCACCCCGTAAACCGCACCGCTCATAAAAACGGATGAATTCGGCCTTCTTCCCGGGGCAGGTGGAGGAGAAGCAAGGGGACGACTTCGGGAAATTGGATACTGCCTCTCGAAAAGCGGCTTTTTGTCGGGGCTTCATAAAACAGAATAATAGGCCTCTCTACAGCTATACAAGCCCCCCGTTTTCCTACTGCGTGTTTCGCGTGGTTTTCATGCATATACTGCGTATACGTTCACGAGCGTCGTCCCTTGGATGGGGCAGCACTGCTACCTTTAACCTTCTCTTCGCTGCGCCTGGCCGCTTATATCCGGCCGTTTATATCTATTCCTGCCTCGCTCGTGCGCGCGTTTGAATAAACATCAGCGAGCTATATGGCTTTTTGTCTTCTCGCCGCATATGCGTTCGGTATTTTATGCGTGATGAAAAAAAAAAAAATAAACGGCACTTCCTCTCTTGTGCTGTACATGCCAGGTCTCCCACTATCCCACTAGCTTCCTTGCGAAGCTGCGTGTGTGTGTGTGTGTGTGTGTGTGTGTGTGTGTGTGCTTTTTCCGCCCCCTATATGTAAAAATAACTAAAAGGAAAAAGGGGGGTAGCCCGTACCACCAGGAGGTATAACAGGCTCAAGCCAATCTAACATAAATGAAGAGGAGAAAGTTCCCAAATTTTTATTTTTATTTGAAAAAGCCAATTAGTTAAAAAAAATAACATGGGTAAAACCTAGTGAGTGCAGCATGAAACTGTAATAAATAAACTAGTTAGCTTCTCAGGAATGAGCAGGTCGATATGCAGCAGCAGTGTATTTCCCCCACTTGAGTTTTTGGAGTTCGTGTGTGTGTGTGTGCGTGTGCGTGTGTGTGTTGCGTGTGTGTGTGTGTGTGTGTGTGTGTGTTTGTGTATGTGTTTGTGTGTGTGTGTGTGTGTGTGTGTTTATTTTAAATGCATTGTCGTTGAATGCAGAAAGTCCAAAAACAAACAACGAAGTGGGATGCGAGCCAGTGGTCTTGAGGATGGGTAAACGTTGACGAGGATGGTAGCAGTGGCCTCTGTGATGTCGAAGCCCATTTCTTCACCAGGAGTCATGTAGCCAGGCACGTCGGGCTGTCGTTCCAACCAGCGATGCAGCAGGGAACCTTGGGCAGCCTGTTTGCCGCTGCGAACTTAGACAAGGCGCCATTCGCAATAATAACAAGCTTTAAAAAAAAAAGGGGGGGGGGGGGCAGGATTAGGTACTTGCGCAAGCGTTGCGAATCCTATGGTTCGAGTACTTAGGGAAAATGGAGCAGTGATGCTATCGTTATCAGTCGCCGAGGTTTTCCCCCACCTTTGTTGGCATAACTGCGACTGTAATCGAGAGCACTCACGCAAAAGTTGTGATATGGAGGTGATTCGGAGTATGAAGCGACGTCCTGATAAAGTGTTGGTAGCTAATACGTGTCATGTGGATGTCATAGAAACAGAGTTGCGCATGACAGTCACTAACTGAAGTAGATACGCGCGAGATTTTCTATTGGTCAATAGCCCATAATAATGCGCAGGTAGTGTTGTATCACTTTTGGGCACACGTAAATGGGTCACAATGTGTTGTGTGTTTGGGCATTCATTAAAGTAGTGTTGTTCGCTCAAGCAAGGTGCACCGCACATACACCTGTCCGATGCAGTTATATTGAATCGATGAAGATAATACTGAAAGTGTCCGTGACCAGATAATAAGTGTGTTAGGTTTTTAGGAGGCGGGAACCATTGAGGAATTTTGTACGGACTTGTGATCCAATGAAATAGCGTTGTCTCAGGTCGTTTCCACGTCGGAACAGGAAGGCGAAGTCTCTCTGCTGGGTCGCGGACTCGACGGACTGCCCAAAACTGTTGTTCGAGTCCGGAGCTAGTAATGGTTCGAGTCCGGAGCTAGTAATGGTTCGAGTCCGGAGCTAGTAATGGTGTGTGTGTGTGTGTGTGTGTGTGTGTGTGTGTGTGTGTGTGTGTGTGTGTGTGTGTGTGTGTGTGTGTGTGTGTGTGTGGGTGTGGGTGTGCGTGCGCGCGTGCGCGTGCGCGTGCGTGCTTTGTTTTGCCGCCTAGATTGGAAACTGGCTAATACCCAAGAGGGGGATTTACCGCACCGTCGCTAGCAAAGGAAAATGATTAAAATGAATGAAGTAAAGCAGCACAAAACGGTATGTAACAACAAGAAGAAAAAGAAACACGCTGTAAATAAGAAAACGAAAGTAGTAAAACAAATGAAAAAAAATAGGTGAAAAACAGGAATAACTGGTTTGGGCTGATGAAGACAACGAAAAAGGTATTGATGAACTATAGGTTTATAAAAGAGAGCTCATGTGGCTGCATAAGCTTTTTTTCTCCCTTAACATATGCTATGAATGGGCTGCTTTATTTCGTGATGGCCTCCTGTGTCGAAGCTACAGATCGAGGTGTTCGTTTCCACAGACGGAAGTTCTAAAATTTTATCTTTCACTGGCAAACCACTTAGCTACCGGGGAGGGAGGGATAGGGCGCTGAGGTGTTGAAGAATCGGGACCCTCACAAATCGTATAACAAACTGACAAAACCCTTTTTTTTTTAGCTGGTTCAAAGACAATACGCTCCACCACACAGATAATTAAGCGTACTTCGGGCTCTGACACTCAGGCTACTTCTGGTCGGGGCGTACCCTAACTCCGCGCTGTTGCACAAGGTATATCCCGAAATACAGCCAAATAGTGCGTGTTCCTTAAGCACGGATATGGCCAACTTAGAACCCATGGTTGCCCTTGTGGTGCCCCGCTGTGGCGAAGTCATCACTCCGTCCCAATGGGAGGCTGCCATTACTAGCTCCGGACTCGAACAACAGTTTTGGGCAGTCCGTCGGGTCCGCGACCCAGCAGAGAGACTTCGCCTTCCTGTTCCGACGTGGAAACGACCCGCAACCGGCTAAAGCGTGTTCCGAAGGACCCAATAAAGTTCTTCTATCTATCGACGCCGTGGGTTCATCGGGTAGTTAAACTCGTCGCTATCTTTTTCATTTCATCGTCTTTAGGGGGCAGCGTCCGACCAAGTGTAAAACATTGAGTAACGATTATATTATCCGTGCTGTAATGATTGAAAAGCCTAGTGGCCCAAGCGGTACATATATATATACGCATGTCTTAGTGAGCCGCAACTGTGTGGTGATTGTCCCGGATGTCGTACAGTCCCCCCCCCCCTGTTCTTTCTTTTCTTCTTTAATTTTTAACGCACATTCTGTTCCTTCACTGACAAGGAGCCATTGCATATAATGAATATCGATGGCAGCGCCTCAATCACTGGCTCTTTCATTCCTCCCGACGCCACCAGCACGCACTGGAAGCGCTTAAGCTCTCCCCATTAACTTGTCTTAAACTTCAAAGAGAAACGAGCCGCCAGCGGACTACACGGAAAGGTGAAATATAAGAACGGCGGCACACTGCCCACTTGGGGAAGAGTGGGTGCGGGGGAGGTATTGTTGACAATGATGACAATGCTCATCTACCTCTGCCCTACTCTGTTGAGATGCTGCCCCTTTCCAATTACGCCGTCTCGGTCTTGCTTCTTCTCCTAGATTTTCTATATTTTATTTAATGTTTCTCCTCCCGTTTCGCTGTTTCTTCTTCTTTTTTCTCTCTCTCTTCTTTTTTTCTTTTTTTTACTCTTCTTTTGACCCCTTCCCTCCTGTCTCGACAGGCTATAAGAAGACACGGAACATGTGTAAATATTATTATGCCTTGAAAAAGACGGGGTTCCCGTCGAAACGTCGGCACAATAAACAGTTATGTGAAAGCGCATCTACATATATATATATATATATATATATATATATATATATATATATATATATATATATATATATATATATATATATGTGTGTGTGTGTGTGTGTGTGTGTGTGTGTGTGTGTGTGTGTGTGTGTAGGAAACAAGTGTACACTTAAGGGCTCGTTTTTTCGCGTTTTATATGTCGCGAACAAGTGGCCTAGCTCTGACATGCTTCAGAAACAAAGAGATCCGGAGCCGCGAGACTTGGCTTGGTTCATCGTGCGAAGGTCTCGCAACGCTTTTTGTTTATTACGGAACGCCCCAAAATGCCCTTGTCGTGTAAGGCGTTTCCCATATACGAAAGAAAAAGAAACTATTCACGTCTACGTGAAGTGTAGCGAGGCAGAAACACTAACAATATACATAAACTGTGTGCGACCCCAACTATTGTGGTCTGTTTTTTTTTATAGGGCCTAACACGAGACGCCCTTGCTTTTAAAAAGAAAACTTGTTCCCATCATTTTGTCGTTTTGTTAGCCGTTACAAACGAGTGATATACTGCAGGAGGTCTGAGAGTAAGTCGTTAGCAAATCATCTGGAAGAATTCTTCTCGGAATACACACTTCTTCTTCAAGACGACTGCTAGATACGCATAGAAAAAAATGAGTGATTTTATTCTACATAGTTACGCAACTCTGTCTGGAAAACGTGCAATGATATCTAAACGCGGGTACTTCCTCGAGTTCTGAAACCCTTTTAGAATGGCTCTGAGCTCCGTGTTTGTGCACGTAACTCAGTGGCCACGGACAAAAAACACGCCGATTGAATGGAAGCAGCGAATGTGGCCACAACACTGGACCCTAGCCTTGATGTTCTGGTTGTCTTACGGTTTTGTGCTTCCATCTGTAGGCGAAAGATCTCTCGTGGTTGACCACGAAAACATGCGGTTCCTCAAGGATGGCAAGCCTTTTCAGTTCGTGGCCGGAGCCATGCACTACTTCCGCATACCACGCGCTTACTGGAAGGACAGGCTTCGCAAAGCACGCATGGCCGGTATCAACGCCGTGGACTTTTACGTCGAATGGAGCAGCCACGAACCAGAGCCGCAGGAGTACAACTTCGCCGGCATGTACGACGTCATCGCGTTTCTTAACGAGGTCAAGAACGAGGGCCTGCTGGCCGTCCTGAGACCTGGACCTTACATCTGCGCAGAGAGGGACAATGGAGGCTTTCCATACTGGCTGTTGAGACTGCATCCCAAGATGATGTACCGTAGCATGGACGTCAACTACCTGAACATAACTGACAGGTGGCTCGACAAGCTGCTTCCAATGCTGGTGCCGTACTTGTACAAGAACGGCGGTCCCATCTTCGCTGTTCAGGTGGAGAACGAGTTCGGACACTACAAGCACTGTGACCCTAACTACATGGACCACGTGCTCTCTAACCTGGAAAGACACTTCCACCAGGATGTCATCTACTTCCGCAACGACTTTCCGGAGGAGTACTACTACACGTGCGACAAGGTTCGCGACATTTTGGTCGCCGGCAACTTCGACTACACCCAGGAAATCAAAAAGATGTTCGCTGTCATGGACTGGGGGCAGGTCAGTCCCTGCCCGCGGTTTGTCGCTGAGTATTACACTGGTTGGATGGATCACTGGACTTTCGATCGTCCCAACAGGAGCAGCCTCGTGTTGGTTGACCGTTTCAAGGACCTTATGAAGATGGGGGCCTCCGTGACTCTCTACATGTTTCACGGGGGCACCAACTTCGGCTTTAAATCGGCCATCAGCATGGATACTCCCATAGTGACCAGTTACGATTACGGTGCCCCCATCGCCGAAGACGGCTCATTGACGCCCATGTACTATAAGCTCAGGGATGTCATCAAGGAGTTCCTCCCGCTACCCAGTGGTGAGCCTCCGGGACCCGCGAAGAAACTCAACTTTGGGTCTGTCAAGTTGAATCACTACAAGGGGATTCGAGACGTGTTGAACCACTTCAGCGATAAGAACTGGCTCAACCGAAAGCACTCCAAGTATCCGATGACGTTCGAAGAAGTCGGACAGGACTACGGATTTGTGATGTACACAGCACATGTGAATGTGGATACGAACGGCAAAGGAAAACTCAAGTTGCACGGACTCCGTGACAGAGCCCACGTTTTTGTGGGAAACACGAGGTACATCTTCTACAGCTTCAAGCCGGTAGTTGCTCAGCCCAAAACGGAGGGCAAGATATCGGTAAAGAAAGGTGATAAACTTGTTATTCTTGTGGAGAACATGGGAAGAGATCAAGTTGGTAACCGTAACCATGACCGCAAGGTTAGTAGACAAGCTGTCCGTGTGACAGCTTCACAGTGGCATGCATGATGTGTAAGTTCTGATAAGATTACCATGTCCAAACCTGGCTTGGAATGCACTCGTAGGTTTGTCTGTCGTTGTGTTTCAGGTTTTGTTTCTGAAAAGAAAAAGCTCGTTTTGAACCTAAAAGGGTAAAGGTGAGGAAGTGGGATCCCTGAGCTTTTGTTGAACGTCGTCTCGCCACAAATCAGCAGCAGGTCGTATGGATCCAAACTGAGCTTAGAGAGTGAAGCCCCTGCAGGAGCAAGTCTACTCCCATCATTTTCATGTGGGCTGAAGCTTAATACTTTGCGGCCCCCATAGGCATTAGCAGCCAGGTTTCCCCTTATTGTTATTAAACTCCATAATCTAGAAAGTTCAATCGTCTAAGCATCATCTCGCGTTACGCATGATCATTAGCGTAGTCAGACGTTTTTTTTCGTAGGTTGGGAAAGAGGGGCAGGAGTATTGTTTTTTGTGAATGTTTTTGCGTGTATTCATGCATGGATGTATATACGCGCATGCCAAAATTGAAACATATTAGGAGAGTGGTCGCTTGAACGCCGCCTACCGCCCCCTGACCACATCAAAACGTATTATACTTAATAGCGGCCTCGACGTCCTGTGGGCCGTTTTAAGGTGTATCTTCTAAGCTTGACGCGAATCCTGGTGTACCAATTTCTAGATAGAACTGAATTTTCAATTAGAAATTGACATGTTGCAATTCACACCCTGATTTCGTATTGGTCACTAGCTGCATCTTTACGGCATTGTTAAATGATTCCGTATGCTTGTCCAAGTATAACTTAAAAATGCCAGTTACAGAGGCCGCATTTACCGCGTATATATTATATAATGAAATCTGGGAATGAGAATTTTTAATCATCCACCTAGGAGAGGTGACGAAAACTGGTTAAAGTTGGCAAGGACGCTAGTACGAAGAAGTCTCTGGGGACTGCTGATGACAGCTCGACAAAAAACAAACACTGGTACTTGGAACGCGGGTCGTCAGCTGACTAACTGTTCTTACCGCTGCTGCAAGTGTGAGGCGAGTGTAAGACAGATGCTCATTTATGCTGTCTGCATTGGCTTCCAGAAGTATCGCTAGAAGCCAGTGAGACTGCTGCGTAATTGTCACCGCTTTATGCTTACGCTTGGTTTTGACGCTGCTTTCCAAAGCCTTCCTAGGTATATATACGGTCCGTATTTAAATAATGTACAACTGCAGATGCTGTTGCAGCAGCACTACTACTGCAACTAATGGTACGAATAATATTAATAATGATAATAATGGCACTAAGAGGTGATTTGAAACCTTGACATAGATATCTGCTGCTAGTGGCACTCACACCTCGACGTTCGTGTGCACAGTAGTGTTCATTGGGTTAAATTAACGCTTCGTCGCACTACCCAAGCGGATCGCAGAGGCCGTGTAGAAACGAGTGCGCTGTTTAGATCCCAGCTACTCTCAAGACAAGCGCCTGCTCTTTGAAGGAAGTAATTAGTTTTTCTTTTCTTAATAAGTACCCAATATGTCACTTAGAACGAGAATCACTGATTTCATAGCAGTTCTATATTTCAAGACACTTCTAATGAATATTGAGAAAACCTAAAGGGTGACGACCAGAAGTTCTTGGAATGTAAACAAGGGTGTCATTAGTTGGTCGTGGCTTTATTATAGATGTACAACCTAAATAAGTTCGAGTCGTTTAGATGGAGGCGAAAATCTTTCAGGCCCCTGTGCTTAGATTTAAGTGCACGGTAAAGAACTCCAAGGGTTCAAAATTTTTGGAGCTCTACGATATTGCGTCTCTCATAATTATATCGCGGTTTCGGGACGTTAAACCCCAGATTATGTTATCCCTTTTAAGTCTGAATTTTAGAAACATTGAGTCCAGCCGTCTGTAGAAGCACTAAGTCCAGAAACGTTTACTTCTGAGTCTGGATTCTAACATATCTAACCATTTCTCTTCCGCCCAACAAACCAAAGGGATTGCAGAACGTCACGCTCAACGACAAGCACATAACAGAGTGGACCATGGAAGTGGTCCCACTGACCAGGAACCAGGACGTGACGCTGCTCATGTCTATCGTCAATAGCGAGGGTGACGGCAAGCTACCGGGCTTCTTCGCCGGAAGTTTCAAGCTTCCGGACAAGCAGGAGCCCTTGGACACCTTCTTCGACCCCACGGGTTGGGGCAGGGGCATCGTTTACGTGAACGGCATCAACCTGGGTCGCTACTGGCCCATGGCCGGCCCCCAGGTGCGCCTCTACCTTCCGGGTCCGTTCCTGAGAAAGCATCCCGAGGAGAACAAGCTGTTGCTTTTCGAGGTGGACCGCGTGCCGGACGACAGGACCGTCAAGCTGGTCGACCAGCCTTGGCTGAATGCCCCCGGAAATTTGCCTTCGCCTTGATTTTGTGTGGCTATGATAGTAAGCACTTTTGTCGCACGACAGGAGTCAGACATGTTAGTCGGAAGGCTTTATACCAACTTCAACCGCGTCCACTGGGAGTGATACCAAGTGCGGTACGTTCAAGCTAATGCGAAAGCATAAGCATGCATGACCGGCATGTGAAACGCAAACAGCGACAAGTGCAAGCAATGGTATAGTGGGCGCCATTTAGGCATCAGCATGGACATGCGCAACACACTGGTTCGACAGTACTGCACATGTACATGCTGACTTCTAAACGGTTCGCACTATACCATTGCTAATGATGTCCGCTGTTTGCGTTTCATTGGACATCGATAGCTCCGGCGGCTATCAAAAGAAACGCCAATATCGCGTCTGTCTTTATCTGTCTTTCAGCATGGTCCTAAGAGAAAGACTTTTGGTCTCGTTCTTGAAGATATTCCGGATGGCTATTGTTTCTTTGTTACCAGCCAGGCTACAACCGCTTGAAAATATAGGCGAACAGCAGAGTCGGCAGATGTTGTTCTGTTTGCGTGTCTTTCCGTCGCAATGATACTTTTCGATTGGTGTTACACGCCGCCTGTAAAAATAAAGAATAAAAAGAGTACCTGCACCCAAACAACGTCTTGGTCATTTCTAAACAGTAATAAATGCGAAAAGTTGTTTTTTTTTCATTCATTATAATTTCTGCGTGAAAATAGGAGTACGAGTGGGGAAGCAGGCGAAAAGAGAATATAATGCGATGACTAAATTTTGGAGGGGAGTGGGGAGGGTAAGGCACGACGTCCATTACTCCCCTACCTATGGCGTGGCTCTACAGCCCAAACGACGCAGTTGGACACGGCAAAGAAGCTTAGAACTTTTATGTTCTTAAGTCGTGAAACAATAAAGGTGTTACAAAGTAAAAAAAAATGAACGTGATAGAGTGAATGAGGCATACAGACGAAAAGGAAGGCCAGGAGCTAGGTTAACCAGTTGTTATTATACGGTTTTCTACACGGTACTTAGGCGGCAAAAGGGGGTCGGCAAAAGGGAGTAGAGGTACAGGGGAAAAAAAACAAGGAACAAGAAAGAAAAGCGTACATGCAAAGGACGTTTTGATTACACTAATTGCATTAACTGCATCTTGTCAATCGCAAGAAGTTCTGCAGTGCTTGTACGGCCGCTTTCTGCGGCGTTGTTTCAAGTCGAATTCGTGTAGTAAGCAATTACGAAACGGTTCGAAATCTATTGAGAAGCAAACTATCAACGACGCTAGAGCTTTAATGTTCGCTAGCATGAATAAAATTTTTCGTTCATTGAAACACTCGTCAGCGCATTTGTTCCGTTGTACGATATCAGGTTAACTGGCGCAGGTCTGTAAAACCAACATACGACTTATGGGGGCGAGCAATCTGCGTTCGGATATTTAAGCTATAGATAGCTTTTGAAGGCTGCGGCCGAAGTACAGACCAAGAAACTATTACAGCTTAAAACAGTTGTCAAGCCAGTGCTCATTGTTAATATCGCGTGCTAAGCTGGCGACGCTCTCAATTTTACAATGTCTTGCAATAACATTATTGTTTCTCTGTTATGAATATCCATGAACTTGATTGAATTATTCGCTGCTTTTTCAAATATCTCACGAATCCTTAATTAAAACTCAGTATGAGCCAAGGAGGATTGAAGAAAAATTGCTGGAGTGGAAGCTCCCGCAATGCCTTGCCAGCAGAAGTTAAGCCACCTTTTGCCACTGGAAAGATGGCGGAAACATGCTCTTTTCTGATGGTGCCCACTTGAAGATTAAGTGGCTTTGCTATGTTATGTAAATGCTACGTTAGTTCTATATTAAAAGATTGTTGGTTCCGACGAAATAACACACAGAAACGAGTATGGATGACTGAGTCTTTAAAGAACTTTGCCTCCAATTAGAGGCTCACCAAGGAAAACTAGTAACTCTAAGACGCACTTGGAGCACTATGTGACCCGAAAGAGCTCCCACGTTAAACTCGTTGGGCGTTGTAGGGAAACGCTTCGTTTTTAATCGCTAAACGGTGATAATTTATCATGCCCCTAGTAAGATGGCCGCCACAGCCGCCATCTTGCTAGAGGAGCGGCTTCACTCCTGGGCAATCATTTCCACTCCAGCAATTTTTTAATGCTTCTTGGTAAGAGCACAGCCTAGTCACGTTGAGCGTTCACGTTCAGCATTCGAGTGAATGTCGAGGTCATAGATGGTGGATACGGCCGAGAATGGGTTCTGGCAGTAAGAAAGAAGTCAGTTTGCGCGAGTGGCATCTCAAAATTATTATTTGAGTACGTAAACAGGAGAAGGCTAATCATTTAGCATAACGAGTTTGCTCTTTTAGTGGGCCTTTATTATTGATTCCTGAGTAGCTTGGCGCAGCTCGATAAAACTCTTCTCGTTGTCTGTCTGGTTCACGGTGTCGCAAGGAGCTAGGCATAAGAAAGATATCAGCGTGACTATATTACGCAAAAATCTTTCATTCGTGTTCGTTATGAACGCAACGCGTAATAGTCATCTGTACAGAATCTCCAATCTGGCTTTCTAGACTTGTGTTTTGTACATGGCAACGTCAATGCTATGTCATTATTCATTGCTTTGATTTCTTTAGATCACACAAAGATGTCTTGCTGTTGTTTTTTTACTTGTTATTGGGAGATCACGATTTCCTACGAACACCTAATTACAACTCCAGCTTCATCATTTCCTTGCCCGTATTTGCGGTAGCTGTTAACTTTCACTAGTAATAATGAAAAAAAATATATGAGTCCTGTTGCAGCTTTTTTTTTCTCCCTATGAACTTCGTGGTCGCTTGAACAACTACATATTTGCGCAGCGCAAGACTACGAGTATAGTTACGACGTAACTACAGAAGAAACAAGGACAGAAAGAACTAGCCCAAGCATCTGTCTAATACCCCTGTCACACGGGCACTTAAAAGTCTTTTAAGTAAGCGGTCTTTTTCCGAAAAGGAGTTCCTGACAGCAGACACACAGCACAGAGCGAACTCATTTTCAGAAGCGGTCTTTTTCGTAAACGGCGTTCGTCGATCTCTTTTACGGCTCCGAATGAGTAGCCTCGAAACCAATGGGCGCCAGCAATTTTCGAGTGGTGGGAACAAAAGAGCGAATGCTTATTTTTCTGTCATCAAAACTCTTTGTAAAAACAAATTTCATATCCTGCAGAAGGTGTAATGAACTCTTTTAATGGTTATTTCCTTTTCTAGTCTCGTAAGCAGCTACAACGCGTCGGCAATATCAAGTGGTCACGCTCGGTCTTGCGCTGATTTATCCTCTCCTTGGCGGCTTTTGCAGCGTCTGCGTCGCTTTCCAGAGCGAGAAGGCAGGCCGTGAGGCTTGCGATCCTCGCTTTTTTTCCCGTACGGTCGCCCATAACGTGTCGAGAGCAGTCGATAGCAGCGAAAAACAAATACGGTAAATAAAAGCACAGTGGTGCCAGACGGACTTGTGCACGTCGCTAGTTATGGGAATGCTTCCTTATCTAGTGCAAAAAACATTCACATTGGTGTTTCTTCGTCTCTTATTCTTAAATTTATTTGAAGAAACGAGCAGTGCAACAAGTCTTTAATTTGTACATCGTGATAAATCGTTTAATTTTCATTGCTTCTCTTTTAACTGCTAGCGACACGCTTTCGCTAGCGTCTTCGAACGAAAACACTAAAAGGAGATCGTTGCTGCCGTGTGTCTGCGCCGCAAACACCTCTTTGTTAAAAGTCTTTCAACTTCGTAAAAGACCGTTTACTTAAAAGACTTTTTGCGCGCCCGTGTGACACAGGTATTATCAAATTTAACAACTAAATGTGATATCGCAATCCAATGTGTGTTTTTATTCATTCTCTCTCTTTTGTTTTTACTACCCTCTCCTCCTCCCCATGTGTAGGGTAGCAAACTGGACGCATAGTCTAGTTAACCTCCCTACCTTTCCTACATTTCCTCTCTCTCTCTCTCTCTCTCTCTCTCTCTCTCTCTCTATATATATATATATATATATATATATATATATATATATATATATATATATATATATATATATATATATATATATATATATATATATATATATATATATATATATATATATAGTTATCGTGTTTATTATACGTGAGGAATCCAAAACAAGAGTGCGTGCGTGTTTAGTCGACTCGAGGCAAGGGTGAAAGGAAAAAAAAATACCTCACAATTGCATCTATTCTAAGTTTGTACAGCGTGAGTCTACCGTATTGTGTTTCTTTCTTTTTTTCTCTGTTTCATCAATAATACGTTTTCTTCAGTCTTCGTTATACACCCAGCGTTTCATATTCATCGGAAGTATTGGTCTCTTCATTCCTTTGAAGAGGCAAGGGGCTTTTCAGTACGCGATGCATCCACGATATAACATACCTAAAGCAAAAAAAAAAAAAAGAAGCAAAAGCAGCAGAATTTCGAGCCGACAGTGGTCGTATTTTTTATTTTCAATTTCAGGCTGAACTTCTCGCGCTACAAACTGTCTCCGGCTCGAATGCGTCTCGCGTGGCACAATGTGCGACATTCGAACGCAGCGCGAGAGAACCAGCGCTGATGTACCGAAGTTTCACGCGTATTAGCCTACCAAACAAGTAGCTCGGATGCTTTGCGACACTTCGAAGCGATGTATCGTATACTGTCCACGTTGCCGAAACAGGGAAAGTGCTGGGGTCTTGTGGTCACTTTTTTTTTTAGTAAAGAGCCATGACTGGCGCGAGGAATTCAAGAAAATAAGTACACTTGTCAAAACATTAACTCGAGCAATCGACCTCTGTTTCCTGATCGCTTCGTGCACTATAGTGCACGATAAGCGTACTGTAATGTGAAATGACTTATTATGCCCTTGTTGAACAGCCTATGATGAAGACAGCCTGTGATGAAGGACTATGAGTGTGCGCGCGTGTGCTGCCCAATGTGCTGTGTTTATCTCTCTTCCCTCTCTGCTCTCTATCTTTCATCTCCCTGATCCTCCTCCCATGCACAGGGTAGCGAATCGGCTGCCTATAGGCTGGTTAACCTCCCTGCCGTTCTTTTCCTCCTATTTTCCTTCGTTCTTGTGATGAAGGTATGTGCGTTGTTTTCACGTGGGTATATCACATGGGACAACCCATGTAACTGAAGTGTACATCGCTACAGTTTTTAAAACAGTGCAGCAGAATGGTACGCAAAAGAAAATATGAACAGACTAGCGCAGGCGTATAGGTCGGCTTTTCGAAAATACATAAAATAGCTTTGAGTGAGGTGTTCTGAACTTGTTGCAAATGTGCGCAATGCCATTTGTTTTCCTTATTTGTATCCTGCCCTGACACAATGTTTGAAAAAGTACAAAGAAGTAATGCGTACTAAATGCCCCGGGCTGTTGAATTTCAGCCCTCATAATTTACATCTCAGTCTCACTGTTTTAGAGTTTCGGATAGCATGGCACAAAGAGGACGAGCGTGACTAAATGGCACTGGAAACGTGTAGTGTTCAGTGCATGAATACTAGTTAATATGTCCCTAATATGCCTACTGAAGACGTCCTTAGATCGTTTGTACGTGGTAATGCCAACTGTTGAAGGCGGTATATAAAATAAGGTGACCTATAACAGAACGTAGAACGTCCTGTAAGAAGGCAGGCGCAGATGACTGGTCTGGCTGAAAGCCCACTGCGTTTACCTATTGCTCGGGGCTCGGGCCACGTGGGGCGCACTGCGGGCTAAAGGTTTTCGTCGCTCATGATGATGATAATTAGGATGGTGATAGCTTTATGAAGATAAATTCATAATCTAACAAAGAGAGACAAAAGTGCCTCTTCAGTCGATCCTGGGGCCGAAGTAAACACGTCGTCACACTTCCTCAAAGAACTCTTTCGGTGCTCAGCTGTGGACCCGAAGTTCGTAAATTCGATTCTGGTCGCGGCGGTCAAATTTCGGTGGAGGCGAAGTGCTCAAGGCTCATGTACCCTGCGATGAGAGTGCGCGTTAAAGAACGCCACAGATGGTCGAGAGTTTCTGGAATTTCTGGATTTATCACGTAGTCTACGGCGTGCCGCATAATCGTATCTTAGGTTTGGCACACAAAACCGCAGATATTATTGACATTATCATTGCTTCAATGAACCTTCCGTTCGGCTCTTCGAAAGGTGCACGGCTAACGCACGAAGGAATGCGGTATATCCTCGACAACGTGAACGGGTGCGCGTTAGGAAGCGCAGCGCGTCGGATTTGCGACGTGCTCGCTGCATTCGCACGCGCAAGAACATTTCGCATTACCCGGCCGGGAAAGCGAATCCGAAACGGCGGCGACAACGACGACGACGTCGATGGCTTCCTCGGCGTCGTCTCGGATTACCCTCCGCCGTTTCCGATAACATGCAAATTTCGCCCCGGCACGAAAACAGCGCCAGTTGGCTCGTGTAACGCGAGCGCCGATTCAGCGCCGCGCGTGTGTGCTGTCAGCCTCCTCCCGTTCCATTCCGCCCACCCATCCGGGCCGTTGCCGTTTGTAAACCGAACCCCCCTTTCCCCCCTTCGGGCTGGTGCGCGTTGTTTTGGGGCCACGCGCCCTACACGCACATTCTGTGCATCACCGCGAGAGTTGTTGAGGGCCTATAGTGTTTCCTACAAAATGTCACTATAGAGGGAACTGTGGCGCTGTGATCGTTGAGCCACCATGAGAACGATGGGTATAGCCAAGGAGGATTAAAGAAAAAAATGCTGGAGTGGAAGCTCCCGCAACGCCTTACCAGCAGAAGTGAAGCCACCTTTTGCCACTACCAAGATGGTGGAAACATGCTCTTTTCTGATGGTGCCCACTTGAAGATCAAGTGGCTTTGCTATGTTATGTAAATGCTACGTCAGTTATATATTAAAAGGTAGTTGGTTCCTATGAAATAACACCCAGAAACGAGTATGGATGACTGAGTCTTCAAAGAACTTTGCCTCCAATTAGAGGCTCACTAAGGAAAACTAGTAACTCTAAGACGCACTCGGAGCACTATGTGACCCGAAAAAGTTCCCACATTAAACTCGTTGGCCGTGTGAGGGAACCGCTTCGCTTTTAATCGCTAAACGGTGGGGATTTATCATTCCCCTAGTAAGATGGCCGCCACAGCCGCCATTTTGCCAGAGGAACGGCTTCACTTCTGGGCAGTCATTTCCACTCCAGAAATTTTTTTAATCCTCCTTAAGTATAGCATTCTGGTACGTTATTGCGCACCGCTTGAAAGACGAATACTTAGGAGACGACGAACCACGAGAGAGGCACCGTCCGTTTCATGGCCGATCCCCCGTGGTGGGTTGCAGCAGGACCCACGAGGAACAACCAAGAAACCAACTACACGAAGACAAGCGCGAACTTTCAAGTGAATTTGTTGGGCGGACACATAGTGGGTTTTCCACACAATCGCGTTTCTTGGTACAACAAAACGTTCGCAAAATTTATTCACAAAAATTATTTACGAAAAGTTATTTGCAAAAAAAAATTCAACAGCACACATACCGATAACCACACATGCCGACAGAACACGTGCCTTTCGCACCATTTGCGGTACTACGAGATTGGCCTGTAGTCTTCGTTCTTGCAATCTCGGATGCACTTGTAGCTTCGCTTATTGCTTTGTTTCAGCTTTTGTTTCTGACAAAAGAATGAATAGTTGTGTGCCCCATGGGCTTATTTCAATTGGCGTGCCTGAAGGGGTCGAGGTTCTAAAGTAGAACTTAGTCAACTTCACCGAGCCACAAATCAGCTGCTGGTCACACGGAACCAAACAGAGCCTAGAGAACGAAGCTTAGGCCAATCACGTACGCATAGTTCCCATTGTGGCCGAAGCAAAATACCTTTCAGTTCTCATAGACAATAGCGCTAAATTTCTAACCAGTGTACTATTATGTTGAGGGGCTCAACTAAGGCACGCGCTGCTTTCTCTTCCTGTGAAAGTAACAGTGCATCGGAGTGATTTTGATACCCTTATATTCACTTCTTGTCAATTGAAAATCAAACTACTTGGCTTAATGCTTTCTTGCAGAACATGTTGTGACGAAAGGAATTGACATATACGTATGTATAGAAAATAAAACCTTCAATAAAAAAAAACTTGTGGTAGGGTACTAACTTTCACTCTGGTGACGAGTGTGTATTTTCACTGATGCTCAGAAAGCGTAGGAACTCCACATTGTTTATTAGCTACATGCAGTCATATTCATTGTTACCCAGGATGCTCCCCATTATTGGAGTGGCGACGTTTTACTAAGACCTTGGATGCCTCACCAAAAGCGAAACATGACCGTTGGTGTCCTATGTTGTAGAAGTCGCCATGTCTGATGCAGAAAATCATCCTCGTGGGATGACGTCAACGTAATATAAAAGAGAGCCTCAGTTCGAGCCGTCATCATAGTGTCACATGATGACTTCATCACACAAAATTGTCGCTCGCTCAAAGTTGTGCTGATCACAGAGGCAATGCGAAACCAGGTAAGGTGTAGAAAGCTTTCATGACCTTTGATCTCGGAGGCAATGCAAGACCACCTTAAGTGCAGAAAGCTTTCGGGGAACGGTGGGCGAGGATCAGTAAATTGACTGAAATGAAAGAGAAGAAAAAGGAAAAAAAGGCTTTTTCGAGTCGTCTTGCGTAGTGCATGAGTGAACATATGAGTTTTTGTCGATTGCAATGAGTTTGGTGCATCTCGAGACGGTCACGTTGCAGACCCTGCGACGAAATCTACCCTGTTAATGAAAACCACGTATAATAAAACAAGCTATATTGAGAAACCATTCTGCAAGGCGCGGGTTCGAATCCCGGCTGCAGCGGCTGCATTTCCGATGGAGGCGGAAATGTTGTAGGCCCGTGTGCTCAGATTTGGGGGCACGTTAAAGAACCCCAGGTGGTCTAAATTTTCGGAGCCCTCCACTACGGCGTCTCTCATAATCATGTAGTGGTTTTGGGACGTTAAACCCCACACATCAATCAATCAATCAATCAATCAATCAATCAATTGAGAAACCATTCAGCGAAGCTTGCCAGTTGATAATTTCTCGCCTCTATTGCTGCAAATGTGAACATCAGTACGAAATAAACATGGCGTAGATTAGAAGCCCCAAATGTGAACCCAGACACGCAACAAGAGTGGCAATGTGGGCTTGTTGGTGAAACATTTGAAAGAAATTTATGCAGCGCGAGGCGAAATTTATGTGGCGCCTCGCGCTACATAAATTTCTTTCAAATATTTCTTCCAGACACGCAGCCCGCTTTGTAGCTTTAAACCTCGTCCTTGGAATCTTTGGACTATTATGAGTGTTGGAACGTTCGTATTATCTCTAATGAACGTGATTACGTAGTCTCATACACGTCACAAAAGGTATTGTAGCTGCATGTGGGCACATCCTTTTTCATTGGTTCCAACAATGGCGTTTTTACACATAGGGTATGCCGAGGTGTCATGACTACACAAAGACGGTATTTCGTTGCGACGCATACAGTGAAGTACACAAAATGAGGACATCTCTCCAATTCTTCTCTCTCTTCTATTCAGCGTCTCGCGTCTGCGTTTTGAAACTGCACATCCTTTCGTGTGCCAATAACGCCGCATTTGTGTGCGGCGTTGTTGCGCCAACTTGATGAAGCGCATTCACGAAGTTTTTTTGTCGCATGTCCTTGTGACAGTTCGGTCCTCCCGTGACAATGCCGCAAATGTACGCAAAAGAATAGCAGCGAGAGAAGTAATTCGCGTCGCCGAAGTGCGAAGAAAGCCACGAGCCTTTTTTTTTTTCTCACAGAATTCATCCGGGTAACTTGAATCTGGGGAAGCTTTCGCCTCGCTTGCTATGCCTATCTCCCTATGCCTAGGTACTACCTAGAAACACGTGTTAAGTTGTTTATGCCCAGGGAAGTGTGTTGTACGTGAAGTATGATCGTGGTGCGTGTATGATCTTGTGCTACTGTCGCGCTGTCGCTCTCCGTCTGTTCCGGCTTTTACGACCATCGATTGCTGGTTGCTTCCTTGCTTTATTTGAAGGGCCTCGCAATTACTGAAGTCGATCGCGTAGGCGAACACTTTGCATGTGGGTATGCACTTGAAATAAGTAGCGGATCTGAGCGATCCAAGCTTGCGTCCTAGACGGGTACTTTTGATAACGATCAAGGTCGGCCTGGACCGGATTTCTGGATCCTGATATACAATCACTGCTGCTAATCGGTTCAAACTAATCCGGATGGAGTTTGGCGCAGCAGTCATTCCAATCGCGATCCGGCAGCTAGATCACAGTGCGCAGACCGCGATTAATAGTGACCATGAATGAACACACAAAACAGTTCGAGCCTGATCGCGATAAAGTTTGCTGTGTGACACAACGATAAGCGAAATGCTTTCGTTCATTCAAATTTGCTGAACGCTGATACATAATGACAAGAAAACGCATCTGGTGCCGTCTTTGGAAGCTCTCGGAGCGGTAGACGGAAGTAAAAACAGGCGCGGCAGGGCTACACATCTCGTTGACAGATCATGTACGCACCACAACGTCCGCCAGCAACATCAACAAACCTCGCGCCGCGCGCGCCAGCCCAGAAAAGATAGACAGCAAGAAGCTCGCATAGGGATAAAATACCATCGCGTGTGCTCCTAGGTAGTACCTAGGCCTAGAGATATCTCTAACGAACAAGCGGGGTGAAAGCTTCCTTATATCCAAGTTACCCGGATAAATTCTGTGAGAAAAAAGAAAAGGGCTCGTAGGAAAGCCTCGATGTCGTATGTCGGAGACAGCGTAATGCAGATACTTGGCGGTATTGCGACGAGCTCGTCTGCACTACGCTATTTGTTATTTCTTCTTTTTTTTTCAGGCAATGCTTTCGTAACTAACAGATTTTGGTGACGTCACCGGTCGCCTAATACCCGGCGCTGGCGAGTGTGCTTAGGAAAAGTGGTTAACGCCTTAGAGTACTTGGTACTCTACTATGCGAGATCTGATAGCCGCCCCATGCACTTCTGCATCATGCATGATTGCGGTGACTGCGTTTTTAGACAGAAAAAAAGTTGCTAACGATTTAGAGTACTTGCTACTCTGCTAAGAGAGAGCAAAGAGCCGTCCCGTGGAAACTCAAATGTGTTTAGAAAAAAAAAATGATAACGATTTAGAGTACGCAGTACTCTACTAAGGGAGAGCATAAGGGCGTTCCTAGCCGCATGATATGTCTTACGGAAGCATTTTTCGTCTGCTTTCCCTGACATAAATAGGCCACGATTAAGACTCGACGATAATGTAGCCCCCAAAAGTGCGCCAGCTACACTAGTCTTTGTGTGCGCTGTTTTCTTGTCATCAATGCTCTTTCGATTGTGGGCTTGTCGCAGTCAGCTTTCTAGGATATGGAAACCTGATCTTTTGATTTTATTGAAATCACTTGTTTCACGTTGCGGAAATTTCAATGTTGCCTAGATATGAACACATCACCGTCGTTGTTGCATGTAGCTAGAGGAGGGCTGCGCTGTCAAGCACGTCGATGGAGTTCCCGGCATGAATAAAGGAAACAGTCAGCAAGGAAGCATTGCGTAATGAGAAAAAAAAATAAAGAGAGAAAGAAGGAAAGAAAGAAAGGAAGAAAGAGAGAAAGACAGAATGAAGGTAGTACGTCAGTCACGCACGTAAGTCTTTTTTTTTGTTCTCAGCTCTTCATTTCCCCGATAGCTCAAGGGCTCCTGAAAGTTGTTTTTTTTCTTTATTGAAAACCGGTGTGTCGTTTCGCAACTTTAGCCGTGGTGCAAGGAACTATGCAGCCCACTGAATATGACCGTGCGCGTGCAAATCGCCAAAAGTCGGAGGAGCGCCTCCAAATTCGTCCCAGTGTCGTGTTTCTGTGGCTCCAGGGAACGTTTAAGAGAATTTTATTTCCGGATATATCTTACACAGCTTATGTGCACACAGAAAAATGGACAGTGATGATCAGTGCGTATGTACAATGCAAGCTGTTATATACAGCGAAAAGAACTTATTTACGTATGCAATGATGTAAAATGCGAAAATTGTACAACAAAGACAGGACGTTCAAAAACAAGCTGTTGCAAAGCGCGCACGTGGCTTCGATATAGACGTTTTTAAAAAAGGTACAGGGCGGCCGATTTGCAACTATTTACGGGAGTATGGGCTCCGGTTTCGTTCTTGTAAAACGAAGAAAGGAAAAGGTACGGATGTTGTGTAAGGTGATCGTGGAGGCGACATCGTAGATTGGCGGGAAGAATTTGGTATACTCTTTATCATTTCTTTTCGCTGGCTTGGTGACTGTAGCGGGTAGTCTCAAAAAATGTTTAATTCCTCAGCTTGCCATATTGTTTTCCTGTTGGCTTGTCTGTATGGAATAATAGCGTTGTCGGAAAATACTCTGTGACCTAATAAAATAAAACTGACAGAGCTGTACGTTTGATAATAATACTCAATCAATCAATCAATCAATCAATTGATCAATTGGTTATAGTTGATTTGGCAACAGTGCAGCAAAGTGCAGTTTTCAGAAATGCAGACGAACAGGATAAAAGAAGTTTCGGTGTGGTTTCTACCACCCGTACGGATTAAAATTCGCGACCAATCAGTCAATCAGAAACTAAGTTTTCAGTCAATCAGCCAAGCAATTACGTTTGCTGGCTGAGCCAGACCCCTAACATGCTCCATTGAGGAACACTTCAAGGCGCAGTTGGGTTGCGCTAAACTTAACAAACAACTTTTCGCACTAGCTGCAACTTCCGTAGATCCTCTTGCACCTGATCGTGGCGCTCCAGGGCTTCACCAGCAAAGCTATAATTTGCGAAGGCGTGCGCTTGCAACTGAACGTCGTCTTCTGCTTCTCTCTTTGCTGGCTGGTTCTTTTTTTTCTCTCTCTCTCTCTCTCGACCGATCATTACAGCTCTGTTCCCTAACCTACCTTCCTCATTTTCCTTCGTAGAAGCTGCCGTTTCGCCCTGTCCCTGTATGGATGATATCACCTTACAGGAAAGAAAACAAAATTCTGACGCGATTGCTTTTTATTGTTGTTCATATCAAAACAAAGATTCAAAACGTGCAAAATAAAACGAAAAAAAAAAACAATCTTTGTTTGTAGTGTATATTGAAGTTCCCGCCGTGATACCACCGCCCAAGCCAGCTTGTTTTAGATCTGCTTCGGCACGAAGTCTTTGCCGTGTTGTGTAGCGCGGACTCCAATTACAGGCTTTGAGTCCCAACTGGTCTTCACGAATCGGATGTCTCTTTTTTTAGAGATAAATAAAAAAACACACGCTGAAAAAAAGAGCCTCAATTTAACTCGTCAGGCTAGGCTTTTATTTTTTAGCGTTACATTCATAGCCTTCCACTCCCCCCCCCCCCCCCTCTTCTAGCCTTTCTCCTTCTTTTACACTTCGTTAGTTCGTCTTTCTTTCTTTTTCTTTCTTCCTTTCTTTCGTCCTTTCTTTCATTTTTTTTGGTCCTTTCTTGCTCATCATTGTCCTTGCTTTCAAAATTGACACCGGTATACAAGCATTCTCGCCGACCTCGGCCGTTGCTCGGGGGGTCCTTATCTAGTTCACTTTCGGGAGTTCTGCAGGAATCGATCCTTTGTTCATGTCAGGGTGCTAAGCTTTGAGAGACGAGCTTCCTTTGAAGAACACTGGAAGGAAGCGTTATTGATCGACGGAAGCTTAGATAACTGATGATGTTCGGTAGAACGAAAAAAAAAAGAAAAAGGAAACCGGAGCTGGAGAAACTAGGTAATATGAATCCACGTGAGTGACCGATTGCAGCTTCGCCAGAGGTTTTGAACTCGGCGCACTCCTATTTACTTCGAACGATAACTCTCCACCCCCCCCCCTTCTCCCCCCACGAAGAAGAGATCTATTGTGTCCCGAACAAGGTGAGGATAGAAGGAGTCGAAGATGGAGGAAGGTTACTGGCGATCTAAGCGAGGTCTAAAAGCTGGAACCAGGGAGCGCCACTGTAATTTCTATTTTGCTTTTGTTTCTAGAGACAACGTAGTGCGAAAAATCTTCGAGGTGGGTGTCTTGAAGAAGACTGAACGAGAAAATGCCATTGCTCAAGTCGCTCCACCGCTTCTGAAAAGCTCGAGATATTGAATTAAAAAAAAAAAAGAGCGAGGGGCTTTATCTGTAGCGTGGTAGGGAAATGTCTCTTTGTGTAACGAAGAAGAATCGTCATGCGAACACGATATCTAGAATTGCAACATCGTCAACCTTCTTATGTTGAAGATGGTAATTTGGGCTTGTTGCATGATAATTGATAGCGCTGTTCTGTGATAGCGCTGGGCTGTCCGAATGTGTCTTTCTCGGTCCTTGTCCTTTGATTTCGCTTCTATTATTTACCCTATATATTGTTACTAAGTGGTGTAGAGCTTCAAACAAGCGGAACTATGAGGTCTCGCTAGTACGCAATCATGCCAACGATTGTCTGTTAGGTCTTATTAATATTGTGTCTAACAAAGAAAAACGAACCCCTAATTGTACACTTCTTCCGTCGTTTGAAAAAAGAGTGGAACACAAAGAAAAGGCAAGGAGAATCGCTTTCCATCGTTTTTCCCGTGGGGCTCCCGTTTTTTTTTTTTTTTGTAGCGCCGTGCAACTTTGTAGTACAAAGCACTAGCCAGCACATGGCCACTGGTAGTGGGTTGAGGGGGGGGGGGTTGTAAAAGGGGCACTTGTCTCACCACTCGCCTATATAAACCAGCCACACTGAGCGCAACCGAATCGATGCGCTCAGCCAAAGAGATGCGACAAGGAAACAGGCCTAAGTTTATTGCAGGTAGTCTCCAGACCAGCCGACATCCGGTAACGCTGAGTAAAACCCCGGGTAGTCGGGGTAGCCTGCGGAGAAGAAAGGGGCTCCGGGAAGGTAGCCAGTTGCTGTATTGGGCGCGAAGTAGCCGGCGCCGGTGTATGGTGCCGCCCAGGGCAGTGCAGCGTAGGGTAGGCTGCAATAAAACGCTTCGTAACTATACCGAGAATGTTGGCTTTGGTTCCACTGCCTAGCAGGAGCTCTAGATTCTCCTCGCTTTTTGTTAGTAGGGTGAACACCTTAAAGTGAGTACGTCGCACCGTTGGAGAAGAGGCGGAAAAAACTCCGGCATCACGCAACGCTGCCGTTTTTGTGGAGGCTTGAATAATTCAAAATATTAAGTGTTAGCAACTACACATCACCTATACATCTTTTCAATACCCGTTCATGTTATACTGTTCAAGGTACTCGCTTATATGTCGTTAGGATACGCCAGCAGTCAATTCAATGTTATAGACTGTTCCAAATTAAGAAAAAATATTAGATGGTGCAGCGTTCCTTATAAGTGATAGTGTGAAACTTGTGCCGGTAATTGAGAGAGCCATCTACTTTTCTGCCTTATTATTTTGTACCCGACTACAACGGGAGGAACCTGCACTTCAAGTTTTAGCTGTGGCTGGACGTCCGCGCATATGCACAAGACAATTGAACAAAACAGTTGTGCAAGACACTCATTTTTGTGCAGTCAGGTAAACATAATAATTGTTAGCCCACGGATTGCAACGCATTGTAGAGTATGAGTCGCTAAATCAGAGGTAAACTGTATCAGACCGACGTTAAGACAGGTGAACCAGTTTTTTCCCTCTGCTAGTCCTGTCGCCTCACTGCGTTAGCTTTTGACCGAGTGATGTCGTCAACTGATTTTTTTTTAAATACCAAGGTGCCCAAAATTACTAGTTCACTCCCCCGTCTTTGTCCTTTTCTTCTTTTTGTCAAAGGTTGGGTTTCCTATAGAAACGTCAGCCCGCAGTCTCTCGTACATTTTCGCCTCCGATTCCGTAATATTTCACTACACGGTACTCAAGTTTGGAGTAGCATACCGTAGGCATGGCTGTGCAAATCGGAAACGCTGTGCTATTGAACTATACCTTATCGCTTAAGCATACTACACGAGTACACTCCCATTTGGTTTCAATTTCATACCTGTACGAATGCGAGTGCCATCCGTAGTAGTACGGTAATGCGCCGACGTTGTCCGCGTGCACGACCGTCGGCAAAGGTAGAGGAGCTCCTCCACTCAGGAGTACGGGGTAGCTTGAGTACACGGGTTCAGTAGTAGGGGACACCGGGCCGTGGTAGACTGCTGCTGGGTGCACGGCACCGACCCCGTAGGGCAGTAGTGCCACAGCCGCCGGGTAGTCTTGAGTCCACACCCGGTAGGTGTTGTCTTTCACGTCCAGTGCAATGGTCGCCGTTTTCTGCGTAAGTTGGTATTAGGCAGTTTCAGCACAGGGCATGTATCGGTCACACCCTGTTCCCCCTGCAGAAAACTACGGGTCAAATGGTTAGTTCAGTACTTATTGCTGTGGCAACTTGGTGCCGTTGCTCGTATTCTTCGCACAGATCGCTCTTCTAAGCTGACTCACCTTTGAACGTCCTGTAGTACTCACCCTCTTCACGCGGAAGAGCTCCGGATGCTGCTTCTGCCACGACACGTCGATGAAGTCGTTCTTCTCGATGTGCAACTCCTGGTTGCCGCTCCTGGCAGAGTCGAGGACGTCGCGGTTCTTGACCACGCCGTGGCTGGCCCTCTTGTAGTCGGCGACGTCCTCTCGGCGTTTTCCTTCCTCGGAGCTCGACTCCCCGGAGGTGTCGGAGTCCGAACCTCTGGAGCGCGAGGTGTCGGAGGCATGCCGGCGCCCGCCAGCCGCCGTTACGACCAGGATCACCAACAGACTGGTCCTTACGCACATAGTCAAGTGTGTCTGCTGCAAAATTGAACGGTATCTACAAGTAGGCCCTGAGGCTTTCGGTGGGTACTTGTTTCTGGCATGATATTTAATGAAAAAAATATTGTGAAGGAAACACAGGGGACTTAGGAAGAGGGCTTTCCCAGATTGGTGCACTATAAATATGAACGTGAAAGTTCAATCAAAAAAACTACTATAATAATTCAGTTAACTTGATTTCGAGTATATCACGCATAGTCCATTAAAACATAAAATAAATACCTCAGTCACCCCCACACTTGAAGCATACCTGCCAAACACGTACAACAATGTCGTGCTAAGTTGTGTCTGTTCTAATCAGAAGTACTTTTTATCTGCTGTTTCAAATACTACAGGTACTAAAAGTTACATGTTGCTCGTCCCTACATAAAGTATTATGTTCGATTAATCATTTATGCTGGCACACATATGCTTAAGACCAGAGACATGAACACATGTCTGCATCAGAAAATTGCCTATCTGAATTATGCGAAAGGCGTTTGACGTCTAGGCAAAAAAAATCGAGGTGGAATGGGGAACTATGCAAGTTCTTTCTGGGTGTGACAACGACCAAAGTTAATTCTTAAGCTGCGATCGTATATAGTTGTGTTTTAAGTACACCACTCGTCGGCACTATTAGCGGAATAATGACTCGACTGTATACATGATGCCTAGATGTACTTCGAAAACCCCGTGTGGATGCTGGCTTGAAGCCGTCTTGTGGCAAGCATCGAATGAGCATTCTTTAATGAAACAAATGAAGAAAGAAGGGCCAATCACTTGCGACGAGCATTTAATTATTTCATACGGTTCAGAGCAACGCATTTGATTAGAGAAAGGTACGCCGTTGATCAATGTCATAAAGTGAGACAGGTAAATAAAGCGTATACACTATGAAGGTTGACGTCATCACATTACGAATCGCTGATGATGGAAAGTTCGCTAAGAGGCTTAGAGGCAGGTCCAGAAAGCCAGCTTACCTTGAAAAGAGCCGGAGCCTCCTGGTTATGGCGCGGCGTGCTAGGTTACTTTTTCGGCGCGTTCACAAAGGAACGTCGCCGATTGCACTATTGTGAATGTCACTGCGCCTGCGCACTTCGGGGCCATCTCGCTGGTGGCGCTGCGTTATACCGATGGCGGGAAGCGTTACCATTATGGCGGACGCATCAGGCGACTGCCTTGACTGGTTGGTGGTATCTGCTTCACCGACCGAGCTCTTGTAAGCTGTGAAAGCGTGGTACAGCTCTGTGGCACTGTTGTCGATGTTTGATTCCTTGGGTTGTGTTTCTGACTAGGCGTACTCACTCTTCGATCGCGGAGTTTAGGGTGCAACGCCAGACGTGGCACATAGAGGGCGCAATAGAAAAACAAAAAGAAATAGTGTTTCTATTGGGCTGTTTTGGTTGAGGTTACATTGTCAAAATTTTCACGAATAACTTTCTAGCATTTGCTTTTTTTTTGAACTCTTGCTAACGCCCAGTAAACCTATCGCTACTTTCTGTTTTCTGCGAACTGCCGGCTAAACTGAAGACTCGTTAGTTTCGACTGTCGCTAATAAGACCTGCTCGCCTTTTCAGCACAAGTCCCAAGGCAAAACTTTTCCGACTGTATTGTTCCGATTCGCTCGGGGCTCACTAGCAAGCACGTGTTCTTAATTCCGTGTCTGCGAACACAGTCCCTGGTTGCAGGACTCCATTCCATTGTCTGTCTTTGTTTATTGGCTTGCGTCTGCCTTGTTCCACGTTTGGGGGCGATCTGGCGTGCACAATTGTTTGTTAGGCGTTGAGAATACTTCGGCGTTGTTACCTTAATAAGGCAGCGCTTGTGTACCCAGCCATATGCCTGCCTTCAGCAAGTTCAGTCGAGTTATATACCAAAAATTCAGACACCCCTTGCGTGCTCGCGTGGGTCGAAATTAGCTGGGACCTACATTCAGAAAAGCTTGCGTGGGGGCTAGTTGGAACATACTGCAGGAAAAGACGATGGTTATAGCGCGAGAACCGAACGATGACACAGAAACGTAAAGGACACGAAGGACACGAGTGCTCGTGTCCTTCGTGTCCTTCTTGTCTCTGTGTCGTCGTTCGGTTCTCGCGCTATAACTATCGTCATGTAATACCAACTAGCCCAAGCTGCCACACTTCTAAGTTGCCGGAAAGGGCCGCGTTTTGCATTTGCCAGTCCGGTTTTTCGTCCTCAACTTTGCAGCGCAGCCTTTTGCCAGCAGTAGTTGAAACACCGTGGATACCTGATAGAAAAAAAAAATATTGGATACCCGTGGGTACGAACACCCTCTTTATTCATCGAATTTTCGATGTATGTAGGCCTTCACTTATCGGGCTTCTCTCGTAGTAGTTCGAGCACTGATTGGCACTCTTTGGTCGTGTAAGCACTTAAATCCGTTCAAGCACTTACTTTCGGTTTTCTAAACATTCAGAGAAAAAATATTTAAAAAAATAATATGACTGCGCAGGGAGTCGTCGACCGCGTAGCTACTGAACGGCGTAATTAGGAGGTTCTGGACAACAAGTAACCGCCAATGACGTACAATGCACCTACTAAGAAGTTTTACCTGAGAAGGCCATAGTATCCGCCACTGCTTACTAAACTGAACAGGTCTCAGGCATTGACGCTTGGATTCCTGCAGGTCGGGGCATATCCTAGTACCGCACTCCTGCACAGAATGTGTCTAGAAATTCAGACGTCAAACACGAGCGTGCTTTGGTGGGACTTTGACCGCTTATGTCGCGTGCTCTGGCGATGCCCCGCGTTACGGGTTGAGGACGTTACACCATCAAAGTGGGATGCTGTGCTACGCAGTACGGATGACGCAGTACGAATCCCTTCATCGCTGAACGATGAAGGGATGAGAAAGACCGGAAGCTACATAGATGTGAAGGGATCGCTCCTTGCAATATATATTGCAAGGAACGATCGGGGGACGACATTCAGCATTGTCCATCGGGGGACGGCATTCTGAAGTCGGTGCACGCCTTAAATATAGAAGTTTTTAAAAATATATTGTAGGTTGTTATGGGCCCGTTAAGCAATGAGGGAAACTTCCAACTTGGCAGAATCATTGGGAAGTGAAAGAAACACTATACTCTGTTACAGAAGTTCCGTGCAGCACTGTGGAAGCTACAGGCCATCTCAACCAATCAGGAGGGCGAGCACATCTAAGTGTATCCTTCCGCGCCCTGTCGTCTGCTAGCGACGTGCGCTGCAGCGAAAGCGGCAAGTGCGTCTCGGGGCACTGTGCGACTGCGCAGTGAGATGAGCTGTAATTGTGAAAGCGGTTAAATATTCTCCTCGGCACCGTAAAAGCGCGCGTCTTAGAGGTATACTTGCACGCAGACATGTGAGGGATGAGGTTCAGTGGCTCACGTTTCGGCGGAAAGCGCCGCACTAGCCAAATTGAATGGGAGTAAAGCACCACGCTTCGTCAGATTTCGTATACGCATGCCTATGGGCATGCGAAGTGCCGCTCGCGTTCGACACGAAATGGTGGCTCTATTGCCGGTGCCTCGCCGTGCTTATCCTGCTCCGCTACCCGCTTGTACTGCGCACGCTCGCTGACGTTGGGGAACGCAGCCGTTGTCTGAATGAGAAAGCCCATGCTTGCGTTTCTGCCGCCCTCCTTACGCAGTGTTCCGAACGCATTTGGAGCCAACTGCTTTTCTCCCGTGCTGTAAAAGCCGATCCGGGAACGATATCGCACAGGTGAACCAGGCGCCGCCATTTTGACAGGAGTGACCAAATCCGCCAGCGCGGACTAATCACAACCCAAGACTGGGTCCTCCGCGCTGCTGTGGATGCTCGGGGCTGTGCCGACTACTCATAAAAGTTTAGACAGTGTCGTACCGTTCCTTCGTACTTTATAAGTAAAAGCATGACACATGCGAGCCACAACAGCGTTATTCCTTTCGTCATTTGCATGTTATTACACATACAAACATGAATTCTTTATTCAGTATTATGGAGCCTGAAGCCACAAAAATTGTTTTCTACAGAAAATGCGACAAAATAGCCATACAAATCACAGCTACAACACGCAGAGAAGTCTTCAAGTGAAAATCCCCCAACGAGACCGCTTGCAAAAGTCACGAGGACAAACAACGGGCTGCGTATGCGGGGCAATACACCCCGCTTTGCAACAACCTGTGTTCGAGGGTCGTGTAGCCTTGGCTCTGCTGCACGGAACTTGTGGAACAGAGTATGCGCAGTAGAAGACGAGGACAAACATGGACACACATACGCAGCAAGCGGGGTGTTCCTTCTCTATAGCTTCAGCAGCCCGCCCAAGCTTCTGCACTATGTCGCTTGGGGCAAGCTTGGCACCACCGTCTGATGTTTTGCGGGGGTGGCGGGTGGGGGGATACTATGCGCGCGCTTATGGAACTCACATTTTTATTCGAAATCAGTAGAGAGTTTAGTACTGCGGAATGGTGCTACGTACGCATCACGCAAGCGCCTTGCGTTACGTGGCGTCGTTTGCCACTGACGGGCTTTTAGTACGCCGTAGTACCCGCGTACGCAACGAGCGTGAAGCGTGTCGTCACCTGGTAGATCAAAATAGAAGTACGTGTTGTTGACAGCCAATGGGAGCCCATCCAAGTGTTATAGCCAGATTATGGCCATATTTTAAGCCACAGAGCCGGTTGGTGCTTGCCTTCGATGCCGCCATTTTGCAAAACGAAGTCTCGCGCTGTCGCGAATTTGTTCGAGAGCGGCGCGATCACCTCATACGTACGCACGCACGCATCTCATGCGCGCGTACGTAGCAGCTGCGTACGTAACGCGATACGTGCGCGCTGCAGTCTGCGCATGCGCACTACGCAGAACGTGGCGTCCTTACGTACGCAACGCCGCCACGTACGCAACGTACGCACTACTAAAACTTTCTAGTGAGTGAGTCAGAGCAGGCTCGAGTGAACCAAGCTTCACCTGGCTAGGACGATTCGGTGACGATCAGGTTCAACCTGACAAAATGCATTTTTTTTTTTTGAAAACGTCGTCTCGACGAGTGGACGCCCTAGAATGAAAATGCGATAGCGCGAATGGCGGCGCTCATGTGATGCACAACGTAGAGGTCAGTAGATCAACTCTGGGTGTTCGAAGCCGGAATGAACCGCAGTAGGTTTTTTCGCACATCACAGGTGATTACTAGAACTTGACAGTCTCCGGCTTTTAGTGGGGTACCCTAACTGACGTCACACGTGAGAGGACGCCACTCCAAGATCTCGATGTCGATACGAGGTACGTCGAGGACGACAGCATAAGATACACGTTACAACAGCCAGGATCCACAAACTGTTCTGCACTTTAAAAAATCAATGCTGCCTAAAGCACTAGCAGCGCCAAGCGTGAAGAAACGACGTAGCTGGGTGGCCTTCATTGTTTCTCTTTCCTTTTTTTTCCTCCGCTCTTTCTATCTCTTTCTTTCAATTTTCTGTCTCTTTGCTGGCTGTATTTATTTCTCTTCCATTTTTTCTTCTCTATTATGTTTTATCTCTGTCTGTGAATATTTCTTTTCTAGCTTTTTTTTGTCTTGCTCTCTATTTTTCTATTTTTTTGTCTGCAAATTTTCGTATCCCTCTATCTTTGTCTCGCTTTCTTTCCCTTCTTAATCGTTATAGCGCTCGTTTTCTCTCTCTCTCTCTCTCTCTCTCTCTCTGTGTGCACTTGTTCTCTCGCCCATTCGAGTTATTGCGTCCCACGCCGGACATGTTGGCGAAGCAGAAGAGCGCGCGCGGGGTGTACGTATTGAGGGAGTAGAGCAGAAGAAGACAAGGAAGCGCTAGAAAGATAGAGGTCATTACACTCTCCATTACAATCATATTTAGTAGCATAGAAATTTTGTTTCAACATATTAGAATGACTCATCATCGTCGTCATCATCATCATCATCATCATCATCATCATCAGCCTGTCTACGTCCACTGCAGGACAAAGGCCTCTCCCATGTTCCGCCAGTTAACCCGGTCCTGTGCTTGCTGTTGCCAATTTACACCCGCAAACTTCTTAATGTCATCTGCCCACCTAACCTTCTGTCTCCCCCTACCCCGCTTCCCTTCTCTGGGAATCCAGTTGGTGACTTTTAATGACCAGCGGTTATCCTGTCTACGTGCTACATGCCCGGCCCATGTCCATTTCCTCTTCTTTATTGCAGCTATGATATCCTTAACTCCCGTTTGTCCCCTAATCCACTCTGCTCTCTTCTTGTCTCTTAAGGTTAAACCTACCATTTTTCTTTCCATTGCTCGCTGCGTCGTCCTCAATTTAAGTTGAACCCTCTTTGTGAGTCTTCAGGTTTCTGCTCCGTAGCTAAGTACCAGCAAGATACAGCTGTTACATACCTTCCTCTTGAGGGACAGTGGCAATCTACTTGTCATAATTTGAGAGTGCCTGCCGAATGTGCTCCACCCCATTCTTATTCTTCTAGTTACTTCAATCTCGTGGTTAGGCTCTGCGGTTATTACCTGCCCTAAGTACACATAGTCTTTTAAAACTTCAAGTGCACTATTGCCTATCGCAAAGCGCTGCTCCTTTCCGAGGTTGTTGTACATTACTTTCGTTTTCTGCAGATTAATTTTAAGACCCACCTTTCTGCTCTTCTTGTCTAACTCCGTAATCATGAGTTGCAATTCGTCCCCTGAGTTACTCAGCAATGCAATGTCATCGGCGAAGCGCAGGTTACTGAGGTACTCTCCATTGACTCTTATCCCTAACTGTTCCCATTCTAGGCTTCTGAAAACGTCCTGTAAGCACTCAGTGAATAGCATTGGGGAGATTGTGTCCCCCTGCTTTACACCCTTCTTTATTGGTATTCTGTTGCCTTCTTTATGAAGCACTATGGTAGCAGTTGATCCCCTGTAGATTTCTTCCAGAATGTTTATATATATTTCATCTACGCCCTGATTCCGCAGTGTCTGCATGACGGCTGATATTTCTACTGAATCAAACGCCTTCTCGTAATCTATGAAGGCTATGTATAGTGGTTGGTTATACTCGGAGCATTTCTCTATTACCTGATTGATAGTATGAATGTGGTCAATTGTTGAGTAGCCTGTTCTAAATCCTGCTTGTTCCTTTGGTTGATTGAATTCTAATGTTTTCTTTACTCTGCTAGCAATTACCTTTGTAAATAGCTTGTATACTACAGAGAGCAAGCTGATCGGCCTGTTATTCTTCAAGTCCTTGTCATCTCCTTTCTTATGTATTGAGATGATGTTAGCGTTCTTCCAAGTCTCTGGTACTTTTCCCGTCAGGAGACACCTCGTAAATAGAGTGGCTAGTTTTTCTAACACAATCTGTCCTCCATATTTAAGCAGATCTGATGTTACCCGATCCTCGCCAGCAGCTTTGCCTCTGTGCATGCTCTCCAAAGCTTTTCTGACTTCTTCTATCATTACCGGTGGGGTGTCGTCTGGGTTACTGCTAGTTCTTATAGTATTAAGGTCGTGGTTGTCTCGGCTACTGTACAGATCTCTGTAAAACTCCTCCGCTATTTTAACTATCCTATCCATATTGGTAGTCATTTTGCCTTCTTGGTCCCTTAGTGCATACATCCGCCTTTTGCCTATCCCAAGTTTCCTCTTCACTGCTTTGAGGCTTCCTCCGTTTTTCAGAGCGTGCTCAATTCTCTCCGTGTTATACCTTCTTGCATCGCATACTTTACGTTTATTAATCAACTTCGAAAGCTCTGCCAGTTCTATTTTTGTCTGTTGTACTTGACACTTTCATGATTTGACGCTTCTTAATTAGGTTCTTCGTTTCCTGGGAAAGCTTGCCGGTGTCCTGTCTAGCTACCCTGCCTCCAACTTCCACTGCACACTCCGTGATGATACTCGTCAGATTATCATTCATTGTATCTACGCTAAGGTTGGTTTCCTCGCTAAGAGCAGAGTACCTGTTCTGCAGTGACACTCTGAATTCCTGTACTTTCCCTCTCAGTGCTAGCTCATTGATTGGCTTCTTGCGTATCAGTTTCTGTCGTTCCTTCTTCAAGTCTAGGCGGATTCGAGCCCGTACCATTCTATGGTCACTGCATCTTACCTTGCCAACCACTTCCACATCCTGCACGAATCCTGGGTGTGCAGTCATTATAAAGTCTATTTCGTTCGTACTTACGCCATTAGGGCTCCTCCATGTCCACTTGCGGTTTTCTCGTTTTCGGTAGAAGGTATTCAAAATACGCAGATTATTGCGTTCTGCGAATTCTACTAGTAGCTCTCCTCTGGCGTTTCTAGTGCCGATGCCATAATCTCCTACTGCCTGGTCTCCAGCCTGCTTCTTCCCTACCTTTGCATTAAAGTCGCCCATTACTATAGTATACTGTGTTTTCACCTTACTCATTGCCGATTCCACGTCTTCATAGAAGCTTTCAACTGAAGCGTCATCATGGCTGGATGTAGGCGCGTAAGCCTGTACTACCTTCATTTTGTATCTTTTATTCAGTTTAATTACAATGCCCACCACCCTTTCATTAATGCTATAGTAATCCTCTATGTTGCCAGCTATGTTTCTGTGAATTAGGAACCCTACTCCCAGTTCTCTTCTGTCTGCCAAGCCCCGATAGCAAATGACGTGCCTATTCTGTAGCACAGTATAGGCCTCATCTGTCCTCCTAACCTCACTCAGCCCTATTATATCCCATTAATTGCCTTCTATCTCCTCGAATAATACAGCTAGACTTCCCTCACTAGATAACTTTCTAACGTTAAACGTTGCTAAGTTCAAGTTCCAATGGTGGCCTGTCCGTATCCAGAGATTCCTAGCACCCTCTGCTGCTCTGCAGATCTGACCGCCGCCGTGGTCAGTTGCTCCGCAGCTGGTGGGGACTGAGGGCCGTGAGTTAATTGACGAATGCCTACGGGAGGGGGTGGCCAGATACTGCACCAGGGTGGCCAATCTTTCTCTGGTGAGATCATCGGTGCGTACCGGCTTTAAGCCGGTACGATCAGACAGTAGTGGGAATGCTCCATGCATGTCTTCCTTATTGTTGTTCAGCAGCGTTGGCGACCACCCACCACGGAGCCCAACGAGGGGACGCTACAAGTTTGCAAATTCTGAAACCTGCAGACGCCAGCCGTACAACGCCACTATAACCCAATGCGCCTAGACCAAGGTAGGCTATTTGCACAGGGTTAACCCTAGCCGCCAGGAAGTTTGGAAGTAAACGGAAGGGAGTAGAAGACAGGACAGATAAATAGTAAGAGATAAAGACGAAGATGTAGGGAGAGAGAGATAGGAAAAGGCGACTGCCGATTCCCCTGGGTGGGTCAGCTCAGGGGTGCCGTCTACGTGAAGCCGGGGCCAAAGGGGTGTGTTGCCTCTGCCGGGGGGCCTTAACGGTCCAATCACCCAGCGTCGGCTCAACCCCCAGGATCCCCTTTTCCTCGGACACGGCAAAGCTACGCACAGCTAGGCGTGGGAGGGATTCGAAACTCCCCCGTTAGCTCGGGTTCGTGGTGTCGCTACACACCAAACGCCTACTTGCGCAGGCACCCCTGCGGTATTTCAGCCTATAATACGGCTGCTCAACGCACTACCGGCTTTTCTCCATTTTTTCTCATCCATGGTCGCTCGCCGAGTTTCGCTCTGGATGTCTCTTTCCTTTCGGCCCCTGCACCCTCGATGGCTCCTTTCTCTGAAGAATTCCCATCTCGTCTTGCACACTGCCGCCACCAGGCCCGTGTTAACACCGGCCTCTCTCAAGACACTCGAAAATCTCGCTACGTCTCGTGTCGCAGTGTTGCGAGTTTTTCCCCTGGTGACGAAGTTTTCCTATGGACTCCACTACGCGTCCCCGACCTATGCGACAAATTCATCAGTCGCTTCATTGGGCCATACACGGTGGTCGAACAGAAATCTCCTGTCAATTACCGCGTTTCTCCTCTTAGCGCCAGTCCTGATCATCGTTGCCGAGGAACAGAGATAGTGCACGTATCTCGTTTAAAGCCTTATGCGCGATGCATTTCATAATACTGTCAAGCGACTAGGCAGCCGCTTTCACCGCGCGGGGGAAGTAGTGCGAGCGCGACAAGCGAATGACTCTTTATTCTCTTTGTAATCATCATCACCTGTACATCTTCTTCATCTAAAAATATCATCACCAGCGTGATTTAGCTCGAGCCTGGCCGAATAAACCGGTTCCTCACAATATTACTAAGTATTACGAAATTGGAATGTGACGATTGTTCAGCTGTGAAGGGACTAACTTTCACTTAGAAACAGGCCGTATTTCAGCTTGTTCGAGCTGCAATAAAGCCTGCAGCTGACAATATGCAGCTCGAATCAGGCTTATTGTCTGCTTTGTTGCTTGGAGGTGTGCTCCATGTCGGCGAGTTACAAATCTGCTCATTGGTACCACTGTAACTCGTATTACTAACTTATATTACCAAGTATTACAAAATTGGAATGTGACGATTGTTCAGCTGTGAAGGGACTAACTTTCAGTTAGAAACAGGCCGTATTTCAGCTGGTTCAAGCTGCAATAAAGCCTGCAGCTGACAATATGCAGCTCGAAGCAGGCTTATTGCCTGCTTTGTTGCTTGGAGGTGTGCGTCATGTCGGCGAGTTACAAGTTGGCTGACAGCCTGCAACACTGCGCTGGAACCACCAGCTACTGGTTCCATCAGCCGCCGGTTCCATCAGCTGCTGGTTTCAACATTTGCTGGAACCACCAGCTACTGGTTCCATCAGCTGCTGGTTTCAACACCCGCTGCAACCACCAGCTACTGGTTCCATCACCTGCTGGTTCCATTACCTCCTGGGAATGTGCGAATAGACCAGCACTGCTGGCAGCAATAGCCAATCAGCAGGAAAGTTTCACCTGGGTCCTGATGGTATGTGAAGCTCTGCAGGTGGTAACTGTCCAGAAGCTTCCGCCAACCTTTACAGCAGAAATAATTGCATCACCGCACGAGATGCTTGCTGCGATTTCTAACCAAAATACAGCTGCTTGCACTAGTTCTGAAAAAGCTTGACAAGTTTTTAGAGCACGAAATTTGATGACATCAGAGCGAAAGCTCATTTACTGTAAATGTCACCAAATGTTCATTGACTGTTTTTCCTTTGAATTATTCATCAAGTGTTCCTCTTCAGTATCGCCGAGAGGTGATTCCACAAAATGACTGTGTTAAATATTTAGGGGTGTTTTATGATGAAAAACTAATTTGGCGAATCGATATTGAACATATTAAATCTAAGGCAACTCGTGCTATTGGAACAATTTGTAAACTAGGTCGACACCCCACAGGCCTATGCAAGGACATTGTAATTATGATTTACCGTGTGTATGTTCGCGCGATTCTCGAATTTGCTTGTGTTTTATATTCGGTGGAGAAGGGGGTGCAGCATATAAAATTAGTCCTCTCGCTATGTTAAAAAGGGACACCCTCGAAGGTGTCTTGGGGTTCCGAAATTTACTGCGAACAGTGTTATATCAAGAACCCCGAATGCCCAACCTATTTTGTAGATTTCGCATGCGTATCTTAAAGCATATTTAAACATTTACGCTTCCTCACTTGTAAGTTTGAATTTCGTGTTTGTACTGTACGTTTGAATTTCGTGTTGTACGTGTTTTGTACTGACGTGTTCATGCCTGCCCATAAAAGCGGCCACATTCTCAAATTTATGTTATTCCTGACGAAGGCCGTGCCACGGCCGAAACGTAGAGTAAACAATTATCAAATTTTCGCAAGTGTGCTCCTTTACTCTTAAATATATATATATATATATATATATATATATATATATATATATATATATATATATATTTATATATATATATATATATATATATATATATATATATATATATATATATATAACAGACAGTAATGCCAAGGAATGTACAGGGGAAGTTATTAAAGCCAATGGAATGTAAATAAGAAGAAAGAAAAGTGGTAAACAGTTGGTAATTTTTTCATCCACTTTTCTTTCTTCTTATTTACATTCTATTGGCTTTAATAACTTCCCCTGTACATTCCTTGGCATTACTGTCTGTTATATCTCATTATTATTGTGTTAAAAACACGGAAAAACGAGCCCTTGGGTATACACTTCTTTCCCTTATTACATATATATATATATATATATATATATATATATATATATATATATATATATATATATATATATATATATATATATATAATAATAATATATAATATATATATAATAATAATAATAATAATAATATATAATATAATATATATAATAATATATAATAATAATATATATATAATAATATATATAATATATAATATATATATATATATATATATTTCATGAATATATATATATATATATATTCATGAAATGGCCGACGCTCTCGTCTCCGGTGGTCCCTATATGCTCCTGCAATGTCCATTGTACCCGATACCAGTTTTGTCACTGAATCGCTATTTCGCTAAAATTTGTCGTTTGATTGGAATAATAAATGGTGCTCCTCTCGAAAATTTGATGAGTGCATCATAAAATCTCGGTGCTGGATTCCCCCTCCTAATTTTTATTTATACAAATCTCGATAAGTATCAGTCCTCTACTTTTATTGTCAAAAGCCAGAAAAGATTGATCACTTTTTAATTTTTTGCCGATGTTTCACAAGCAATACGAAGAAAAGTTTACAAACTATATTCCGACATAAACATTACTCTTAATTGTTAAAATATTTTTTTCCTTGGGGCTTCTTGTCTGGGCCATGACAACAGCAGCGTCCGCATAGCTGTTAGTGAAATTCTCAGCGACAAAGGAATGTTCACTTGTTAGATTTTTTTGTTTACAAATGAAATTCTAGTTCATTGCAATTACCATTTATTTGTTCAATTCAATAATAGTTATGTACCTACTTTGTTCGTGGGTATTCTTCAAATTGAGCAGTCCTATATTCCCTAGATGACGGAATAGTTAATTTTTTCGTCAAAATTTGTAATTCCTCTTCTCATGGCCCATCCCCCCTGTAGTGGGCGCGAGCTAAAGCATATATAACAGCAAGCAAGCAAGTAACCAAGCAAGCAACCAAGAATTGTGATACGTTTTTGCGAACGCGTAAAGCTTCAACGAAAATGATAACAGCTGCACTGTAAAACTCAGTTTTTTACGTGACACGTGTAATCTTCAGGGCCTTGGTATGGCGATGTCAGCGTCTAAGATTGGCTTGTCCACCAACATGACTGTGCGGTTCGCTGGCGCTTCTTCGGTCTCGAAGAGAAGCAGGTGGTTCTCTTCAGGGTGAGGCCTCAGGTACACACCCGGAATGTACAGCGTCACCTGCGCATGAGAGAGAGTTAGGTGAATACAATGGTGTGACTCTAGGAGGAAGAAGCCGAGACACGTTGGCAAATTGACTCGAAGCAGGTTGGACGTCGGGAGAGGAGTCGCGTTAAAACGAGGAATAAAGGGTCGCTCAACAGCAAAGAAACAACCAGTCGTCACATAATATGAATCGTGCAACGTGTGGGTCGCCGAAGGCTGCAACCCTTTACAAAAGCTTGATCTTGTTCTTCTATTAACTGTGGCGCATAACCACTGTGGGGTGGAGTGCGGATATTACAAACGCTTCTGGCATAAGTCTTCGTCGTCAGCCACAGCAGATGAAAATTCCACGACGTTCCTTGCAGGTTTGTAGCAGGTACCACGCTTCTCCGAAGAATGACATAGCGAATGCCTGCCTACAAGACAATGATTATTGGCGTAGTGGGTACCTTGCAAGTGTGCTTGCCGCAGCTACCCAAAGAATGTTAAAAAAGGGGTCGTGAAGGACGCTCTTTCCGCTTTCGCTGTGACAATGCTGCGCGTACAGCGCAGGGCTAGTGGTTTTTTTGCTATTTATTTTTTTAGTTTGAGATGGTCGTTTTTGTTTGACATTGGCACCTGCGGTACACAATGTTAATCTTGCCCAATCCCTGTGGTGCGTCTTCGAGTATTAAGAACTTTATAGATCTGAAGCTGTGATGACGATGATGTGTGATTTAATGTCACCAAACCACCATATGATTATGAGCGACGCCGTAGTGGAGGGCTCCGGAAATTTCGACCACCTGGGGTTCTTTAACGTGCACCCAAATCTGAGCACACGGGCCTACAACATTTCCGCCTCCATCGGAAATGCAGCCGCTGCAGCCGGTATTCGATCCCGCGACCTGCCGGTCAGCAGCCGAGTACCTTAGCCACTAGACCACCACGGCGGGGCAGTTCTAAAGCTGTTCCTCATGGCATATAGTGCTATTGAGATGTCCTTTAATATATTTAATGAGGAAACGCAATCGCGCAATTTTATTCCCATCCGAGGTGCGTTTTAGTCCGCCACCAAACACCAGACACGCTGTAATGGCAATCTAACACTGAATTGTCTGCAGTTGCCATCTTTCCATCCGTTTGCCGTTCATCTAGTGATGGCAATTAGAAAGAAATCTAGCCTCTTTGTTTTGAACTATTTCTAATTTTGAAGGAAAAACCAATAGATGCCTTATCGAAGGAGAAAAAGTTATTCCTGGCGTCAGCTGCATCAACACGAGCGATGTTAGAAATCGTCAATATGTGATAACGTCAACCTATGACGTCAGGACGTCCCATATATTCAGGCTGCACGACATTGTAAGCGTGCCATCACCGAATAAGGTACAAAGAAGCCCGATCCCCGAGGCCGGATAAAACCATCTCCTTGGATTACATTCGTGCAGCCAAATGCATGATGGACTTTATTGAGGCCTTAGTGCCTCATAAAACGCTAAAATTGACAGTTGGTGTGTCGTATCGGCAGCATCAACATTATTGACTGAAGAAAAATCACGATCACCAGATGACTTCACCACATGCCGTCGTTATGCCACAGATCGTCACGATTTCGACGTGATCATGACGTCACATGATGTCACGTCACATAATGGTGTAACATGAGTAAAGACGAGGGACGTGACATGACGTCGTGAAGGCGGCTGACGTGGCCGTGCCAGTCTCGCCGCTTTGTTCTCTTCGGGTCGAAGCTCAGCGGCGGCTGCAGCTTGCGTCCAACATGGAAGTTGCGTGTTGGACGTAGTCGTGTGTTGGACCCGGTGTGTTCTAGCACGCGCCTCCAGCTCCGAGCACAAGCAACGCGAGAGGCGCAGAGTGGTGAATAATGAATGAGTCGTTATACACTGTAAGCAAAAACTATCCGAGTTTGGGGTTTTTCCGGCTCATGACCTCTGAAAACTCCCTCGCGTTTAAAATTACTACCTCGCGTAGGAGTAAAAGGTGGTACATGACATAGTTTTACCACCACCTCTCAGGCAAGTAGTAAAAGGATGTCAAAATCCAGTTTTACCACTTAGGGAGTTTTCTATCACGTGATTTTTAACCTGCGTTTCAGAGTTTATTACCACGTGACTGCAAGGTGCAGCTGCTTCGGCGGCTTTTGCCCCATACCCCCCCCCCCCTTGTGACGCTCTCAGTGAATACTGAAGGTACGCGAAGCCCACAGATGTTTTTTTTTGTTTTTGTTTTTGCATCGCCGTGCCTCTGGACTGACTTCGAGTCAGCGCACTTTTACTGGAACTGGGGGCAGCATAAGCACAACAAGCGAGAACAGCATTCTTTGAAAGAAAAAAAAAGAAAAATACGGAGGGGGGGGGGGCTCTCAAAAGAGAAAAAAAAGAAAGGAAACCTGCTGTGGAAAGTTGTCCTGCATATTTTCGCAAATTGTTGCTTTTGCTCGGCGGTGGCTTTGGAGACAGACAGTGCAAGAAGCTCGGTATCTGTGTGTCTGGTTGGGCTGATGGATCTCACGTGTTTCCTACATCATCGAGCGACCGTGCTCTTCCGAGCGCCTCCGAACCTGCACGTCGCGGATATATCCAGTTCGCGGATATCTCCAGATCTGCCAGTGGTAACAAAATCAATCTGGTGTCGTCGTCCGTGCTTGCCTGCTGGAGAAGCAATAAGCAAAATGCTTCACTCTGTCGTCGGCACCGAGCCGCGGCCACCAGTGACCAGTGGGAGTGTGTCGCCGGGGCAGGTGAAAGAAGCATCGCATATATTTTGTTCCACAGTAGGCGATGTCTGCACGAGTAAAGTGCTGCCCGAATTGCCCACCTCATGCACCAACTGTTCTCAAACATGTAGCACGAAGCCGATAAGAGGCAGACGGAACCAACAAGCGGCGGCCGGTGAGCACGAAGAAAACCCGGACCTGCCCGGATGGTGGTCTTTCGTTGGAAGTCTGCATACACCGCCCCGACTCCGCAAGATAGCGGTTACGTGTTCATTTGTGTCAGAAATGACGACGAAATTCGCACAGGATATGTGTTCTGTGATCACCAGCTGTGTTTCATCGGATAGCCGTGCTCCTCGAAAAGGCCTAGAACGCCGTCGGTAAGAAGCTCGTGTGCAGGCGTGCACCGCTCCTCTACGCCCGTTGTGATGAATACGTGCTGCTACTGTGTTTGTGCACCGTCGCTCAATTAAAATCATTGAGCTACCATGGTTTGTGTGTACTTAGGTATATTTTATGGACTTGTGCTCAGCAGTGCTAACATGCGTGGGGCAAATAGCCCGGTGTGCCAAGCAATTATTGGATAATCAAAAAGGTGAGATCGTGTAGATTTATAATAAAAGGTCGGTGTAACATTTAGTGCCCTGCAGCCCACTTGAAGCTTACGCTTGCACCTTCAAGCGTTGCTGTTAATCGATGGAAAAAAAGAGCTCTCCTACCGGTACTACTTGGCCGGTCAAAAAGTCGTGCCTATATATATACCGGATTGTCGAAGTGTAGTAGAGCAACGCGTGCAGTCTGTTCTAGTGGTGTATTCTTCTGCATTTGTTGTGTGTGCGTGTTTGTCTGTATGGGAATCTATGTGTCACCAATTCTGCCGTTCAATAAATTCAATCAGTTCTGCTATTCAATAAATTTGTCGTCTCTGGCCGAATGCACCCGTCAATTTTTATTTTTTTACCACCAGAAATAACTCCCAGTAATCACCTCAAAAACCTTGTGAAGGTAGTAAAAATTTACTCTCTCTATAATCGCTGAAAACCTCACTGGGGTAAATATTTACTACTCTCCCTACGTTCAAAAACTCAGTTAGCACGAGAGTAAATTTTTACCTCGGTAGTAGGTGGTAAAAAAAACCCAGGAAAGGTAGTGCGCTAGAGGACAAATGGTTTACCCAGTTTTTGAGGTTATTTCAGGTCATTTTTGTTTAGTGTGTAATGATGATAATGAAGATGCTACAATGTCATCACATCACATAGTCACTTGCTCAAAGGTCTCTACTTAATGATGGGAGCCCTACATTTCTGCGAGGATCAACGTACAGCAGCTGTTTGGACTTGACGTTCGTGTCACGTCGCTTCGCCACAAGCGTTAAGTGGTTTTTAGACATCGAGACACATGGAAGCGATCACATCCCCAGTTATCTCACCATCGAAGGCTTTGCTAGCGACCACCCGCCGAAAACCGTACGGAAGATCGATCTTTCAGCATTCAAAACCAACATTGAACACGCTTGTGAAAAAGGCTTAACCTCTGACATTGAGCAAGCGATCAAACAAGCAGCGCAGAGTGCGATGCGCACGCTGGCATATTCTTCAAAGCCCTCAGAAACGGACATGGAGTTAGAGCGACTCCGTGCGACTCGTCGGCGTGCGGAGCGTAGATATCGACGCACAAAATCCATTCAAGATCTACGGATGGCCAGGCGCATGCAAAAGAAGATCCAGCGTCGTATAGACAAACTGGAGTTTCAACGGTGGGCGAAATTTTGCGCGAGTCTAGACCCTCGCAAACCGCTTTCTCAAATATGGCGAACCGTGCGAGGCCTACGCACATTTCCCCAACAACGTTTTCCGTTTAAAGCCTTGGCCCTTTTCCAAAATAGAAGGGATATCGAGGTAGCGGAAGATTTTTGTAGGAAGATTGCGGGCCCACCAAATTGCACAGAAGCCCTTACTGCTCATTACACGCCACATTCACTTGACCCGCACCTGGACCTGCCTTTTTCAATGGAAGAACTGAATGTGGCTCTTGCTTCATGCAATCGATTGTCATCGCCTGGGCCGGATGGCATATCATACCGCCTATTATGCAATCTCGGTGATCGAGCACGAAGTGCTTTGCTGGAAGTATTCAATGAGTCTTGGAGAGATGGAACGGTCCCCAGAGAGTGGAAAACAAGCCGGTTGGTTGCACTTCTCAAACCTGGAAAATCGCCTCTAGAGCTGACATCATACCGCCCAATAGCGCTGGCTAGTTGCGTAGGGAAGCTGATGGAGCGAATGATCCTTGCCAGACTCGAGTGGTTCCTAGAACGCCATAGAATATATCCAGACGCCATGGCCGGTTTTCGTCGTCTTCGGAGCTCCATTGACAATGTCATTGACCTGGTGACCTACGTACAACACCAGAAAATGAGCAGACGGTTATCTGTCGCACTATTTTTAGATGTCAAAGGAGCATATGACAATGTTTCTCACGAAGCCATACTTGACGCCCTCGAGTCAGTTGGTTTGGGTGGGCGAGTGTACCGCTGGATCCAATGCTACCTACATATGAGATCATTGTTTATGCAAACTGATGATGGGCCGACTTCTGAACATTATACACACCGTGGTGTTCCTCAAGGTGGTGTATTGAGCCCCACACTGTTCAACCTGGTTCTGATCGGTCTCGTTGAACGCATACCAGATTCCGTGCAGATATCTCTCTATGCAGATGATATTTGTGCCTGGACATCAGGTGTAACACGTCCTCAGGTACGTGCGAGACTCCAGAAAGCAGCGAATTCAATATCGGCGTACCTTAGAGAACAAGGCCTCGAGATTTCTCCTGAGAAATCGGCGCTGGTCGCGTTCACGCGGAAGGCAATGACGTCATATCCCATCGCCATCAATGGACACAGTGTCTGCTACGCCAGGACCCACAGGTTTTTGGGGGTCACGATCGATCGAAATCTCTGCTGGAGTCCCCATGTGGCCACTCTAAAGAAGCGCCTAACGGCCATCGCACAACTTTTCAAGTTCCTCGGAGGCAAAACGTGGGGCACATCAGTGCACGCGATGTTGCATTTGTACAAAACGCTGTTTCTGGGGTACCTGCGGTATAGCTTGCCGGTTCTGACGAACGCTTGCAAAAGCAGTATACGCACAATAGAAAACGCCCAGTGCCAGGCACTCAGAGTTTGTCTTGGATTACCACGCTGTACATCAACAGCGGAAACCATCGCAATCGCCAAAGATCATCCGGCCACAGTGCACATTACTTTGGAGGTGCTTAGAGCTCATATTAGACACCTTGCTCGCGCCCCTGCCCACCACCTAGCTTCGCTTCCAGAAGATCGACCGAGTGCCTCCTTCTGTAAGAGAGTATTGACTTTCCGTGAGTGCCTTCCAACAGTCTACACACCTCCGGAACGGATACTAACACCTCCTTGGTGCTTGGACCGACCAAAACTGCGCTTGACAGTGCCGGGGATTCGCAAGAAGGCGGAGCTCTCGGCGCCAGCTTTAAAGCAGATGATTCTACTCATGCTACACGAAGAATACAAAGATCATGTCAAACTTTACACGGATGGCTCGACAACTGTTGGAGGATCTGCAGGAGCTGTGATCTTCCCAGCAAGAGCCGAAACCATCCAGTTCAGAACGTCACACAAGACGACATCGACAGCCGTGGAGCTCGCGGCACTCCGCAGCGCACTCCGCAGGATTGACCAAGAGACACCACAAAAATGGAGCACTTTTACTGATTCGAAACCAGCTCTCCAATGTCTACACAATACTCTACGTCGTGGACCTCAAGATCAATTGGCGCTCGAAATACGACAACTGTACCATCACCTAATAGACGAAGGACATGACATATCTTTTCAGTGGTTACCAGGCCATTGCGGCATCATCGGTAACGAGCATGCCGACAATGCAGCTAAGAATGCTCACGAAAATGGAGTGATGGAACCTATTCCACTATCAAGAAGCGACGCAGCAGCAAAGATTAATACGCTTGCGAAGGATGTCGCAAGGTCTATGCGGAATACGCCCGGTTTTCTCCACACCCGTCTTCACCGCCTGGACCCATGCCTACGACTTACTATTCCATCTGGCCTACCCCGATCCGAGACGACCCTTCTCTGCCGTATGTGGCTTGGGGTGTCTTTCACGAACGCTTTTGCCTGCCGCATCGGAATGAGAGACAGCGCTACATGCGACCATTGCGACAATGACGAAACAATTGAACATATTTTATGTCAGTGCCCCCAGTACAGCTCTCAGCGACAGTCCCTCTCAGCAGTGTTTGCTCGCCTCGACGACCAGCCATTTTCTGAGCAGTCAATCTTGGAATGTCGGAAAGATCGAGCTTCACGCCAGAAAGCAACGAAGGCGCTGATGAAGTTTCTGCGAGCGACCCGCCTCGTAGAACGATTGTGACACTACTGTGTGCGAGTGTGTGTATGTGTGTTTGTGCTTCTCTTCCTCCCTTTCCCCTTACCCTTTCCCCAGTGCAGGGTAGCAAACCGGATATGTTTTCTGGTTAACCTCCCTGCCTTTCCGCATTAAAATTTTCTCTCTCTCTCTCTCTCTCTGCTCAAAGGTTGGATCATCGCGGAGGCCCTGTAAAATCAAGGCAGGAGCGAAAACATTGCAAGCAATGCAAAGTCACGCTAGATGCTGAAGGCTTCCGCAGGGTGGTGGGGGAGGTTCAATACATAGAGCGAGCTGAAAAGGGGGGCTGCGCCTCCGCATAAAGTGCAAATATTAACTTGAAAAAAGAATCTTGAACACTATTAGCACATAATCATGAATAGCAATATCTCAGATGGGAGCGGGTCTCAGTTACCTGCGGTCCTGTTGGTGGCCAATAGCGACCCAAGTTGATGCCATTAATGAACGCGAAACCCTTAATCCATCCTCTCGGGTCCAGGAAGGTCTCAGCGGGTTGCTGTTCTTTTTTCAAAGTGAACGTGCCATGGAAGAAACCGGGAGTTGTTCCACTCCCCTTCTGCTGAACAATCCGGAGGATCTCGCTGATGTCTCTGTTCTTGTTGATGGGAACCACTTCTGTGGTCCAGTTGTCGAGTTTGATGCTGCTGAGATAAGCATAATTGAGGCCCTGCATGAGAAGTTTGGCTTATTGGGGTATGTCAAGCCAACACTTTCAATTTTCTGATGTTTAAAGTGCATTTCCGGCCTTGGCACTCTCTCGTCAGAGATGGCACCACCAACCGTCTCTATTCAAGACTACAGGCACATTCTTTCTCAAGGAAAATCAGTCTAACTGCGTAGCTGATTATAGTAATACATATTGTGCGGTATTTATGACCCATATTTAATTTAGTAAATGTATTTTCCTGACATTGAAGTCTAATCTGCAGAAAGGCGGGACTGCTGGTATGACTTCTGTGACACATACTTTACAGCACTTATCCCTGAAGAGTTATATCTTGGAGTAGCACAGTAGTAGAATTTAACAGAGGTAAGTTTCCACGTTCGAAGGTACTTTCGCTTTTGACATCGGAAAGAAGTTTTCTGTGTTGTAAAGCACCGTGCTCATTACTAGTAATAGACTCTTTAAGAGGGACATTTGTAAAAAACAGCTGAAATTAGTGGAAATCACAGGTATCCTATTAAGCCACCGCCTAGAAGTGTCCTATAGTCACGATACATTTCCACAATTACTGGCCCATGATGTGAAAATTAACGAAACAGTCGTGGTATAACGAAGTCTTCAAACAATTCCACAGGCCTTGCAACGTGACTTCGAACGTATGCAAACCATGATGACATATAAGTACTCGCGCAACTGGTAAAGCTAATAAATTTCATAGCATCGTACATTTCGGCTATGATATTTCTGGCTACTTTGCTTAGCTTGTTCAGTTATCTGAAATTACTTGGTTTATTTTCCCTGTTGGATGTAACTTCTAAAATAAGCACTTTTTTACAGTGGGAGCTGTTATCAGATGACAATGAGGATAGCGTGCGCCGTCGCCACCGGCGTCCCTAACAACTATCGTGTGAAATAAACTTACTAAATAAGAAAAAAAAAACCAAGTCCGCGATGAAATTTGAACCCGGGTCTCCTGGGTAGCAGCCCAGTGTTCTACCACTGGGCAATGGTGGTGCTTGAAACTTTCCTGAAAACTACCCCTAGGCGGGCTTGACGTCGGGAAATAAACCGCCTTAATAGGAGTGATAAAGCGTTTTAGGACAGCGAAGGAGCAAGCAACGCCAATTGCATAAAGCGGTGGTCGCCGAATAGTACAACCCATTATACTAAACCTTCGGGCATAATTCTTCATCGTTGTAAGCCACAGCACGAAATACACTGCGCAAAATTTCTTGTATGTCTGTAGCGTGTACCACAATTCTCCGAAAAATGACAAAGGATGACATACTGATGCTTGCCCAATACAGAAAAAAGTTATGATGATTTATGACAAAGTGAGTACCCTGCAAGTGCGCTTGCAGCAGTAACCGAATGTTTAAGAAAGTTCGGCAGATCCCACGTACATTGGGAATCGAAGTTATGAGAAGCATAAGGATGCAAAGTGAGTGTGTTTTAATTTTTTTATTGAACGAGGCGTTATCAAGCAGTGATCAATATATACACATACGTTAAACAGCCGCATATGTTTTATATTGGCAGCTGTTTGCAGTTGCGTAACGATGCCAACAGCAACATTAATACCAGCAACAGCAGACGTGGTATAAGCTGATATAAAGCGTTGGTGTTTGCGCTGGGGCTTGGAAGGATGGTAGCCTTCAACGCTGCTATGTTATTCAACGGCGGCGGATAGCACCTAACTACAATTAAAGTTACGCCGACATTACGTCTGTATCATAGGAGTATGTATTTAATGTTTATAAAATTTGATCAATCAGTACTGCAGCCTAATGGACGTTTCACAAACATTTATTATTCGCATTCGTCTGGTCAACGCAGTCTATGTCAGGTCTTTCTTAATGCTGGAGCGTTGAAATTACACAGAGAGGGAGAGAGAGAAAGAGAGAGTGAGAATTTATTTTCAGAAATGTAGAGAGGTCGGCCTGAGCTATAGTTTGCTCTGGCCTGCTACTCTACACTGGGGAAGGGTGACTGGGGAGTGAAAGAGTGATGAATGACGATGGTTCACGCGAGTGTATTCTCACCGTTCCTGTGTAGATATAAAATGCCCGTCACCTGTGGCACTTACCCGCATACCAGTGGCACATACCTGCCATCCGGTATGTGCCACTGTTTTCAGTAAAACGTTTGACAAGGTATGCGACGAGATTATGGCATTATTCATATCATGACCAGCGCGTCGTATTCTTCAAACCATTTTACCCCCCCCCCCCTCTTACTAATTTATGTGTGCCCCAAGTTAAGGAGGTGATCATGAAAGCACCTGGTCTTAGGCTGCCAGATAGATAGATAGATAGATAGATAGATAGATAGATAGATAGATAGATAGATAGATAGATAGATAGATAGATAGATAGATAGATAGATAGATAGATAGATAGATAGATAGATAGATAGATAGATAGATAGATAGATAGATAGATAGATAGATAGATAGATAGATAGATAGATAGATAGATAGATAGATAGATAGATAGATAGATAGATAGATAGATAGATAGATAGATAGATAGATAGATAGATAGATAGATAGATAGATAGATAGATAGATAGATAGATAGATAGATAGATAGATAGATAGATAGATAGATAGATAGATAGATAGATAGATAGATAGATAGATAGATAGTACGCACAGAAATGCTTCGTTTATACAGGATCTGAAAGGCTGCTCTACCAACTTTCGCTGTGACTTGAAAAAGTTATTTTCGCTGCAAGGGTGAAGACACGAATACTGTTCAGGCCTGGAAGGCAGCGTTCGACGTGCGGTGGCAGCACACCCCCAATCCTGCCAGATAACGACAGGACTTGCAGTGAAACCTCGTTTACTTTAGTATATGAGTTTTAATAACCGAATTACACGTTTTCTTGGTTTACAGATATTGGTTATACAGTTCGGTTACATCGTCCTAGCCGCAAAAGGCAGTGGCGTGTGACTTACTGGTGCACACAGCTCCGCTCAACTGGTGACCTTCTTGTCACACCATGGTGACGTAGCTGCCTAGTGTCCCGATCCGATAATCCGTGTTGGGCCAAATGACGGTGAAAGACGCAGTTTCGTATTCGAACTCAAGGTAACGAACGACCGGCAGAATTATGATACTAAGTAATTCGACGGTCCCGTGAAAAACAACAGGCGGTTTGAAACTTCCAGCGCTAAAGCCCAAGAATGGGCGATCGAAAAGAACGCACAGTTATACAAAGGACAAGCGCGAACTTTCAAATGTCACAGAAGTCACATATTCGTGTTTCAGCAGCGCACTGCAAGCGTGTACTATGCACAACCCAATGCACATACATATTTCTCTTTCTTTTAAACTTTCCCCCTCGGTGGAACAGTGACTATAGGGTGCTCGGCTGCTGATCCGAAGGTTGCGGCTTTGCAAAATTTTGCCGGTAACTGCTGCCGCAATAAATAACAAGATCGATTACTAGTCATGCACGGCCATTAACTCTGGTCTTGAAAGAACTTCTCGTAGCGCGAGGTGAAATACGGAAACAGGAAGGCACAGATGGACATATTCCGGTTTCAGTATTTCACCTCGCCCTACTAAAATTTTTCAAACGCATCACCAACAAGTCGGCATTGCAAATCTCGTCCCCGTGAACGTGTGGGCCTGGAACCCAGCATGCCTAGCTGTCAAGTCAGGAGCAGCATGACTTTCACGTCAGTTACGTAACGTACGTGGCCATGCGAACTTGCATGGTGGGAGGGGAAAGGATGCCCCCACACAGTTTCTGAATCGGACATGCGCCGACATTGTATAAAGACCTGGGCTGTAGCTACGCTGGATTTGACGATCATGGCGGCCAAAAAACTCGTCATTTTGCATTCCAACAACTGTTTGCCGTCTTTCTTGCCCGAAAGCCATTGGGCGAAAAAAGCTCATTGTGATAAGAACTTCATCACTCAATTTTTTTTTCTCATTCAGTCTGAGGCATGTGGTCCTTTTGGACTCGAGCGACGAGGGAAAGAAGCGCAGCGAAAAAAAACAACATTCCGAACTCACTTCACATCAGAAACAATGCACACACGCCTATGCGTCATGCGCAGGCGATACGCATCCTTCAATTGTACGCACCTTGAGGTCGGTGTTCATACCCAATCCGTAGTCCTCCCTTCCCATGTTCTCCACGAGGACGGTGAGTTTGTCCGCTTTCTTAACGGGAATCGTGTCCCAATACTTGTAGGTCCCATAACTGACGTAGTGGTTGTAGAAGGTGAAGAGCTTGCCTCCGGCTCGCACGTATGCGCGGTCCCGTAAATAAGGAAACCAGAGTGAGCCCGTGCCATAAGTGAACAGATTTACTGTAGTGGTGCACATCAGAAACCCGGAGCTGTGATTCATCTTTTCGAATGACACCGGGTCGACCGCCTGCTTTTGCACGAGCCACCCTTTCTTTCGGAAGTGATTCATCATGTCCTCCAATGATATGTAGTCGTTCAGCTGAACGTTGCCGATATTCAGCTTGGACGAGTTTCCGGGCATGTCTCCTTCGGGCACGTGACCCAGGTAACTGGTCGTCAGGTTACGTATGTCGTAGTAGATGGACCTGATGTCGCCATCTTCGCCAACAGGCGCCCCGTAGTCGTAACTGGTCGTGATGGGGTAACCGATGCTCTTGCCTGCTTTGAAGCCGAAGTTTGTACCACCGATGAACATGTAGAAGGCTACCGAGGCGTTGCGAGTCATCATGAGCTTGTACGTGTTCAGGATGACGTCCTTTGTCTTGTAGTTGTGCGAATAGCCCCAGAAATCCATCCAACCGGTGTAATACTCGAGCACCACCATGGGCGCCGGCTTGGGATTTGCCGTTTTCATGACTGAGAAGGAAGAGTCTACTATGTAGTGCGGCGGTAGGTTTCCGGCGACCACAATGTCGCGCACCTTGTCGCAGGCGTAATACGAGGCTTCCGGAAAGTCCGTGCGGAAGTACACCAAGTCCTTGCCCAAGTGAGACTCCATGACGTTCAACAAGTGCTCCATGTGCGAGTGGTCGCACTTGCCCAAGTGGCCGTACTCGTTCTCGACTTGCACTGCAAAGATGGGGCCCCCGTTTCGATACAGATGTGGTTTCAGCATGGGAAGGAGCTTGCCGAACCACCGGTCTACTGCCGCCGTGTAGCTCATTTCACTGGACCTGTACACCATGTTCGGGTTGTCTCGTAGTAGCCAGTAGGGTAATCCGCCGTTGTCTCTCTCGCCGCAGATGTATGGTCCCGGACGGACCAAGGCCAGGAGACCCTGTTGCTTGATCTCTTCAATGAAGGCGTCGAGATCGTACATGTCTTCGAAGTTGTACACCTGGGGTTCCGCCTCGTGCCCGCTCCACTCGATATAGAAGGAGACCGCGTTAAGGCCGGCCATCTTGACTTTGTACAGTCGGTCTTTCCAGTACGCTCTCGGGACTCTGAAGTAGTGCATCTCACCCGCCACGAAGCGAAACGGCTGACCGTCTTTCACAAACATCGCCCGCGTGTGGTCGACGACGATTGAACGCTGCTGGGCACGCACCTGCATGAATAGGATGCCGGCGCACAAGGCTACGCTAACTTGTCCCGTCATACCGTTTTTTCAATGATAAGAGGCTATATATGTGCACACGTCAATGCCTCTACCAAACTTTCGGTCATGAAAAGTAAGCTGGCCCAGGTGTTGTTCGCCATTGCACTGGCGTGATATCATGACCATATATCCCAAAAGAGTAGCCTCTCTTCAACCTCCTTACACCAGGCATCTGCTGGATCATGGGAATTCAGATTAGACAAAGTCTACCGATGGTGTTGATGCGTTGTCGAACATTATTATGACTTTTCTACATATAAGAATGGCTCGAAACGTGAATGGACGGGAACATCGACATCATTGCGTTTCTTTTGATTGCGCTGTCTTCAAGGAAACGTTCCACCGTTCGGGCTGAGTGGGAAAATACAGCTGTGATAAGTTCAGCCAGCATGTGCTCGTATTTTACTTTACATCGCTTTACTTGTTCACGTTTCGCGGATTATATAAAGGACAGCTTAGAAGCTACGTCACCCTCCGCATCTGATGCGTTCGTCTAGTAACGAGGACATCTTTTATTACCACCTGCCTTGATCACGTGTATTGTGCGTGCGGATCGCGCTCCCGTGCACGCTCAAGTCAACGGCACCACAGATTTTTTTATTGGCATATTCTTGCGTGACGAGATATATTTATAGCGGAAACCATCTAGCAGGAACGCAAGAATCACAATGGAAGTGATTGCACGTTTATTACGTGACACTTTTTATGGCTTATAAAAGCATTGCATGAGATGACGCAAGATATAACTTTTTTTCGGGCGCCATAGTTTTTCTGTTCATGGTGTAATATGCGTTAAGCATCTTGCTTTGGCAAGTTTCAGCTTTATGGCAGCTCTGAGTTCTTGAATATTTGAGTTGTCCCATGCTATACTTTAAATTTTTTCAGAAGCACTCTTTCACGTAAAATTTTATGAACGATTACATGTTCAGTCTAATCACGAACGCTTTTGTTAATGGCGCCCTGCATCACTTATCCCACGTAATCACCAAATGCCCTCAGTACCTAAGTATCGGAGCTTATTGCCCTAACAGCTTCAAAGATGTCTCTTCTCGGGTCCGTCAAGAAGGACCGGGGTAGCGAGATTTCGTCGCTTGCTTCAAACGTTTTTTATCTCCCCTCGTCCCGCCTAACACGCTGGAAACTGCCTAAGGAGCATTGAAACGGTTGTGTGCGCGTCCCATGACTTTCTTAATGCGGAATGGGACAAGGCCGCTATTCCACGCCATCGTTCCTGCAGCGTGTTCGTTAGTGTAGCTACTCTAATGTTAGCTGGCTGCCACGAGGTGCCACCACGTGCCCCGGTACCCTTCAAATATGGAGGGCGCTGCAGGCACGTGGTGGCACCTTGTGGCAAGAAGCGTAAATGATCTGAACGGCACCTTTGGACTGCAAGCTATTGACCAATAGGATGATATCTGCTGTGTGACGTCAAAGAGCAGGCACTGCCAGCTCCGAAGAGGGCACCTAAGAAAATGATGGATGAGCGCTTCGCATCGCACCTCATTGCTTAGCAACGATTTGACCGAGATATTCAAAGCAGTGTCTGCTTTCTGATATATGAGTTTTTTCTCACTTTAGAAGGGTGGTTGATGACCCTTTTAAATCTTGCCGTGAGGTTTACGAATTACAGTGCCAAAGAGCCTGACGATATGCTATGGGAGCAGCATCTGTATACAGTTCATCGTGGTCATATGTGGATACTTATCTCCAGCGTTGTATAATAGGTAGATAAATAAAGAATACTTTATTCACGTATTCATATGAAGATCATACATATCTCAGTCACATGTGCTCTTTCTCTACGACGGAAAATTGTTTTCGAACGATTAAAGGCAGCTAATTGTCGCTCGTCAGTTTCAGAATACATTTAGCGCCGACGTTGCTTGTATTGCAGTGTCACGGATAATTGGGCTAGTCGATACTGATTCATTTTGAGACTGGATAAGGCGCGCACAGTACACGGATACTAGAAGGAAATACGCGCACAACGCGGGTGCGTACTCGTAACTACAGTTTCTCGGAAAGAAAAGCGCGTGTCTCAAGATCAGACTTACTGAATGCTGATGATATAAGAAAATTCATCTCCTCATAATGTCATGAAGCGTGCACTCACGCATTTCCCCTCGCATCTTCTAATATGAACCGCCCCTATCAGTTCTCTGGTGGTCTGATATGGGTATTTCCGTAAAATAACAGCGTTGTGGGAGTGCAACCACACGAGCTCTGATGTTAGGGCATGTGCGCACTGTCTTCTGGATGCGAAGCGTCTAATGGTCGACCTATATCCGGTGTGCGGCGTGACCACCCATGCTGCGCATGCGTGACTTCTCCGCCTCTCTCTATCCTCTTCTACCCCCCCCCCCCCCTTTTTCTTCGCCATGCAGCGCCGACGCAGGCAGCGTTTTCTAGTTTTTGCTCACCATTAATAGATCTGTTGTGCTTTCCTTTTCCTATTCGTCAGAAATGAGGGTCATCAGGCGTAGTAACGGGGTTTCGAGTTGTGTCGTTTGTCGTTAGTACGATTTCAATAATGCAATGACTGGAGATAATGAGCACTGATATCGAGTACGGAAGAACTTCCGCTAGCCATCCGATCATCGAAACCATTTCATCATACTGAGGGGAACAGCGCGAAAAACGGGATCAAGAAAGAATGAACACATGACACAAGCGGTGAAGAACAACTGTGTGTAAATTTATAACACCTGAAAATATATAACTGTGTGACTGTAGACTAAATAAAACCATTACGTGCGCATAAGGATGAAAAGCAAAATTAACCACCCACGAGTCAAAATGTCCAAGTCGACCACTCAAAAACAGGATCTATTTTTCCAAGAGGGTGAGTGAAGGCTCACTGATGCGCATTCTTCCTTTTGTCTTGATATGAAAAGCCTCGTTGATTTCGTGCTTTGTCTTGTTACGATATCTTGAGAGTATCTTGCAATCATGAAAGTGTGGCGCGCACTGGCACGAGGAGCGATGAGCTGCCAACGTGCTGCTTGTTGCTGTACTGACATTATTTGCGTGCTCTCTCAGGCGGTGGTTCAAGCAGCGACTGGTGTGTCCAGTATAGGACAGACCACAGGACAACGGAATGGGGTGCACTACGTTGCTCACAGACTCAACGTACGGCCTATTCTTCGGGCCAGTCCCGGGTCGAAAATTATGGCCCGTGCAGTGCTCTGGGACACGCTACATAGCTTCGTTCTCAATCTTCATGGGATCTCTGTTTACGCAACCAATGAAAATACATTCTCTCTGTGACAGCGTCGTGGAGATATGGTTAGACTTCTTTATGATATGTTTCAATAAGTTGAGCGACGTTATTTGACAAGTCAGCGTTACTGGTTCGTCCTCAATCGATTTCGCGAGTATTTCTGAGAAATGAGTATGTAATGAAAAAAATAAAAAAAGCGAGTCTAACACGTCGTTGTAATGTTCCTAGAATTCGCGGCATATTCGGTGCAATTACGGGGTGGTGGTTGAAGGGGAAGGGTGTCAAAAGCTTTTAGCCCACACTGCCACAGGAATACATGGGATAGTCGCTTGGGAACGTTTCACCAACTCTGTACATAGTAACATTTAGCTCAACTAAATGACACAGCGAATGTTACATGCAGGACACACCACAGCTCGCCGTTGAATATAATGTCACTTCAGAGTAGCGCTGCGCCACGTCCTATTTCTTGTGTCACTTTGATGCGCTGAAGGTTACTGCATGCATACGAGTCGTCTTGCGTATGTTAAGTTATGGCTGGTTAAATAAGGGCGTGATGTCTTACCTTTTAAATCAGATCGTAGTTAACCTAATAGAAGTCTTGAGAGCAGCCTTCGCGTGAGCCGTGGTCAGTCGTAGCGTGTGTGCTTGTTTGTTCGTCGACAGACCCGCTAAACAACGTTGAACAACTTAAGGCAAAAGCCATGAATGTCTCTTCGATTCCGAAAGGTGGCCGTCGGCTGCGTCGATGTCGACTATATAGCGATGTGAAAAATCGTCATAACTAGACTTCACATGACCGAAATTCTTACGTCATTAGGACAACATGATGATACTGTCACGTTACAAGGCAACTGTAAGCTGCAGATAATGGCACACAAGGACGTAAAACAGATTCGAACAACGGCAGTATGACTATTGTTTTTCTCTGCACGCGCATCTTTGTCCTCTTCTGAACAGTGGCACATACAAGCATGCCAGCACCTGTGTAAATAATATTTGTACAACTTTTACTAGTGGCATTACCCCCCTTCACAAAGGACATTGTCCCGATGTCATAACATAATTGCCAGATGAAAAGACGTACGATAAGCAGTACACAAGGGGGTGTTCACAATCACTGTAAGTCTACTCAAGGGTGTGTGACGAATAGTCAGCGTTGGTAAAATGGTTTCATTCTCGAAACATGGACGACGTGTCGCTGATGTGAACGGCAGGATTGACGAGCCATGTCCTCGTCAAGAACCTCGTAGTTCACTTCGCTGAGACGACGGACAATTCTATAGGGACCAAAATAGCGGCGTAACAACTTTTCCGACCGGCCCCGTTGTCGAGTAGGAGTCCACAACCATACTCGTTCTCCGGGTTTGTAAGAGACATCGCGACGACGAGCGTGTTACCGCAGCGAGTCGATGCATTGTTGCTTATGGATTCGTTCGACTGCAAGGTTACGAGCCGCGTCTGCCAGTCTGATAAATTCATTCGTCCTGACACTAATCTGGTGTCTGTCTGGTAGAAGCATGACACCCAGCATTGTAGTGGCCTCCCTGCCGTGAAGCAACCGGAATGGTGTGAATCCAGTTGTTTCTTGCACAGCGGTGCTGTAAGCGAACGTGACGTATGGGAGGATGTCATCCCAGTTTTTGTGGTCTTGGTCAACGTACATGGATAGCATGTCGGCGATCGTTTTGTTTAGTCGCTCTGTAAGGCCGTTGCTTTGTGGGTGGTATGCAGTAGTTTTTCAATTTACTGTGCCGCTAAGCTGCATGACGTCTTGTATCATACGGGCGGTAAAAGCTGTGCCACGATCAGTTATGACAACTGCTGGTGCTCCATGTCGGAAGACGATGTTTTTCATTAAAAAGTGGGCAGTCTCAATGGCGGTGCCACGTTTTAATGCCTTCGTTTCGCAATAGCGCGTCATGTAATCAGTAGCGACTACAATCCAGCGGTTGCCGTCACGAGACTAGGGAAAAGGTCCGAGTAGATCCATGCCAATTTGTTGCAACGGTTGTGTTGGGAAGCAACGGGCTTCAAAAGCCGGCTGGGCGCTGATGTGGTGCTTTACGGCGCTGGCACTCGTGACACGTCTTCACGTAATGCTTCACGTCTCGACTGAGCTTAGGCCAGTAGTAGTGTTGGCGAATCCGGGCCAAGGTACGTGTGAATCCCAAGTGGCCTGAGGAAGGCTCATCGTGACAGGCGGACAAGACATCGGCTCGTAACGCTGGCGGGACAACGAGCAAGTACTCAGTCGCGTAAGGGTCGAAGTTTCTTTTATAGAAGATATTTCCGCGGAAGCAGAACGATGATGCCGAGCGGGCGAATGCTGGTGGTGGATGCGGCGTACGGCCTTCGAGATATTCGATGAATTGTCGAAGCTCGGAATCGTTCTTCTGCTGTTCAGCCAAGTCGGATACACTAACGGCGCAGAGAAAACGGCCGTCGAGATCGTGATCACCTGACGCTGTCTTAAGAGGAGCTCGGGAAAGGCAGTCCGCGTCAGTATGCTTCCGGCCAGACTTGTACACGACTGTCAAATCGAACTCCTGAAGGCGTAAGCTCCACCTGGCCAGACGTTCGGAAGGGTCTTTAAGGTTCACCATCCAGCAGAGCACATGATGATCGGTAACAACTCTGAACGGGCGACCGTACAGGTACGGTCTGAATTTAGCTATTGCCCAGACAACAGCTAGGCACTCCTTTTCAGTTGTTGTGTAATTCGCCTCCGCAAATGATAGAATCCGACTCGCATAAGCAATAGGGCGTTCGACGGCGCCTTGCCAGTGGACGAGAACTGCACCAAGGCCGATGTTACTGGCGTCTGTGTGTAGTTCAGTGTCGGCATATCCGTCGTAGTGTCCGAGTAAGGGCTCAGACTGGAGACGCTGCTGGAGCTCGGTGAAAGCGCGTGTTTGTTCAAGGCCCCACACGAAGGGAACGTCGTCTTTTGTCAGACGAGTGAGGGGTTCGGCAATGTTTGCGAAATTTTGCACAAAGCGTCTGTATAGTATGCGCAGAGGCCTGAAAATCGACGCACGTCACGTTTGTTGGTCGGTGGGGGAAAATCTGCGACAGCCAATGTTTTGTCTGGGTCAGGCCGAATACCATCAGGGCTAACAAGGTGACCCAGGAACTTCAATTCGTTGTAACCAAAATGACATTTTTCTGGTTTCAGTAATAGGCCTGCCGTGCGAATTGCAGCAAACACAGATCTAAGTCGCTGCAAATGCTGTTCAAACGTTTGGGAGAAGACAACGACGTAGTCTAAGTAAACAAAGCATGCTTCCCACTTGAGACTGGAGAGCACTGTATCCACCATCCTCTGGAATGTCGCAGGGGCAGAACACAAACCGAAGGGCAGCACCTTGAATTCGTACAGACCATCAGGCGTTATGAATGCTGTTTTCTCTCGGTCGCGTTCATCAACTTCGATCTGCCAGTAGCCACTGCGTAAATCTATAGAGGAGAAGTATCGGGCGCGTCGGAGGCGGTCTAGTGAGTCGTCGATGCGCGGAAGCGGATAAACGTCTTTCTTTGTGACTTTGTTGAGTTTGCGGTAATCGACGCAAAATCGGAGAGTGCCGTCCTTCTTTTTTACTAGTACGACGGGGGACGACCATAGACTGTTCGAGGGTTGAATTACGCCATCTTCGAGCATCTGCTTCACTTGAGAACGTATAGCCTCTTGTTCCTTTTGTGATACTCGGTAGGCGTGCTGACGTATGGGTCGCTCAGCATGGTCAGTGACAATGCGGTGCTTTACGGTTGGCGTTTGTTTTATCTTGGATGTAGACGCGAAACAGTCGTTAAACATGCGGAGGATACAGCGGATTTGCTCCTTCTGCGCACATGACAGGTTCGGATTGACATCGACTGCATCGGCTACCGCGGTGTCACTTTCAACGGCTGCAGAAATGGGGCTATCGTCGCACACGCTTCATCGTCAATGGATTCGAAATGAGCGATAGTTGTTCGCTTGGCCAAATGTTGGTATGCTCCACTAAAATAGGTTACCAACAACTCAGTCATCCCACGTTTAAATTGAATTGTTCCGCGGGCAACGCAGATTTGCTGAGACAAGATCACCGAAAGGTTGGCTTCAGCGATACCACTACTGTCATGGTTTATGTCGCCCTGTACTGTACCGAACATACTGGTGCGTGGTGGAAGTGTGACGGTGTCGTCGACAATGCGAAGCACAGTCTTCTGCGGATTGGTATCTCTAGGCTTCGAGCCATAGTCGTCAGCAAACGTTACGAGGCAGTCTCGAAGATCTATAACAGCGCCGTGCTCACGAAGGAAATCCATGCCAAGGATAACTTTCCGGGATCATTCGGGAAGCACAACGAAAGAAGCAATGAACGTTGACTCACAGATTTGCAGCCTTGCGGTGCATCTCCCGATTGGTGTCAAGAGATGACCACCGGCTGTCCGAAGGTTTGGTCCATGCCCCCAAGGAGTCGTGACTTTCCGGAGTTCAGCCACAAGTTCAGCGCTGATAACTGAGTAGTCGTCGCCGGTGTCGACCAGAGCAGTCACTGGATGGTTGTCGACACGAACGGCAATGTCAGCAGAAACAGGTTCGTCAGCGATGTGAGGTGTCGGCTGAAAGGAATCGTCGAAGGTCGGTGGATGGGTCGGAGGAGGCTGTTTTGACGATAGCTTAACAGTGGTCCCACCCCCGGAGGCCGCTGATTCTAGTTTCCCCGGCGTGGACTTGGGGACCTAGCGGATCGTCCTGCAACAACATCGGCGAAAGTGGAGTATTGATTCGCGGACGTAGAGCGTCGAGGAGACGGAGAGCGTGATTGGCGTCGCTGAAGATTCGAAGACGGTAGACTTGCCAAGTACTCTGCGTTGGCGCGGGGTCGTTCGCTGTCCCTGGGCCGACGAGCGTCTGGCCGAAATCCAGGTAGGCCCATCTGTCTGTACGAGCACTCCCGGTACAAGTGACCTGGCTCACCACAGTGGTAGCATAGTGGCCGATTGTCGGAAGCGCGCCACACGCTAGACTTCTGCAAATTAGGTCGCGGATTTTCATAGTGTAGTGGGCCCGAGAAGTACTGCGGCATCTGCAAGCAAGTCCGTCGTTGGTTTTCATAGCGTGGCCCGCCCGAGAAGTGCCGTGGTGTCTGCAGGCTAGTCGGTCGGAGGAAATAGCTGGCTGCCGGTGCAGGAGTACGTACAGCTTCCGCATACGTTAGCTGAGGAGCTTCGGTTGGAGGTGGCGCTAATGGTCGTACCAGCTGCCGCACCTCTTCACGGACAACGTCTATCAGAGCAGCCACTTGAGGTTGTGAAGGCACTGCGTGAAGCTTTTGCAGCTCGTCGCGTACAATGCTACGGACTAGCTCAGCAAGGTCTCTCACGCTCGTGACATCGGGTGTTACCAAGGGTGCTGACAGACATGCAAGGTTGTCGGACCGCTCATACTGCGAAGATCGCTATCTCAGCATTCGCTCCATGGTCGTAGCTTCACGGAGGAATTCTGCCACGGTAGCTGGTGGGTTTCGAACAAGTCCTGCAAACAGCTGCTCCTTGACACCCCGCATCAGAATGCGTATCTTTTTGTCTTCCGTCATTGCAGAATCCGCTTGACGGAACAGACGAGACATTTCCTCAACGAACATGGCCACGCTTTCGTTGGGTTTTGATTGCGAGAATTGAGGAGACGTTCAGCTTGTTCTTTCCGGTCGGCGCTACCATACGTGTTCCGCAGCTGAGTGCAAAACACCGGGCAGGTTGTCAGGGCGGCCTCGTGATTCTCGAACCAAATACGCGCCGAATCCTCCAGGTAAAAATAAACATACCGCAGTTTCCGGTGCTCGTCCCGCTCGTTGGCGACGGCGACTCGACCGTATTGGTCCAGCCACTCTTCAAAGTCTTCGTAGGGCTCCCCATGGAAGGGCTTTGGCGTTCGAGAGGCTGGTAGCCATGGTGCTGGCGGAGTCGCGGTTGGTTCAGTCTGGCTTGCAGTTGTCGCATATGCCATTGTTCTAGAGCGTTCCGGAAGAGGGCTGAATTGGGGTGGTAGGCCTAGTTGCCGCCGACTGCGTCGAAGGTTGGCTGTTTCTACTAAGGCGTCGATGTTGGGACCGAGATCTTCCTCGTGGGAACAGTGCATAGACTATTACCCAGCACCTTCACCAGTGTCACGTTACAACGTAACTGTAAGCTGCAGATAATGGCACACAAGGACGTCAAACTGATTCGAACAACGGCAGTATGACTATTGTTTTTCTCTGCACGCGCATCTGTGTCCTCTTCTGAACAGCGGCACATACAAGCATGCCAGCATCTGTGTAAATAATACTTGTAGAACTTGTACTAGTGGCAATTTTATATACCGTGACGCGTTATGATGACGTGATCACGTGATATTTCCACTCGGGCAGATGTGGGTCGATTGGGAAAGCACTGAGAAATTACGTCACGTGGGATTTCGGAGTTCGCACTTCCCCCTACCTCGGGGGCAAACTAAAGCCACATTTTGTGCTTAAAATTAATCGATGGGTGGAAGGGGGGTAGCGTCAGTACTGCCGACCAGAGCATTACGCGGGCCATGGTTTTCGGGCGTCCGGAACTCAATCACGTCTGTCCGCCCGAACCCGCCATTGTCACTCAAAAATGTGGCAGCATATCCAGGGAGTGAATGATGGAGAGTGGGGCGAAGCATTCGTCCGTCCATGCGTCTGTTCGTGCGCCCGTCCCTGCGTTCGTTTATGCATCCGCCCCTGCGTCCGTTCATGCGTCCGTCCATGCATCTGTCTGTGTGTCCGTTCGTCCATCTATTCAACACTCCAAGTCCCACCATCTCGCATCTTTTTATCATATATTCCCCATATAGAAGCACCGCCATCCAGCGGAGATTTCAAGGACTAAACGGGAGGTGGAACATGCACACTGTCTTACGGCTTGCGCTTCGTGTTTACTTCGCACCTTTAACCACCTCGAGTTCATGGTATATACTAGTTCACTGTATTCATGGCTATTCGGCTCAACGCTCGCTAAACCTTTCTAAAACCAAGGAGGTTACACCAGCGAGTATAACGTAGCAACCCTTTCTTGTCAGATCGTGCTCAATGTACATGCCAATGGCTTCTAATGGAGATCGCAGCGTGCGCGTTGACTATAAGCCGAATGCTCCTGTTTCTCACTCCCCATTAGCAGTTATTGGCATGTATATTGAGCACTATTTTTTATTGTTAAACAACGCACAGAAGAAATCTCTCACTGGCGCCACCTTGGAGGTCAAATGTTATACTTGTCTCGGGTATTTGTCCCTGGTGGTTACGTACTACAAGGGACGCACAAGCAACGCCATAAGGAGCTTCGCCCCTAAAAGGTACGCGTGGTACTTGGGTGTGCATGGCCAGAACCCGAGGAACAACTTCCCCTATCATGACGACAACATACGACAACATACGATATAATACGACGGTGCGGGTCCCTAAACTACTCCGCACTTTGAAAACTAAGGCAGCGTAGCACTAGCAGTGCCAAGCCTGACGGAACAATGTAGCCAAGCGGCCTTCATTTTTTTTTAAATTTTGTTCCTCTTTTATTTCTCTTTCTCTTAATTTTCGTTCTATCTTTAATGTCTCCGTTTCTTGCTACTTCTTACTTTTTTTCTCCATTTCTCTCACCTGTTTTTCATCTCTGTGTCGCAGTCGATCTGTATATTTTGCACTCTTTCCTGTTATTTATCTCCCTGTCTATATCTAGCTCCGACCGTCTGTCTCTTTCTATCTCTTTCTGTCTTTTCCTCTGTTTCTTTTCTTTTTGTGTTCTTCCTTTCTATCTGTGTATTTGTCTCTCGATCTTTGTCTTCCTTAATATCAGATTTTCTTCTTTCGTTTTTTTCTAACTCTTCCTTTATCTCACTCTTTGTACTCTTTTTTCTCGTCCATACGAATTATTGTATCCCACGCCGGACAATTCGGCGCAGCAGGAGAGGGCACACAGGGCATACGTACCTGCTCGGGGAGCGAAGCAGAACTAGAACACGAAAAAACGCAAGCAAGGTAGAGACAATTCATGATGATAGTTTCTGCGAACACGTGTAACGGCGTAACGAAAACCATAACAGGCGGTCCGTAAAGCTCGCTTCTTCGCGTGTCATGTGCAACCTTCAGGGCCTCGGTTTATCTGTATTGGCCATTAGGATTGGCTCGTCCACCAACGTGACTGTGCGCTTCGTTGGCGCTTCTTCGGTCTCGAAGAGGAGGCAGGTGGTTCTCTTCAGGGTGAGGCCTCAGGTACACACCTGAGGTCACACGCCAAAGGATTGCACTCCAAGATCTCGATGTCGATACGAGGTACGTCGAGGGCGACAGCATAAGATACACGTTACAACAGCCAGAGTCCACGAACTGCTCTGTACTTTAAAAGATCAATGCTGCCTATAGCACTAGCAGCGTCAAGCCTGAAGAAACGGCGTAGCTGGGTGGCCTTCATTGTTTCTCCTTCCTTTTTTTCCTCCGCTCTTTCAATCTCTTTCTTTCGATTTTCTGTCTCTTTGCTGTCTCTATTTATTTCTCTTCTATATTTTCTTCTCTATTATGTTTTATCTCTGTGAAGATTTGTTTTCTAGCTTTCTTTTGTCTTGCTCTCTATGTTTTCTATTTTTTTGTCTGCAAATTTCGTATCCTTCTATCTTTGTCTCGCTTTCTTTCCCTTCTTAATCGTTATAGCGCTCGTTTTCTCTCTCTCTCTCTCTGTCTCTCTCTCTCTGTGCACTTGTTCTCTCGCCCATTGGAGTTATTGCGTCCCACGCCGAACAAGTTGGCGTAGCAGAAGAGTGCGCGCCGGGTGTACGTATTGAGGGAGTAGAGCAGAAGAAGACAAGGAAGCGCTAGAAAGATAGAGGTCATTGCACTCTACTTTACAATCATATTCAGTAGCATAGAAATTTCGGTTTCGACATATTTAAATGACTCTAAATGTCACCAAATGTTCATTGACTGTTTTTCCTTTGAATTATTCATAAACTGCTCCTCTTCAGTATCGCAGAGAGGTGATTCTACAAAATGACTGTGTTAAATATTTAGGGGGGTTTATGATAAAGAACTAATTTGACGAAACGACATTGAACATATTAAATCTAAGGCAACTCGTGCTATTGCAACAATTTGTAAACTGGGCCGACACCCCACAGGCCTATGCAAGGACATTGTAATTATGATTGACCGTGTGTATGTTCGCGCGATTCTCGAATTTGGTTTTGTTTTATATTCGGTGGGGGGGGGGGCAGCATATAAAATTAGTCCTTTCGCTATCTTAGAACGGGAGACCCTTCGAAGGTGTCTTAGGGTTCCGAAATTTACTGACAGTGTGTTATATCAAGAACCCCGTATGACCAACCTATTTCGTAGATTTCGCATGCTTATCTTAAAGCATATTTAAACATTTACGCTTCCTCACTTGTACGTTTGAAGTTCGTATTCATTTTCGAACCAAGAACATTTCTTAATGAGCCTTGGTTTAGGGTACATTGGCCTGAGATTTTGCTTTTAAAGAACAGCTAGAACGTTTGAACGCTAACATACGCAGCATTGTTTCAAACGACTCGATGGCAAAAACCAAAATTGAATTCGATGATATAGTCTCTTCTAATGCCAAACTTCCACTTAAGGGACGTCTAAAAGGTTCTAGAAGACCACCTACTTCAATTGGGAATTAATATTGTAATTTTCACGGATGCGTCCATGTGTGAAGACAAACCGAGGGTAGGCATCTTCTCACAAACATTGTCTTGGCCATTCTCAGCGCGTCTCCCGGATTACTCTCCTATATTTGGAGCAGAGCTTTTAGCAAATATTTTGGCCTTTAGAAAAATTTCGATGAATAATTCGGCAGTTGTAATTGTTACTATTTCGTTTTCTGTATGTAGATCGATAACCTCAACTTCTTCTTTCGAGTCTTGCCCTTGGAATGTTTTCGCTTTTTTAATCCTAAAACACTTGAGTACAGTACGGTTCGTGTGGGTGCCCGGTTACTCTCTCTCTCTCTCTCTCTCACACACACACACACACACACACACATATATATATATATATATATATATATATATATATATATATATAGAGAGAGAGAGAGAGAGAGAGAGGTGGTGTACGTCGAGAAAGGTTCACACGTAGCTTGGCAAATGTCCTTTATCAGGCAGGTCTGGCTAATGGCGAGCGGCGTGCGCGAGCTACTACTGCAGCCACCGATCATCATCGTCGTCTTCATTACCAGCAGAGCGTCCGTTATTCAGATTCATTACAATTACTCCCCGCGAAATAAGGAGCCATCCTGGCGACCTATGGACAAGTAAACACGGGAGGGTCGTAGCAGGGCTTAAGTCTCAAGACGTGGACAATTTCCCGGCCACGACGACGTTGGTCAGAAAATGGTTCCAGTGGCTCGATGAGGTAATTCACCGGTGACGTTTTTGTAGCACACGATATGGGCCGTGATAGTTGGGGACCAACTTGGTAGAAAGGCCAGGTGTAGCAGAAGGGACATGCAGCCAGGCGAGTGAACCTGGATCGTAGGAAGTAGTGTTATTTGATGCGTCATTGTGGTGCTTTTGGCTTCCTTGGTCTTGGGTTGTGAATGATCTTGCCAGTTGGCGGCATTCTTCAGCGTATGTAGCGGCTTGAGACAAAGTCGTGGACTCTGAGGAGTCAGGTTTGTACGAAAGAATGGTGTCCATAGTGCAAGAAGGTTCGTGTCCGTAAAGGCGGAAAAAAGGAGGGAACCCAGTAGTGCTTTGAATGGCGGTATTATAAGCGAACGTGATAAACGGGAGCACTCGGTCCCAATTGGAGTGGTCTGACGAGATATACATAGACAGCATGTCACGAAGGGTGCGGTGTAAGCGCTCTGTAATTCCGTTGGTCTGGGGATGATAGGCGCTTGTAGTGCGGTGAACGACGTGGCACTCACGCAGCAATGCTGTGATGACGTCTGACAAGAATACGCGACCACGATCGCTCAGTAACTCCCGAGGTGCTCCATGACGTAATACGATGTTGTGAAGAACGAAAGTCGCAACGTCTTTTGCTGTAGACGAGGGAAGGGATGAAGTTTCGGCATACCGCGTGAGATGGTCGACGGCAACTATGATCCAGCGGTTACCGTCAGCGGTGTTGGGAAGGGGACCATAGATATCGATACCGACGCGGTCGAATGGTCGGGATGGGCATGGTAAGGGTAACAAGGTACCGCTGGCGTGATAAGGGGGAGTTTTTCGTCTCTGGCATGTCGAGCAGGCCCGAACGTATTGTCGTATAAAACGGTACATTCCAACCAGTAATATCGGAGACGTATGCGAGAATAAGTCTTCAGGAAACCTGCGTGTCCACATTGGGGGTCGTCATGAAACGTGAAACAAATTTCGGATCGCAGATGACGTGGAATCACGAGTAGCCACTGACGTCCACCGGGTGCGTAGTTGCGTCGGTACAGCACGTCGTCGCGAGTGGCGAAGTGCTCGACTTGCCGACGCAACGTGCGAGAAGGGGGGGAAGCCGTCCGCCCAGCCAGGATGTCTAGAATCGAAGCAATCCAAGGGTCCTTGCGTTGCTCAGATGGCATGTCGGCGATGGTGACGGCAGTGGCATCACAGGTTAGACTTTCGCAGCAGTCCGGGTCAGGGGGTAGAGGCGAACGGGATAGGGCGTCTGCGTCCGAATGTTTCCGGCCGGAGCGATAGACCACGCGAATATTATATTCTTGGAGGCGTAATGCCCATCGGGCGAAGCGACCGCTTGGATCCTTCAGTGACGACAACCAGCGGAGGGCGTGGTGGTCAGTCACGACGTCAAAAGGGCGCCCGTACACGTAAGGTCGAAATTTCTCTATCGCCCAAATAATGGCGAGGCATTCCTTTTCAGTGACAGAATAGTTGGTTTCGGCTTTGCTAAGAGTTCGGCTTGCGTAGGCAACCACGTACTCTTGGAAGCCGTCTTTCTTCTGTGCAAGAATAGCGCCTAGCCCGACACCACTAGCGTCGGTGTGGATCTCTGTGGGTGCCGATGGGTCGTAGTGTCGCAGAATAGGCGGCGACGTGAGGAGGCGGCGCAGTTCATTGAAAGAGTCGTCACAGGTGGCAGACTAGGCTGAAAGGTCTCTAGAGCCGGCGAGGAGCTTGGTCAAAGGAGCGATGATCGTCGCGAAATTGCGGACAAAGCACCGGAAAAAAGAGCAAAGGCCTATGAAGCTTCGGAGCTCTTTCATGGTGGTCGGTTTGGGAAACGCTGAAACGGCTGTAAGTTAGTCAGGGTCAGGAAGAATGCCGTCTTTTGAAACCACGTGGCGAAGGATCGTAAGCTTTCGAGCGGCGAAATTGCACTTCTTCAGATTCAGTTGCAGCCCCGCGGCAGAAATACACGCGAGGACTTTCTCGAGGCGGGTTAAATGGGTTGCGAAATCAGTTGAAAAGACGACAATATCATCTAAATAACAAAGGCAAACGTTCCATTTGAGGCCTCGAAGGATAGAGTCCATCATCCGCTCGAAAGTAGCTGGCGCGTTGCAGAGGCCGAAGGGCATGACTGTGAATTCATAAAGCCCGTCGGGCGTGATGAAAGCAGTTTTTTCACGATCGGCCTCTGCCATGGGTATCTGCCAGTATCCAGAGCGCAGATCTAAAGAAGAGAAAAATTCGGCTCCCTGTAGGCAGTCCAAGGCATCGTCAATGCGTGGCAGCGAATAGACATCCTTGCGCGTGATTCGGTTGAGACGCCGGTAGTCCACGCAAAACCTGATGGATCCGTCCTTCTTCTTCACCAACACAACTGGAGAGGCCCAGGGACTGCTTGACGGTTCGATTATGCCACGTGTCAGCATGTCGTCAACCTGTTCATTGATGGCACGGCGTTCGGTAGTTGACACACGATATGGACGCTGCCGTAATGGCGTCTCTTGACCGGCATCTATACGGTGAACAACAGATGACGCTCGACCTAAGGAAGGCTGATTGTGGTCAAACGAGGCTGGAAAACGCTGTAGGAGCTTGATCAGTTGTTTCTGCTGCCCAGGCGTGAGGTTACAATCAATGGACTTGCGGAATACATCCATAGGTTCATTGGCGTCAGTTGCAGGTGTAATGGCACAAGTCGGTAAAAATGGCTTGTCTGGATAGATCGGGTCTTCAAAAGTACAATTTAAGGTCTCGAGGTTTCCCAGACACTCACCGCGTAGCAGGATGTACGGACAAGCAGAAACGTTGCACGCATAAAGTACCGCCGAACCATTGGAAAAGTTGATGACGGCAAACGGGAGGACGATGGTTCGGTGTTGCACACTAGATATAGTTGGTTGGAACAGGAGCGTCGAGTTAGTGGCACCAGGGGAAAACACAGGCACTAGGACGGCGGACAACGGCGCGATGCGGACGTCAGCTGCGGCAAACACTTTCGAGGGACTGTGGTGGTCGATATCAAGGCACGGATTCGTCAACGTGAGTTCAGCACGAGCGCAGTCGACGGGGGCCTGATGGGTAGAAAGGAAATCCCATCCTAGTATTACGTCGTAAGATGAACATGGGCGAACAACAAAGTTGACGGCGTACCAAACATCTTGAATAAGAACGCGTGCTGTGCACTGAGCTGTCGGCGCGATGAAATGGGAGGTGGCTGTACGCAGAGCAAGATTCGTAAGCGGCGTTGTAACTTTTCTCAAATCGCGACACAGTTTTTCATTAATTACAGAAACGACGGCGCGTGTGTCGACAAGTGCACGTAGAGCAACACCTTCTACTAGCACATCAATTTCGTTGGTCGGACAAAGAAGAGGTCTTCGAAAGTTCGACGACGACGCAGTTCTTGCCTCCGGAACTGCAGCTATCAGTTTTCCTCTCGAGCGGGGCTCGTGCGCCGAAGCATCGGGGAGACAGATCGTCGCCGGGGTGGTAATGACCGGCGAGAATCGACGGGGCGTCGTGGGGACAATGAGTCGGTGATAGGAGAAGATGGTCGCTGGGGATTCTGGGCAGCCTGGTAATTTGCAGAATTCCCGTGGTTTGGAGACTGGAAGTTGCGACAGCGACAGTACCGTGCTATATGTCCCACGAAACCACATGCGAAACAGTTGGGTCGATTATCCAAAGTGCGCCATGGGTTAACGACAGAATGTGCAGGGGGCGAAATGGGATGGGGTACCGTGTATGTAGGCATCGTCGTAGGGTAGGAGGACCCGGTGCCGCGGTATGCGCCAGAGATAGGTGGGGCTGGGGGTCTAGCAACGACGGCAGCGTAGGTCAGCATCGTAGGGACAGATGGCGATGGAGGCAGTGCCCGCGTGACCTGTGTCTGGACGACCTGGCGTAAACGTGGGTCTAACGAGGTCACTGGCGCGGATGGTTCGGCCACAAGAGAAAGCTGACGTGCAACTTCCTCACGAATGAATTGTTTGATTGGGGCGGTAAGATGGTGTGATCAGCAGCGACGTCGTGTACGAGGGCGGAAACTTCAGCCGTATCTTCTGCGTCCCTGCGCGTCGAGACACGCTGCTTACGCAACTCGTCGTACTCCTGACAGAGCTGGACAACATCGGTGACGGTCTGTGGATTCCTAGCGACGAGAATCTGGAAGGTGTCGTCGTCAACTCCTTTGATGATGTGCTTGATTTTGTCGCGTTTGGTTAGAGATTCATCGACGCGCTTGCAAAGAGACAAAACATCTTCAATGTAACTCGTAAAGGTCTCGTCCCTGCGCTGGACTCGACTAATGAGACGCTGTTCCGCGTGAAGCCGGCGCACGGCGGGACGACCGAAGACCGCGGCGATGGTGGTCTTGAAGGTGGACCAGTTGGTAATTTCGCCTTCGTGGTTCTTGAACCAGAGGCTGGCCACATCAGCGAGGTAAAAGCGCACGTTTGTGAGCTGGTCGCAGGCGTTCCACTTGTTGGAAGCGCTTACGATTTCATACTCGACGAGCCAGTCCTCGACGTCTTGTTCGTCGTTGCCGCGAAAAATTGGTGGGTCGCGTTGCCGAGGCGCGCCAGTACAGTAGACTGTCGTTGGTAAGGCAGCTTGAAAAGGGCCAGGAGCAGTCATGGTGAACGGTGAGGGTAGCGTCCGATTGCGAAGTTCCAGGTTGATGGGAACCCCGGCTCCTCCACCACTTAAAATAGAGGTGTCGTACGTCGAGAAAGGTTCAGACGTAGCTTGGCAAAATGTCCTTTATCAGGCAGGTCTGGCTAATGGCGAGCGGCATGCGCGAGCTACTACTGCAGCCACCGATCATCATCATCGTCTTCATTATCAGCAGAGCGTCCGTTATTCAGATTCATTACAATATATATAATGAAATGGCCGACGCTCTCGTCTCCGGTGGTCCCTAGATGCTCCTGCATTGTCCATTGTACCACCCGATACCAGTTTTGTCACAGAATCGCGATTTCGCAAAAATTTTTCGTTTTATTGGAATAATAAATGGTGCCCCTCTCGAAAATTTGAAGAGTGCATCATAAAATCTCGGTGCTGGATTCTACCTCCTAATTTTTATTTTTACAAATCTCGATAAGTATCAGTCCTCTACTTTTACTGTCAAAAGCCAGAAAAGATCGATCAATTTTTAATTTTTTGCTGATGTTTCACAAGCAATACGAAGAAAAGTTTACAAACTATATTAAGAAATAAACATTACTCTTAATCGTCAAAATATCCTTTTCCTTGGGGCTTCTTGTCTGGGCCATGACAACAGCAGCGTCCGCATAGCAGTTAGTGAATTTCTCAGCGACAAAGAAATGTTCGCTTGTTAGATTTTTTTGTTTACAAATGAAATTCTGGTTCATTGCATTTACCATTCATTATTCATTTCAAATAATAAATATTTACCTACTTTATTCGTGCATATTCTTCAAATTGACCAGTCCTATATTCTCTAGATGACGGAATAATAATTTTTTCGTCAAAATTTCTAATTCCTCTTTCTCATGGCCCATCCCCCCTGTAGTAAACGCTAGCTAAAGCATATATAAGAGCAAGCAAGCAAGTATTGTGATACGTTTTGCGAACGCGTAAAGCTACAACGAAAATGATAACAGCTGCACTGTAAAACTCAGTTCTTTGCGTGTCACGTGTAATCTTCAGGGCCTCGGTTTGTTGATGTCAGCGTCTAAGATTGGCTTGTCCACCAACATGACTGTGCGGTTCGTTGGCGCTTCTTCGGTCTCGAAGAGAAGCAGGTGGTTCTCTTCAGGGTGAGGCCTCAGGTACACACCCGGAATGTACAGCGTCACCTGCGCATGAGAGAGAGTTAGGTGAATACAATGGTGTGACTCTAGGAGAAAGAAGCCGAGACACGTTCGCGAATCGACTCGAAGCAGGTTTGACTTCGGGAGAGGAGTCGCGTTAAAACGAATAATAAAGGGTCGTTCAAGCAAAGAAACAACCAGTTGTCACATAATATGAATCGTACAACGTGTGGGTTGCCGAATGCTGCAACCCTTTACGAACACTTTACAAACATTACAACCCTTTACAACCCTTTACAAACATTAACTGTGGCTCATACCCACTGTGGGGTGGAGTGCGGACATTACAAACGCTTATGGCATAAATCTTTGTCGTCAGCCACAGCAGATGAAAATTGCACGAAGTTCCTTGCAGGTTTGTAGCAGGTACCACGCTTCTCGGAAGAATGACATTGTGAATGCATGCCTACAAGACAATGAATATTGGCGTAGTGGGTACCCTGCAAGTGTCATTGCCGCAGCTACCCAAAGAATGTTAAAAAAAAGCTCGTGAAGGACGCTCTTTCCGCTTTCGCTGTGACAATGCTGCGCGTACAGCGCAGGGCTAGTGTTTTTTTTTTGCTATTTAATTTTTTTCTTAATTTTCAGATGGTCGTTTTCGTTTGACATTAGCACCTGTGGTACACAATGTTAATCTTGCCCAATCCCTGTGGTGCGTCTTCGAGTATTTGTTACTTTTTAGGTCTGAAGCTGTGATGATGATGATGATGATGATGATGATGATGATGATGATGATGATGATGATGTGTGGTTTAATGTACCCAAACCACCATATGATTATGAGAGACGCCGTAGTGGAGGGCTCAGGAAATTTTGACCACCTGGGGTTCTTTAACGTGCACCCAAATCTGAGCACACGGGCCTACAACATTTCCGCCTCCACCGGAAATGCAGCCGCTGCAGCCGGTATTCGATCCCGCGACCTGCCGGTCAGCAGCCGAGTACCTTAGGCACTAGACCACCACGCCGGGGCAGTTCTGAAGCTGTTCCTCATGGCTTATAGTGCTATTGAGATTCCCTTTAATAATTTTAATGAGGAAACGCAATCGCGCAATTTTATTCCCATCCAAGGTGCGTTTTTGTTAGTATTCGCCACCAACCACGAGACACGCTGTGATGGCAATCTAAAACTGAATTGTCGGCAGTTGCCATCCTTCCATCTGTTTGCGGTCCATCATGTGATGGCAATTAAAAAGAAATTTAGCCTCTTTATTTTGAACCATTTCTATGTATAAATTGAACACCAATAGATGGCTTATCGAACGAGAAATAATTATTCCTGGCGTCAGCTGCATCAACACGAGCGATGTCATAAATCGTGAATATGTGATAACGTCAGCCTATGACGTCATGGCGTGCCATATATTCAGGCTGCACGACATCCTAAGCGTTCCATCACCGAATGAGGTCCAAAGAAGCCCGATCCCCGAGGCCGGATAAAACCATGTCCTTGGATTACATTCGTGCAGGCAAATGCATGATGGACTTTTTTGAGGCCTTAGTGCCTCATAAAACGCTAAAATTGACAGTTGGTGTGTTGTATCGGAAGCTTCAACAATAATGACTGAAGAAAAATCACAATCACGAGATGACTTCGCCACATGCCGTCGTTAAGCCACAGATTGACACGACTTTGACGTGATCATGACGTCACATGATGGTGTAACATAAGTAGAGACGAGGGACGTGACGTTGTTAGGGCGGCTGACGTGGCCGTGCCAGTCTCGTCGCTTTGTTCTCCTCAGGTCGAAACTCAGCGGCGGCGGCTGCCTGCGTCCAACATGGAAGGTGCGTGTTGGACGTAGTCGTGTGTTGGACCCGGTCTCTTCTAGCACGCGCCTCGAGCTCCGAGCACAAGCAGCGCGAGAGGCGCAGCGTGGTGAATAATGATATAGTCATTATGATTGTGATAATGAAGGTGCTACAATGTCATCACATCACATAGTCACTTGCTCAAAGGTTGGATCATCGCGGAGACCATGTAAAATCAAGACAGGAGCGAAAACATTGCAAGCAATGCAAGGTCACGCTAGATGCTGAAGGCTTCCGCAGGGTGGTGGGGGAGGTTCAATCCATAGAGTAAGCTGAAAAGGGGGACTGCGCCTCCGTATGAAGTGCAAATAATGATTGAATAAGGAATCTTGAACACTATTAGCACATAATCAAGAATAGCTATTGCTCAGATGGGAGCGGGTCTCAGTTACCTGCGGTCCTGTTGGTGGCCAATAGCGACCCAAGTTGATGCCATTAATGAACGCGAAACCCTTAATCCATCCTCTTGGGTCCAGGAAGGTGTCGGTGGGTTGCTGTTCTTTTTTCAAAGTGAACGTGCCATGGAAGAAACCGGGAGTTGTTCCATTCCCCTTCTGCTGAACAATCCGGAGGATCTCGCTGATGTCTCTGTTCTTGTTGATGGGAACCACTTCTGTGGTCCAGTTGTTGAGTTTGATGCTGCTGAGATAAGCATAATTGAGGCCCTGCATGAGAAGTTTGGCTTATTGGGGTACGTCAAGCGAACACTTTGAATTTTCTGATGTTCAAAGTGCATTTCCGGCCCTGGCACTCTCTCGTCAGAAATGGCACCACCGACCGTCTCTATTCAAGACTCCAGGCACATTCTTTCTCAAGGACAATCAGTCTAACTGTGTCACTGATCATAGTAATACATATTCTGCGGTATTTATGACCCATACTTAATTTAGTAAATGTATTTTCCTGACATTGAAGTCTAATCTGCAGAAAGGCAGGACTGCTGATATGACTTCTGTGACACACACTTTACAGCACTTATCACTGAATAGTTATATCTTGGAGTAGCACAGTAGTAGAATTTAACAGAGGTAAGTTTCCACGTTCGAAGGTACTTTCGCTTTTCACATCAGAAAGACGTTTTCTGTATTGTTAAGCACCGTGCTCATGACTAGTAATAGACTCTTTAAGAGGGACATTTGTAAAAAACAGCTGAAATTAGTGGAAATCACAGGTATCCTATTAAGCCACCGCCTAAAGGTGTCCTATAGTCACGACACACTTCCACAATTACTGACTCATGATGTGAGAAATAATGAAACAGTCGTGGTATAACGAAGTCTTCAAACAATTCCACAGGCCTTGCCACGTGACTTCGAACTTATGCAAACCATGATGACATATAACTACTCGCGCAACTGGTAAAGCTAATAAATTTCATAGCATCGTATATTTCGGCTATGATATTGCTGGTTACTTTGCTTAGGTTGTTCAGTTACCTGAAATTACTTGGTTTCTTTTTTCCCTGCTGGATGTAACTTCCAAAATAAGAAATTTTTTAGAGTGGAAGCTGTTATCAGATGCCAATGAGGATCGCGTGCGCCGTCGCCACCGGCGTCCCTAACCACTATCGTGTGAAATAAACTTAGTGAATGAGAAAAAAAACCAAGTCCGCGCAGAAATTGGAACCCGGGTCCCCAGGGTACCAGCCCAGTGTTATACCACAGGGAATGCCGGTGCTTGAAACTTTCCTGAAAACTACGCCTAGGCTGGCTTGACGTCGGGAAATAAACCGCCTTAATAGGAGTGATAAAGAGTTTTAGGACAGTGAAGGAGCAAGCAACGCCAATTGCATAAAGCGGTGATTGCCAAACAGTACAACCCATTACTAAACCTTCAGGCATAATTCTTCATCGTCGTCAGTCACAGGACGAAACACACTGCACAAAATTTCTTGTATCTTTAGCGTGTACCACACATCTCCGAAGAATGACGAAGGATAGCATACTGATGCTTGCCTAATACAGAAAAAAATTATGATGATTTATGACAAAGTCAGTACCCTGCAAGTGCGCTTGCAGCAGTAACCGAATGTTTAAGAAAGTTCGGCAGATCCCACGTACATTGGGAATCGAAGTTATGAGCAGCATAAGGATGCAAAGTGAATGTGTTTAAATTGTATTATTGAACGAGGCGTTATCAAGCAGTGATCAATATATACACATACGTTAAACAGCCGCATATGTTTTATATTCGCAGTTGTTTACAGTTGCGTAACGATGCCAACAGCAACATTAATACCAGCAACAGCAGAAGTGGTATAAGCTGATATAAAGCGTTGGTGTTTGCGCTGGGGCTTGGAAGGATGGTAGCCCTCAACGCTGCTATGTTATTCAACTGCGGCGGATAGCACCTAACTACAATTAAAGTTACGCCGACATGACGTCTGTATCATAGGAGTATATATGTAATGTTTATAAAATTTGATCAATCAGTACTGCAGCCTGAATGGACGTTTCACAAACATGTATTACTCGCATTCGTCTGGTCAACGCAGTCTATGTCAGCTCTTTCTTAATGCTGGAGCGTTGAAATTACAGAGAGAGAGAGAGAGAGAGAAAGAAAGAAAGAAAGAAAGATAGATAGATAGATAGATAGATAGATAGATAGATAGATAGATAGATAGATAGAGAGAGAGAGAGAGAGAGAGAGAGAGAGAGAGAGAGAGAGAGAATTTATTTTCAGAAATGTAGAGAGGTCGGCCTGAACTATAGTTTGCTCTGGCCTGCTACTCTACACTGGGGAAGGGTGACTGGGGAGTGCAACAGTGATGAATGACGATGGTTCACAAAAGTGTGCTGTCACCGTTCCTGCGTAGATATAAAATGCCCGTCACCTGTGGCACATACCCGCATACCAGTGGCACATACCCGCCCTCGGGTATGTGCCACTGTTTTCAGTAAAACGTTTGAGAAGGTATACGACGAGATTATGGCATTATTCATATCATTACCAGCGCGTCGTACTCGTCAAACCATCTTACCCCCCCCCGTACTAATTTATGCGTGCCCCAAGTTAAGGAGGTGGTCATGAAAGCACCTGGTCTTAAGCTGCCAGATAGATAGATAGATAGATAGATAGATAGATAGATAGATAGATAGATAGATAGATAGATAGATAGATAGATAGATAGATAGATAGATAGATAGATAGATAGATAGATAGATAGATAGATAGATAGATAGATAGATAGATAGATAGATAGATAGATAGATAGATAGATAGATAGATAGATAGATAGATAGATAGATAGATAGATAGTACGCAAAGAAATGCTTCGTTTATAAAGGATCTGAAAGGCTGCTCTTCCAACTTTCGCTGTGACTTGAAAAAGTTTCTTTCGCTGCAAGGGTGAAGCAACGAATACTGTTCAGGCCTGGAAGGCAGCGTTCGACGTACGGTCGTAGCACACCCCCAATCCTGGCAGATAACGAGAGGACTTGCAGTGAAACTTCGTTTACATTAGTACATGAGTTTTAATAGCCGAATTACACGTTTTCTTGGTTTACAGATATTGGTTATACAGTTCGGTTACATCATCCTAGCCGCAAAAGGCAGTGGCGTGTGACTTACTGGTGCACACAGCTCTGCTCAACTGGTGACCTTCTTGCCACACCATAGTGACGTAGCTGCCTAGTGTTCCGATCCGATAATCTATGTTGGGCCAGATGACGGTGAAAGACACAGTTTCGCATTCGAACTCAAAGTAACGAACGAGCGGCAGAATTAGTATAGTAAGTAATTCGACAGTCCCGTGAAAAACAACAGGCGGTTTGAAACTTCCAGCGCTAAAGCCCAAGAATGGGTGATCGAAAAGAACGCACAGTTATACTAAGGACAAGCGCGAACTTTCAAATGTCACAGAAGTCACATATTCGTGCTTCAGCAGCGCGCTGCAAGCGTCTACTATGCACAACCCAATCCACATACATATTTCTCTTTCTTTTAAACTTTCTCCCCCGGTGGAACAGTGACTATAGGGTGCTCGGCTGCTGATTTGAAGGTTGCGGCTTTGCAAAATTTTGCCAGTAACTGCTGCCGCAATAAATAACAAGATCGATTACTAGTCATGCAAGGCCATTAACTCTAGTCGTGAAAGAATTTCTCGTAGCGCGAGGTGAAATACGGAAACAGGAAGGCACACATGGACATATTCCGGTTTCAGTATTTCACCTCGCCCTACTAAAATTTCTTTCAAACGCATCACCAACAAGCCGGCATTCCAATTCTCGTCACCGTGAACGTGTGGGCCTGGAACGCAGCATGCCTAGCTGTCAAGTCAGGAGCAGCATGACTTTCACGTCAGTTACGTAACGTGCCTCTAGCCATGCGAACTTGCAGGGTGTGAGGGGGAAGGATGCCCCCTCGCAGTAGCTAAATCGGACATGCGCCGACATTGTATAAAGACCTGGGCTGTAGCTACGCTGGATTTTACGATCATGGCGACCAAAAAACCCGTGATGTTGCATACCAACAACTGTTTTCCGTCTTTCTTGCCCGAAAGCCATGAGGCAAAGAAAGCTCATTGTGATAAGAACTGCATCACTCATTTTTTTTTCTCATTCAGTCTGAGGCATGTGATCCTTTTAGACTCGAGTCACGAGGGAAAGAAGCGCAGCGAAAAAAAAAAACAACATTCCGAACTTCCTTCTAATCAGAAACCACGCACACACGCCTATGCGTCATGTGCAGGCGATACGCATCCCTCAATTGTACGCACCTTGAGGTCGGTGTTCATACCCAATCCGTAGTCCTCCCTTCCCATGTTCTCCACGAGGACGGTGAGATTGTCCCCTTTCTTAACGGGAATCGTGTCCCAATACTTGTAGGTCCCATAACTGACGTAGTGGTTGTAGAAGGTGAAGAGCTTGCCTCCGGCTCGCACGTATGCGCGGTCCCGTAAATAAGGAAACCAGAGTGAGCCCGTGCCAAAAGTGAACAGATTTACTGTAGTGGTGCACATCAGAAACCCGGAGCTGTGATTCATCTTTTCGAATGACACCGGGTCAACCGCCTGCTTTTGCACGAGCCACCCTTTTTTTCGGAAGTGATTCATCATGTCCTCCAATGATATGTAGTCGTTCAGCTGAACGTTGCCGATATTCAGCTTGGACGTGTTTCTGGGCATGTCTCCTTTGGGCATGTGACCCAGGTAGCTGGTCGTCAGGTTACGTATGTCGTAGTAGATGGACCTGATGTCGCCATCTTCGCTAACAGGCGCCCCATAGTCGTAACTGGTCGTGAGGGGAAAACCGAGGCCCTTGGGTGCTTTGAAGCCGAAGTTTGTACCACCGATGAACATGTAGAAGACTACCGAGGCGTTGCGAGTCATCAGAAGCTTGTAAGTGTTCAGGATGATGTCCTTTGTCTTGTAGTTGTGCGAATAGCCCCAGTAATCCATCCAACCGGTGTAATACTCGAGGACCACCATGGGCGCCGGTTTGGGATTGGCCGTTTTCATGACTGAGAAGGAAGAGTCTACTCCGTAGTGTGGTGGTAGGTTACCGGCGACCACAATGTCGCGCACCTTGTCGCAGGCGTAGAACGAGGCGTACGGAAAGTCCGTGCGGAAGTACACCAAGTCCTTGCCCAAGTGAGACTCCATGACGTTCAACAAGTGCTCCATGTGCGAGTGGTCGCACTTGCCCAAGTGGCCGTACTCGTTCTCGACTTGCACTGCGAAGATGGGGCCCCCGTTTCGATACAGATGTGGTTCCAGCATGGGAAGGAGCTTGCCGAACCACCGGTCTACTGCCGCCGTGTAGCTTTTTTCACTGGACCTGTACACCATGTTCGGGTTGTCTCGTAGTAGCCAGTAGGGTAATCCGCCATTGTCTCTCTCGCCGCAGATGTATGGTCCCGGTCGGGCCAAGGCCAGGAGACCCTGTTGCTTGATCTCTTCAATGAAGGCGTTGAGATCATACATGCCTTCGAAGTTGTACACCTGGGGTTCCGGCTCGTGCCCGCTCCACTCGATATAGAAGGAGACCGCGTTAAGGCCAGCCATCTTGACTTTGTACAGTCGGTCCTTCCAGTATGCTCTCGGGACTCTGAAGTAGTGCATCTCACCCGCCACGAAGCGAAACGGCTGACCGTCTTTCACAAACGTCGCCCCCGTATGGTCGACGACGAGTGAACGCTTCTGGGCACTCACCTGCATGAACAGGACGCCGGCGCACAACAAGGCTACGCTAACTTGGCCCGTCATACCGTTTCTTCAATGGTAAGAGATTATCTACGTGCACACGTCAGTGCCTCTACCAAATTTTCGGTCATGAAAAGCAAGCTGGTCCCGATGTTCGCCATTGCGCTGGCATGATATCATCACCGTATATAGATCCCATAGGCGTGGCCTCTCTGCAACCTTCGTACACCACGCATCAGCTTGATCACTGAAATTGAAGTAAGATGTAGTTCAGCGATAGTGTTGATGTGTTGTCACATACTATCATGATACTTCTACGCGTAGAACAACGGCTCGAAACTCGAGTGCAGGGAGACATTGACAGAATCGTGTTTTTTAATGAACTGTATTCATGTAAAAGTGCTGCCGTTCGGGCTGGAAGAACAAATATGGCTGTGATAACTTTGGACAGCACGTGTTCGTACTTTGTTTTTTATACATCACTTTACTTTGTCACGTTTCTCGGAATAAATAAAGGGCAATTAAGCAATTACGTCACCCTATCGCATCCGATGCGTTGAATCGTTAACTACTTTCTACTAGTGGCATCCTTGATGACCTGTATTGTGTGAAAGGGTCCCACTCCAATGCCCCTTCAAATCAACGTTGCCACTGATTTTGTTTCTGGCAGATTTTTGCGTAACGAGCTATATTTCTTGAGGAACCGACCTAGCACTACGACAAAGACCATGGAAGTGATTATACGTGTTATTACGTGACACGTTTTATGTCTTTATGAGCATTGTACGAGATGACAGAAAATATAACTTTTTTTTTCAGGTGCTTAGCTTATTATTCTGCGGTGTAAGCTGCGGTAAGCGTTTCGCTTTGGCGCATTTCAGCTCCACTGCAGCCCCGTGTTCTCGAATATTGGGGTTGTCTCGCGCTATTCTTCAACTTTTTTTTTTTTTTGAAGAGCACTGTTTCACAGAAACGCTTCTGGATGATGACATGTTTAGCCTAATCACGGAGGCGTTTGTAAGTCGGCCCTGAATCACTTTTTCAAGTATTCATCGAATGTCCTCAGTGGCTAAGTGTTGAAGGAGCTAATTGGCTCAGCTGTATATTACGCAAATATTTCCCTTCTCGAATCCGTCAAGATGGAGAGGAATAGCACGATTTTTTCCCTCGCTTCAAACGTTTTTCATCTGCCCTCGTTCCGACGAACACGCTGCAAACTTCGCAGGGAGCAATGAAACTCGGTTGTCAGCGAGTCTCATGCCATTCGTTGTGCAGAATGGAACAGGGCCACTATCCCACGCCATCGCTCCCGCAGTGTGCGCATAGTGTAGCTACTCTGTAATGTTAACAGGCTGCCATTGTTACATGAGGTGCCACCACGTGCCTGCGGCGCCTTTCAAATATGGAGGGCGCCGCAGGCGCACGTGGCGGCACCTTGTGGCAAGAAGTGTAAATTATCTTATCTGTATGCTATTGACCAATAGCGTGCATATGTGCTGTGTGACGTTGAAGAGCAGGCACTGACATCTTCGACGAGTGTGGGCGCAGACTTCTTCGTGAGAATAGGTTGCCTAAAAAACGACAGATAAGCGCGTCTCTTCACAACCATTTGACAGAGATGGACAAAGCAGTGCCTACTTTCTGATAGGTGTTTATTTCATCCCTCCTTAGGGCGGTTGACGACCCTCTTTTAACCTTGCCATAAGCTCTCCTGATTCCTCTACTAATGAGTCTGACGATTATGCAGTGGGAACAGTATGTACAGTGCATCGGGTTCATATCCTCATACATATCACGAGAGTTGTATAACTGGTAGTCAATTAGATAATACGTTATTCACATATTCATATTAAAAGCTTCAAAAACTGAGCCGGATGTGCAGTTTCTCTACGATGGAAAATGGTTCCTGATCTAGTAAAGGAAGCTAATTGTCACTTGTTATAGTTCCAGTAGGAAACACCGGTTCAGCACAGCGTGCTTTGCGCCTCTCCAGGTTTCTCTTCTGCGCAACCCGCAATGAGCGCAAGCGTAAACACCGCCGCAAGTTTAGAGGTTGGTCAGTGGTTCGTAAGGAAAAGGAAGAAGGCACCTAATTTCTGTCTGCCTAAAGGCGACACGGCGCAGTGCCTTGTAGGGGTATGGCGCAGTGCCTTATAGGGCACCACAATGCGAGAGCTGCACGGCGTCAGGAGACCGCGGAGGGCGAACCAGTCAACGGGAGCTACGCTGGCGTCGGAGATCGCGAGGGCTCGATTGTCCAGCTTGAAATCCTGCGAGCGGAGCTCAAGTTTAGAGGCCTGACCCTCGTATCCGTTGCGGCGCGTCAGCCCTCTCTCTATAAAGAGAGAGGGCTCGTGGCTACGTGAAGCCTACTCTCTCCACAGGGAGAGGGCGCCACGCGTTGCAACGTGCACGTGGCAACAGGCGCGAGGGAGCAGCGTTAGCGCCCGCTGCTTCGCGTCTACCCATGGTTCCCTCTGGCGGGAGTTGGTCTAACTTTATCTCCAACGATATGTTTTCCTGCAACCTTACATTTATACATATGCTCCTCTGGTCTATGCAAACGTAACCACAAGACAATGGTAACAAACAAACTAGCTCACATTCTACATACGAATGCCCGTGATTCGCGCCGCATCCTGGTCATTTCTGGCCTTTTGTGTTTCGCGATAGTTTTCTTTTCATTCCACTACTAAACTTGTTTAACTTGCTTGGGGCCAGAAATACTGCAAAGTAGCTTCTATGTGAAGTAACTTCTGTGCGATGCTACGCAGACGCTACCAAAAGTAATAAATATCGAATACCAAGCAATTGCTGAAATAAACGAACCTGTTAAAAAGTCATTTATCATCCGCTACGTACTCAAGCTGTCCCATCGCTTTGAAGAAGTCGCGAATAGGTATGGTGTCGAGGTAGTATTCCCTGGCCCAAACAAGTTTAAAAACTAGCGCACTCCAAATTAAAGAACCTGTTTTGTCTCCTCCCTTCTTTTTTTTTTTTTTTGCTGGACTGAGTTGCACCACAAGTATTATATTGAGCTATGAATTTCTTTCCAACTCACCCAGGACACAGCCCTACGAACAAAGGAGCGCTTCACTTGCCCAGCTTTATGTTTTACGGGATCCTTTTTGGGGCTAAGCATCTTAAGGTCTCGGCATACCGGAGTGTGACGTCGCCATGGTCCGTCATAAAGGGCTATGTGCCGCAAAAAAAAAGAGGTAAATTTCACAACTTTCCAACGGTCTGTAGTTTGCATATTATTAGTTAAAGGTTCTTTGTCACAACTTAAAACATTGCGCTTGTCTTGAAAGAGGTGTGGGAATTCCTTACCGCATGTACCAAGGCATTTAAGTCTCTGATCTGAAATCAGAGACACAATTTGTATCTCTACGGTAAAATCATCGATCTGAAACACTGTACTTTTTGAAACATCTGCGAAGAGATCGTGCTTCCCTCGCTGCTGATTAAGATGGTGACTGTTGAAAGTGGATGAAGCACCTTAGGGTGGCTTGCATTCCGATGCAGTTTTCCGACGATGTTAGTGGGCCTGGAATGCTTGTACTTGATGCCCGTTTTCAGGCGTGGCACGAAGTGTGCCTCATCAAAGGAACCTTTCTCGAAAAAAAAATGTGGCGAATCACCTCGGTTAGGCCGTTCTTCTTCTTCGGTCTTCTTCTGTCTGTCAGTGCCTGTTAGCGACGATGTTGCTGTGAGAAACACTCACGTATACTGCATGATTCGCCCCTATTTTAGGTTAGTGGAGTGGAAAAACGTTTTCCTGCATGCTCCTTCGCCCCTAACCGGTTTCTTCTTTTCTATGGTGATGGAAAAGTGTTATCGAAAGAAAAATTTTTTAGGGGCGAAGCTTCTTAGGGTGTGGGTCTGTCCGTCCTCCGTTGTAGTACGTGGCCACCGGTGGTACATATCCGCCCATGAGCGGTTATGTGCCACAGGGGATACGAGATGAGAGATGGCGGTACTTGGAGTGTTCACTAGTTGGACGCACAGATGGACAGACAGACAGACTAGGAGACGGACGCACAGATGGACGGACACATGAATGGACACACGGATGGTCGCGCGGATGGACGGAAGCAAGAACGAATGGACAGACGGAAGCACAGACGGAAGACTCTTCGCCTCACTCATCATCATTCACTTCGTAGATATGCTGTTATTTTTTAGCTACCATGCTACGTGACACTCAGTAACGCCTGCGTGGACCTTTGAAGTTGCAAGTTCTTTCATGTATTTTTTTATTTTTGCGTATTTTTTATCAGCGCTTCTATCATTAATCATGCACAAGTGGCTTCAGGTAGATGCTATCGCTGCGATGTTCTGCACGTTAGGGACGCCATAATCACTCCAAAACGCAGGCGCAACGATGTACAAGGCTGTTCCACGTGCTCTTCTCACCGTGAGCTTTTCACAAAACAGACTTCTGGCTGACCTGACTTCGGCCATCTCGATCATGGATGCCTTCGTCTATTCAGGATGTTGTCGCGGAATTACACTGGGTACTTAAGGGGTCACTTGCAGCCCTACTCAGCAGGGACTGTTGCTGATCATGTTCACGAAGTGACGCCCTCGGTGTAACTTGATGGGTCCAGGAATGTGCCCGGTTGGCCTTGACCCTTCGGAAGCAATAAAAAAAATCACAGCATATCCACGGAGTGAATGATGATTGGTGGGGCGCAGCGTTCGTCAGTCTGTCTGTCCATTCGTTCTTGCGTCCGCCTATCTGTGTGATCCTTGGTGCATCCGTCCGTTTGTTCATTCGTCTATCTGTCCGTCCATTCCTTTTGCGGCCATCCCTCTGTTTGTCCATCCGTCCGTGCGCCCCTCTGCCTGTCCGTCCGTGCATGTGTCAGTCCGTTCGTCCGTCCATATGTCTAGAGAAAACTCCCCCCGCCTTTTGCTCCTCATCACTCTCGATACCCTGTACCACCCCATTGTTCTACACTACACAAGCCTATGCTTCGCCCTCTCCCTCCTCCTTTCCTTCCTTCTCACTCGCACATCATTTCCTTTCACCCTTACTTCGCTTTACCGCCCACTTGGTTTGTTTTAATACTCAGACCAATGGTATTCTTCACGCTCTATAAACTCCTCTTTCTCGTCACCCTCACTTCTCTTTTCCGTTCCGTTGCTATGCTTCCCTATGCAAAAATATGATCTGCTTTTCCCTCTCTCGCGTACTCCTCACCAACACGCCCCTCCTTTTTCCTGGTTTCCCTTTCTCACCCGCTTCCTATACTATTCACTATACATGGATCTCGTATGTAAGGAGCTGCTTGCCATGTACCCGCTTTCCGAGGCCCACATGCGCCAAGTTTTCCCTCTACGATATGTGAATATACCTCGAGCTTAAGAAGCTCCACTGTTAATTGTGTATACAGCCTCACTTGAGATTTCTGAGGAGCTGTAAAACGGAACTGCGCAGAAGCTGTCGACTCAAATTTTCCGGGATGGCAAACGACACCGAAAGGCTGCCAGCATCTCGCGCAGCATGTCAGCTTCTTCTTCGTCTATTCGTCTGCAACGGCGGGCTCATGCACAGTGCCTCTTAACAGTAAAAAAGTACACTTCAATTTTGTTATTGTTTGTATCGTAAGTACCACAATACAGGTAAAGATTGCAGCTACAACGCTTCTATACTTTTTTTAGTTTCATAGAACGGTGGTATTGTTACGGTGTACGTAGCTGAGAAAACAAACCCTCGATCGACTTCCCTTTTTTCCGCGTTACGTAGCGCAGAGGACAGATGAAGACATGGCGGATTAAAAAGGAATAGACGGCCATAAAGTAGGTTTCTCTGTCTATTTTTATTCCAAAAGAGACAAGGCATGGAAACACAGACACATGAAGCAAGTCTGGGCAACACAAACACCTGAATACGTATCAACTAGTACGAGCCAAAGTATGAATATGTACCAACTAGTTGAGCTTCCTAATTCTAAGCTATATTTTCGCTTTTCGTTGTGCCTATGATTTATCATGCAAATACGAATTCAGGTGGATTTTGCACCACATGAATTCAAATCAGTTCTGTGAAATCCGATAAGGTGGCGGAAGGCTTAAGAAAGAAAAATAGGCAATCACCCGTTTATAGCAGGAAACCAGAAGGGAGTCCATGCGTATTTCTTGGGACGAAAGCCTCCAGGTGTTCATTCAAGAAACACCTGAGGATTTCTTTGACAGTTCATACTGGAAACGGGTGTTTGCCAATTTCCCTTTCTTGCATGTTGTCGCTTTCACGTGCTGCGTGGGGATATTAGTGGTGGCCTTTTCACTCACATCTCAACCGTTTAAGAGTCACATCTAAGATTCAGACCGTTCGACCTGTCCTATTATAGGTCTGTTCACAAAGCTGACCTCTCGACGATTTTCTTCCGGCAGTTCGTCAATCTCCATCATGACTACAACGTTCTTGGCCGGGTATGACCGCAGGAAGATCCCTGGAACGTAGAGAGTCACCTGTGGCCCCTCCACGGGCCAGTATCGACCGAGGTTGATGCCGTTGACGAAGGCGACACCCTTTGTGTAGTTGGACGGGTCCAGGAATGTATTCAGGGGCACTTGCCCCTTCGGTAGCACGAAAAAGCCGTAATAGAAACACGGCGGACCTTTGCAAGGCTCGCCATCGCGATGTTCCAGGAAACGCATCAGTTCTTTGACGTCACTGCTTCGTCTAACGGGTACGGCTTCCATGACCCAGTCGGTCATCGTTGATTTGTCGGCGGTCACACGCCTTATTCCCTGAAATGAGAAAACGTTTATTAAGAATTAGAATGATAATATCTGAGGTTTCACGTCCTAAAACCAAAATATAGTTGTCAAATACGCCGAGGGCTACTGAAATGTTGACCGTCTGGTGTTCTTTAACGGGCACGGACAACGCACAATACACGGGCTTCTACCATTTCGCCTCAATCGAAGTGCGGCCGCCACGGCCGTAATCGAACCCGGGACCTTCGGTTCAGCAGCCGAGCAATCTAGCCCCTAGCATACCCTCTGTGGCGGACAAGAAGAAAAATAAATGTCGAGAAAGAGATAGAGTAAATGCGGCGTACAGGCAGACAGGTTACTCACTTTGTACGTCATTCGGTATGGGCTCTAGACCTTGCTAAAAGAATACGGTCACTGTGCTAAGAAAGAGAAGAAAGAGAAAAGCCATTGATACCCACATTTGCATCACAGCGTCGGCCACGGCTTCCTGCGTTATGCCAGCACTTGGGCGGACGGCCTTCTGCCGTCTGCCTTTTGTGGCCTGCTCTACCGCTGCAGAGACGGCCTGTCTCCACCTGGTAGTGGACGTCCTGGCAGCAAACCCCCAACATGCCCCGCAGTGGTCGCGTGCGAATCAAGAGCTGCGTTGCTGGCATTGCAAAAGCCGGAACGGGCAGGTTTCGCAACGCAGGTTCTTGTCGCCAAACTGCATGCCTTCCTTTCCAGAGGCGTCGATGTTTCTCTGCACTGGGTCCCATCTCATGTGGGAATCCAGGAAAACGAGCAGGCTGACGCCCTGGCGAAAGAAGCACATCACTCTTCCGTCCCTGTGTGCCGTACCGTGGTCGGCTCAGACTTTTCGAGGCTCACACTGAGGAGGCTTGTGCTACGCTGCCACCCTGACGATCGTGTATCAAGGATGGAACCATCAAGCCGGCTGCCTGACCGGGGTTCTACCAGGAGAGAGAGGTCCCTGCTACTTTGCTTACGCATCGGCTGCTCCTGGCCTGTGGCCCGGTGTCATCGGCTTGGCAGAGCCTTGCCCCCCCGTGCACTGCGTGCGGGGCAGATGAAGAAACCCTCGAGCACCTGTTGTGAGTTTGCCCAGCGCTTCGCACACAACATGGCGTCTTTCTCGCCACATTCCGTCGCTACGGTCGGCCCGCGGCTCCACAGAGGGACCTTCTCTTTCCTTCATGGCACTACACCCAGGTCTTCAAGGTGGTTCTTCGCGTCCTTGAGGACACTGAACTTGACAACCAGCTACAGAAGCTGCCCGCCACGTCCTTGGTCACGGACGTTCTCTTCTATCTTTTCGCGTCTTTTTTGCTCTCTTCCACCCCCACCCCCCTTCTCGACAAGTGCTGAGCCATGCTCCCAATTAGGACTGCAGAAGTTGCATCTTTTCCTTTCCTGAACGTCTCTCTCTCTCTCTGCATCTCAGCGTTCATAGGGCTATCGAACACGGTCACTGTTTTCAGCATTTCCAGATAAAGGGTTTATTGTTGGCAGATCCCCGTTTAGGCAAGGTAACAATATGTAGCCTTGGATTGTTTCTGTCGTTATAGGCGTACGTTTTCTTTCTAACTTCAAGAACATTGCTGAATGAATATTTTAGAATTGATTCGTTTATTCACTAAATTGTGCTTGCTTCTCACACCTGTGAACAGGAGGCCTCAATAATTTACATTGCTCATGTTGAGTATGTTGCTTTCTGTGCGTTTATTTCTTTCTCAGTTGCTGGGATTTTATTGTGCTGTCTAGTCTTATATGGACATCATGGTAGCTTATAATAGGACTAATAAGCCTTTTTTCCTGATTCTGTACTCTCTACCCGCTTGCTTTTTGATCGCAATGAATAGAAAGTGCACTGTGTCTTCGTTTATTTTCCCTGAAAAAATGAATAATCTGTGTACTTTAGTCAATACGAGTGCGGGGCACCTGAATTGTTCTACGAACTCATTTAAATAATAATGTTGCCCTAATCTCTTCGATTATGTCCAACCCCTCTATTTTCTAATGTTGGTGCAAACGAGTGAATAGCTGCCGTAAATGAAATGATGTATTTCGTGTAATGTAATTGCAATGACAACCTCGTTTTAAGAGTAATAAAATGCTCGTAAATTTTGTGGCTAGTGTAAAAAGTCTAGACGAAACTATGGTCATCTTTATGCGCTTTGGACGCTTTCTGCGCGTCGCCTCTCTTCGTGTGACGGCTCTTCGTGTCTTTTATAACTGCTGAGCTACCTGTCAAATGAAATCATCAAAGCCCAGTTTATATCTTACTGCTTAAGCACCACCACATCTTACCATCAAACCCATTCTGCTTTTTTGATAGCGCCATGAATGCTCACCTTCGGATCCTTGTTCTTCGGCCCGAAATCTTCCCGTCCCATGTTTTCGACCAAAATCGACAGTTCCTCTCCTTCTCTAAGCAGCACTTTTTCGTACAGCTTCGGCTTTTCATCTGGATCAAAGCCGAAAGCTTGTATCACGTGACGGTTCCGTCCCACCGACAAGTGCGCGCGGTCACTCAGGCCGTGGAGTGTAACGTTGTACATTCTAGCGCGCTGCAATCGGACTTTCGTTTTGTATATCATGAAGCCGAAATCCAAGCCAAACTCTTCGAACGTCATAGGGAACTTGGAACGTTTCTGCCTGAGCAATCCTTTCTCCCGGAAGTGTTCCATTACTTCGTTTAGTGGGGTACCTCCATTCATACGAATCGCGCCAAGATGTAGTTTCCGCGTCTGCCCAGGTAACGTTCCTTGAGGAACTGGCATGTATTTCTCGATGACCCTCCGGATTTCGTAGTAGTAAGGCCTCGGATCCCCATCTTCGGCGAGTGGCGCCCCGTAATCATAACTACTGACTAAAGGCGCCGTGTTGCTCGTTCCCGCCTTGAAGCCGAAGCTGGTTCCCCCGTGGTACATGTAGAAAATGACGTTGGCGCCCAGTTTCATCATCTCGTCGAAGGTCCTGACGACATCTTGTGGATTCTCTTTGTTATGCGCGTAACCCCAGTAGTCCATCCAGCCGGTGTAGTATTCGGGCACCAGAATGGGGCCTCCCGGCACCACCATGTTAAGACGGATCTCGCTGAATGCGTCCGTGATGTTCGTTTTGGGGTAGCAGTTGCCGCCTACGAGCACGTCTCGAACCCAGTCGCAGTCGTACCGGAACTTGATGGGCGAGTCGCTACGAAACATGACGACGTCCTTGCCCAGAAGCCTCTCCTGCAAGGAAAGCATGAACTCCATGTAGTTTCGGTCGCAGTAGCCGTCAAGGTGGCCGTACTCGTTTTCGAGCTGAACCAGGATGATGGGTCCGCCATTTTTGTACAAGTACGGCACGATCCTGGGGAACAGGACGTTGAACCACTTCTCGACTTCGTGCACGTATTCCTTCTGCATCGTCCGGTACTGGATGTGGGGGTGCTTTCCTACAAGCCAGTATGGGAAGCCAGCGTTGTCGATTTCACCGCAAACGAAGGGTCCTGGTTTGACCACGGCGAGAAGTCCGGCCTTCTTGATTGCCTCCAAGTATGCGGACAGGTCGTAGTTGTCGCGAAAGTTGTACTCTCCCGGTTCCGGCTCGTGACCACTCCAGTCGATGTAGAAGTTCACGACGTTGAGTCCTCCCATTCGGATCTTGTGCAGGCGGTCGTCCCAGTATCGTCGGGGTACCCGGAAGTACTCCATAGAGCCACCGACAAATTGGAAAGGTTTGCCGTCCTTCAGGAACGTGTGTTTTTCGTAATCGATTGAGAACGTTCGCCGGGCTTCGGACTGCACGATGAATTTGTAACTTGTGAGAAGCAGCCACAGTATGCACGCGCGCATCGGCGATAGTGCCATCTTTAGAAGGAAACCACGGACACGCCTTCAACCGGTCGTCTACGGTATAAAGTTTATAGCATTCAGGCGTGTGTCCCCAAGCGATGTCTTGTTTGTTTTTGCTTGTGACATCTTTTGCGAAGAAAGTGCTTCCCCGTATCGCAGCAGCTGCTTTCTGTCTCACTGACAAGCTCTTTTCTGCCTGAACTCGTATTTCCTTACAGCGTTTGTGTTTCTAAACGAGTGTGTGGAGGTAACCGCCATTCAATGACAGTGCACGTTTGTTTGTCCCCAAACGACATCCAGTCATTGCTTACGCTCTTCTTGTGAACGAGTTCGGCGGAATCTCTAACGGTGGTGGAAGGGCTATGAAAGGGATAACTAACGGCCACCTGTAATTAGAACGAGGCCGCGGGGCAATCCATACGAATATTGCGGGAATGAATGCTTCTATTTGAAGAACTAATTCGTGTGCGGTGCTTGAACCTGGGAACAACGTCTCTCGGGGGCGGTCGCCCTGTCAGTTCAGCTAATCAGGATGCTAGCAATCGGCAGCACGTGGGTTAATTCGCAGAGAACTCGAAGCACATGGACGTGTATATTACGCTAAGTTGGCGATTTGGGCCCGTTTGTTTGCCATTAGAATACCCACAGCTCTGCGAAAGCTACACGAAAAGATCAGAGACACGGTTGCAACACACGAAACGCGGACTTATATATATAAATTTTTTGATGACTACGTTGACCTTTATACTCATGCCACCAACACGCTACAGACATCTCGAGATTTCACATTACACGTGTGCTCTAGCTACCACTTGAATAGGCTATCTCTTTCGCAGCCAAGGTAATAGACGGCTTGCTGATGCATCTGTTCAGTAATTTAGAGATGATTTGCGATTATACTGTCAACCGTGTCATTTCATTTTCATCTTGCCTAATATCGTGCACTGTTCAAACATAAGCTGGTGGCCGCAGTTTCTGATGTGAATCGCCAACCGGCAACGTGTTTTATTCTCAGCTTTGCTACTAACGTTTTTGTTGAACATATCATTCCAATATAACGGGGTGGTTGTCTTATGTAAAAGCTAACACATGATGATGATATGCCATCAGCTATTTCACCTTTACACGATTCCTATATGGTGTTATGATACTAATTGCATACCTTCCTTGTTCTGCTTTTTTTTTGCGCTAGTCATTCTCTGCAGTTTTGCCGGTTTATCTGGGGCCAAAACGACGATTCAACCTTCTACTTTGAGCAATTTTTTTCTAAAGAGTGCGATACTTTATGGGCATATGAAATTTCCGTAGTATTTTGTTCTTCGCCTATAATGAACGTGCAACATTGCTAGAATTCCGGTGTGGTCTTAAAAGCTGTCTGGCCACAGAAACTAACTTATGGTCGAGGATCCGGCCTCTGATAAAATGAGCACATTTTTCTGCCGAACTACTTTCCATCTAATCGGGACATTACGTTTCCAATGCTATATGCACACATATATTTATGATTGCAGGCTTTGTTAGACAGAATGTGCAGAGCTCGAAGGAAGGATGGATGTTAAGCTCGTGGGTGATAGCTTCAGCAGACGCATTTTTGTTCTTTTTAGAAATGCACTTCATGTCTGGAAAGAACCAGCTGTCTACTCCACTCGGCAATCCATGGGTTCTGCTTATGAATGGGCAATAAATGTTGTAAATGTGTTAGGTGGAGTCCTGCAAAGTGGCGGAAGGATTCCGAAAGGAGTAATCTAAACGACTCATTTTTAGCATGAAATTATTCTGAAAAATTTGTGTGTATAGCTTCATGACTTCAAGCCACATCAACATTATTCATTGCATCACATTTCCCTTCAAACGTTTTGCTTGCCCGCGAACATGCACCAGTTACCGTAAAGTATTTGTTATTTGGATTCAATATATACGTGTAGCGCTAGTATACGTAATGTATAAGGCAAAAATTCTTGCGTTATGATCTTGTTATTTATCTCCGGTATTTGCTATTTGTCTTATTCATGCTATTGATTAATATTTTCTCGCTGCATTTCTCTGTCCCTGTTTTGTCTGGTTTTACTTTCTGCCTCTCTGTTCTTTGTGTAATAGATGTGCACTGTCACTGACGAATAGACCTGTTTGTGGGCACTCAAAACATTTCAGCGCTATTTTGACGAGGAGATCGCAGAGAAGTGCAGGATAAGACGGTCTCTGTTCGTACTGCCATGCCATTCTGTTTCAGTATAACGTCTGTTTTTAGCAGCAACACTTTTTTTAGGATCTAAAGAAACTACGTGCAGCCTGTGCATGAACTCCCGGTTGAAATGTTCAGGTTTCATTTTTTACGTGAGGTTGTTTGAGTAAAATGCGAGACACGCTGCCTTGGGGGAACAAAAGTGGTCCCCATTTTTTTTTTTGTAGTTCTGTCAGCTATTTCGCTTCGACAGGTGGCAGTATTTCAAGTTGGACGTCTTTAGCATGTCATTTTTCCCCTCAACGTTCCGGTTTCTTCGAGCCGTTACATTTTCTTTTGGTTCACATCGTGCTTTTTTTGAAAGTGACATACGAGGTCGTTTTTTTTTTCTTAAAAATAGTCAAAGGGTCATTCTCGTGGCCGTCTTTCGTGGGCGTGCATATTGAAGGTATACGTGCGAAGGCGATCCTCAACGGGAATAATACTGTTCGACGTTAGCGTGAGACATTTTCTTTCGGAGAATCGCGGGTTTCGGTATAAATAGTTACAGGGGCTCTGCAACACTTGACCACCAAATCGCTTCATTAAAGAAGCTTAATGCTTCACGAATCAAGCACTACCGAAAATTTCAAAGTTGTGGTGTACGTTAGAAGTGTGGCAGCTTGGGCTAGTCGGTATGACATGACGATAGTTATGGCGTGAGAAGACAATGACGACAAAGAGACAAGAAGAGACACGAAGGACACGAGCACTCGTGTCCTTCGTGTCCTTCTTGTCTCTTTGTCGTCGTTCTGTTCTCGCGCTATAACTATCGTCATATGGGGGTACAGGTGGATTTGGATGTTTCTCGCTCGCCGCGATTGCTTTCTCTCTCCTCTCGTCGTGACGAGCACTCTGGAAGCTAAGCAGAGCGGCGCGGGGAAAGAAGCAACGTCACGCGCGCGTGATGATCTTGATTACTTTCCCCCTTTCTTCTTCGGGCACGTGGCGTCCTGAGAACGCCAGGAACTGTACATGCGGCCCACAATGCTCAAATGAACCAATGTCTCTGTGTGGCACGGTCAGACCATTATGCGGCATCATTTGCAGAGAAAGAGCAGGAACTGATTCTTACCTTGGTTTTATAACTGATTGCAATTTCCAGGTCGCGTGTTGCGCTATGTTTGTGCTCTGGAGCCTCGACTATTCCGATCGGCAGTGTTTTCTTACTAGGCTAAATATATTTTACAGGGCCTTTTAAGGCGTCAGTTTTAGATGCCTGATTAAACAAGAAAAAGGACACTCGGCGGCATCGACACCAACACGAATGATGCTAAAATGTTATGACGTCACCGAATGCGACGTCAGGATCTGTCGATAAAGTTGCATCTTGTTATTGACATCGCAATGTCACAGACATTGAGGAAGAAAAAAAGAAAAGAGGTAGCCTTACGTCACACGAATGAAGCCCACCTGGTCGGCCCAACACGCGATCAAAACGTCAGAGCTTGCGGTAGCTTTTAGTACTCTCGGTGCTGTTCCGTGTTTGGAGCACCTGCGTGAGCCGGCCAGTCTGCGCGTAACCAGCGCATTTCGATTAAAACCTACCAAGCGCCATACTCCGAGGTATCGGCAAGTCTCGTTTATTGCGTGATCTCACGGTGGGCCGACTTTGATGGCTTCAAAAACGGCTTGGCTTGCCCAAAGCTGGGTGCGTGACGTCATGCTCCCTCCTGCGTTTGTCCTTCTTCCATGGTCATATATCACCCTCTTGCGACGCCATGACGAAAAATAACGTGGCGTCACACTGATGAAGCCATCGCGTGACATCGTCGCTTGATGAAATGTGGACCCAGCACGGAGGCAAGTGTGAAGCCAGGTCAGGTGCACAAAGCTTTGCAATGCCTCGGTTCCTGGACGCGCGGGATGCCTTAGGAGGGGTCCGAGGGAAGTTGGATGGGGTTTGAGCAAAGACATACCACCGTAGCAAGACTTGCACATGATGAGCGTGGCTGGACCGGCTCAACGTTGACCGGACACGACCGAGAGAGCGGTTGTCCCAGCCGTAAAGACTGGAAATGAGATCTGTGGAAGCCCGCAAGATGGGTGGTAGGGTTATGAAAGGGAGAGCAGACAACCACCCGTTTGTAGCACGAAGCACTTCGACAACTCGAAGCACATGGACACAAGTGCCATAAGTTCACCCTGGCGCTCTCGATTGCTAGCTTCATGGCTAGTTCAATTGGCAAAGCGACCGCCTCAGATAGTCGTTGGTCCCGGGTTTGAAACCCGGACCAGGACGAATTTTTCGGCAACTGAGAGGCATTTCTTTTTGAGAAACCTGTATGGATTTTATTGTGGCTTCGTTGTGCAAATGGTTGGTTGTATTCTTTTCCTTTCTTAGCCCCAAAGACTCTGCAACTTCTGTTGTCTGCTTTATATTCCAGTGTCGCACAGTTTGCTTGTGTTTGAGCACTACGTGACATATGTTCGAACGCCAACGATTTTCATTCATCTTTCTTTGGGGGATGATTACTTACCCTTTTACTCAGTTAAGAATGAAGGAAGGAACAACCTTCATTCATAGCCCGACGTGTTGGTGGGGTGAGCCAAAGACACCGACCGCCTAGGCGACGACAGCCAGGAGGCCATGTGGGCTTCTTCGGCCCACAGCTTATCTTTGAGCCAGGCCTGAGAAGCGCAGCTTCCTAGCGTGCGCGAAGGCTGTCACTTTACAAAAGCCGTGCTCTTGTTATTGACACTAATCCCTCGGCCAGGTCCGTAGCCACGGGGGAGGGAAAATGGTGGGCCCCCGAAATCAGGGGGGGGGGGGGGGGAGTCGTGCAGGGACGACGTTTTTCTCGCGCAAATTACATCATTTTTGGAAGTGGTTCATGGGAAAATCGGCAACATCTCTCTTCAGCTGAACAAGCAAGCGAAAATCGAATCTGAAAAAAAATAAGGCGATGCTGCAGACAGACATTAAAACAGTATTGCTTTGTGGCCATCCAGAAATTGCGCTGCAGGGAGACAGAGACTCTGGCAGACTTATGCTGCAAGAACTTGCAAACAATGACGAAAACGTTCGAGATCTGGTGCGTGACAGCGCAGGAGATTCTCGCCCTGTAGACTATTGTCCAGCACATGAAGATGTCTGGTAGATCTTAACACGAGCCCTACCACCCAAAACGTGTTGATTACGACAAGCAAATAGAAGACGGGATGGCTGAAGCTCTGAAAGAGTCGGGTTTTTTTTCTCCGTTCTCCCTGATGGCGCAACTGAGAGCACACAAGCTGAGCAGTTCTCCCTCTGCGTACGGTATGCGTGGAACATGAAACGATGAACATATAAGATTTTATTCTGCCCATTTCCTCCCACCTTCACTCACAAGCTTCTTTCAATAAATGTTTTCTCTCTCTCTCTCTGCCCGTTTCAACCGCTGTAGTGAGTGGTTCATTTCGTGGAGTGCAGGCTGTCATTCGCAAAACGCATCCCTTAACAGTAATGTATGCGCACTGCTCTTCGCATTCCCTAAATCTTTGCTTCAACGATGCATCAAAGGTGAATGATGTCCGAAACGTTTTCGCAACGATTAGCAAAATTTATTCATATTTCAGAAGTTCCTCAAACAAAAAAAAACAAAAAAAAACAAAAAAAAACGCCTGGGCCTGCGCGGAACGCGCAGCACAGCTACAGCGAAATCTAGAAGAGCGTCATTTCAGACACTTTTGTAATCACTTTGTGAGATGCTACAAGCACACTGCTGGGTACCCACTGCGCCATAGGTAGTCATAAATTTTGTGTAGTCAGCCAGCATTCACTATGCTATGCTTCATCATTCTTTGGAGAAGTGTGGTGCCCGCTACACACTTGCTCGGAAATTTTCTGCAATTTTTTATGCAGCACCTAATTACGGTGAAGAAATATGCCGGACGTGGGTATGCGCCACAGTTAATAGGTGATCAAGAACAAGGTTTTGTGATGGTTCGGAGCATCAGGCGACTCACTCAGTACGTTATTCGCACTGTGTGACGCCCTTGGTGACGCCCTTGGTGACTCTCTTGATGACTCCCTTGGTGACGCCCTTAGTGACTCCCTTGGTGACTCCCTTGGTGACGCCCTTAGTGACTCCCTTAGTGACGTCCTTGGTGACTCTTTTGGTGACGCCCTTGGTGACTCTCTTGGTGACTCCTTTGGTGACTCCCTTGGTGACGCCCTTGGTGACGCCCTTGGTGATGCCTGGTTGGTCTTTTGCTGTCCCAAAACGTTTTATTGCTCATATTACCACGATTCCTTTCCAAACATAAAGCCTGTCTAAAGCAATTTTGCTACCGGCGTGGCTCTGTGGTAGAATACTGGGTTGGCACGCAGCGCACCCAGGTTCGAGCCCCACTGTATTCTTGGTGATACATTTTTTTCCTTATTTAGTGCGAAGTGGTTACGGACAGCGGTGGCGGTGGACAACTACAGTGTCGCGCGTGACCCTAGTTGTGATCTCATAACAGCTTCCACTGTAATATTTTCCATTTCATTGCATAGACGCTGCTATTATAGACGATTGCCTGCAGCTGGTTTGGGTGATCAAAGTTAAATGGCGCCACCACCGCACCGCGGCCGACGTCACGCCGTGGTCTTTCGTACCACTTTATGACTCCATTCGTGCCGTCTACTGCACGCACGCGAGTAAAAGTGAGCAGGCAGGAGCGCCCGTAAAGACAACCCGGTGGCACCACTGGAAGCAGTTTCTTTCCGTCTCGAACTTCACGTCACCGTCCTGCTCTGTGGGGCCCGTAAGTTGGCAACCTACGCATTTATTTTCTTTACATTTACGTCCCGAAGCCTCATGAGTAATGTATTCGTCGGTGTTTTGCAGTGCTTTTAAGGTTCATTCTCAAGTTACCATTGACGGGGCTTAGCATTCATGGCTAAATAAACACAGATAGTCTCAACAATGAAGACGCAGCCTACCTGACGCCTTGTCCCCGGCGTGAAATGACACGAAGCGATTACCGATTTCACCAATCTTTTATGCCTGTGAAGGCAGTGGGCGAGCAGCAAGCGCGAATTCGGATCGAAGCGGGTGGTCGCATCTGCATGGGTATACTGCCACGTGCTGGTGTCGTGTGGTACCGATACCGTATAGTAACATAGTAAGCATGTTATTCTGTGCGGACACAACCGCTGCTACAATGCGCTGGTGGAACAGTGTGGCGGAAGGGCTGTTACGATCACGTGATCAAACATGACAGCTCCCGAGCGCTGCTGCAGATAATCGTCTCTGGACGCCGCAGATGTACAGTCTCAACGGAAAAAGAAGAATATTTCGAGTGAATGAAGGCCTGAGCCGCATAATTGCGACAAAATTTGTTCACGACCGATTTCCAAACCAAGGGTGGCCGGCAGACGGGCGGACAGCAGCCCGTATTACGGCTGGTAGATCCAGAAGCCCACATTTGGAGAAACGCTTGTCCATTGCTTATCGGCTGATGTGGCTATGCGAGTGATAGCCTTTTTGTTTTGCTTTTGTTTTCGCTGAAGTTGCGATCAACCGTGTCTTTATCGCAGTTGCCCAGATGAAGCTGCGCGTCGCAGGGCTTTCCGCGGACCACCCCTGCTTTAGAAATGGAACGTGCTTAGCACGCTTGATGTCGGCGCGCTCAGGCAAAAGGCAGCGCCGCATGTCGCAATCTCACCGCTTCGGTGACGGGTCATTTGCACGTTCTATTCTTTTTCGGTTGCTACTGTATACTTTTCGGCCGCAAAAGTTAGCAAGATCGGCCGCAGTGGCGGAGCGATGAGAAACTGCAGCGCCTATAAGCCGTGACGTGGCAGGTGTTCAAGATACCGGCCTCTGCCTCCACGATAAGATCCGGCAACGGCCCGTTGCATAAACGTGCCGTCGCTATTCGCTGTCGCCGATAGCCTTGATATCGTCGCTTCATCGCGCAGTGATGTAGTTTTACGTCGCTTTGCCGCGCGATGTATTCTGAAAATTTTTGCTGGCGATGGTATGCGTCCTCAGCCAAAAGCGGGGAAACGTACGAAATACCCGTATAGCAACAGCAGCGGTATAGCGGTGGGGTCGCTGGAGAAACGTTGCAGCTGCCTCATCTTTTTCTGCGTCCGAACCCTTCAGTTTGCATCACTAGAAAGTATGTTCTTGTTCAATATATGCGTATTGTCGCGCACAAGTTACAGAGTTGGTTGCTATGATATACGGCTGCCGTAAACCCGCCCCTACTCTTGTATCGGGCGGCGTCTAGAGGCCCTTTGTCAGGCTGCTTGGCCCTTAGTCTCTGCTCCTGCAAGTTGTTTTCAGGGCAAATAAATTTTCACTTCAATTCAATCCTGCGTCCTTGTCATTACCGAACTTTTAAGAAGCGGATACTTTTGGAGTTGTACGTCCCGAAATCAATTCATGAATATGAGACTCCGTATATAACAGGGCTCCGGAAACTTCGATCACATTGGATTCCTCAGCGTGCACCTGAATCTACGGTCCTCTAATGTCATCTTCGCCTGGTTGTTTCGGAGCGCTCTAGAACGCTCTCGCGAGCGACATGGCGTTCGGCTGGTTGAAAGGGAGCATGCGCTTCGCGTACGGCTAGTTCTTTCAATCGCTCTCGTCGATAGCTCTGAGCTGCTCCGAGCCCTTTCGACTTTGCAGTGCGAGCACTTCCGGTCAGGAGTGATCAGAAGCAGCATTGTGGTTATGGCGGCGTCACATGAAGTGATCGCGTCGTCTGGTATCAGCACAGTTTTGTTAGCGCTGAGCTGATGCCATTACCTTTGTCAACCCTACCCGTAGACCAGCGGCGAAGTATACGACGGCGATGACGACCTAATCCACGCCTGCGACCAGTAATTCGCCCAGCTTAGCGTTCCCTTGTTGGCGACTCGTTTCAACCGCGCATCGGCGATTTTCTTTCAGAGCGTGGGAAGCTTCGGCTCGGTTTCGACACGGCTTGTACTAGAAAAAAAAAAGATTTTCGCTCTAGGTTCTTGGTTCCTCCTGTTTCGGCAACGATAGACGAAGAAAGTGCTTAACAGCGCAAACGATGGGAGGGGATATAAAAGATGCGAGAACAGAGCGCTATGTTCTCGTCTCTTCTATCCCATCCTGTTTTTTTGCGCTGTTAAGCACTTTCTTCGTCTACCATGCAACACCAACCAGCCCAATCAAACACTTTGTTAAAGTTTACCTCCGGCAACCAGTTTGGCGTTCAGGTCGAGCGTTTAACTTCGCCCCAGAGTGCGTGCAATGCCGGATCCGTCCGCCTCTGGGCTGAAGGCCAGAGGCGACTATAGTTGAAGATACCATAACTATTCGCATCCATCGCATGTGGCTGCCGCACCCGAGATTTGATGCCGCGACCAGGCACAAGGTACGAAGTGTGAGTCTGCCAAGAATCGGAGTCGCTTCAACACCAGCTTGCAACTTTTACGAATGGTTTATAGCGAATAGCTGGTGCACGAATCTCGCCACCCCGCTTCAATTTGTAGTACCTCGTGTTATCGCCGGAAGCCAACTAAAAAAGTCATGCCTCCGGTGAGAGGTCATAGTTCCAACTGAGAACAATGTAGTCAGTTTTGACGTCGACGCTGATTAACATACGCTCTTCAAGCCTACGTTGATTTATAGACAATACTAATTCGCTACTACTACGTATGTAGGAAATGCCGCTAATTAGGTGCGAGTGCTAATGTAGGCTCTACTAATTAATCGTGTTTAATGGCACAACAAGACGAGGATATCAAAGAACACGTTACACGTACGGTCACCAACTTGCAGAGTGGTGTAGAAAGCGACATAATTTCTCACATGTTCGTCAGTCTCCTCGTGTGGTTGTGCGCGTTAAACGCTATTAGTATGACTCGCGACTTACCAACACGCCCAAACACAGCCGCAGTCATCTACTCATTGGCCCTCTTAGCACCCGCTACGGTGAGGAGGCATGGCCTTTGTGTTGCGAAAGCGGTCGAGTTCAATCCGGCGTGACCACCTATACTGCGCATGCGCACCCCCCTCCCCCACATCTGTCCTCTTCTACGCCCTCTCTCTCCTCTAGGTTCCCTCTCAGCGGCATTTGAACCCCCCTGCGCATGCGCGTCCCCTCTCACCTCGCAACGCCGATGCAGGAAGCGCCTGTTAGCGAGTTTCTTCATTGAACAAACCTGCTGCTCGCGCTGCGCACCCGTTCGCCCACCTCATATGTATAGGCACTGGATCTTTACCTCCAATAGTGCCGTTGGGAGGTTCGTCCTGCCCGTTTTTGACCAATGATAATTCGCAGCGTGAGCGCTAACTAAAAGTGCACTGCGGGTCTCTGTGTCCAGTCGGATTGTTCTGTCTCTCATTGCCCATTAGCAGGGATCGGCATGTTCGAGTAGGAAAGACCGGTCCATCGGTGCGTGCTTTGCACCTCCCCATCTTTCTCTGCTGCGCAACGCCTCGATAAGTGCCAGCGTCGACGCCAGCGTCAGCGTCCGCTGCTTCGCACCTACACGTGGTTTCCTTGAACGAGAGATGGTGTAATTTTTTCAACAACGTTTCACAATAAATGCACGAACCGAGATGATAAGCGTAATAATATCCGTGGTTTTACTTGCCCGAAACCGCGATACGATAATAAGATGCGTCGTAGTGAAGTTCTCCAATAAAAAAAATTTTTTTACCATTTTCTGTTATTTCGCGTGCAATGACATCGCACAGTAAGCCTGCTTCTAGCATTTCCCCGGTATCGAAGTGCGACCGCTGCCGCCGGTTTCGAACAAGCAGCTTTCGGGCCAGCAACCAAGCACCGCGACAAACAACTAGGTAACTATAAGAACATCGGCTGTATGCTTTCCTCTGTAAACGGAAGATTACGACAAGCGACTTCGTGCACGAATCATGAGGCATTGAAAACTAACATGTTTATTTACTGGGTTCTGAGCGTGCTACTGCTAATAGTTGGATGATGATGCGTAAAAACAATGAAACTCCAGTTTGCCAAGGACATTCGCATGCCATCAAGTGGTACAACGAAATGTGGTGATGGCCGTGATCCCTGTCGAGTGAGGAACTGTTTGCTACACCCTTTGACTTTCAGTCCTCACGGACCCAACGCAATGTGCAGCAGTGTCAACTATTGCTTATCTTTCACAACACAAGTAACATCGCGCAATACTAGAAAGATCCACGTCAGAGACAGTGTGAAGAGCGACGACCTCCAACTGTTTATTCCGCTGACGATACCAGGTATATGGGCATACGATCTGCCTTTATTGGTTTTCTTTTTTGTCTTTGCTTCTCTTCCTTACCGGCTGCCACTTCGTATGTACAGACGCAATCACACTTGTCTAGAACGCCTTCGGTGCTAATCCAGCTGCCGTTTTCTACAGAAACGTTCCAAGCAAGGCAGCGCAATGATAGCTAACCTAATCCTACGGTATGTCTAGGTCCTCCTACTATAATTGAAGCACAAAGAGCATATTGTATCTAAGGTGTTGTAGCAGCAGCGAGCAACGGCGTTCACTACCACGTGCTTTGCCGCTATAGACTATTGGTATTCCGTCGGTACATACACCTGGTATTGTCCGCGGCAAAAACAGGTCGAAGTCCGAGCTCTTTCCATGCCGTCTCTGTCGTCGTCGTTTTCGGTGTTGCGTGCTTGTTACATATGTTGCAACGAATCAACTAACCCTACAGGTGACCGATCTTTCACACATTCCCGCTAGGGGTGAGGTTTTCCCGTGTCGGCGTTGAGCCAAGGCAAATCGCTGAAGCTAACACCTCGGTCAGGGTGCTCAGTGCGAAGTCCTTCCAATTCGAACAAGATGAGCTTGTTTTCCTCGGGATACGGCCTGATGTAGACTCCCGGAACGTACAGCCTAACCTGCGGCCCGACGGCCGGCCAGTAGCGACCCAGGTTGATGCCATTGAGGAACGCCACACCTTTTGTGTAGTTTGAGGGGTCGAGAAACGTGTCCCGCGGCTCCTGTCCCTCGGGCAGCGTGAACCAGCCGTAGTAGAAGTGTGGGCTCTTTCCTTGTTTGCTGTTGATTGGCCACATCATGAAGTGGATTAGTTCAGTGATGTCCTTGTTCTGTGTCAGAGGTAGAGCCTCTACCGTCCAGTCCGTCAGGGTAAAGTTCCCCACAGTCACGTTCGTCAATCCCTGAAAGAGACAAAACGCTGGTGCAGTCAGTTTTTACAAACTAGGAATAAGTAGAAGCGACGCCCCCAGAACTTCGGTGTCGTTTGTGTGTGCAAGAGAGTCGTGTTGGTTTGTTTCCGTTGTGCCCGCAAGCACGTTTTCTCTGATAATGGGAATACTACGTGTTATATATTGTGAATACTACGTATATTAGATTAGCTAATTTCTGTTTGCCTTAGCTGGCGACAAGGCTATACTCCTTGCAGGGAAGGAGATAAAAAGAATAGTAGAACGATAAAAAAATGGAGCACTCGCCGCACAGGATTGACATAGAGAAGAGATAGGAAAGATGGGGGACACGGTCGATGGAGTCCAAGGATGAGGCACCGATAGGCGAGAGCTACACGGCATTAGGAGATCGTGGTTGGCGGGCTGATCGGTGAGGGCTACGCTAGAGCCAGAAGATCGTGGATGACACAACCGTTTCGGCTTAAATCCACCGAGTGAGTTTCTGTTGAGTGGACACTACTTTATCTAGTGCGTGTGCTCTGGTCTCTTCAGGCATGTTGAGGAGGAGCACTTGGAGAGGCCATGTTTCGCTTCTCAAACACACTCAACTGTGCTTTCGTTCGCTGTAACCTCGTGCACAATAACTCAGTGAAATAATTTCAATTTGTGGGGTGTCGCTGCAAACTAAGCCTAACACATCTTTCGCTCGTGATAACTAGATTTACGAGGGTTGGACCTCAGCCAATTTCGTTAGTGCTGCTTAACATCTAGACTTACGACCTTCTAACTCACCTTGGGATCCCGATTGCTTGGACCGAAGTCTTCCCGACCCATGTTCTCCACAAGAATGGACAGCTTTTCACCTTTCTTGAGCCTAACGGTGCAGTTGGCTTTCGCTGGCACCTCCGAGATGTCGAATATGCTCATAATGTGGCGTTCGTCGCGCACGAGCAGCTGCGCCATGTCGCGGAGACCATGGAGCACCATTAAGTACTCGCCGTCAAGGTTGACTTTGAGCTCCGTGTGGTAAAACAGGAACCCGAAGTCCTGGCCGAGTTCTTCGAAGGTCAAGGGATACGTGGACCTTTTCTGCTTGAGCCTGCCTTTATCTCGAAAATGCTTCATAACATCTTTCAGGGGCCTGCTATGCGGCATACGAATGGCGGCTACCTTCATCTTGGGCCAGGGCTTGCGAAGCTCGCCAGACTTGAGCGGAACGTACTTGCCGATCGCGTCGCGCAGGGGGAAGTAGTAGGCCTTCGGGTCCCCGTCTTCTCCCATGGGGGCATCATAGTCGTAGCTGGTTACCAATGGCGACTCGGCGCTGGTGGCAGCCTTGAAGCCGAAGTTGGTGCCACCGTGATACATGTAGAAAATGACGTTGCCCCCTTCTTTCATCATCTGCTCGAAGGTGCTGATGATCGCGGGTGCGTAGGCCGGATTGTCGTTCCAGCCCCAGTAGTTCATCCAACCAGTGTAGTACTCGCTCACCATGACGGGACCTCCCGGCTTGACCTGTGCTTCGCGTATGATGTCAAAGGCTGCGGTCACGTTGGCCTTGGGGTCGCAGTTTCCGGCCACCAAGATGTCGCGCACCTTGTCGCATTCGTACCGTACTTCTGATGGTGCGTCGGCGCGAAACATGACCACGTCCTTGCCTAAATGCTTCTCTTGGAGAGACAGCACGAACTCCATGTACTTGGGGTTGCAGGCACTTTCGAGATTTTCGAGGTGGCCGTACTCGTTTTCTACCTGCATTGGGGTGGAGATGGAGTATGCAGCACTGTTTCAGAACCCATAGTAGCTGGCTGGCGCGGGTTTGCCGTGGCAAACTGTATAATTTGGAAACGTAAGCGTCTGAAATACACACGTATAGTAATCTCAAGACTTACCCCCGTATTCACAAATGCTCCTCGACTCGACTTTCACCCTTCACTTGACAGAGTTGAGTAGTGCGCCACTGCTTGGCGGAAAATGAAGCTGCGCTACTCAAGAATAGAAGCTAATTATCACTGATATGCATTGACTTGCCCTACCTAGAGATGGCGCTTCCATCGGCTTGCTCAAGTGAAGGTGTAGCGTTGAGTTAAGGGGCGTTCTGAAATACGGGGGTTATGCACAGGACTATTCAAGTGTTGCCGGCTAAACCTATACACATTGCGTGTCGGTCCATGAATGCAGCTGGACTTTGTCTGTGGGCAGGGGGGTGCCAACTCTGGGTACATCCAGGCAGGGGAATGCTATTGGGTATTAAGCGGCAGGTGCGGGTGTGGCTTGAAGAATGGGGAGTGGGAGTGTCTTTTTTGTGTGTGTTTGTTGTTGTTTTAGCGTTCCCCTGCGGAGCCTCACGTGCCGGCTGTACGTGATTGCACTGCTGTCATAGTTGTCACTTTTTTGTCAAGAAAGATTTTTTTACAAGCTACTCAGTGCCCGGCAACCTACAGAATCGTAACCTGACCAGTTACAGAATTACAGAAAGCGTATAGTAACAGGTCTCAGTATGGCAGCACTTGAGGGGATAGCTTATAGACAACCCACAAATATTACACGTAATCACGGAAGCGTTTTGGAAATTAATCATGAGCGGCGGCTGAAGATAAGAGTTATAAATTAGAAAACAAGGTAATGAATGCATAGATCACATGCTTCAGTAATCAAAATGAAGACGCGCACAGGGAAAGTTCGGTCGTGTCGCCTATAGCATTCTCATGGAATGTATTAGCCATTTTTTTTTTTCACGGGAATTCCGTTTTAAACTTCTAAAACAGCGCTGCTAGCATGTACGCCACAGAATTTTCCACGATCACGGCGCTTAAAGCACCCACACTTCCGTTTTCGCAATCGCCTAAATCGAAAACGCATAGCTGTGCAGTGACATGCATGGTGGCTCGGTAAACCTCGTGTCATCGTGAGGACTGTTCCCAGCCGAACTTACGGACGAGTCACACAGAAGGATGTATGCGACGCCAGTGGTGTGCAATTGAGAATTCAGGCAAAACTTGGGTGTCGGCCTGTTAGAACAAACTGTATTAACAGGAGGCAAAGAACGTGCCTGAAAGGCCATCCTGTGGACATTTAGCGCTGCGTTGCAATGAGTGCGCACGCACGCTTTATTTTGGTATCGCGACCATCGAATACAGACATGGTAATCATACTTCGAGACAGGTAGTGGTGGTCTTTTCCAATGATAAGCAATGACTCCGAGTTCCCTTGCTTGATAAAAAAAATCGCTTTTGTCATATGTTCCTTGGGGCATGTGATCACAAGAGGGGCGAAGTGTGCTGTTCACATCAGATATAGATTATATCTGAGGATTGTTAAGTGAACGTTTTCGAAATCTAATGACCAATTCAATTGTTGGGGTTTAACGTTCTAAAACCACCGTATGATTATGAGAGACGCCGTCGCGGAGGGCTACGGAAATTTCGACCACCTTAGGTTCTTTAACGTGCACTCAGATCTTTAAGCACATGGACCCCAAGCGTTTTCGCTTCCACCGAAATTGCAGCCACCGCGGCCGAGATTCGATCTCGTGGTGTGCGGGTCTTTCAAAAAGTAAACCTGTTGTTTGATTTCGCTCGTCCGTGTGCTTCTCTTCTTTGTCTCCGCGTGCTCGCGCGAAAGCCGTCAAGATTGAATTGCAACTTTACAATGAAAACGAAAGCCCCGCCGCGGTGGTATAGTGGCTAAGGGACCCGGCCTTTGACCCGCAGGTGGCGGGATTGAATCCCGGCTGCGGTGGTTGCATTTTTAAATTAGGAGGCGAGAATGCTTTAGGCCTGTGTGCTCAGATTTGGGTGCATGTTAAGGATCCCCAGGTGGTCGAAATTTCCGCAGCCCTCTACTATGGCGTCTCTCATCATTATACGGTGGTTTTAGAGGTTAATTAACTATGCTTATCATCATCATAATAGAAAATAGCACGGTAAAGAAAGAAGCGTTACCGAGAGGTGGACAGAGCATCACATAGAACTGAATTTTTTTCTTTCTCTTTTCTCCTTACCCACGTGAGGAATAGCAGGCTAGTAACCCGCCTTCCAGGCCGACCTCTCCTCCTTCTTCTCGTGAAATACCTTCTTAATAATATTGAACATATTTTGAATATGGTTAGCGGGCATGCAAACGTGCCGAAAATTTTCTGATATACTAACGCCTTACCAGATACCCCAGTTCCTTTGTCAGTAAGCGGTGTACTATACTAACGGGCACGTCTGATGCTGTGTGTATGTGGAAAGCCTACTTTACAATCCGCTTCCCCCCCCTCCCCCTCCTTCCCAAGTATTTCACTACATGTGGTTGCAGTTGCATTGTCAAAGACGAGTGCGGAATGGTCATCTTTGATCGGCGTAGATAAATGCATACCATTCGCTACAGTTTTTGGAAACGGCGAGGGCTCTCGTAGCTGATCGTTTACGCATCTACCGCTTTGGTGGGTGTAACATTTACCGCGACTTAGCGGAACCTTTCTTCCTTGGCACTGCGTTTGGTCGGAAACTGGGCTCAATGTGCAACCAGTTATCTGAAACAGGCACTATTCCCATGACCTCACAGGCTTCACGACACTGACCTGAACCATTATGATGGGCCCGCCGTTTTTGTACAGGTACGGAACCAGCATCGGCAGCAAAACCTCGAACCATTTGGTCATTTCTTCCAGGTACTCCTTCTCCATTGTGCGGTACTGCATGTTCGGGTGCTTCCGCAGGAGCCAATAAGGGAAGCCCGCGTTGTCCACCTCACCGCATATGAATGGCCCCGGCCTGACGATGGCCAGGAGGTCGGCCTTCATGATGGCCTCCAGGAAGGCGACCAGGTCGTATTCGCCGACAAAGTGGTACTGTCCGGGTTCCGGTTCGTGGCCGCTCCAGTCGATGTAGAAGTCCACCACGTTCGGTCCACCCATGCGCAGCGTGTGGAGCCGGTCATCCCAGTACGGTCGGGGAATGCGAAAGTAGTGAAGCGCGCCGCCGACAAACTGGAAGGGCTTGCCGTCCAACAGGAAAGTGTGCTTGTCGTAGTCAATCTTGAATGACCTTTCTGCGGTGCTCGACATGATGATGCCGCAGGCGATGAGGCGCGCCGCCGCCAACGCGCGCATAATTTGCGGCGCTTCTCGCTTTTTTCGGAGGAACTGAAAAACAGAGGATCCGTTTAGGCGAAGCGTCGTCAACTTTTCAGGCTGAACACAGATAGCGCTTTTCAGCGCCTTTCTCTTTTTGCAGCGTCTATTCAGGACAGCGCGGGAGTTTGCACCTGTTTTCCGCAGCGTTTGCGCGCCTCGGGAACCACGATGCGCTGAACGTCGTTTCTAGAGTTTTATTTACATCCGAAGGCACTTTCGCCACGCACAGCTTCTTTGAAAGCAACCCATTGTAGTGCGGAGTGGGAAACAACAAGGAAAAAAGAGAAAAAAAAACAGCTTGTTTAGTACCGTTTCGGTTGAGCAACAGTATTCGTCGCGTACGTATGTTTTATCAAAACAGAATATCACCGTGTCTGGGATACGTTTTCTGCAATTGTTTTGCTTGTTTTTTTTTCTTTTACCACCGTGCTGGACAAAAGTAGTTGCGTTAGCTTAGGCAAACCAACCAAGTACAGCATGTGCTGTGTACGTAAATAGGCCTGAGTTGATTTGCACCTTTTTTGATGAGGAGAACACTCTCTTTATTCCTCGTTTGGCGTAATCCTATCTTGGAAAGTTAACGTGTCAAACGACTGCGAAAGTGGGTGGATATGGTGTCTCGCTGTAATGGTCCCCCTTTGTAGGCTGTTTTCCAGATTTATTTGGAGTTCATGCGTCAATATACCCGACTGATGAGTTTTTATTACTCGCTTGTGTACCACCATGGAGCATCCGTCTCTTTTTCAAGTGTTTCCGTTGATGAGGCTTTCTTCGAGAGTTGAGAAACTCAGTTTACGCTGACCAGACCGAAGCATGCGACAAACTTTCTATTTTATTATAAAAATATACGTATTCATTGCGTCAATAAGGCTTTCACGGGGCCTTGTAAGTATGGCATCGTCCTTTTGTTACACTATAGACCTTATTGTTCTTTACAAACACAGGTCTTGGATGGCTTCGGGTTCTGTGTGCCGGTGTAGCCTATAGCAATCAACATTGCTGAGGAACAGACCCCTTCACGAGTAGCCAGTTCATGTTCAACAGTATTCTCTCTGTGTCTGCTCAAATATTTCAAATACACTTTCTTTCAAGCAAGCTACAACATCATAGCAGTTAGTCCTTAGCTATGAGCTCCTTTCTTTGATACTAAAGCGAGAAAAGAATTGTTCCACACCAAGACGAAACTTGAAGAAAGTCCGCCAGTTTGCGCACGTGCGTCTCCTGTCTTTTCGCTTTGCCTCTGTGTTTCAGCCTAGCGTAGCAAAATAACAATAAACACTTCTAGTTAGTAGAGAGTGTCTCCAACATTGCTCGTACGAATGAGAGAGAAAAACGATAGTTAGTTTGAGTCGGTTGACACCTTCATTACGCAGGAGGTACTTTTCATTATTTCTTCGTTCTGTTGTACGCTCGCTGAATTGAGATAAATGAATAATCAAGGCACGGCGAACGCAGTACCTGTCGTGCGAGAATGGAACCTCATTATATATTGTCTATAGGCACGGTATTTGCTCAATTCAGAGAAATGCGTCTTCTTTATGCCCTCTAGCATTCCTGGTACAATTCCATTTGGAGTGACACTCGTTGTTCGAAAAGCTAGTGAAACCATTTACAGGAGCTATATTTATTATTCCGCCATACAAACTTCCTAGCCTATAAATCGCTCGTCAGACGAAAACTGGGGCACGCAATCGCCACCTGTAACCCACACCAATCCAGCTTCGCCTCTGCCTTGTAAACAGTCCAAAGCGTATTGCTAGAGTGAAGGCATAACTTAGCCGCGAATTAGAACGCACAAAACAGAATAACCTTTATTACAGGACCTGCATGCGTGTGTTCTAGTTCGTGGCTAAGTCATGTCCCTAAGTAAGTACCAACTGGGCCAGCAAACAGTCTTTGCTGAGACGTAGATTCATTCATACCACATATGAATAATAATCATCACTGCAAGTAGAATTCCACTTTTATAATTTATGTCTTCGTCGTCATTTGACCATGGCACGCTGTCTTCTTTTTTTTTACAGTGATTTCGACCATATACTTTACATCGTTCGCCTTATCCGCATGCCTTAGCGCACCGGACATGAACTACAAGTGCCATGCTTCCGTGTTCCCACCGTTATATTTTGCAATGTCCTTTCCCACTACATTGTGGCAATCACTATTCCATGAATTTTTTTAGACAATGTAACAAGTGTCCGTACCGATTGACATCACCTGGCTGTGTGCTAATCCTACCCCTTATGCAATACCCGCTTAAGGTGTCTTTAAGAAAATAAAGTGTTTTCTTGGGATTAAATGTCCTGTGCAGAGAGATGGCTCTCAGAAAGTTTCATATACAAGATATGCTGATGTTTCATTTTTTACATTTGGAAATTTTATCACTCCGCACCTATGTACTGACGTCGGCGTCATTGCATGGCGTCAGTCTATAGCGTCTGATTCAGGTGTCTTCGCGTACCAGCATGGCTAATTGCGCTGACGTCATGTAGCAAAACAGGCGAAATGGCCCCCTGTGATACGAGTCGCGGAGAAGAACGGCTGTGGGAACGTCACGATATCTTACGTGACCACGTCACAAGAAGCTCATGACGTGCGGTGACGTCAGAGTGCAGCAGGAACCACAACTTTTCTTTCAATTATTTAGGTAGTTTTACAGCGAAAGCCGTTATCACACCTTCGAAGACCTCTACGAGGGGTTCTGGAAAGGGCGTTCTTCTATAGCTTTCTCTGTTATTGTGCTGCGTGTTGTGCGCAGGCCTGGCGCTGACCTGGTGCACTCACCTGGTGAACTGGTGCACTCGTCCTCACCAGTTCACTTATTGGGATTCTCAGGGTCCGGGCTTTCATTTGCTTTATAAAAAAAACACGAAAAGTTTCGTGTATAGTTGAATAAACTTCATTAGACCAATAGTTACTGTGCCCGCGGCTAAACTGACAGGGATCCACCGTTCGAAGCACATTTTCGAAGTTCTCGATGATGGATGGCCCACAGCTGGTTTTTGGGGTCCTCGACGAGGAGGGCTGCCTTCCGTCTCTCAGCAAGGCACCTCGTTTCAGAACGTCTCCCAGTTAGCGTCGTCCTTCCTCGTGGCTTATCATCGTTCGTTGAGCATTCCCAAAGTACGTAGGCCATATTGTATACCGTTCGTCCTCGTACCACTGGCAGCCAGGCGATGGGTGCCGCGCGGGTCACAGGCGTCGGTACATCGTTTAGGTCGCTGGTAGTCGACAAAGTACACCTTGATGGTTTGAAAGAACCCTCGCGTATTTTAATTCCTATTGGTTGCAAGACTGCGCTGTTCGTCAAAAAATTCATAAATGGTAATGAGTAAAGAAAACAGGTTGATCGAGGAAATTGCCGAAAAGCATGGAGAATAACCGAGTGAGAGGTTTACTCTGCGCGAGGTGGAACGGAAAGTGGTAAGATGAAAAGATTAACCGAGAAAACAACCTGCGATGTAAAAAAATGTATAGCAGCTATTGTAGGAATCGGAAAGTTATAAGCTTTTTTAATGTCAACATCCCGTAAGAAATTTTTTGCTGCCTTATTTCACTTCCGGTGCTGCGAACAATGCTTGAAGGGCGTTTTAGGGAAAATTTGTTTAGACTGCTGTATGCTATGTGCATGATTACTGTACATATTACTTAAAATGTCAAATAGGCCAAATATTCATTTACACTAACCTTGCTTTTAAACTAAAGCGCCATTGAACCCAACGGTTATGCACTTCAGTTTAACAAAATTAGGCGACCGAATCGGTGTGGTAGACTGCCAGAGACTAATAACTAATGGGTTCAAGCGCGGACTGTCACCTGAAGTTCAGCAAACTGTCCATTGCTTTCTCAGATAAATAATTCTACATTTCCTGAGAAATAACGAGCGTGGTCCGTGAGTCTACTCTTCTGCCTCGTGCACGGGGTGTAAAAATTGGTCTTTGTGATTGTTTTAACGGCTATCTTTTCCTTTCCTGTTTCAGTAATATGTACGCGGTATGGGAAAAATTAACCTTCAGTGAATAGTCTACAGGCTAGTCCCCGTCTGCTTATCGCCCTTGATCATCTACCGCGCATTTACATTGATCACGAATCACCGAATTGCCGAATCGTGCGATTTGATTGGTGGAGAGCTCATTTAATTTCTGCGAACACATTGCATGGTACATTCGAACACCTTACATGCCATATTGATCACATCAAGAAGTACAACCGCAGTTCTTGCGGCACAGTTTTACCGTGTCCTCCTTTGGAGGACCCAATAAAAGTTTAGCCAATCAAATCTACGGTCAGCTCCGCCAACGGCGAGCGTCGTTTTATCAATCATCAACCGACTTCATTGTGTGAGTGGGTGGGTAGCGCTTGCAATGATAGCACTCATGGCACGCATATGTTAACGAACAGAGCGCCGTTGGCAATGCTTTGACGTTGCCAACAGTGCTTCATTATCACTTGACGAACGTAATAATTCTCATCAGCCTAACTGCACCTACTCCAGAGAGAGAGAGAGAAAAAAAACCTCTCCTTACTTTTGCTAATCAACCCGGTCATATATGCTTGCTGCGGTGAGGTCATCTCCGCAGAATTGTTAATCTCACATGCACACGTGACTTTCTGCCGCCATTACGCGGCGAAAATTGGGGCCTTTTTTTTTATGGCTAGTGGTGGACATCAATTGGCTTTCAGTTGAATCGGCTGCTTACATATTTTTTTTTTGTTTAGCTAGCTGTAGACATAGTCCGGGTGACAGCTACTGTATGTAGTCCCTCAACCTCCCGTGTTGGGTGTTGAAATAGACGTCTTTTCTGGTGCAGCAGAGCATTTTGCCATGATGGTTCATGGGAGCTCGCACACTGACTTAATCGTGGTAAATTAGGTCTTTATTCCACAAGTGCTGCGAAATATTCCTGTATTTTACAATATATGCTAAGCAAGCAGAAACACATACGTGGACGGGACTCGATGATTAATTGGGCTGAAATTTCACTAGAACACCTCGTATTTGCTTTAGTTGACGATAGGGTTTTACGCAGCTGTTTAAATTTAGTGAACTTGCACATAAAAAAATTTTCCTGTGGCGCCTTGAAATTCGTTAAAGTGCTTTCACTGTGTCGGCTATCTATAACCACACTTGTCTTTTTGAAAGTTTATGCAGTATTTAGTAAAATAAAAATAGAAAATTATTATAATACAAAAGGAGGTCCCGAAGTAAAAATTGTCAGGCAGACTTCTTGTTAACACATGCATAGAAATGTTAGAATTAAGATTGTCACCTTAGGAAAAAGCAGCGAGAGTAAGATAAAGCTAACGTAATAAAAGGTGTTACTTAAGGCTGCGGTAGGTAGTAAATATACCCTTGAAATAACTTAAACCAGTCATAAAACAACTATAGGAATAAGGTGAATATAACATCATAACGCATACATCAATAACTAATGACGCAGTTTCTCACGTCATGGCATATATTTATATGTATGTAGACACATATACGTAAGCAATGAGAGTTTTTCAGGTGCAGGGTTTCGAACGTTTTTTGCGTCGTCCATTAATACGACATTCTCTCTCACGGACGGACATAACGAGTGGTTCATTGTTCAGTTCGTTTAAATATCCCGGCGTTCCGGTATTCACAGTCTGTTCTTCCGTGCATCACGCTGCTGAAACTGTCGAACACTTACGAGACCGGTGCACATAACGAGCCTTTTCTCCGTTCGGTCGCTGTTATCTTCGTATTGCCACAGGTGTTTACGTTTTCGTGCCCGACACAGTCGATCTTGTTTGCGCCTATTGATGTCACGCGAAAATTAGACACGTTGCACCTATAACCAGTAACTTACGCTCTAATTTAGTCGGTCCTAGTTTGACAGGTGGCACGTTTACGCACTTGCTGGCGTTTTCAAGTTTATTTTTCGCTTTTATGTGGTCTACAAGCACGCTTGTTTTAACTTATTAATTTAAAGTTTATTAAACTTCTCTGACGCGCCTCTGTCGAGAAACGATGTACTTTTAACATAAATTTGCATGTTAGAGGATCCAAAGTTCATGGCATACTCACGTATTCTCAATGCATTCTTTTTGCTGCTGAGTTGGCTGCGTTTATTCAAATGCCTTGTCCCTTCTCCCCCCCCCCCCTTTAGCAAGTCACATACCACACTCTAGTTATTTCTTGCTTATAACAACGAAAACTAAAAACCAAACAACAGAATATCCTGATGTTTTACGGTGTTACCGTGACTTAGTTTATCTGGCACTCTGGTTAACCACTGAAGTGTCTAGCAGTCTAATGAGACGTGAATATTTTGTTTTGAACTGTACTTGAAAACCATTCATTTTTTTTTTCAAGCCATCCTCTCTCCACAGTTGTACAGATCCAGTGAGATCGCTTAGGTGTGATATGCCGCTACTATTCGGAATATGTTAGCCTCATTACAAGGTACATCCCGCAGAGCACTTCTTGAACTTGGTCACAGCCTTCATTATTTTTTAACTGGCTCACAAGTGACCTGTGTTGACGGTGTTCTTTGGAAGCTGCAAAGAACAGAGTATTGTACTGAAAAACATTCTAAAGAACAATACAATTTCGGTTTTTCCGTTAACGGGTTCGTAAACGTAGTGTGTGTGCTTTTTTTCACGTGCTTTCGCAGTGCTAATTTTTTGTTTACATACATTGAAAGACACCGCGAAGTCTGCCAACGAAGGACGCGGAACAGATTGGATTGCTAAGGTTTGTTCATGATTTGTCAGACTTTTAGCAATTGGTTAACAGAATACAAACCATTTTCATAACTTCATGATAATTTGAGGCGATGGTTTTAATTATAATATAACATAAGTTCAGAAAAATTGGTTTATTTAAGTTATGATAATTCACGTAATGCGAAGACCTTGCATTTCGGGTTAACGTAGTGGCGTCATGTCATGCTGCTTGGTGCATTCATTGCATCATACACTTCTGTAACGTTCATATTCGCATGTAAGTGCGACGTGTTTAGAGAACACAAGGATTTCATTCTTGAGACACTCTGTGAGCTCTTTGGGTTTTAAAATAAATTGACTCCAGTAATGTTGTTAATTATTTTTTTTTGCTGTTTGGTGTTAACGTCCCAAAACCACTATAGTGGAGGGCCTTGAAAATTTTTACTACCTAGGTTTTTTTTTACGGTGCATCTAAGCTGACGGGCCTCAATCATTTTTGCTACCATCGGAAATGCAGCCGCCGGGGCCGGGTGTTCAATGTCGTGACCTGCAGGTCCGCCAGCAAGTGCCTTTAGCACTAGACCACCGTGGTGGGGCTTGTTGATGTGTTCGCTAGTCAACAATGATACACGTGATATCTCACGGGGTCTCATGTTTCTTGTAGGAGAGAGAGAAGGAAAAGTAATTAGGGAAAGGACGGGACCCTAGCCAGCCTTGAATGCGGTCGGCCTTCCTCAATGCCAAGGTTGGTGGGGAAGGGTTCTAAGAAGGAAGGAGGGAAACTTCATATAAATAATTAAGAAATTCAGAGCACGCTGTGCAGTCTGGAACAATATAAGAGAGAACACTTACTTCGTGTTTCAGCAGCGATTGCTTGTAATATACTCGTACTTATAATAATTCGACATATTGGATTGCAAAATACGCCCTTCCGTTCGAAGATAGTGTTATGAACACTTGCACCCTTGTCAGCTGCGTTTTGTCACTCCGATGCCTGAAAAGTTATTTCCATATTTTCTCTCGCATTTCTCCGCGCTGTACTCAATCGTGGAGGCCCTGTTATGGTTCACTTAGGCAGCACCAAGTATATGAGCTCGCTTATTTGAAGATTCGAAGATCCTCTTTATTTGCTTTATGACAAGAAACTCTCATAACCTAGTGTTAACGCGTACCATTTCCACAGAGGAAATATCAGCCGTTTAACTCAGTCTACTGACCTCACTTGGCGTAAAGCGGCGTGATGATGTTGACTGCATCAAAACGTCGCATTACTAGAAGTTTCCACCGCAGTTGCATCGACCTTTACGTAACTCATTTAAGGGTGTGGGCTTGCCGGGTCGGCGGTGAGGTACGGCTTGTCATGAAATCTCACACCACGTTCGCCCTTGTCGCTCCACAACCCTTCCACCTCGAACATGATTAGTTTGTTCTCTTCGGGATGTGGTCTCAGGAACACGCCCGGAACGTAGAGTCTGATCTGCGGTCCGGCCGCGGGCCAGTAGCGACCCAAGTTGATGCCGTTGATGAACGCGATTCCTTTCGTGTAGTTCCCCGGGTCTAGGAATGTGTCCAGCGGCTTCTGCCCTTCGCGTAGCTTGAAAGTGCCGTGAAAGAAGCGCGGCGTCTTCTTCTTGCCGTCCACGTCTCCTTTACCGTGGCTTTCCAGCAGGCGCATCAACTCGGTGACATCCCTGTTCCTCGTCACCGGCACAGCCTCGATGGTCCAGTCGGTCAGGTTGACACCATTCACAGTCACGTTCTGCATACCCTGCGTGCAAAGCACAGTACATTGTCAAAATTCAGTCTGTTTTCTTCTTTTGTTTAGTGGCCCTCAGTCATTTCGACATGGTTTTGGTAGGGCTGGTACACTCTGCGGGACAAGGAGTATGGTGTAGCGGCTGTTCATATAAGGACGTAGCTCAATTTTAGAGCACTGTGTGGTCCAGTGCATTTCCTTCCGCTTGGCTATAGTTTTGCTAGCTGTTCATTGAATAAAGACGGTATTCGACGACACGCAGTTTTCAATATTGTTCCTTACGCAGCAATTACCTATATGAAAAGTGATTACCATCCAGCAAGTAATTACCGCGTAGTCAAGCAAGTAACGCGCAACAAGTAATTACTAAGTATTAGTTATGCTTATACTCATAAAGAATTACTTATAAAGAAAGTAATTACCATCGCAATGAGTTTATTTACAGAACATGTGTACTGAAAGAAAATACTTGCTTTGCTGATATGTAATTGGGTCATGCGAATTTTGATAAAGCGTGCATAAAGTTTGTCTCAAAGTAATTAGGTCAGTTTCTTGGAAAATGGCATTATTATGTTCTAATCGGAAGGGCTTTTGTGAATTGGAGGGTGCACTGATAATCACTGAATATTTGTCACTGAATACAAGTAAGCACTTTTTTTTCGAACTGTTTATAGTAAACAGGCCATCACACAGTCACCCAACAATTTGTGATTTTATAAAAAACAGAGAATAATGCAGTCATTACCATCATCATCTCTAACTGTGCCCACAGCAGGGCCTCTCCCGTGTTTCGTCAATCAACCCCGGTCATTCCTGTGATTGCTTGCGACTACGTTATCCGTATAAATTTTCTGAATCTCATGCGCCTACCTAGCTCTCCGCCTTCCTCTAACGTCCTTGCCTTCTTTTTGAATTGGTCTGTTACTCTTAATGACCAGCTGTTATCGTGCCTTCGCGCGAATGCAGTATTTTACTTTTCTTCGCGTGCTCTAGGCTGCTCACCTTGGGGTCGAGATTCTTCGGTCCAAAGTGTTCTCGGCCCATATTTTCAACAAAAATGGAAATCCTTTCACCCTTGGTGAGTTTCACGGTCGCGTTTGTCACGACATGTAAACGGCTTGTATGGAAGCAGCGCATCATGTGACGCTCGTCCCTCACGAAAAGCTGGGCCATGTCACGCAGTGCGTGCACCTTTAACAACTGAGACCCGTTGATGTCCATGCGCACCTCCGTGCTGTACACGAGAAATCCGTAGTCCTGTCCCAGCTGCTCGAATGTCACTGGATACTTGGAACTGGTTCTCCTGAGCCATCCCTTCCGTCGGAAGTGGTCCATGACCTCTGCGAGAGTCATGACGTGGGTCATGTACACCGCATCCAGTTTTAGTTTTGGTGAACCCTTCGGAGCATCTCCCTGCTTGAGCGGTAAGTACTTGCCGATGACGTCTCTCAGCGAATAGTAGTAAGCCTTGGGGTCCCCGTCTTCGCCGATGGGGGCGTCGAAGTCGTAACTTGTCACTATAGGCGCGTCGCCGCTTGTGGCAGCCTTGAAGCCGAAGCTCGTTCCGCCATGGTACATGTAGATGATAATGTTCGCGCCTTCGTCCATCAACTTCTTGAAGGTATCGAGGACTTTTGCCGGGTAGGCTGGATTGTTGTCCCAACCCCAGAAGTTCATCCAACCGGTGTAGTACTCGGCAACCAGGAGAGGACCTCCCGGTTTAACCTGGACCTTGCGGATCGTGTTGAAGATGGACATGTTGCACTCGGAAGCGCAGTTTCCGGCCGCCAATATGTCGCGTACCTTGTCGCAATAGAAGCGTCGTTCGTTGGGAAAGTTCGTGTGATACATTACCACGTCCTTGCCGAGCCCCTTCTCCTGTAAAGTGAGCATGAATTCCATGTAGTTCGGGTCACAACCGTTGTCCAGGTGACCGTACTCGTTCTCAACCTGGAACATGATGATGGGTCCTCCATTCTTGTACAGATACGGGACGAACATCGGTAGCAGCTTGTTGAACCATTTGGTGACTTCGTCCACGTACTCCTTTTGCGTGCTGCGGTAGCGTATGTTCGGATGCTTGCGGAGGAGCCAGTAAGGGTAGCCGCCGTTGTCCACCTCACCGCATATGTACGGGCCTGGCCTGATGACGGCTAAGAGGTCAGCCTTCTTGATGGCTTCGAGGTAGGCCACGACGTCATAGTTGTCGATGAAATTGTACTGTTCCGGTTCCGGCTCGTGCCCGCTCCAGTCAATGTAAAAGTCTACGGCGTTCAGGCCGCCCATTCGGAGCTTGTACAGGCGGTCATCCCAGTATGCTCTGGGAACGCGAAAGTAGTGCATCGAGCCGCCCACCAGTCTAAAGGGCTGGCCGTCCTTGACAAAGGTGTGCTTGTCATAGTCAATGTAAAAGGAGAGGCCGCACGACGCTGGTGTGGCCAGGATCACGAGAATGGCACTCAAGCTCCATACGTCCATGCCTTCCATGGAGTTGCGGAAAACGTGCCCTCCTATAGAGAAGGCTCGCATAACATTCCTGATAAGTTCATAAAAACGTCTTCCTTTATCTCCGAAGCTTCTGTGGCCATTCGGAGAAGTATACGCATTACACCTGTTCCTCATCGTTGTGTTTTCAGAGAACCTCTATTTTGTGGTCTACTTCCTTCTTGTTTATTTGAAGCATCATCAAGTGAGTGCAGCGACGCGCAACGCTTTCCACTAGCATACTGGCATACGACGTGTCTAGTTGTTTTGCACGGCGCTAAATGTTTCGATTTTTTTTCTCTTTTGTGGGTGTGTCTGAATAAAATAACCCAAAGTAATGTATTCCTCGTGACAGTGATCACTTCTTGAATACTCATCACTTATACAAGCTCTTAGCGAAAGAAAAGAACTGTACGAGCAGTTGTTTCCTTTGTTACACATAGCGTTAGTGAAACTCTACTAAGAACGCTGCCCAAGAAGGTATATGGGATGTTGTTTGTAGACTAATTGTAGTGCAGTGCGTATAAGAAATGTCATGAAATAAAAGCGGACGAATAGACAACTCGCCACCAGCATCAAGCGAACATACAACGATAGGAAAATGGAAACGATGTCGTTTATCCCAATATGGGGCCGCAACTAAAGAGCTGTTGGACGGTCTTAATGTAGCCAATCATATAATTCATGTTCGCCCGTTTTAAACCCTGACTGCAGTTAAATTTAGGAACGTCAAGTTTCTTGTTTTGCTTCTTTTTCAGCTCACGGAGATTCATTATTCATTATTGTTCGGGAATAATGAATTCTTATTCTACATAATCCATTGGTTATCCGTGCGTCTTCTATTTAATCACTAGCAAACGAAAAGTAGTTAGAAAAACATGTGTGAAATTACCTATCGAGCACTTCGCGAACTTGTTTAAGTTTTGCTTTCGGGTTTCCTACAGGGCGCATCAACTTTTGATTAAATTACGCTGAATGAATGAAAGCCTTAAGCGACTTGGCCCTTAGCTCGCAGTGAGGTTACATAAAAAACACTATAAGCATAGGTCGTCCATTCTTCTTTTTCCAAGCCAAACTTCCTTTTAGAAAAACCGGCAGATCTGATGTACAGTTGGAGCTGCCGTATACGAAACAAGAGGTGGGTAGGTGACTGTGACGTAACTTTTTTCACTTAACCAACTTAATGACATGACGCTACAGATATGTACATATTTTATACGCACACAGATAAGTTGATGAGCGGCGTAGGTCTTAAATAACGAGTTGTTTATAATTGAGCAATGATAACAGAAACTTTGGTTTTACCAACACGAGAAGCGTGAAGATGTTACGTAGTGCTTATATTGCCTCCATTACAGCATTACCGCCTTTACCTGCCTTATTTTATCCTTGCGAAGTGTAACACAATACCTGTCTCGCGATTAACATATGTGGTTACCATTTCGAATAATTTATCTACATCTACGCTTATATAACACCCCCAAGAAGAGTCTTCAGGGTTTTTAGGGTAATAGAATGATATTAAAATGAAATATGCTTATTCTGACGGAGAACGCACGCATGTTTTGCGAACCTGTGTGCTCTTGCGAAAGAGTTTCTTCACAGTTCTTCCACAAGGTGATCATCAGGTGGATCAGTGAGCACCAGGAGCGGGACAGGACTTGTTATCAGATGTGTTCATGATCGCAATGACAAGGCGTCTATGTAAACTGAAGTATCGTAATAATAGTCATCATCATCATCATCATCATCATCATCAGCCTGAACACGTCCCCTGCAAGACAAAGGCCTCGCCCATGTTTCGCTAGTCAACTCACTCCTGCACTTGCTGCTGCCACTTCATATTCGCAAACTTCGTAAACTTCCACACAACTTTCTGTCTCCCCCTAGCCCGCTTGCCTTTTCTGGAAATCCAGTCAGTTACCCTTGGTGACAAGTGGTTATCCTTCCTACGCGCTACATTCCCGGCCCATGTCTATTTCTTCTTTTTGATTTCATCTATGATGTCCTTAACTGAAGCGTAGAGTTTCTCATTAGCAACTAGAGGTAACTCTGGCTCTGCGACTGTTCTGCCACTATGCATGGGGACGATGGGTAATCGAAAAATGCATGGGCAGTAATTCCCGGCCAGGCCTTGGTCTGGGCCCGACATTCGTTTACTATATATTTCCGCCCGATGACTCAAAGCAAGACACAGATTCGATACAACCCCGTCCCCTCAAAAAAGAAAAGAAAATTTGGGAACCCTTAAGCTTCGCCTTTCAGTGTTAAACACGATAGCGAAATCCGGCCCCTAGTACGCCCTTCAACTGCTAAGTGCATACTTAAAATAGGTTTTGTTATACACACACACGCACACAACCACACACACACACAAACGCGTTTGCTTGCAAGAGCGACGCATCTATAGTAATGGAACGGGTTTTTGATCTGTTTAACAACACTTTTATAACAACTTCAGGAAAATATTGTCAGTCATATAGTCACATGGTCCTGTATTATAAATTGCTCGTAGGCGTGACTCTTGTATTTGTAAATGGTCACATTCTGTCGTCCGTCTTGCTTTAGTTATCTGACAATTGTTCGGCTTGTTGTTCTAGAGACCTCTTCCGGCCAACCGCAACAAGCGTCGCCTTATGAAATGGCAACTGTAGTACTTGAATTCTTAATGGTGTCGTGAGAATGAAAAGCTAAACCTATGCAAGTGCTGTGGTTTGTTGCAATAGCATTTTTTTTTTTGAAGGGGCATAAAGAGTCTCACAACGCCTCACAGACGGCAGCACATTATCTGGAGTTTGCTGTTCGCTTGATCAACACCTGTAGAAAGGCATGATATGTTTTCCGCTAGATGGACATAGTTATCAATATGTAGAGCTGTTTGAAAGTTCCTGTGTGTGTTTATCGGCGATGGCGGCCCTGTCCCGGCCTTTTTCGACGCAGTTTGATGGCGTCCCAAACTCGCCTACAAATCGCCGAATGGGCTCGTTTGGCATCGTGACACCTGTCGAACAAAATGCGTCAAGGAGACTCCTTCCACTGCGTGGCGTTTATGTAGTGTTTTTTTTTTTTTTTTGAAGCAGCTGCAAGTAACATCGTGGCTTTGTGGTACACCTACTTGCTACGTGAACGGTCCGGGTTTGATCCTCAATGGGACCGAAATTTCGTTCTTTATTTTATTTGCATTTTTTTCGATTTTTTCGCTCAAAACCAACGGTGCCGGCGTTGATGGCGGAATTTTTGCGACACGAGCTCTCTAACGCTATCACGTTAAACAAAATTACCCACCTGGTACGGTTTGGCTCGACCACAGATCGGACCTCACTGAGGCCCGAGCCAATAATGTAGTCAGTGTTACCTGAACATGGAACCGACAGCAAGTGATTTTAAGTAGCGCATATAATGTAGGCAAGAGTTCGATGAAAGTTCGTTTGCTCTGGCATTGAATGAGATGAAACACGGGGACTGACGAAGTGTGGTGAAATTATCTAACACATTGGAGCCGCATACTGGATATGTGACAACGACGTCCAGTTCAGTTCACTGGTCAGTGAACAGGTTAGCATAGAGTGAACAATACAGTTCACTGTATGCGGTTCCGAAACGTCACATAGTTTCGTCAAACTTAGAGAACGTCTTTCATCTCAGCAAATATCAATGCTTTCGTGGTGCATTTATCGCTAACAAATACAATTTAACCTACGGTCATTTTTTGCACAGAACGGCCTTAGGTGGAAATGGTTGAGCTGGGTACTGGGTACTATGAATGTTTGTTCGGTAGTGGTGTACTGTTTCTATTTTTCCTCGAATGTAATGGAAATAAGCCAGAATGTTTATATTGTAGCAGGGAAAGTGATTTGCAGCATGACATCAGTTTCAATAGAAAGCGCAATAAAAGTTGAGGAGACTGATAACAGAAACCTTGTTTTGCTTTTATCACTCTCTCTATATTTAAAGCGTGATCTACCAAGAAAGGCTACAGTCCACCCTTTTGGATATACAACACCTGTCTGCAGCACTTAGTACGACCTTACCATAGCAAGACAAGAAAGAGGGGCGAGTATGTTACATTACCTATGAAATAAAACCTAGACAAAAATTATGACTGATCACCTTGCGCCGCGGGCGGCTTTCGAAATGCGCATAATACGTATAGTAAATGCGCATAATACGTTTTTTTTTCTCGTTTATTGTTCAGTCCTTCAACTTGTCTGCTTTCTTGCATCATTTATTGTACTTCTCCACCAGTGTTGTTGCTTGATGTAGAAAGAGCTGGACGGAGGGCTTCTAGCGTTTCAAGTGTCCCATCGCAATTCCTCGATCTGGTCTCGTCTTTCTAGAACTTACATCGTGGTGGCGGGGCATTGAGAAGCACTCGAGAACATCCTCCCTGAAAAAAAGAAGGAAAAAAAAAAGGGGGGGGGGGGGGGTCTGGGGGATAGGCTTGGAAGCAATCGTACACCCGGAGGGTGTAAAGGCCGTTGCACGCGCTTCCCGCACAGCCGCAACGCACGTGCCGGGACGCCTACCGCACGCAAGCGTGGTACAAATAAGCCGACTGGTGACGCTGCGGAGGGTGAAAGAGCGTTGCCAACTGGCTTATTTGTCCCCCGCTTGCGTGCGGTTGGGGTCCCGGCACGTGCGTTGCGGCTGTGCGGGGAGCGCGTGGAACAGCTCTAAAGGGGGGGACAAAACTCTGGATGCCCCGCAAGTAGATCGCTATCCCGTGAAGCGCACAGGGTCGCTTGAAACCGGACCGTCGATGTTGGGGACGTCCACGAAGCTAACAGTCCTATTTCCCGGTGGCGTGTACTCGGTCTCGAAAAGCAGGATTGTGTTCATCTTCGGGTACGGGTAGAGTAGCACCCCGGGAACGTACAGGGTGACCTGCGTGAATCATCATCATCATCATCACCATCATCAGCCTGTCTACGTTCACTGCAGGACAAAGGCATCTCCCATGTTCCGCCAGTGAACCCGGCCCTGGGCTTGCTGCTGCCAATTTATACCCGCAAACTTCTTAATCTCATCTGCCCACCTAACCTTCTGTCTCCCCCTAACCCGCTTCCCTTCTCTGGGAATCCAGTTAGTTACCCTTAATGACCAGCGGTTATCCTGTCTACGCGCAACATGCCCGGCCCATGTCCATTTCTTCTTCTTTATTTCAACTATGATATCCTTAACTCCCGTTTGTCCCCTAATCCACTCTGCTCTCTTCTTGTCTCTTAAGGATACACCTACCATTTTCTTTCCAGTGCTCGCTGCGTCGTCCTCAATTTAAGCTGAACCCTCTTTGTAAGTCCCCAGGTTTCTGCTCCGTAGCTAAGTACCGGCAAGATACAGCTGTTATATACCTTCCTGTTGAGGGATAGCGGCAATCTACCTTTCATAATTTGGCTGCATTTCCGATGGAGGCGGGAATGTCGAGGCCCGTGTGCTCAGATTTGGGTGCACGTTAAAGAACCCCAGGTGGTCGAAATTTCCGAAGCCCTCCACTACGGCGTCTCTCATAATCATATGGTGGTTTTGGGACGTTAAACCCCACAAATCAATCAATACCTGTCATAATTTGAGAGTGCTTGCTGAATGTGCTTCACCCCATTCTTATTCTTCTAGTTACTTCAATCTCGTGGTTCGGCTCAGCGGTTATTACCTGCCCTAAGTAGACATGGTCTTTTACAACTTCAAGTGCACTATTACCTATCTCGAAGCGCTGCTCCTTTCCGAGGTTGTTGTACATTACTTTCGTTTTCTGCAGATTAATTTTAAGACCCACCTTTCTGCTCTCCTTGTCTAACTCCGTAATCATGAGTTGCAATTCGTCCCCTGAGTTACTCAGCAATGCAATGTCATCGGCGAAGCGCAGGTTACTAAGGTATTCTCCATTAACTCTTATCCCTAACTGTTCCCATTCTAGGCTTCTGAAAACATCCTGTAAGCACGCGGTAAATAGCATTGGGGAGATTGTGTCCCCCTGCCTTACACCCTTCTTGATTGGTATTCTGTTGCTTTCTTTATGAAGCACTATGGTAGCAGTTGATCCCCTGTAGATTTGTTCCAGGCTGTTTATATATACTTCATCTACGCCCTGATTCCGCAGTGTCTGCATGACGGCTGATATTTCTACTGAATCAAACGCCTTCTCGTAATCTATGAAGGCAATGCATAGTCGTTGGTTACACTCTGAGCATTTCTCTATTACCTGATTGATAGTATGAATGAATGAATGAAGGTGCGGCGATGGCGCAGTGGTTAGAGCCTCCGCCTCGCATGCAAGAGGTCCGTGGTTCAAATCCCGGTGCCGCGCAGTTCCCAACCGGATTTTAAAAAAAAAAGTCCGCGTGGTGATGGAACTGCATTACGAGGCCTGGGTGCGGCCTCACCGGTAACCACCGCCGGGAACGCACTCCCTCACCAGAGAAGGATTGGCCACCCTGGTGCAGTATCTGGCCACTACCTCCCACATGCATACGTCAAATAACTCACGGCCCTCAGTCCCCAGCAGCTGCGAAGCTACTGACCACGGCGGCGTGAATAGCCGAAACATTTCAAATCAACTGTCGCCGTCAACATGAGCATGTGCAGTGTTCGACATTAAATGGAGGAGAGGCACCTCAGCCCCTCCTCCGATTGGTCGAGTCGGATAAGGAGCAAGCTCCACAATGGACGCACTAATGGAAATGGAGCGATGGCGTGCCTCTCGCAAAGGCCTGCCGTCGGTGCCCTACTTTCTGGGTAAAATTTGGCTGAAGACAAATTTTTGAATATGTCATCGGTGTCAGTTGGTCTCCACTGTCGTCACGTAAACATGTGTAGCCGTAACCCGGTGCAATATAAAACGGCGTGAATGGTGGTACTGTGTAAATGTAAGGTACGGAATGGTCTCCCTATTATAAATGACCTCAAGAAGGGGTGTGGCCCGCCCCCATTTAAAAAAAAATACTTAAAGTGACTCGTTTAACCTTCCAGCCTTTCGCGACCGTCGACGAGCATATATAGTTGTCGCGATATTCTCAAACGTGACAAATGAAGACTTTTAATCAACAAAAATGGTCTTATGTAGAACAAATAAATTGTATAAAAATTGATTGAGTGAATGAAACTTCTATTGGACCAAATATGATGTGCTCTCGCTGGTCGGCTTCAGAACCGTGGTAGGAAAAAAAGAGAAAGAAAAAAACTGAAAAAAAAAGACAGATGAACCAATGATGACCATAATCGCTGCAGTTCTGTTTTTCGGTGCGGGATGGTCACGTGGGTCATTGGTTCTATAATAGTGCTTTTTATTCCAGTTCCTCACTTTTCGTTGCGTTGCCGGTTCTGATACCGCGAGCGCTGTATATTTTTACGCAAATATAAAAGTAAAACAAACGTTATTGTATTAAAACATGGTGCTACTTTATTAGGAAAAAAAGGCTTTAAATAGTGAGTGAACAACATTTTTGCTCATTTTGGTAAGTTTTTATCGGTCGCGAAGGGTTAATGAATCCTTAATGTTTATGAAATTCGATATCTCAAGTGATTGTTGTTTCCCTTCTCCACTAAACCACCCCGAGGTGTGAAACTAAGAACGCTATTAACCAAGTCGAGTCATAACCAGCCTAATTCCATCAACTGTGGTAATGCGCATTCAATTTGGCTAACTTTCAATGTAGTAACTGATAGAACACAGAAAATGTAATATCTCGGTCATGTGCAAGTTCGCGCAACTAGCAATAAGCTTTATTTTATAAGAAAGAAGAAAAGGCGTTTCGTCAAACCTGTAGGAAAAGAAAGTCTGCCCAAGTTCTGCAGTTGTGCTGATGGACTGGTTAGAGTTGCTGTATAGAAGATTGAAGAATTGAAAAGTTTACTATCTCCGAGGAATGCCACAAATAAATGAATTAATGAAACTCTGATTTGTCCCTCTTTAAAGAGAAACAAGTCATTGGGTATAGGGGGAGGGGGAGAACTACTTGGAGAGTTCTTCCTCCGCCTTTCGGCCCACTTCAGGGCGGCCTTCTGAATGTCGGGCCTCGAGATGCACAAAGCAGCTGCCCGCTGCTCCTCACTAGAAATCGTTTGAAAAAGAAGGGTATGGGGTGTTTAGGGCTTCTCTACAAGGATGTCAGCCTACTTTGTAAGAGACCCAGGATTTGCAAGATTGAGAAGGCTAACTGTTGGGGTGACGACAATAGCATTACCTCAGCGCAAGTGTGTATATAAAAAGGGGTTTACCTGCGGACCTATACTAGGTCAGTATCGTCCAAAGTTGAAGCCACTAACGTAGGCTGCGCCTTTGGCCCAGCCTGTTGGGTCCAGGTAGGTATCCAGTACTTTCTGGCCCTTGGGCAGCATGAATGTCCCGAAGAACGCGCCAGGTACACTGCAGCGTCGGCCTGGATTCGAGCTCTCCAGAACGTCTGTCAGATGCCTGATGACGTGTTGCTTGTCCAATGGCAAAGGCTCCATAGTCCACCCGGAAAGCACTTCGTGTCCGAGAGTGACGTTAGAAGTGATTCCCTGTGAATGAAGCCCCTGGTAATATTTTTGCGCACGTTTGTGATCTATTACGTTCGTGTTATATTTTGAATAGTGTTACACGGGATTCTACCACAGAGCCGCGCCAGGTCTCGGAACTACTTTTCAAATAGACGCTAATCTTCGTGAAATGCCACTAGTGGTTGCAGTGCTGCCTGCATAATTTTATAATCATTACATATGTACCCCTTTCATACAGCCGTCACGTCGGGTAAACGTCAATTGTGGTGAGATGTCATGTGCTGAAATTGATTTTGGTAGCAGTGTCAAGGGCCAGCATCTTCGCGAGCATCAGCGCTTCATATCAGCTTCTGGTGTTGCTAAAACACATGTCCAGCTGACAACGTATGGCAAGTGGAAAAATGGTTATATAAACATCTGCTACTCTTCAACATATTACTATGCATGCAATATTTGTACATATATTTGGCGTCATGTGACGTGTCGCTAAAAAAATGCAACATAGTCATTTTTCCTCCACGTGCTTCGCATAAAGTTGATTCCCAGGCACGTAGGATCTACCGAATTTGTTTTATAATAGTCCTAGCCAAATAGCACTGACTAGACGTATAACAATTATTCTCCTACCTATAGAGGGTGGAGTTAGGCTCGGCTGTCCTGAACAACACAACGTCCTGACCGAGGTAGCGTTGACTCTAATAGACGAGGTGGCGCATGTAGACGCTGTAGCACATACCGTAGTAGCCGTACTCGTTTTCTACTTGCACGAGCACAGTGGGACCGCCGTTCTTGTAGAGGAACGGCCGGGCCAAGGGAAGCAGGACGTGAAACCATTTGTTGACGCGTTTGATGAAGGAGGCGTCCGAAGACCAGTACCTCATGGCGGGATCAATCCTCAGCAGCCAGTATGGCAGTCCACCGTTGTCCCTTTCCGCGCATATGAAGGGACCCGGTCTGAAGACGACGAGTAGGCCGACGTCCTTGGCGACGTCCAGGAAGGCTCTCAAGTCGTAGTCTCCCTCGAAGTTGAACGTGTCCGGTTCCACTTCGTGTCCGCTCCACTCAGCGTAGACGTCGACCGCGTTCAAGCCTGCGAATCGCATCTTTAGCAGGCGGTCCTTCCAGTACGCCCTCGGTACGCGGAAGTAGTGCAGAGAACCGGAAATGATGCGGAAGGGCTTGCCGTCTTTGAGGAACTGATTGTTGGCGTGGTCTACGGTGAAGGAGCGGCGGTGTGAGAAGAAGGACTCGCCGCCTGGGGAAGTCCGAGCTATTGTTAGCATAAAAACGAGCCCACTCAACTCAGCCATGTCACTTCAATACGCTCATATGCGTTTCTCCAGTATCACTATGGGTCTGGAAAGCGTTCATCCCCTAGTGGACGTTTCTGCGTCGCCTTTGCGCAAGTATCCAGTGTCACCGAACTTACGCTATACTCTGGTGCAATCTAAGAAGACAATGTCATCTCAAGCCACTGCCGTCGCTATGCGTTCGACAGAACTTGCTTCACTTCTTCGTCCAGTAGTGGTTGCTTATTTTCGTGACGTCATACACTTGTCCAGCTTTTCAGCTAGCTGAATTTCCCATCCGGACACACGCTTGAACTGCTGGTTTCGGGATTGAAACTTCAATGCCCTGGTAAATTTCCTCAGTGATTTTGAAGCAGCTGCTCAAACAAGCGTATTCTTCGATGCAGTAATGACGAACCTTTAACTCTAATGAGGCGTAGTATTTATTGTAGTTGAGTGTTTCCTGCTTGAGTTAAACAGCTAGCATTACTCTTTCAGAGTAGACACTCTGTGGTTTTGTAAGCGGAACTGGCATTTTTTCATTAGGTTGTAACCTAACACAGAAGACTTGAAGCCCTTGAGAACAAGAATGAAAACGGGCGTGTTTTCAAGGGCAAATCGTTTTGATTATTATAAAATATGAAGCGAATATAGAAACGTGGCCTCTTTCGGTGACCTTATTTTGAACCTGAAGGGCGCTCATCACACTTTATAAAGCATACGAGAAAGAACGTTGGCATAGCTTTGATTGTAACTGCATGATATTCTCGGGCTCAAATTCACAAGAAGCATGCCCGCCAGTGACGGAGAATAAGATTGAAGGCTCGTATGAAGAGAAGGCTGATTGCGGGACAAGTATAGCTTCATTCATACGGGCCGAGTATAGAAGTCCTCAAGCGCTCACGCCAGCTGCTTTTTAAGAAATAGATATACTTTAACTTTGGCACGAAAGGTTGAAGAGAAGTTTTTACGGCGTGTGCCGATAAATTAACTATCAATGTAGCCTAGATAGTGGTCGGATGCGAATGTACCGCTATGGATAGTTAGATAAAGTATGAATTGTGAATACTCTAAATCTTCAAAGTAAATGTCTGAACAAGCTGTTCTGACGAGCCATAGCTTCCACAGTTTAATGTCATAGGAAGATCAGCATTATACCTACATTGTACACCATACGCTGTCTCAAGTCGTTTTCTGAAGACGTACACAAATTCATGCCGGCTCTCAGGTTAATTTTCAATGTAATTGAGAATAATAGCACATACAGTTTGTCAATTCACGTTACAGGTGGGGACCAATGCATGGAAGCGAAATGCTGTGCACAGTTTCTATGGAACGGAAAGTTGGCCGAATTTTAGCCTTAAACAGTAATGAATCTACATTTCTAATCCCATTACATGAATTTTTCTAAATGTAATTCCCTTTCATATAAATTACAGCTGGTTCAACCATGTGAGCAATAAGCTGACATAGGCCTTGTTGATGTCGCATCCATATTGTAATTTCCGATATCTTTGTTCCACGGTTCTCAGGTGAACTTTTCAATTCTGATTAGCTTGTCTCTTTTTACTTCTTCTTGTTGTTTTTTCTAGACCTTGATGCCATAAAGAAAGCGCGCATGGGATGTTTAGTCATAATTCGTCAGAAATATTTGGGAACACTCAATTTCACACAATTCAATTTTGAACATTTCAATTTTTTGAATAATTCAATTTTGAACACTTCATCAAGATATCGCTCTTTTCTTTGGAGTTGTATAAGGCAAATATTACAGGCCGGGAATGGTCTCGCCTTTTTCTAAGTCGATGTATGCGTTCTACACTAAACGGACTTACACCTATTACAGAAAAAAAGCTTTTGGTTTACAGTTTCAAACAGTTCATCGGCTGAGTCATTTGGTCTCTCAGGAAGACCATAGACGATCAAATTATTTCTTCGTTGCCGATTTTCCAGATCGTCGACCCTCCGGGAAAGCACAGCCACTTGCTCAGTTAAAGCAGAAACCGCTTCTTTAGTTTCGGTCAATTTTGGAAGTGATGACTCAATCATAGACAGTCGTTCTTCAAATTTTTTTATGACGCTGCCATTATCCTTTACTTCCTTCTGAAGCGCACGTTGATCACGTTTTATATCAGCAAGTGTCTTTGTCTGTTCTTTCAATGTTTGCAAAATTTGTTTAATTTTTTCTTCAAGTACAGCGGGACCGGGATTTGTCTCAATATCACCGCTCCTAGCCAACTTCAGCAACACAGACCAGTAATCACAAGATAGAGACAACAGTGTGTTGGGGCACGGCACGACTATGAGACATCGTTTCGAAAACATGAAAAGCACCGCCTCACCTGTAAACAAGCAAAGACGAGCGTATTTGAGGTCATGCTTTGGTGAGTGCCGTGCCCGCAACTGAGTCCGTGTGGATCCGAGGTGTTCCTTATCTACGGTTGAGGGGCGTGCACATCCATCTTTGATTGGGCCACGTAGTCACAGCATGGCTCGTCGATGACGTAGGCTGCTGGCTCCAAGGGAACCGCATGAATGCGTCTGCTTGTTGAAAGATGTTCGACGGAGTAGAACACACTTGTTTAGGTCGTGCTGCTTGCAGAAATGATAATCGGAATCTGTAAACAAGCAAAGACGAGCGTATTTGAGGTCTTTGGTGAGTGCCGTGCCCACAACTCTGCTTTGTTGAGTGCCGTGCCCGCAATCCATGGAAAAGCAGAGGACTTTAAAATAGAGAGACAATGGACACACGGGAGGACACACTGCTGAGTGCTACGTGTTCGTACTTCTCTATTCCACTGATGCAAGCAGATGCGTGCCATCTTATATGTATACGTGCCAGCGGTTACAGTCGGAACGCTCCCGTCAACTCCTACAAGCTGGTCTTTTGTGCAGTGACACGACCCGTTATGACCACTGAATGCAGGACAACAGATTACATAAGACGCCGCGTCACTTCACACACAGAACTGGCTTATAGCAGTGCACGTATAATAAACATACACAAAAATAGTTTGCTTTAAAGTCAACTCTATGTCGCAATAAATAAGACACAGGGTTGCTTCTTACAACAATAGGTTTAATTCCTTCATTGTTCCATAAGTTACGTGACGCCAAAGTTGCCGACGGTCACTATGCGTTTCATGAGGCATTTACGTGTTGAAAAACGTTTTTCTTTTCCTGATCCTGCCATACCCCCCCCCCCCCCCTCCCTGGTTACTTTTTAAGTAAATTGTATAGGCGCTGTCCAAAGTGCCCTCGAAATCAAGGAATGCGCTCCTTATTCCTTTTGTCGTTATATCTGTTGGAAGCAAGATATTCCGGATCTCGTTAGAGATTGTTGGGTGGCCGTGCGACTAGCTGCATTCTGTTGTGACTACCAAGCTTTTTAAATGAAGCGAGGCTTGTTTGATCCTGCTTAATTGTTAGAGATCATTTGGCACTAGTAGTTTAATCATGTGCAAACAAGTTTGTCCAGTATTATTAGCGATGGTTCGCCGGCTTTTTATATACGCGCATTCAGACTACCGCACGAGCTGTAATGGCTTTGTTTATCACTTGGTGTATTTACATGTACCCAAACGTGGGAACAATTGTAACCACCAGTACCCAGCTGTTTAGCACAACATTGTATCATGTAGACTTTCTTTTTGTGGTTGAGCTAACTTTGGTGATTTTGTATATTTAGTGCATTTGGTATTTTTCATCATCTAGCGCAGTGGTCGGCTACATACGGCCAGCGGAACACTATATCGCCGCCCGCAACACGTCAGAACATCCCTTCTACACTCCCTACTTACCGATGAGCACCTGTCGACTAACTCAAGAACGCTCCAACGACTTGCTGCGTCTGTCGGTGAGTAACCTTGATGTAGATATTTGAGAGTTCACAGCAAAAGTCTCATTGAAAGAGCATTTCTGCATATTATAAACCTTCATTCCAACACAGCCTCGGTGATCGTTCATGAGTTGTCGCAATCAGCGCTCGAAGCACATGTTCAGGATGTTTGGCCGGCATCTCAATCGGCATTTCGCTATACGTCCGTGCTAATTCATATCGTCCTACGTGAAACTCTAGTATCTATCATTATCAGCGTCGCCAGGTACTGGCCCATCAATTTTCGGTACGTCGACGAAGCTGACGCTTCTCTTGTCTTATGGCGTAGACTCTGTCTCGAAGAGCATCACGGTGTTCTCTTCCGGATGTGGCCGGAGCAGCCCACCGGGAACGTACAGGGTCACCTGCAATGGATTTTTTGAGTCGCTTGCTGGATTCCGTGCCGACCGGTTGTGCGCCCGCGCACTCCGCGCGCTTGCGACCTTCGGCGTCAGCGTAGCTCTGGCCGACTGGGCTCGCCCTACGTCACCTCCTGCCGCCGACGACCTTCGACGACAGTGTAGCTCTGACTTACTGGACCTGCTCTACGCCATCTACAGACGCCGACAACATCTCTCGCAAGTGTACCCCATCCTCGGACTCCAGTGACCGTGCTTCCATCTTTCCTGTCTCTCCTATCCCCTCAGTTTGTTGTTGCTTCTTCTTCCTCTGTTCTACACCTTTACTTCTACCCTTTTTATCCCTCCTCACCCCCATCCCTTGTGAGCTACTGTGGCGGTGTCGCTCACTGAAGCAGACAATAACGGGGCTCACTTTTCTCTTCCTTTCTCTTTCTTAAGAACCGCTCACTGCAATGGATTTGAAGAAGGTGGAGGTCACAATTTTCAGCTGCAAAAGCATGGACAAATTAAGGAGATGCGTAGGTGCGCGCGTTACCTTGCAGATGCGTGGAGGAACTATCGCTGATTCCATAGGGAAGTATCGTGGTGTAGTGGGCATTTAGCAACTGTACTTGCTGTACACATCCTATGTTAGTTTGAAGCGGCTAACGTTACGTCAGTCGGTTCGTTTCCTTGCGACATGGTTGAGACATGCATCGAGAACCGAAACCAGGCTGGCAAGTTAGAAGGCCTTGCGCACGGGGCTCGCTTACTTCACTTCACTTCGCTTTATTACCTTAATGACCCCGGTGAGGGGGTATTACGTAAGGGGTGGGTTAACAAATGAAGGTTACAGAGAGTGATTTTCTGACAAGCAATATGTATTTATGTCTTGCATAAACGTTGATGAACACGTGATGGCTGCAATGTCACGGGGAAGGCCATTCCAGTCCACTGCTGTGCGAAGAAAAAATGAGGCAGCAAAAGTATACTAATGCGAGCGCGTGAACGTGCGATTGAATAAGGATGGGTTGTGCGGTGAGATATGCGCGTTGGTGGGATGATGTAAGGTGCATGATTGAGGGAACTGTGAAAGAACTTGTGAAACAAACAGAGGCTGGCGATGCGGCGATGCACAGAAAGATTAGCAATATCAATGTCACGTTTTAGGGATGATATATGTCGTATGAATATGAAGAGTGAATAAACCTAGTGGCACGATTTTGTACAGATTCTATTTCGTTTATTAGGTATATCTGGTGCGGGCTCCAGATGGGTGCTGCATATTCTAGTTTAGGTCTGATGAGCGATTTGTAAGCCAGAAGTTTTATGTCTAGTGGTGCGTGACGCAAATGACGCTTTATGTATCCGAGGGATCTGTTCGCGGATGATATGATGTTGATGTGTGTGTTCCAGGAAAGGTCAGATATTAAGGTGACGCCTAGGTATTTATATGACTGAACGTGTTCAATAGCGGAATTAGAGATTAGGTATGAGAATGATAAAGGATTACGCTGGCGTTGAAATGAGACGAGTTTGCATTTAGCGGGGTTAAGCTTCATTAACCAAAGATCACACGACTGTTTCACGAGATCCAGATCTTGTTGGACTGTAGTTTGATCAGAAATGTTAGTAACTGTGCGATAGATGACACAGTCGTTGGTAAACAAACGGATATGGGAAGATACATGAACAGGATGATCATTAATATATATTAGGAACAAGAGGGGTGCGAGTACAGATCCTTGGGGGACGCCGGATGTTACTGGGAGGGAGCTAGAACGGGTATTTTTAATGGAGACGAACTGAGAGCGGTTAGTAAGAAATTGTGTGATCCATGCCAGAATGTTGGGGTGCAGGTTTTGCCGGGAAAGTTTTAACAGTAGGCGTTTGTGCGGTACCTTATCAAAGGCTTTTGCGAAGTCGAGAAAGATTGCATCGGTCTGGAAGTGACGGTCGAAAGAAGAGTGTATATCATGAATAAATATAGCAAGTTGGGTTTCACAGGATAATGATTTACGAAATCCGAGCTTGGAAGAATGAAAAACATTGTTGGTGTCAAGAAAGTTCATGATGCGTGAATATATGTCATGTTCCATGATTTTGCAGGGGACGCTCGTTGGAGAGATGAGTCGATAATTAAAGGGGGACCGTCTGTTACCTGATTTGTGGACTGCAATGACCTTTCCCTCCTTCCAGTAGTCTGGTAAAATTCCTGTTTCGAGTGACAATGAGAACATAATCAAAAAGTACACTGCAATAATTTCTTTGGTATTTTTTAACAATTTAGAGTTAATATTGTCTACTCCAGCTGATGATGAAAGCTTTAATTTGTCAATGATTGATGAAATGCCACTAACGGATAACACAACAGGGGCCATCACTGGTAATGTCGTAGTAGGTGGCGTAGGAAACGGTACGTTGGCTTCTTTAGTGAACACTGATGAGAACGCGGTGTTAAAGATATTGGCACAAACATTGTCGCTTACGTCTTCATTTTTATCGTTTGTAAGCGTGATGTCTCGTGTTAGTTGCGGGTTTATGATTTCCCAGAATTTTCTAGGGTTAGATTTGAGATAAATCACTGTGATAGAATCTCTGTTTACCTTTTCTAATTTCAGCATAGTAAGCATCTTCCGCGGCATAGTACTTGCCCCATATGCGCACGCATTACCATTAAACTTCGAAGCTCGGAAGAGGCGCTGTTTTTATTTTCAAGTGTTTTCAAACTTTTGGAAAACCATGGTTTATTTTTATTGGCAGTAAAGCTCACTGTGGGGATGAATTTATTAGTCAAGTCAGTTATCTTGTCCTTAAGCATTAACCAGCTGTCATTGAGAGAACAGAAACCGAAATTGAGTTCGAAGTATGGTAGGAAATCTTGTAATTCACGATTAATTAATTCATAATTACCCTTATCATACAAGTGAATCGTTTTGCGGAAAATGGGGCGTATTTTTGGGGTGAAGTTAAATATGGTATGAATGACTTTGTGATCGCAGATTTCACGTAAGTATGCAATAGATTTTAAGCTTTTGGGGCTATTTGTTAGTACCAGGTCTAAAATGTTTGATGTTTGAGGATTCACTGGTGACGCGCGTTGGTTCGGTTACCTGTTGGATGAGGTTAAAGTTGAGGCAAACATCGACGAATTCTCTTGCTTCAGTATTTCCCGAGGTTGGTGAAACCTGCTTGAGCCAATTAATGGAGGGAAAGTTAAAATCCCATAACGCAGAATACGTGCGTTAGGGTGTTTATTAGTTAGCTGGGATAAGATTTCGTTAAGTTTGCGGGGGAAGTCTGGGTAATTTGACGGGGCCTATAGCATACGCCAAGTACTATTGCTTTGGGAAGGGCACGGCATATTACCCATAATGATTCTAGTTGTGAAGATGTGTTGATTAGAGAGCATGATAGTTCTTTTGTAGTGGCGATGTGTACGCCTCCGCCACGTCCATACTTGCGGTCGTAACGAAAGACGTTAAAGTTTGACAAGTCGGCCAGTACCTGTGTATCTGAAATGTCGTCACTGAGCCATGTTTCTGTTAGTATCAGTACACTACTGCCGGATGATTGTACTAGATTAGACAGGGGCACGCGCTTGGGAAGAAGACTACGTATGTGTTAGTATAAAGTACAGAAAATGACAGGTTTGCTCTTGCATTTGTACGGGGCTGATGGCGTGCTAGCTGACGGCGACATGATCCCTACGATACGGCTCTGACAATGCCTGCTGCATTTTTAAAGATAGATCACTGCGCTCCGATGTGCAGGGTTTTGAAGCGTAATGAAAATGGTACGGACTTGCTTCTGGCAAAGGTTACAAGCTGTTTTCGTGCAGTTCGAGCTGGACGCGTGAAATCTTCGCCAATGCTGAAATTAGTGCTTTTTAGTTTTGGGCCGCTCGAAAGGATAGATTCTTTAGTTTTGAAGGATGAAAGCTTAACAATAATGGGTCGTTTCCGGTTTGTGTTGTAACGCCCTAGACAATGTGCACGCTCTATGTCTTTAGTCTCGACTGTAAGACCAAAGCTTTCGAGGCAGTGGCTAATGATTATTTGTTCCGATTGAGCGTATGCTTCCTTTGGGTTGGTGTCGGGAAACCCGTAAAATATTAAGTTGTTGCGTCGGGAACGGTTTTCGAGGTCGTCAAGGCGCTCTTCAATGTCACACATATGATGGGTTAGTTGACCGGTCTTAGAATTAAGGGCGTCGACTTCTGTTCGGAGAGCTAGAAGACTTTGGTAACGCTTTTCTAAGTCTGCGAGACGGGTGCTTAGATTAGTGATAGAGTTGTTTGTACTTGTTAGCTGGGTTTTGAGGCTCTGCATTTCGGTTATCAAAGTGGCCTGGCCGGTAAACAACTTTCTCAGTTCTTCGGCGACGATTTTGTCAGGACTGGGGTTTGTCTCTACGTCCCCCGACAGCAGTAGCAAGGCGCGTACGACATCAATACATTCAGAAACAAGTAAAAGGCAGAAACTGTGGGCTTGGCAGCTGCACCAAAAAGTAATCACTCGATTTTTTAGTAAGTGCTTGATACGAGCTACTAACCTGCATGATCAGGATGAACATATTAGCGGTCTGTGAATTGGCACAGCCGCGAAGCCCACAGTGCGCAGTGGACGGTGGTTGCTGCTTTATAGTCTGCGCATAGGATGTTGTCGATGGCGATAGGGCAGCTAGATTCCTTTCAATGATCCACAGAGAAATTGGGGGGGGGGGGTGCTGCTCAAGGTCCTGCAGCATGGGTGACAGGCAGGAGGAAAACGCAAGGTTCACTTCCGTTGCCAGCAGGCCCGAAGTTTCCCGGAGTGGCAGACGAGGCTGTCAGAAAGGCAGACACGAGAAGGTCGGTGATGATGCGGGCAAAAACCTGCATGATCAGGATGAAGTGATTAGCGGTCTGTGAATTGGCGCAGCCGCGAAGCCCACCACGCGATCTTGAAGGCAAATCTCAAGTGTCCTCCAGGATTTCAATCCTCTCGCATTGATAAATAAATCAATTGATAAATAAATAAATAAGTACAGTTCACTTTCACTGAAACTTACTTGTGGCCCGATGCTAGGCCAGTATCGCCCGAGGTTAAAGTTGTTGACGAAGGCGACACCTTTTCCCCAACCCGTTGGGTCAAGGAAGTTGTCCAACGTATTTTGTCCTTCTGGCAGCACGAACTTTCCGAAGAACGCCCCGGGAGCTGAACAATTCTGCTCGGCGTTCGGCGTGTTAAAGGCCTCTGCCAGTTGCCCCACCGCATCTGACTTGTCCAAAAGCAGTGGTTCCATGGTCCAGCCAGAGAAGACGTGGTTGTCCAGGGTGACGTTTTCGATTATTCCCGGCGCTAGTCCGCTAGTGTGCGCACGTGCGTCTCCTGTCTTTTCGCTTTGCCTCTGTGTCTCAGCCTAGCGTAGCAAAATAACAATAAACACTTCCAGTTAGTAGAGAGTGTCTCCAACATTGCTCGTACGAATAAGAGAGAAAAACGATAGCTAGTGTAAGTGGGTTGACACCTTCATTACGCAAGACGTATCTTTCATTATTTCTTCGTTCTGTTGTACGCTGAATTGAGATAAGTGAATAATCAAGGCGAGGCGAACGCAGTACCTCTCGTGCGAGAATGGAGCCTCAGTATATAATGTCTATAGACACAGTATTTGCTGAATTCAGAGAAACGCATCTTCTTTATGCCCTTTAGCATTCCTGGTACAATTCCATTTGGCTAAACTGACAGGGATGCACCGTTCGAAGCACATTTTCGAAATTCTCGATGATCGCCCGAGCCCGCTGGATGGCCCACAGCTGGTTTTTGGGGTCCTCGACGAGGAGGGCTACCTTCCATATCTCAGCAAGGCACCTCGTTTCAGGACGTCTCTCAGTTAGCGTCGTCCTTCTTCATGGCTTATCATCGTTCGTTGAGCATTCCCAAAGTACGTAGGCCATATTGTATACCGTTCGTCCTCGTACCACTAACAGCCAGGCGATGGGTGCCGCGCGGGTCACAGGCGTCGGTACATCGTTTAGGTCGCTGGTAGTCGACAAAGTACACCTTGATGGTTTGAAAGATCCCTCGCGTATTCTAATTTCTATTGGTTGCAAGACTGCGCTGTTCGTCGAAAAATTCATAAATGTTAATGAGTTAAGAAAACAGGTTGATCGAGGAAATTGCCGAAAAGCACGGAGAAGAACCGAGTGAGATGTTTACTTTGCGCGAGGGGGAACGGAAAGTGGTAAGATGAAAAGATTAACCGAGAAAACAACCTGCTATGTAAAAACAATGCATAGCAGTTATTGTAAGAATCGGAAAGTTATAAGCTTTTTTTAATGTCAACATCACGTAAGAAATTTTTTGCTGCCTTATTTCACTTCCGGTGCAGCGAACAATGCCTAAAGGGCGTTTTAGGGAAAATTTTTTTAGACTACTGTATGCTATGTGCATGATTTCTGTACATATTACTTAAAATGTCAAATAAGCGGAATATTCATTTATACTAACCTTGCTTTTAAATTCCCAACTAAAGTACCATTGAACCCAACGGTTATGCACTTCACTTTAACAAAATTACGCGACCAAATCGGTGTGGTAGACTGCCATGGACTAATTTTTTGCTAATGGGTTCAAGCGCGGACTGTCACCTGAAGTTCAGCAAACTGTCCATTGCTTTCTCAGATAAATAATTCTACATTTCCTGAGAAATAGCGGGCATGTTCCGTGAGTCTACTCTTCTGCCTCGTGCACGGGGTGTAAAAATTGGTCTTTGTGATTCTTTTAACGGCTATCGTTTTCTTTCCTGTTTCAGTAATATGTACGCGGTATGTGAAAAATGAACCTTCAGTGAATAGTCTACAGGCTAGTCCCCGTCTGCTTATCGCCCTTGATCATCTACCGCGCATTTACATTGATCACGAATCACCGAATTGCCGAGTCGCGTGATTAGATTGGTGGAGAGCTCATCTAATTTCTGCGAACATATTGCATGGCACATTCGAACACCTTACATGCCATATTGATCACATCAAAAAGTGCAACCGCACTTCTTGTGGCACAGTTTTACCGTGTCCTCCTTTGGAGGACCCAATAAAAGTTTAGCCAATCAAATCTACGGTCAGCTCCGCCAACGGCGAGCGTCGTTTTATCAACCATCAACCGACTTCATTGTGTGAGTGGGTGGGCTGCGCTTGCAATGATAGCACTCATGGCACGCATATGTTAACGAACGGAGCGCCGTTGTCAATGCTTTGACGTTGCCAACAGTGCTTCATTATCACTTTACGAACGTAATAATTGTCATCAGCCTAGCTTCACCTACTCCAGAGAGAGAGAGAGAGAAAAAAAAAACCTCCACCATCCTTTGCTAATCAACCCGGTCATATATGCTTGCTGCGGTCTGGTCATCTCCGCAGAATTGTTAATCTCAAACGCACACCTTACTTTCTGCCGCCCTTACGCGGCGAAAATTGGGGCCTTTTTTTTATGGCTAGTGGTGAACTTCAATTGGCTTTCAGTTGAATCGGTTGCTGACATAATTTTTTTTTTGTTAAGCTAGCTGTAGCCCTAGTCCCGGTGACAGCTACTGTATATAGTCCCTCAACCTCGCGTGTTGGGTGTTGAAATAAACGTCTTTTGTGGTGCACCAGAGCATTTTGCCGCAGATGGTTCATGAGAGCTCGCACACTGACTTATTGGTGGTAAATTAGGTCTTTATTCCACAAGTGCAGCGAAATATTCCTGTATTTTACAATATATGCTAAGCAATTAGAAACACATACGTGGACGGGACTCGATGATTAAATGGGCTGAAATTTCACTAGAACACCTCGTATTTGCTTTAGCTGACCATAAGTTTTTACGCAGCTGTTTAAATTTAGTGAACTTGCACATAAAAAAAATTTTTCCTGTGGCGCCTTCAAATTCGGTAAAGTGCTTTCACTGTATCGGCTGTCTATAACCACATTAGTCTTTTTGAAAGTTTATGCAGTATTTAGTAAAATAAAAATAGAAAATTATTATAATACCGAAGGAGGTCCCGAAGTAAAAATTGTCAGGGAGACTTCTTGTTAACACATGCATAGGAATGTTAGAATTAAGATTGTCACCTTAGGAAAAAGTAGCAAGAGAGTAAGATCAAACGAACGTAATAAAAGGTGTTATTTAATGCTGTGGTAGGTAGTAAATATACACTTGAATGAATTTCAAACAGTCACAAAACAACTATAGGAATAAAGTGAATATAACATCATAACGCATATATCAATAACTAATGACGCAGTTTCTCACGTCATGGCATATATTTATATGTATGTAGGCTCATATACGTAAGCAACGAGAAATTTTCAGGTGCAGGGTTACGAACGTTTTTTTTTTTTTTTTGCGTCGTCCGTTAATACGACATTCTCTCTCACGGACATAACGAGTGGTTTATTGTTCAGTTCATTTAAATATCCCGGCGTTCCGGTATTCACAGTCTGTTCTTCCGTGCATCACGCTGCTGCCACTGTCGAACACTTACGAGACCAGGAGTACATAACGAGCCTTTTCTCCATTCGGTCGCTGTTATCTTCGTATTGCCACAGGTGTTTACGTTTCCCTGCTCGACACAGTCGATCTTGTTTGCGCCTATTGATGTCACGCGAAAATTAGACACGTTGCACCTATAACCAGTAACGTACGCTTTAATATAGTCGGTCCTAGTTTACAGGTGGCTAGTTTGTGCGCTTGCTGGCGTTTTCAAGTTTATTTTTCGCTTTTATGTAGTCTACAAGCACTCTTGTTTTTAACTTATTAATTTAAAATTGATTAAACTATGCTCTGACGCGCCTTTGTCGAGAAACGATGTACTTTTCACATAAATTTGCATGTTAGAGGATCCAAAGGTCATGGTGTACTCACGTATTCCCAATGCATTCTTTTTGCTGCTGAGTTGGCTGCGTTTATTCTAATGCCTTGTCCCCCCTCCCCCCCTTTAGCAAGTCACATACCACACTCTAGTTATTTCTTGCTTATAACACAAGTGAACTAAAAACCAAACAACAGAATCTCCTCATGTTTTTACGGTGTTACCGTGGCTTAGTTTATCTGGCGGCTCTGGTTAACCACTGAAGTGTCTAGCAGTCTAATGAGACATGAATATTTTTTTTTGAAATGTACTTGAAAACCATTCATTTTTTTTCAACCCAGCCTCTCTCCACAGTGGCACAGATCCAGTGAGATCGCTTAGGTGTGATATGCCGCTACTATTCGGAATATGTTAGCCTCATTACAAGGTACATCCCGCAGAGCACTTCTTGAACTTGGTCACAGCCTTCATTATTTTTTAACTGGCTCACAAGTGACCTGTGTTGACGGTGTTCTTTGGATGCTGCAAAGAACAGATTATTGTACTGAAAAACATTCTCAAGAACAATACAATTTCGGTTTATACGTTAACGGGTCCGTAAACGTAGTGTGTGTGCTTTTTTCAGGTGCTTTCGCAGTGCTAATTTTGTGTTTACATATACATCGAAACACACCGCGAACTCTGCCAAAGAAGGACGCGGAATATATTCGATTGCTAAGGTTTGTTCATCATTTGTCAGACTTTTAGCAATGAGTTAATAGAAAACAAACCATTTTCATAACTTCATGATCATTTTAGGAGATGGTTTTGATTATAATATAACATAGGTTCAGAAAAATCGGTTTATTTAAGTTCTGAACTTTCACGTAATGCGAACACCTTGCATTTCGGGTTAGCGCAGTAGCGTCATCTGATGCTGCTTGGTGCATTCATTGCATCATACACTTCGGTGACGCTCACATTCGCATTTAAGTGCGACGCGTTTAGAGAACACGAGGATTTCATTCTTGAGACACTCTACGAGCTCTTTGGCTTTTAATATAAATTGACTCAACTAATGTTGTTAATTTTTTTTTTTCGCTGTTTGGTCTTAACTTCCTAAAACCACTATAGTGGAGGGCCTCGGAAACTTTTCTACTTAGTTTTTTTTTTTACCGTGCATCTAAGCTGACGGGCCTCAAGCATTTTCGCTACCATCGGAAATGCAGCCGGGGCCGGGTATTCAATGTCGTGACCTGCAGGTCCGCCTTCGAATGCCTTTAGCACTAGACCACCGTGGCGGCGCTGGTTGATGTGTTCGCTAGTCAACAATGATACACGTGATATCTCAGGGGGTCTCATGTTTCTTGTAGGAGAGAGAGAAGGAAAAGTAATTAGGGAAAGGACGGGACCCTAGCCAGCCTTGAATGCGGTCGGCCTTCCTCAATGCCAAGGTTGGTGGGAAAGGGTTCTAAGAAGAAAGGAGGGAAACTTCATATAAATAACCAAGAAATTCAGAGCACGCTGTGCAGTCTGGAACAATATAAGAGAGAACACTTACTTCGTGTTTCAGCAGCGATTGCTTGTAATGTACTCGTACTTATATTAATTCGACATATTGGATTGCAAAATACGCCCTTCCGTTCGAGGATAGTGTTATGAACGCTTGCGCCATTGTCAGCTGCGTTTTGTAACTCCGATGCCTGAAAAGTTATTTCCATATTTTCTCAGCGCTGTACTCAATCGTGGAGGCCCTGTTATGGTTCACTTAGGCAGCACCAAGTATATGAGCTCGCTTATTTGAAGATTCGAAGATCCTCTTTATTTGCTTTATGACAAGAAACTCTCATAACCTAGCGTTAACGGGTACCATTTCCACAGAGAAAATATCAGCCATTTAACTCAATCAGTCTACTGACCTCACTTGGCGTAAAGCGGCGTGATGATGTTGACTGCATCAAAACGTCGCATTACTAGAAGTTTCCACCGCAGTTGCATCGACCTTTACGTAACTCATTTAAGGGTGTGGGCTTCCCGTGTCGGCGGTGAGGTACGGCTTGTCATCAAATCTCACACCACGTTCGCCCTTGTCGCTCCACAACCCTTCCACCTCGAACATGATTAGTTTGTTCTCTTCGGGATGTGGTCTCAGGAACACGCCCGGAACGTAGAGTCTGATCTGCGGTCCGGCCGCGGGCCAGTAGCGACCCAAGTTGATGCCGTTGATGAACGCGATTCCCTTCGTGTAGTTCCCAGGGTCTAGGAATGTGTCCAGCGGCTTCTGCCCTTCGCGTAGCTTGAAAGTGCCGTGAAAGAAGCGCGGCGTCTTCTTGCCGTCCACGTCTCCTTTACCGCGGCTTTCCAGCAGGCGCATCAACTCGGTGACATCCCTGTTCCTCGTCACCGGCACAGCCTCGATGGTCCAGTCGGTCAGGTTGACACCATTCACAGTCACGTTCTGCATACCCTGCGTGCAAAGGACAGTACATTGTCAAATTGAGTCTGTTTTCTTCTTTTTTTTAGTGGCCCTCAGTCATTTCAACATGGTTTTGATAGGGCTGGTACACTCTGCGGGACAAGGAGTATGGTGTAGCGGCTGTTAATATAAGGACGTAGCTCAATTTTAGAGCACTGTGTGGTCCAGTGCATTTCCTTCCGCTTGACTATAGTTTTGCTAGCTGTTTATTGAATAAAGACGGTATTCGACGACACGCAGTTTTCGTTATATTTCCATACGCAGCAATTACTTATATGAAAAGTGATTACCATCCAGCAAGTAATTTTCTTGACTTTCAAAAAGCTTTCGATAAAGTACCTCACCAATTACTCCTCCTGAAAATTAGTGCCTTAAACATTGACCCGAACATTCTTAAATGGATTGAATGCTTTCTGACTAATCGCACTCAGTTTGTAACAACTAATGGCTATAACTCACCTCTTTCTAAAGTAACATCCGGCGTACCCCAAGGTTCCGTATTAGGCCCTTTGCTCTTTCTTATATATATTAATGATCTCCCAGACAGCATTAACTCCACTATAAGGTTATTTGCAGATGATTGTGTAATTTACCGCGAAATAAACAATGAATATGATAACCAATTTCTACAGTCAGACCTTGACACTGTCTCAACCTGGTGCAATAAATGGCTTATGACTCTCAACTCTAACAAATCTAAATGCATGTCAATAACCCGGCGATCTATTTCTCCCCCTTGTACCTACAGAATTAACGCCGTTCCCCTCCAGCATGTCTCTTCATATAAGTACCTCGGCGTTTACATTACCAACAATCTATCTTGGCACACGCATGTTACCTACATCTGTAATAACGCTAACCGAACGCTAGGATACTTACGCCGCAACTTTTCTCGCGCTCCGCTGTCCCTCAAAATTCTATTATACCGATCACTAATTCGCCCAAAGCTTGAGTACGCGTCCGCTATATGGGATCCCGTGCAGCAAAATTTAATTAACGCGTTAGAATCTGTTCAGAACCGCTCAGTTCGGTTCATTTGTTCTAATTATTCCCGTACTGCTAGCATATCAGAAATGAAATCTAACCTTGACCTACCCAATTTAACTGTCCGGAGAAAACTGGCGCGACTGCATTTTTTTCATAAGATATTTTTTCACAATCCATCAATGAAGCGAGACCTCATTTCACAACCGTCATACCACTCATCGCGCATTGATCATCAGCATAAGGTTGCCATTCCGTTTTGCCGCACCAAATTCTTTTCAGCAGCCTTCTTACCGAAAACAGCCGCCGATTGGAACCACCTTCCCTCTTCCGTGGTATCAATAACAGACCCTTTGTTATTCAAGACTGCAATTTCTCAGCAATGCTTGTAACTATACGCAGTTTCCACTATCTATCTTTGTCTTGTATGTGCTTGAATTCTTATACATTTTTAGTTGACTTATGTTGCCTTCCTGATTTGCGCATCTGATACTTGTTTCTTTATTTTGTCTTTTTTTCTTGTGTGTTATATATGTTGTACCCACCCCCTCTGTAATGCCCTACGGGCCCTGAGGGTATTCTAATAAATAAATAAATAAATAAATTACCGCGTGGTCAAGCAAGTAATGCGCAGCAAGTAATTACTAAGTATTAGTTATGCAGTAATTACTTATAAGGAAAGTAATTACCGTCGCAATGAGTTTATTTGCATAGCATGTGTACCGAAAGAAAATCCTTGCTTAGCTGATATGTAATTGGGTCGTGCGAATTTCGATAAAGCGTGCATAAAGTTTGTCTCAAAGTAATTGGGTCAGTTTCTTGGAATATGGCAATATATGTTCGAATTGGAAGGGCTTCTGTGAATTGAAGGGTGCACTGATTATCACTGAATATTTGTCACTGAATACAAGTAAGCACTTTTTTTCGTACTATCTTATAGTAAACAGGCCATCACACAGTCACCCAACAATTTGTGATTTTATAAAAAACATTGAAGTATTTTGTCTGTTATACCTATACATATGTGATAAGTAGATCAAACTATTTCATTGCAAAACAAGCCCTAGAAATGTCTGGGCATAAACACCGCCCAATGCGTCTTCTGGGAAACGTCATCTGCTACGAAAGCTTCAGCCGCTGCAAATCATTGGAATTCGGTTTCAGACTGAAGGAAGTGAAAATATCCCGATTTCATGCGGTGCTGACCACAGAACAATCTCGTTTGCTGGAACGCGGATTTGCTTGCTCGCACAGAAAGGTATACTTACGTCACGGATCGCGAATGCGTCAGTGTTGTTCGACTCTCACAGGACCCGCGTGTTAACAAAAAAAAATCAATAATAAGATAAGAGATTGACCGAATGCGCCGAAATCTTCCTAGCGAATTTGTGAATGCACAACGAATAACCCCCATGACAGATTATGAGTAAATTCGGGTGCCATGGCCCAGTTTCACGGCTAGATAAACCTCTGTGGATATAAATGGCTGTCATACTAAATAAATCGGCGACTCTTTTGTCATGTGTATTAAATGTTTTGTATCTTGTGAGTAAGCGGTATAATAAAGTTGGCGTCATCTTAGTTGCTGTTGTTCAGTGACATATTGTCACTCTTGGAAAACACCATGAGTGCTTCTGTACGCCAATATTATCGATACAGTGCAAGTCCTAGAATCATACAGATTCAGTCTCCTTGTGGAGTGAAAAAAGCGAGTGTGTGTGTGTGTGTGTGTGTGTGTGTGTGTGTGTGTGTGTGTGTGTGTGTGTGTGTGTGTGTGTGTGTGCGCGTGTGTGTGTGTGTGTGTGTGTGTGCGTGTGTGTGTGTGTGTGTGTGTGTGTGTGTGCGCGTGTGTGTGTGTGTGTGTGTGTGTGCGTGTGTGTGTGTGTGTGTGTGTGTGTGTGTGTGTGTGTGTGTGTGTGTGTGTGTGTGTGTGTGTGTGTGTGTGTGTGTGTGTGTGATTCGTACATCGGCAGTGTACGCAATGTTACCGCTATCGCTTCGAGGTGTTGAACTCGTTTTCCTTCGGAGCAATTACCTACACGGTGTGGTAAAGAACATGTGCTTTATGATGCAGATTCTGCATTGGTTAGGTCCTACTGTTCTTTACACATACTTAGAGAATAATGCAGTCATAACCATCATCATCTCTCATTGTGCCCACAGCAGGGCCTCTCCCGTGTTTCGTTAATCAACCCCGGTCGTTTGTGTGATTGCTTTCGACTACGTTATCCGTATAAAATTTCTGAATCCCATGCGCCTACCTAGCTCCCTGCCTTCCTCTAACGTCCTTGCCTTCTTTTTGAATTCGGTCTGTTACTCTTGAAGACCAGCTATTATCCTGCCTTGGCGCGAATGCGGTAGTTTACTTTTCTTCGCGTGCTTTAGGCTGCTCACCTTGGGGTCGAGATTCTTCTGTCCAAAGTCTTCTCGGCCCATATTTTCAACAAAAATGGATATCTTTTCACCCTTGGTGAGTTTCACGGTCGCGTTTGTCACGGGATGTAAACGGCTTGTCGGGAAGCAGCGCATCATGTGACGCTCGTCCCTCACGAAAAGCTGGGCCATGTCACGCAGCGCGTGCACCGTTAGCAACTGAGACCCGTTGATGTCCATGCGCACCTCCGTGCTGTACACGAGAAACCCGTAGTCCTGTCCCAACTGCTCGAATGTCACTGGATACTTAGAACTGGTTCTCCTGAGCCATCCCTTCCATCGGAAGTGGTCCATGACCTCTGCGAGAGTCATGACGTGGGTCATGTACACCACGTCCAGTTTAAGTTTTGGTGAACCCTTCGGAGCGTCTCCTTGCTTGAGCGGTAAGTACTTGCCGATGACGTCTCTCAGCGAATAGTAGTAATCCTTGGGGTCCCCGTCTTCGCCGATGGGGGCGTCGTAGTCGTAACTTGTCACTAGAGGCGCGTCGCTGCTTGTGGCAGCCTTGAAGCCGAAGCTAGTTCCGCCATGGTACATGTAGATGATAATGTTCGCGCCTTCGTCCATCATCTTCTTGAAGGTATCGATGACTGCTGGCGGGTAGGCTGGATTGTTGTCCCAACCCCAGAAGTTCATCCAACCGGTGTAGTACTCGGCAACCAGGAGAGGACCTCCCGGTTTAACCTGGACCTTGCGGATCGTGTTGAAGATGGACATGTTGCACTTGGGGTCGCAGTTTCCGGCCACCAATATGTCGCGCACCTTGTCGCAATAGAAGCGTTGTTCGTAGGGAAAGTTCGTGCGAAACATGACCACGTCCTTGCCGAGACCCTTCTCCTGCAAAGTGAGCATGAATTCCATGTACTTCGGGTCGCAACCGTTGTCCAGGTGACCGTACTCGTTCTCAACTTGGAACATGATGATGGGTCCTCCGTTCTTGTACAGATACGGCACCAACATCGGTAGTAGCTTGTTGAACCATTTGGTGACTTCGTCCACGTACTCCTTTTGCGTGCTGCGGTAGCGTATGTTCGGATGCTTGCGGAGGAGCCAGTAAGGGTAGCCGCCGTTTTCCACCTCCCCGCATATGAACGGGCCTGGCCTGATGACGGCTAAGAGGTCAGCCTTCTTGATGGCTTCGAGGTAGGCTACGACGTCATAGTTGTCGATGAAATTGTACTGTTCCGGTTCCGGCTCGTGCCCGCTCCAGTCAATGTAAAAGTCTACGGCGTTCAGGCCGCCCATTAGGAGCTTGTACAGGCGGTCATCCCAGTATGGTCTGGGAACGCGAAAGTAGTGCATCGAGCCGCCCACCAGTCTAAAGGGCTGGCCGTCCTTGACAAAGGTGTGCTTGTCGTAGTCGATGTAAAAGGAGCGGTCACACGACGCTGGTGTGGCCAGGATCACGAGAATGGCAGTCAAGCTCCATACGTCCATGCCTTCCATGGAGTTGCGGAAAACGTGCCCGCCTATAGAGAAGGCTCGCATAACATTCCTGATAAGTTCATAAAAACGTCTTCCTTTATCTCCGAAGCTTCTGTGGCCATTCGGAGAAGTATACGCATTAGACCTGTTCCTCATCGTTGTGTTTTCGGAGAACTTCTATTTCGTGGTCTACTTGCTTCTTGTTTATTTGAAGCATCATCAAGTGAGTGCAGCGCCGCGCAGCGCTTTCCAGTAGCATACTGGCATATGACGTGTCTAGTTGTTTTGCACGGTGCAAAATGTTTCGAGTTTTTTTTTTCTCTTTTGTGGGTGTGTCTGAATAAAATAACCCAAAGTAATGTATTCCTCGTGACAGTGATCACTTCTTGAATACTCATCACTTATACAAGCTCTTAGCGAAAAAAGGGAACTGTACGAGCAGTTGTTTCCTTTGTTACACATAGCGTTACTACTACTACTAAGAACCCTACTAAGAACGCTGCCCAAGAAGGTATATGGGATGTTGTTTGTAGACTAATTATAGTGCAGTGCGTATAAGAAATGTCATGAAATAAAAGCGGACGAATAGACAACTCGCCACCGGCATGAAGCGAACATACAATGATATTAAGATGAAAACGATGTCGTTTATCCCAATATGGGGCCGCAACTATAGAGCTGTTGGACGGTCTTAATGTAGCCAATCATATCATTCATGTTCGCCCGTTTTACACCCTGACTGCAGTAAAATTTAGGAATACCAAGTTTCTTGTTTTGCTTCTTTTTCAGTTCACGGAGATTCATTATTCATTATTGTTCGGGATTAATGAGTTCTTATTCTACATAATCCATTGGTTATCCGTGCGTCTTCTACTTAATCAGTAGCAAACGAAAAGTAGTTAGAAAATCATGTGTGAAATCGTCTATCGAGCACTTCGCGAACTTGTTTATGTTTTGCTTTCGGGTTTCCTACAGGGCGCATCAACTTTTGATTAAATTACGCTGCATTAATGAACGCCTTATGCGAGTTGGCCCTTAGCTCGCAGTGAGGTAACATAAAAAAAACACTATAAGCATAGGTCGTCCATCCTTCTTTTTCCAAGCCAAACTTCCTTTTAGAAAAATCGGCAGATCTCATGTACAGTGGGAGCCGCCGTATACGAAACAAGAGGTGGGTAGGTGACTGTGACGTAACTTTTTTCACTTAACCAACGTAATGAAATGACGCTACAGATATGTACATAGTTTATACGCACACAGATAAGTTGATGAGCAGCGTATGTCTTAAATAACAAGTTGTTTATAGTTGAGCAACGATACCAACAGAAACTTTGGTTTTACCAACACGAGAAGCGTGAAGATGTTACGTAGTGCTTATATTGCCTCCATTACAGCATTACCGCCTTTACCTGCCTCATTTTATCCTTGCGAAGTGTAACACAATACCTGTCTCGCGATTAACATATGTGGTTACCATTTCGAATAATTTATCTACATCTACGCTTATATAACACCCCCAAGAAGAGTCTTTAAGGTTTTTAGGGTAATAAAATGATATTAAAATGAAATATGTTTATTCTGACGGAGAACGCACGCATGTTTTGTGAACCTGTGTGCTCTTGCGGCAGGGGTTCATCACAGTTCTTCCACAAGGGGATCATCATGTGGATCAGTGAGCACCAGGAGCGGGACAGGACTTGTTATCGGATGTGTTTATGATCGCAATGACAATGGGTCTATGTAAACTGAAGTATCGTAATATTAATCATCATCATCATCATCATCATCATCATCAGCCTGAACACGTCCTCTCCAAGACAAAGGCCTCGTCCATGTTTCGCCAGTCAACTCACTCTTGTACTTGCTGCTCCCACTTCATATTCGCTAACTTCGTAAACTTTCACACAACTTTCTGTCTCCCCCTAGCACGCTTGCCTTTTTTGGGAATCTAGTCAGTTACCCTTGGTGACCAGTGGTTATCCTGCCTACGCGCTACATGCCCGGCCCATGTCTATTTCTTCTTCTTGATTTCATCTATGATGTCCTTAACTGAAGCCTAGAGTTTCTCATTAGCAACTAGAGGGAACTCTGGCTCTGCGACTGTTCTGCCACCATGCATAGGAACGATGGGTCATCGAAAAATGCATGGGCAGTGATTCCCGGCCCGGCCTTGGTCTGGGCCCGAAAAAAAAGGAAAAAAAAGAAAAATTGGGAACCCTTAAGCTTCGCCTTTCAGTGTTAAAAACGATAGCAAAATCCGGCCCCTAGTACGCCCTTCAACCGCTAAGTACATACTTAAAATAGGTTTTGTTATACACACACGCGCACACAACCACACACACACACACAAACGCGCGCGCTTGCAATAGCGACGCATCTATAGTAATGGTACGGGTTTTTGATCTGTTTAACAGCACTTTTATAACAACTTCAGGAAAATATTGTCAGTCATATAGTCACATGGTCTTGTATTGTAAATTGCTCGTAGGCGTGAATCTTGTATTTGTAAATGGTCACATTCTGTCCGTCTTGCTTTAGTTATCTGGCCATTGTTCGGCTTGTTCTTCTAGAGACCTCTTCCGCCCAACCGCAACAAGCGTCGCCTTATGAAATGGCAACTGCAGTACTTGACTTCTTTAATGGTGTCGTGAGAATGAAAAGCTAAACCTATGCAACTGCTGTGGTTTGTTGCAATAGCGTTTTTTTTTTTTGAAGGGGCATAAAGAGTCTCACAACGCCTCACAGACGGCAGCACATTATCTAGCGTTTGCTGTTCGCTTGATCAACGACTGTGGAAAGGCATGATATGTTTTCCGCTAGATGGACATAGTTGTCAACATGTAGAGCTGTTTGAAAGTTCCTGTGTGTATATATCGGCGATGGTGGCCCTGTCCCGGCCTTTTTCGACGCAGTTTGATGGCCTCCAAAATGCGCCTACAAATGCCAAATGGGCTCGTTTGGCGTCGTGACACCTGTCGAACAAAATGCGTCAAGGAGACTCCTTCCACTGCGTGGCGTTTATGTAGTATCTTTTTTTTTATTGAAGCAGCTGCAAGTAACATCGTGGCTTTGTGGTACACCAGCTTGCTACGTGAACGGCCCGGGTTCGATCCTCAATGGGATCGAAATTTTGTTCTTTATTTTAATTGCATTTTTCTCGATTTTTTTCGCTCACAACCAACGGTGCCGGCGTTGATGGCGGAATTTATGCGACACGAGCTCTCTAACGCTATCACGTTAAACAAAATTACCCACCTGGCACGGCTTGGCTCGACCACAGACCGGACCTCACTGAGGCCCGAGCCAATAATGTAGTCAGTGTTACCTGAACATGGAACCGACAGCAAGTGATTTTAAGTAGCGCATATCAATGTAGGCAAGAGTTCGATGAAAGTTCCTTTGCTCCGGCATTGAATGAGATGAAACACGGGGACTGAAGAAGTGTGGTGAAATTATCTAACACATTGGAGCCGCATACTGGATATGTGACATCGACGTCCAGTTCAGTTCACTGACCAGTTCACTGGTCAGTGAACAGGTTAGCATACAGTGAACAATACAGTTCAGTGTATGCGGTTTCGAAACGTCACTTAGTTTCGTCAAACTTAGAGAACGTCTTTCATCTCAGCAAATATCAAAGCTTTGGTGGTGCACTTATCGCTAACAAATACAATTTAACCTACGGCCATTTTTTGCACAGAACGGCCTTAGGTGGAAATGGTTGAGCAGACGTACTGGGTACTATGAATGTTTGTTCCGTAGTGGTGTACTGTTTCTATGTTTCCTCGAATGTAATGGAAATAAGCCAGAATGTTTATATTGTGGGAAGGAAAGTGATTTGTAGCATGACATCAGTTTCAATAGAAAGCGCAATAAAAGTAGAGGAGACCGAGAACAGAAACCTCGTTTTGTTTTTATCACTCTCTCTATTTATATTTAAAGCGTGATCTACCAAGAAAGACTACCGTCCACCCTTTTGGATATACAGCACCTGTCTGCAGCACTTAGTACGTCCTTACCAAAGCAAGACAAACAAAGAAAGAGGGGCGAATATATTACATTAGATATGGATTAACCTAGACAAAAATTATCACTGATCACCTTGCGCCGTGGGCGGCTTTCGAAATGCGAATAATACGTATAATAAATGCGTATAATACGTTTTTTTTCTCGTTTGTTGTTCAGTCCTTATACTTGTCTGCATTCTTGCATCATTTATTATACTTCTCCACCAGTGTTGATGCTTGATGTAGAAGGAGCTGGACGGAGGGCTTCTAGCGTTTCCAGTGTCCCATCGCAATTCCTCGATCTGGTCTCGTCTTTCTGGAACTTACATCGTGGTGGCGGGGCATTGAGAAGCACTCGAGAACTGCCTCCCTGAAAAAGAAAGAAGGAGAAAAAAAAAGGGGGGGGGGGTCTTGGGGGATAGGCTTGGAAGCAATCGTACTCCCGGAGGGTGTAAAGGCCGTTGCACGCGCTTCCCGCACAGCCACAACGCACGTGCCGGGACGCCTATACCGCATGCAAGCGTGGTACAAATAAGCCAATTGGTGACGCTGCAGAGGGTGAAAGAGCGTTGAGAATTGGCTTATTTGTCCCCCGCTTGCGCGCGGTTGGGGTCCCGGCACGTGCGTTGCGGCTGTGCGGGAAGTGCGTGGAACAGCCCTAAAGGGGGGGGGGGGGGACAAAACTCTGGATGCCCCGCAAGTAGATCGCTATCCCGTGAAGCGCACAGGGTCGCCTGGAACCGGACCGCCGATGTTGGGGACGTCCACGAAGCTAACAGTCCGATTTCCCGGTGGCGTGTACTCGGTCTCGAAAAGCAGGATTGTGTTCATCTTCGGGTACGGGTGGAGTAGCACCCCGGGGACGTACAGGGTGACCTGCGTGAATAGCCGAAACATTTCAAATCAACTGTCGCCGTCAACATGAGCGTGTGTAGTGTTCGACATTAAAGGGAGGAGAGGCGCCTCAGCCTCTCCTCCGATTGGTCGAGTCGGATGGAAAGCAAGCTCCACAATGGAAGCACTAATGAAAATGGAGTGATGGCGTGCCTCTCGCGAAGGCCTGCCGTCGGTGCCCGACTTTCCGGGTAAAAGTTGGCTGAAGACAAATTTTTCGAATATGTCATCGGTGTAAGTTGGTCTCCACTGTCGTCACGTAAACATGCGTAGCCGTAACCCGGTGCAATATAAAACGGCGTGAATGGTCGTACTGTGTAAATGTAAGGTACGGAATGGTCTCCCTATTATAAATGACCTGGAGAAGGGGTGTGGCCCGCCCCCTTAAAAAAATACGTAAATTGACTCGTTTAACGTTCCAGCCTTTCGCGACCGTCGACGAGCATATATAGTTGTCGCGATATTCTCAAACGTGACAAATGACGACTTTTTCATCAAAAAAATGGTCTTATGTAGAACAAATAAATTGTATAAAAATTGGTTGAGTGATTGAAACTTCTATTGGACCAAATATGATGTGCTCTCGCTTTTCGTTGCGTTGCTGGCTCTGATACCGCGAGCGCTGTATATGTTTACGCAAATATAAAAGTAAAACAAACGTTATTGCATTAAAAAAAGGTGCTACTTTATTCAGAAAATAAAGGCTTTAGATAGTGAGTGAAAAACATTTTTGCTCATTTTGGTAAGTTTTTTTCGGCCGCGAAGGGTTAATGAATCCTAATGTTTATGAAATTCGATATCTCAAGTGATTGTTGTTTCCCTTCTCCACTAAACCACCCCGAGGTGTGAAACTTAGCAACGCTATTAACCAAGTCGAGTCATAACCAGCATAATTCCATCAGCTGTGGTAATGCGTATGCAATTTGGCTAACTTTCAATGTAGTAGCTGATAGAACACAGAAAATGTAATAGCTCAGTCATGTGCAAATTCGCTCTACTAGCAATAAGCTTTATTTTATAAGAAAGAAGAAAAGGCGTTTCGTCAAACCTGTAGGAAAAGAAAGTCTGCGCAAGTTCTGCAGTTGTGCTGATGGACTGGTTAGAGTTGCTGTATTGGAGATTGAAGAATGGAAAATTTTACTATCTCCGAGGAATGCCACAAATAAATGAATTGATGAACAACTTGATTTGTCCCTCTTTAAAGAGAAACAAGTCGTTGGGTATAGGGGGAGGGGGAGAACTACTTGGAGAGTGCTTCCTCCACCTTTCGGCCCACTTCAGGGCGGCCTTCGGAATCTCGGGCCTCGAGATCCACAAAGCAGCTGCCCGCTGCTCCTCACTAGAAATCGTTTCAAGAAAGAGGGTATGGGGTGTTTAGGGCACCTCTACAAGGATGTCAGCCTACTGTGTAAGAGACCCAGAATTTGCAAGATTGAGAAGGCCAACTGTTGGGGTGATGACAATAGGATTACCTCAGCGCGAGTGTGTATATAAAAAGGGGTTTACCTGCGGGCCTATACTAGGCCAGTAACGTCCAAGGTTGAAGCCATTAACGTAGGCTGCGCCTTTGCCCCAGCCTGTTGGGTCCAGGTAGGTATCCAGTACTTTCTGGCCCTTGGGCAGCATGAATGTCCCTAAGAACGCGCCAGGTACACTGCAATGTCGGCCCGGATTCGAGCTCCCCAGAACGCCTGCCAGATGCTTGATGACGTGTTGCTTGTCCAATGGCAAAGGCTCCATAGTCCACCCGGAAAGCACTTCGTGCCCGAGAGTGACGTTAGAAGTGATTCCCTGTGAATGAAGCCCCTGGTAATATTTTTGCGCACGTTTGTGACCTATTACGTTCGGGGTATATTTTGAATAGTGTTACACGGGAGGCATACAAATCTGGTTGGTTTTTAAAAAGCACTGTCGTTTATGACGTGATGTTTTGAACAGTGGTTCACGTTGGTGATACAAGTCTGGTGTGTTGTAGAACTGTGATATTTAGCGTAATTTGCATTGGCTGATGTATTGTAAATAATTTAATAAGCAGAGACTGCAGAACTAATTTCAGATATAACTACCTGAGGCCATTGAACAAGCACCAAAATCAAGTGACACGCGCACGCGCACACACACACACACACACACACACACACACACACACACACACACACACACACAGCACTTGAACTGCCCTCCACTATAGCGCGCCTCGTAATCATATAGTGGTTTTGGGTCGTAGAATCACCGAAATTATTGTTGTTCAACGTGAGCACAAAGCGACAAAAACACAGAATCTAGCTTTTCACCTTCACGTCGTGATTACGGAGGCCATAGTTGATCCTGCCTGTGTTTTCCACCAGAATCGTGATGTTCTCGCCAGGGTGTGCCACAATGGGCGCGCTGGTCACGTGGTGATTGTCGCTGAGGACCGCACGCGTATGCGCAGTGAACACGTAGCCTCTGTTCTTAATACCGAGCACAGTCAGAATAGTCGGACTCGCCGGTCGAAACGAACAGCACTTCACCGTATACACGACGTACCCGTACGCTTGGCCAAGCTGTTCGAAAGACAAGGGCCACCGCGACACCACGGGCTTGACGTACCCTTGCTTCCGCAACAAATCTCGAATAACGTCCAGCGACGCGCACGAGTTGAGACTGACGGCACCGATCTTCAACTTCGGCGCCGGGAATGGGGGTGTCTCCTTCGGCAGCGCCACGTAGCGGCCCAGAATATTCCTGATCTTGAAGTAGGTGCTGGTCGGATCGCCCGCTTCCGTCAGGGGCGCCCCGTAGTCGTAGCTCGTCGGTTGAGGCGGTAGATGAGCGCCGTTCTTGAAGCCGAAGTTTGTGCCGCCGTGGAACATGTAGAAGTTGACGGACGCGTTGTACCGCAGTACACGCTCGAGTTGCTCGAGCACTAAGTTTTGGTCGACTCGTGCGTGGTGTTCACCCCAGTGGTCCATCCATCCGGAATAGTACTCGGCTACGTACAGAGGGCCTCGCCTCATCTCGCTGCGAACTAACCGAAACATGGCGTCGACGTTCTTGTCCGAGCCGAAGTCGGCGGCGACCAACGGGCCCAGGATGCGGTCGCACCTGTAGAGGCATATACAAGGGCATAAGTAGGGTTTTTAAAAATGAGAGATTCACTGGCTATAGGGTAAATCCACCGTTTGTCTCTGGTTTTTTTCGGAAGCATGATCATTTTGGGTGGCTCTTGCCTATAGAAAAAAATTAGTTTGCTTTGTTAATGCAAACTATAGGCAAGTTATAATGCCAAAATCGTTGCTAACCTGAGTAAGTAACCTGTGGAGAAAAGTATTTATGAGGTGTGCTGCAATAAAGTTTGCCTAGATGTTGAGGCTCCTTAAGAAAACTCGTATTTTATGGGCACACGTTGGGCACTATATGTTCCGAGTGCTGAACATCAAGGGCACGTGAGGAAAACGCAGCCATTATTTTTCATCGTCATCAGCCACAGCATGACTAACGCTTCTTCGCCATATTCCTACGGGGAGATATGACGTTAGCGCATATATTATAGCATGGTAAAAGAGTGAATCAACAACCAGGTGCCACATAATGCGAACTGCGTTACTAGCGAGTCGCTGAATGCTTCCAAGCGACCAGAAAATGCACCGACATGATTCTTCATTGTCATCAACGCAACTTCAAAAAAAGTGAACATAGAGCCTCGCGGGTGTGTCACAGCAATGGTACCACACTTATCCCATAGTTACCAATAATGGCATATTGTATGCTTCCAAACTTAAAAAAATATGAAGATTCATAGTGTAGTAGGTACTTCGCAAGTGTACTGGTATCCCTATTGCAAAATCAGCGTCAGGTCAGTACGTTTTTTTTTTTTTTTTGGCACAGGTACACGCTTGTAATAACTGGCACTTCGCTGGGCGCAGTGGGAAAAGGCTGTGTCGCACTGGAAGGGGTGCTGGCTCAACTGCTGTGATGCTGGTGCGCACTGCGAAGCGCTGGAAGCGCTGGAATTTTCACTGACAAGCGCTGGTGAATACTGGAGCACGCTCTGTTTCTACCATGCACCTTTTTCGCATATGCCCCCAGGTATACCGGCCATAGTCGCATCATCCGTGCATTGCTGTAACGATTCCAAGTTGCAGTGTTTGTAAGCCTGGAGCTGCACGCCACTCTTAACAGAAACAAGAAATTGTTTCTGCCGCAAAGTTGAATAAACTTCAATGAGCTCTCTCGATCGCTTCGTAAGGTTTCCCAGCAGAGGAGAGAAAAAAAGCTGTCGTTCGATTCCACCACACCACATATATGTATGCCTGGCCATGCTTGTCCTTCTACCTACTTCAGATAAGAGTTAGAAATGTTCCACAGCTCAAATGCAGAATCTTCAACCATCCCAACTCACTGCGTCTAGAGCGGTCTTACTCAGTGCCCGGCCCAGCGAGCATTAAACCTGTCGTGCCGGCCGCGTTGGTATAAGTGTTACCGGTGCTTCTTGTGTCGTGTGCACACAACTTTAAAGGTGAGAATAACTGTAAAGTACAGTTTAGGCATCCATGAACCTAAATCAACTATTTTGTCTTGTGTCGATGTTTGCACAAGGAGCGCTGACGATCGGACGTTGTGCTTTCAGCTATATACGCAGGCTGTCACCGAAAGCTGCCGGCCGCACTTAGCCGGTATTTCTCCGATTGATATGTAACAACACGCAATTTCCAATTGGTAATTTGGTACGCCTTCGTGAATTCATTCCCTGGCATACGTTTTCAGTGGATTGCATTAGTATTTCTCTGGGCGCTTTTTAATTGTTGCTATTGATATAACGGCATATATCTGTACACTGGCACGCCCACTGTATACTGCCAGCGTAGGCTAGAAAAACGACTGTCGCATGGTATCGCCACTTCATAAATGCATGCCTGGCAATGATTGACCTTCTACTTACTTGAGGTACAGTTTAGGTAACAGTTATAAATGTTGCGAAGCTCAAATGCAGAAACTTCAGGCATCGCAACTCAGCTGCTTCGAAAGTGGCCTTACCCAGTGCATCGTCCCAGCGAGGCCTATCGTGACGGCCGCGTCGGTTTACATACTACCGGCGCTTTTTACTTTAGGTAGGCACAATTCTAAAGTGTAAGATTGACTGTAAAGTACAGTTTAGACATCGCTAAGCCTAAATGGACCATTTAATCACGTGTGCGGTGCCCCCACCAGGAGCGGTGAGGATCGATATGTCGTGCTTTCAGCAACGCAGGCTATCACCAAAAGCTTCCTTCTGAGCGCAGGAGCCGGTACTTCTCTGACTCGTGCGTAAGAACGCGGAATTTTGAGTAGGTAATTTCGTACGCGTTAGTCATTTTTTTTGGTGGTTTCTTAGTTGCAGGTATCGATATAACTGCAAATATTTAATCTGGCACGCCGGATGTGTACTGCTACATCGTCGCTTGCGCGAGAAAAAAAAAACAAACTCGATATTCACTCTTGTGTGCAGATATCTACCGAACAAGACTTTTAAATCATCTGTACATGTTGACCAGTAGCAAGTGCAAAAACCGACTATCAAAGGGGAAAAAAAACTATCGCCAGTGACAGCTGATAATCTGTGGCTGCTCCTCCCGTCAATTTTGAGATTTTTCAGAGTTGAGATGTGGATGCTTCAAAACTTTGTGCTCTAGCTAATATCCGCACGTCATTCGGTGCCCGGAAGCCGGTCGTCACTGTCGAATGAAGGCGCAGTTGTTATTTGGGAAGTAATATCGTGTCAGTCTTAACTGTGCGACTTGTAAACATGAAGTTGAACGGCGTGTTCTTCGGATAGATTGTCATTTTACAAGCCCGAATGCATGTTCCGGCATGGCGTAGTTGGTAGCATATTCTGTTCAAGATCAGGCAGTGTGAGCTCGAATACCGTCAGAGTACTGTTTATTTATTTTTATATTTTTTTATTTTTTTTTTCATTGTGAGTGTGCGCTATAATATTTATTTATTTATTTATTTATTTATTCATTTATTCATTTATTTATTTATTTATTTATTTATTTATTTATATTTGGCGAATGGGCTACCCCTTTTTAACCATGTGAAGCCATTTTGCGCAGAGTACTGGGACGCTGCAGCGGCAGCGTCCCAGTACCTGCGCTGGGAGGCGCTGGTACCAGCGCCATACAGGGCCCATAATCAGGCATGGCGCTGGACGCTGGTACGCAGACGCACTGGTACCAGCGTCCAACGCCAATAGGGATAAGTTGCCAAAAAGGCTCATAAGATCCCCATGATCTCTTGCCTCACGATCTCTGTGATGTTGTCTTTTTCTCTCATACTAATGCATATAATATGGCTTGGTAGGAGAGTAAGATAATGACCGCGCGTCACATAACGGGAATTGCGTAACTGGTAGGTCGTTCAAAGCTTTGAGCTCATTACAAATGACTCGGCCATTATTCTTTATCAGCCGCCGCATCAGCAAAGTGTACATAATGCTTTGCGCATGTGTAGTGGGTGCCTCCATTTTCTGCAGAATGACTAATAATGCTGTAACGGGTGTTTCCCGAGTGGACAAAAAATACTATTTATGTCGTAGTGGGTACCCTGCTAGTGCAGTTGTAATGGTACCCTGCGAGATTTTACAGCTAGGAATAGTGCTGTTTCAGCTTTCGCTGTGACTGTGCTGCGCTTTCTGCGTGGACTGGGTGTGCTCTTGTTTTTTTTTTTGTTTTTAGAGAGAGAAAGACAGAAAAGATTAATATGGGGGAGATGCGGGGTAGTGAAACAGAATTGCAAGATCCTGTTTGCTACTCGTCACTGAGGAGATGGGGTAAAGGGAAAATAAACCTAAAGAGCGGATATGTTTTATTATTTCTTTTTTCTTTCTTTTTTGAAAAAGTAATTTGATTGTGATAAGTAAACTTGGAAGCATTTCACATATTGTCAAGAAAAACGACAAACTACTCGAGAAAAAGTGAGTGCTGTATTTTATGCCGAAACGGTACAATTAGATTGACATTTAAGCAAGACAGGCTGCGCATTGGTGACATTATTTGAAAAAAACGCGCACTTACGCCACATTTTAAGTGCGAAGCATTTCTTACCGAACTTCGGCGACTTTGAGCGTATCTCTCTACCTATCTAGCCGCTTACGTTTGGGTGCTCTCGTGGTCACCCCCTTAACTTGGCGGGAACCAAAATTAGCATGAGAGGGTAGGATGATTTGACAAATATGACGCTCTGATCAAGACATGAATAGTGTCACAATGCCGTCGCGTACGTCGTCAAACACTTCCCGTCAGACAATGGCACATACTCACGGGTGGGTACGTGCCGTTGGTAAGCGGGTATGTGCCACAGGTGATTGACCCTTAGTATCTACCTAGGAACGGCGAGAACACACATGTTCGATTTTAACGCGTGAGCGTGAAGCAATACCCGCCGTCGCTAGCGTCAACCCAACGAAGGCATAGATTAAATGGCAGTGTTAAGAAAAACTTGACATAGGCAGCGTTGGCCACCCGACGAATGCAAATAATAAATTTCATGGTCCCACCAGGAATCGAACCCAAGCATTCTTCGTGGTAGTCAAGCATTCTACCACAGAGCTACGCCAGGTCTCGGAACTACTTTTCAAATAGACGCTAATCTTCGTGAAATGTCACTAGTAGTTGCAGTGCTGCCTGCCCAATTTTATAAACATTACATATGTACTCCTTTCATACAGCCGTCACGTCGGGTAAACGTCAAGTGTGGTGAGATGCCATGTGCTGAAATTGATTTAGGTAGCAGTGTCAAGGGCCAGCATCTTCGCGAGCATCAGCGCTTCATATCAGCTTCTGGGGTTGCTAAAACGCATTTCCAGCTGACATCGTTGGCCAAGTGGAAAAATGGTTATATAAACATCTGCGACTCTTCAACATATTACTCTGCATGCAACATTTGTACATATATTTAGCATCATGTGACTTGTCGCTAAAAAAAATGCAACATGGTCATTTTTCCTCCGCGTGCTTCGCATAAAGTTGATTCCCAGGCACGTAGGATCTACCGAATTTTTTTTATAATAGTCATGGCCAAATAGCACCGACTAGACGTATAACAATTATTATCTTACCCATAGAAGGTGGAGTTAGGCTCATCTGTCCTGAACAACACAACGTCCTGACCGAGGTAGCGTTGACTCAGATAGACGAGGTGGCGCATGTAGGAGCTGTCGCACAAAGCGTAGTAGCCGTACTCGTTTTCTACTTGCACGAGCACAATGGGACCGCCGTTCTTGTAGAGGAACGGCCGGGCCAAAGGGAGGAGGACGTGAAACCACTTGTCGACGCGTTTGATGAAGGAGGCGTCCGAAGACCTGTACCTCATGGCGGGATCAATCCTCAGCAGCCAGTATGGCAGTCCACCGTTGTCCCTTTCCGCGCATATGTAGGGACCCGGTCTGAAGACGACGAGTAGGCCGACGTCCTTGGCGACGTCCAGGAAAGCTCCCAAGTCGTAGTCTCCCTCGAAGTTGAACGTGCCTGGTTCCACTTCGTGTCCACTCCACTCAGCGTAGACGTCGACCGCGTTCAAGCCTGCGAATCGCATCTTTAGCAGGCGGTCCTTCCAGTACGCCCTCGGTACGCGGAAGTAGTGCAGAGAACCGGAAATGATGCGGAAGGGCTTGCCGTCTTTGAGGAACTGATTGTTGGCGTAGTCTACGGTGAAGGAGCGGCTGTGTGAGAAGGACTCGCCGCCTGGGGATGTCCAAGCTATTGTTAGCATAAAAACAAGCCCACTCAACTCAGCCATGTCACTTCAATACGCTCATATGCGTTGCTCCAGTATCACTATGGGTCTGGCAAGCGTTTATCCACAAGTGGACGTTTCTGCGTCGCCTTTGCGCAGGTATCCAGTGCCACCGAACTTACGCTATATCGGGTGCAATCTAAGAAGACAATGTCATCTCAACCCACTGCCGTCGCTATGCGTTCGACAGAACTTGCTTCACTTCTTCGTCCAGTAGCGTTGGCTTATTTTCGTGACGTCATACACTTGTCCAGTGTTTCAGCTAGTTGAATTTCCCATCCGGACACACGCTTGAACTGCTGGTTTCGGGATTGAAACTTCAATGCCCTGGTAAATTTCCTCAGTGATTTTGAAGCAGCTGCTCAGCCAAGCGTATTCTTCGATGCAGTAATGACGAACCTTTAACTCTAATGAGGCGTAGTACTTATTGTAGTTGAGTGTTTCCGGCTTGAGTTAAACAGCTAGCATTACTCTTTCAGAGTAGACACTCTGTGGTTTTGTAAGCGGAACTGGCATTTTTTCATTAGGTTGTAACCTAACACAGAATATTTGAAGCCGTTGAGAACAAGAAGAAAGAAAACGGGCGTGTTTTCAAGGGCAAGTCGTTTTGATTGTTATAAAATATGGAGCGAATATAAAAACGTGGCCTCTTTCGGCGACCTTATTTTGAACCTGAAGGGCGCTCATTACACTTTAGAAAGCATACGAGAAAGAACGTTGGCATAACTGCACGAAATTCTCGGGCTCAAATTCACACGAAACACGCCCGCCAGCGACGGAGAATAAGGTTGAAGGCTCGTATGAAGAGAGTGCTGATTGCGGGACAAGTATAGCTTCATTCATACGGGCCGAGTATAGAAGTCCTCAAGCGCTCACGCCAGCTGCTTTTGATGAAATTGATATACTTTAACTTTGGCACGAAAGGTTGAGGAGAAGTTTTACGGCGTGTGCCGATAAATTAACTATCAATGTAGCCTAGATAGTGGTCGGGTGCGAATGTACCGCTATGGATAGTTAAATATTATGTATTGTGAATACTCTAAATCTTCAAAGTAAATGTCTGAACAAGCTGTTCTGACGAGCCATAGCTTCCACAGTTTCATGTCATAGGAAGATCAGGATTAGTCCTACATTGTACACCATACGCTGTCTCAAGTCGTTTTCCGAAGACGTACACAAATTCATGCCGGCTCTCAGGTTAATTTTCAATGTAATTGAGAATAATAGCACAAACAGTTTGTCAATTCACGTTACAGGTGGGGACCAACGCATGGAAGCGAAATGCTGTGCAAAGTTTTTATGGAACGGAAGGTTGGCCGAATTGTAGCCTTAAACAGTAATTAATCTACATCTTTAATCCCTTTACATAAATTTTTCGAAAAGTAATTCCCTTTTGTTTAAATTACAGCGGGTTCAATCATGTGAGCAATAAGCTGACATAGGCCTTGATGATGTCACATCCACATTGTAATTTCTGATATCTTTGTTCCACGGTTATCAGATGAACTTTTCAATTCTGATTAGCTTGTCTCTTTTACTTATCCTTGTTGTTTTTTCTTGATCTTCATGCCATAAAGAAAGCGCGCATGCGATGTTTAGTAATAATTAGTCTGAAATAATTGGGAAAGCAATCAGTAAGCTTCTTGGGGTTACTCACCTGAATGAATTCAACAGGTAACTAAAATGCGAGCCCACAAACAGATTTCTTACATCACTCACTACGGCAGAAAGGAACGTAGTTCACTTGATTTCGTTACTACCAACTTAGTGCCAAGTATGATAAAAAAACACAACTATGTTAGACTGACTGGTCGAAGTTTTGATTGCTGCAGATACGTAAATTAGAGGTGAACTTCATCACTACTTCATGGTCGTCATATTTATTGATACTGCGTGTTTCATCACGTGGGTTGTCACACGAATTCCACGTGTCACTTGTTAGCCTCCCAGGGTTGTCGTGTCGCCAGGTACTGGTCCATCGATATTCGGCATGTCCACGAAACTAACGGTTCGTTTGCCTTGGGGCGGGGACTCTGTCTCGAAGAGCATCACGGTGTTTTCTTCCGGATACGGGCGGAGCAGGACACCGGGCACGTACAGCGTCACCTGCAATAGTTTACGAGACCTACCTTGTGGTAAACGGACCAACAACCGATTGTAACAGCGGTGCTTTTCGAGCGTTTCGTTAGAGCTGTGTGGTGCTGACAAAAACTGCGAATAGCTATGACGTCACCTATAGCTGCGAAAAGATAACCTTCGCAATGCTACGCTTGCACTCGATTGATATGTGGGGTTTAACGTCCCAAAACCACTCTATGATTATGAGAGACGCCGTAGTGGAGGGCTCCGGAAATTTCGACCACCTGGGGTTCTTTAACGTGCACCCAAATCTGAGCACGGGCCTACAACATTTCCGCCTCCATCGGAAATGCAGCCGCCGCAGCCGGGATTTGAACCCGCGACCTGCGGGTCAGCAGCCGAGTACCTTATCCACTATACCACCGCGGTGGGGCCAACGCTAATGTCTGTCAGCCCCGCCTCCGTAGATGAATTGTCATTGAGCATAGCAATGACGCCAACTCCAGAAAACCAAGCTAAGCTCAGTGAAGACTATTTGAGCCTGACTGAATCAACTTAAGCATAGTTTAGCCTAATTCCAACAAGCTCAATGGGGTCAGTTCAATTAAGACTAATATTGACTAAACACAATTGAATAATTAAGCCTTAGCTCAGTTTAAACGACTACTGCTAATTATGTTGTTCCTAATTAAGGAGTGTAATAGGATTTCGTACATTTGGGCCTTATTGAACTAAATCAGTCAGCAGGTATATCAATCCTAGCATAGAAAGATGGGAAGATAAAGAGACAGATGTAAAGGGACAAAAAGAAAGCGCCTATGGCACAGCCATTTGTGTTACATACATAGCAAGCGGGTGGGAAAGGGCATGAAGGAAAGGAAGACAAAACCACCAGCTCTTCGGTTTCGACTCTCGAGTCGTCGTACCACTCATGCGTTGCTGTCCTGATTCTTCCACGATATGTGTTTTCTCCAGCGCTACGGAAACGTAGCACGCTGTCTAATCACGAAATCCTAACGTGGAGATTGCCGTGAAAAGTAATCAAAATTTTTCGATCGGCGGCGACTATGAAGTCGTATGCACTCAACACCCGCTGCAAACAGTTGGAGACGGTCCGCCTCGGCGGAACAGTGGCAAGGGTGCTGAACTATATACTGACCCCAATGTCATGGAATACGGAATGGCGGCCGTGGTCACCGCATTTCGATCGAGGCAAAATTCTAGATGCCCGTGTGAAAGCAGTGCACGCTAACGATCAAAATTTCCGGAGCCCTCCATTACGGCGACTCTCGAAAGCATATCGTGGTTCTGATTGTGAGATGCAACACGCCAAGATATTATTATTATTATTATTATTATTATTATTATTATTATTATTATTATTATTATTATTATTATTATTATTATTATTATTATTATTATTATTATTATTATTATTATTATTAACCATGGAAGATGAGCACGAGAGGTCTGTGCTTGAGAGCTTACGTTTTGCTGCGGAAGTGTTTTACTATGTAAGGAGCACAGAATGAACCGGTGATTGATGATACATACTCAAGTTCTGAACGCTATTTATGTTGCGCATGAAAGCATCAGACTGCGTAGAACGCAGTGAACGTATCAATACACCAGCTTGAAGACACATACACTGATCTGCGTCACATCACCTTTTTATGTGTGTGTGTGAGTGTGTGTGTGTGTGGCTTGCAAATAGAATTCGAACGTATAAACTCTACTCGGATACAACCACAGTAGAATCGAAGCTCCAATGCTTGACACTGGGTAGAACTAAGCTAATTTATTTGTCTCCAAAATTTTGGCATCTATATTTGTGAATTGCATGTGTTTTTAAACACTACATAACAATGCATGGCACAAAGAGTTAGTATGCATTTTGTTTACCCTATATACAAATATTGCTTTTATCCTGTCATAGTCTGGTTATCACCTTTTCTACCATTATTATTGCATTTCCCCGCGTGAAAGTGCTTAGTGTAGACAGGAAGTGAACTCCCGATGAAACTGACCTGTGGTCCGATGCTCGGCCAGTATCGCCCCAGGTTGAAGCCGTTGACAAAGGCGACGCCTTTTCCCCAACCCGTCGTATCTAGGAAGGTGTCCAACGTCTTCTGACCATTGGGCAGCTTGAACGTTCCGAAGAATGCGCCGGGAGCCGAGCACGGTGACAAGACGTTCGATGCGGCAAATACGTCAGTGAGGTGCGTCGCCACAATTGATTTGTCCAAAGGCACTGGCTCCATGGTCCAGCCGGAGAGGACGCGCTTGTTCAGGGTTACGTTAGAGACGATTCCCTGCGTAGATCGGATGCATACTACTACTACTACTACTACTACTACTACTACTACTACTACTACTACTACTACTACTACTACTACTACTACTACCACTGCGCTGCTACTTTTGCTACTTTCTCCACTTTTTCTGCACTTGGCTAAGTTGGCTACATTTTTTTCCCTCCTCAGTGAAGCGTGGGAGGCTGCGATCTCCCAGCCGGACCTGGTCGAGCAGCGTCAACTCGTCGCTCGAGCTCGGCGGGCTGTCCAAGCCAGAGGGTTCCTGGAACAAGGGACCCTCCCACCTTCACTCACAAGCTTCTTTCAATAAATGTTTTCTCTCTCTCTCTACCCATTCCTTGGCTATTCTTTGTATTTTTGACCTCGAAACCCTGTCTAAGAACCTAGTTACCCCGCCGCGGTGGTCTCGTGGCTAACTTACTCGGCTGCTGACCCACAAGTCGAGGGATCGAGTCCCGGCTGCGGCGGTTGCGTTTTCGATAGTGGCGAAAACGCTGTAGGCCCGTGTGCTCAGATTTGGGTACACGTTAAAAAACCCAAGCAGGTAGAAATTTCCGGCGCCCTCCAGTATGGCGTCTCTCATAATCATATGGTCGTTTTCGGACGTTAAACCTTACATATCAAGGGCCAAGTTCTCGCTGGATCACTTAATGCCCCCTATGGACATTGTTTCTCTTTATCGTGTGGATGTACTTTGTGAGAATCTCATGCTAGCGTGGAGTTTGACGTTTTTTTCCCCAGAAGTGCTTCTCTTACGCCGTTATCATGCACCGGTCGTCCAAGAACCCCGAGTCCTTTCGCACCTCAGTTTCCTGACCATCTCACCTGCTTTCATTATCAAATCTGCTACCAACACTTTGACGTCTAACAAATAAGGTAGTTTCATAAGGACTTATCCTTTCTTGTGCTTCGTAGTGATTGGTAATATTTAGTAATTAGGAAATTTTTGCATTTAGGATATCACTTTGCTTCTCAGACATATCAGAAATAGACTATTCTAATGTTATGAGATAAACACGTACTTCACTCTACTCTCTCCCCTCATCATTGCCCGCTTCCTCACCCTCACTTCTATTTCTCGCCCCCTTGCTATACCGTACTACTGTATGCTATACACGGCTGTACTATAGACGACTTTGCCTGTGTGATGTTATCATTTATATGCTATGCTTTACCCTTTCCCCTCATCTATTCCTGTCTTCTGAACCTCACATCGATTCTCCTCACCATCAGTTTTCTTTCTCACCCCCTGTGGCTATGTTTTGCAGGGTTTTGTGTGAGTGACACCAACAGCGTGAAACAACAGCTCGACTCTAAATTGCTGTGCAATAACTACACTCGTCATACTCGGGAATCATTTATTAATTCGTTTATTCATTTATCGAAAAATACCTGCAGCGCCCGATGACATTATAGTAGGGGGAAATACACAGCGTAATATATGCTTACAAAAAATAACTATTCAAAAACAAAATGAACACAAAACAGATCATAACAAACATGTAGCTATAAGTGCAGCAGTATGTTCCTGAAGGACGCTTCAGTGCAGCATTCTGCAATCTCCTGCAATTTCTCATTAAAGCGTGTCTTTATGGGAATCGAGGTGACTGCCGTTCAGTTGGGGTATTACACAAGGAAGAAAGGAGGAAGCAGAATCAGACAGTGCAGCCCCAACTCTCCTGCTTCTATTATTTAGAAATGCTACTATATTATAGCGTGGTACCCTTCAGATTTTCTCACCTTCATGTCGTGATTCCAAGCTCCCACGTTGATGCGGCCCATGTTTTCTACCAGAATTGTGATGTTCTGGTCGCTCTGAACCACCACAGGAACGTTGTACACGTCTCGATCAGCGCTCACCACAGCCCTTGTCTGGGAAGTGAACACGTATCCCCTGTCCTTGATTCCCGGAACACCCAAGATTGCCGGACTCGATGGTCGAAATGACACCCGCGTAGTGTACACCACGTAACCGAAAGCGTGACCAAGCTCCTCAAACGACAGTGGTCGGTGTGACGACACGGGGGTGACGTAACCTTTTGCACGCAAAAAACGGCGGATAGCATCGAGTGTAACGCAGGAGTTCAGATTTACGGCACCGATCTTCAACTTGGGTGCAGGGACGGGTAGCGTTCCGTTCGGAAGCGGCAAGTAGCGACCGACAACTTCTCTTATCTTCAAATAGGTGTCACTGGGATCGCCGGCTTCTGTCAGAGGTGCTCCGTAGTCGTAACTCGTAGGCTGCGGTAGTGGATCGGCGCCGTTCGTGAATCCGAAGTTTGTTCCTCCGTGAAACATGTAAAAGTTAATCGACGCGTTTCGCTGTAGTATCTTCTCGAAGGTCTTCATCACGAGAGCCTGATCCACTTTGGCGTGACGCTGGCCCCAGTGGTCTAGCCATCCGGGATAATACTCCGTCACTACAAGCGGACCTTGTTCCATGGCTCTCCTTACAGCCGTGAACTGGGCGTCCACGTCTGCGTTCGCACCGAAGTCGGCGGTCACCAGTGTTCCTTCGACGCTGTCGCACCTGTAGGCGGCGTCACTCGGAGTGTCGGTCCTAAACAAAATGACGTCGTCGCCAAGCTATCTTCGCGTAATGTTGACTAGGTGTCGCATGTAATTCTTGTCACAGGTGATGTACTGACCGTACTCGTTTTCCACCTGCACCGTGATGATTGGGCCGCCATTCTTATAAAGGTACGGCTCGATCATCGGAAGCAGTACGCCGAAAAACGTGTCCACGCGAGAGATGTAGGAAGGGTCCGAAGACCTGTACTTCATGTTTGGGTTCAACCTCAGGAGCCAGTCTGGCAAACCACCGTTGTCTCTCTCAGCGCATATGTACGGGCCCGGTCTGAAGATCACGAACAAGCCGACGTTCTTCGCGATGTCCAGGAAGTTCTTCAGGTCGTAGACGCCCTCGAAGTAGAACTTTCCGGGTTCTGGTTCGTGGCCGCTCCATTCCACGTACGTTTGAAGCGCGTTGAGGCCTCCTAGTCTCATCTTTTCCATGCGGTCTTGCCAGTATGCCCTGGGAACGCGGAAGTAGTGCAGGGAGCCTGAAATGTAGCGGAAGGGCTGGCCGTCCTTGAGGAACTGGTTGTTGGCGTAGTCGACAGTGAAAGACGGTCTGTTCGAGTAGCAGCTGGAGCACGCTAACAACGACGTTACCAACGACACGAGTGCGGTAAGCCGAGACATGCCTGTGAAAGCTGTTCTCGTGCTGATTCCTTTCGTCTTGGCTGAGTCGCGGTGTAATCGGAGCACGACGTATCTGCCTCTTTATCTGGTGTCTGACCGCACGGGTTAGGACATAGGGAATGTTGTGCCAGGAGCGTAGCTTAAAATTGATAGTTGCCACAGTAACGGCTTCGTGAAACGGAAGTAGGTGTTGTGAGTTGTCTTGGTATCGTTAGCGGCATTGGACTTCGCAAGAAGACTTACCCCTTCAATTTGCTGGAAAAATACCCGCGTTATTTGTTTGTTTGTTTGTTTGTTTGTTTGTTTGTTTGTTTGTTTGTTTGTTTGTTTGTTTGTTTGTTTGTTTGTTTCCATGGACTCATGGTTCACACCCACTCAGGGGGATCGGCTAAGAAAGCGTAGTGCACTTTTTCTGTGAGCATTATAACTATGTGTAAAATGAATTTGTATTGTTCTCGCTCATTTGTTGTTTTTGATGATGATTCATATTTTTTTTTACCTGATGGCGCTCACCAACAAAGGGAGATGGGCCAAGAACCAAGATGCAGGAGGTTTAAGGTGAAGACCTTTGCAGTTAAAATAAAAGCTTTGGAAGGTTAGACTTAAAATGAAACACATCGTCTTTTGAATATTGCTTAACACCCACGCTGTCATTCCACCAGATGTGAAATGTGTCGGAAATAATTATTAATTTCTTGTTTAAATGATTGTTACGTGGTCTCGGCCGACCATCGTGACTGATACCTTGCACTACACTGCGTGACATGGGCGTACATTTACTCCCGGCATGACACTGCTGGGTACTCGCCATTTTACCTTTTGTTTGAACGCGAACCAACGTTATCGTTGGATACATTCCTGTCGAGTACTGCACAGTCTACCTCTGAATATGCACGCGACGCTATTGCCCACGCTGACCATGCTCGTCAGCTTGCCCGCAGCAGATTAACACGGCTTCCCAATACTTGCAAAAGCATTATTACTACGAGTGCCATCCCGATGAACAATTTCCGATGGGTCTCTTCGTTCTTCTTTGGTCCCCTACGCGACATGTAGGCCTTTCAGAGAAGCTTTTTCTCGTTTCACGGGCCCATACCGTGTGCTTCGACGAGTGACAGACGTTACAAACGAAATTGTTCTTCATGATCGCTCAATCTCTTCTGCTCTGTTGTCCCTGGACGTCGTCCATGCATCGAGGCTCAAGCGTTACCACACTGATCCTGCTGTGGCCCCGTAGGCTCGCCCGGTCAGCGCTTTTGCCACCGGGGGTTGTGCTACGTGATTTCGGCTGGCGGTAACAAGGCGTGGGACATACCCTGAAATGCGCCTCAGACTGGAAGTGAAGATGTTGACTTTGTGAACTGTGTTGTGGGTACGCACTCAACAACATGAAGAAATGATTCGAAACTAACACGCTACTTTCTATTGATGATGATGATGATCCTTTCATTCCTGGAACTCGCCCACACAGGGGATCCGCCAAAAACCGGGCGGCAGGATTTTTAAGTTAGTGGGATATGGATCTGAAAACCTCTAAAAAAGATTAGGTTTATACAATTAATGAAAGCTAATGAATGAAAATACTGCACGAGCAAGCGGTCAGGAAATTGTATAGGCTCGGAGCCGAAAAGAACAATAAGAATATACTAACAAGGTGAACTTTTAGGGGCGAAGCTCCTTAAGCCGTGGGTCTGTCCATTCCTTGCTTGTATGTATTTAGTAGTACGTAACCACCGGTGGCACATACCCGCTCTAGAGCGGGTATGTGCCACAGGGGATGCGAGATGGGAGATGGCGGTACTTGGAGTCTTCCTAGATGGACGCATGGATGTACGGATGGACAGAGACACTAGCTGATGGACGGACGGATATATATACGCGTGGACGTGCGGATGGATCGCCGCACAAACAGACGCACAGACAGATGATGGACGGTCTCACGGACGGACTCACGGAAAGACGCATGGACAGACGGACGGATGGACTCACGGACGGACTCACTGATGGATACACGGACAGACGGACGGACACATGGATAGACGCACGAATGATCAAGCGGGCGGACGGAAGCAAGAACGAACGGGCTGACGGACGCTTCGCCCCACTGATCATCATTCACTCCATGGATATGCTGTGATTTTTTGTTTCTATTGTGTACGCAAACATAGCAGAGCAAACCTCCGTGTGACTGTAAACTAATGCAATCCCTCCAAAGGATGAAATTACGGCAGCATTATTTCTAAACCTGGCTTTTCGATTGCATCGACAAGATATCTTTTCCTTTGATAAGAATATCGGTGACAGAATAAAAAGAGATGTTCCATTGTTTTTATTTTAATTTCTTATTTTTTTTGCAAAAGGTCCTAAAGATGATTTGGTTAATGAGTCTGCCATCCGATTCAGATAAATCGCGCGGTTATTGTTTCTATGTGGATGAATCAGTGTATCTAGCAGTCATCGTCATCTTCTTCGACCTCCTTTTATTTGAAACGAGCTCTGGTGCACGTGCCTTGTTCTTCGTGCTGGCAGGTATCAAAATATAGAAGAGTAAAAATAGTTTCTTCTGCTCCTAGTATGGGTCCGTGCAGTTCTCATATTTTTTCGTCCGCTACTCGCGCTTCGCCCTAGCGGACACAACCTCCGTCCCTGTAATGAAATACGTCAGATCGATCCAGTCTCAATCTTTGATAGAAACCCGCACGTCAATGCAATTGATTGGACGTCCTGTCTTTGATCTGTCTCAGGTGAAACACTGAATTGTTCTGAATCTTGTTTCTCATCTCTGGGTCGGAATACATCCACCTAAAACGCAATCTTTATTCACATTACATCGATTAAAAAAGAAAACAAAAAAACTTGACAGGCCTCTTCTCACAGCCAACTAGGTGACCAGGCCGAAAACGGCTCAGAGGAGGCCCATGACTTCCGATGAGAGCATAGACGTTGACTGAAGAAACATTCATTCGTGCTGAAGACTTGGATGACGACGACGACGACGACGGTGATGATGATGATGATGATGATGATGATGATGATGATGATGAATGGCCCCCACCCACAAAAGAGATGGGCCAAGAACTTGGTGGCATGATACTCAAAGCACTGAAACTAAAACGAATATCAAAAATCAGTTTAGAGATATAATTGAGAGGAAATAAAAATGCTTACTGAGCAAGGGTTCAAACCATCTATGCTTCGTGATTAAAATTACTACGATTCAGAGACTAAGAATCTCATTAAGTGAGGATACACATACATGGGGATCTTTATATTGCTTTGATGATGATGATGATGATGATGATGATGATGATCCTTTAGCTTTGCTGGCATTCGCCCACAAAGGGGGATCGGCCAAGAACCGGGCGGCAGGATCATCAAGTGAGTTAGTTACGAGTCAGGCATTCAGGTAGTCTCGAAGCCGTAAATAATAATAACAATAGACTATCAAGGTAATCTCTTTGCTGCCATTATGTACGCACTCACGGCAGAGTAAACCTCCCTGTGGCTATAAGCTAGTGTAATCCCTCCGAAGAATAATGTTACTTCCACGTTTATTTTTAAACCGAGCTTCTCAATTGGTTCGAACACGTATCTTTTTCTTTGATAAGAATATCGTTGACATGTAGTCAAACACAGTAGAGGAAAGACGAAAGAGATATTTTGCTTTTTTTCCTTCTCAGTAGACTATATTTATCCCCCCCGGCCCAAAGCCAGGAAGCTTTCTGTTTTTTTATTGGTGGGGGTGGAGAGAACTCGTCAAAAACATTGAAAAACACCTATTTTTATTACCTGTTCTCGGTAAAACAACCCCTTCATCCGAATTTTGGGGAGGACGCGTCTCTCATATTCATAGGGTGGTTTTGGGATATTAAACCACACATATCAATTATGGAAGAAGGTTGCCTAGGGCCACAACGAACACGTACCCCCCCTCCCCGAAATTTTTCTCACCATGGCATATGGAGCGCGAAATGGTCATTTCGGAGAGGTTCTCCCCCACACACACACACACACACACACACACACACACACACACACACACACACACACACACACACACACACACACACACACACACACACACACACACACACACACACACACACACACACACACACACACACACACTGAAAAACATTTGTGACTACGACGCCATTGCACCGTTGCAGTTCGTCCTTTTCTGTTCTGAGCCTGTCCTACTCTCATTACTACCTCCAAGATGAGCCTACTTCTAACGAAGCAACAATGTCATGTAATAAGACGTGACCCCGTGATGTCATAGTGACGTCTAGATGACATCTGAATTTTGTGGCCTGTGACATCGTGATAATATCATAGAGAGACGCCAGCCCATGAGGGTAAGTTTCGCTTAGATAGATGATTGCGATAGACAGATGATTTGAACTCCTGAGGTGCACGACTCAATGCGCAGCGGGCCGCACCCACGTTGGAATAACAAGCCAAGCACGACCGTCGCATCAAGGACCCTCCGGACAGCCGACAGTTTATCCCTGGTATCGGGGTTCTTAATAGCGGATAGCCCCTTGTCTTCATTGGATTGGTTCGTGCCCCGCAACGAGGGGCAACGCCAGAGCGTGCGATCTAGGCTAGCGAATTCGTTTCAGTGCCTGCAAGAGCTCTTGGGATAAATGTCGGAACAACTTTTATGGAATGAAGCCCGGCTGGTATATGAACCCGTCTCCAGATAGCCTTAGAGTCAAAGCCTGCGCCTGATTGAACTTCTTGTTAGGAACGGGAAAGTCTCTCATGCCGGAAACAAAGTGCTGTGTAATTTCGCTATAAGTGGTGAGTCGATCTCTGTTCACCACAAATGCGGGCCGGCGGGGGAGTTCTCCGTGCTCGCAAAAAGTGAGAGCTCGCGCCTTGGTGTGGGCCAGCTCGTTCAGGTTTGTGGGGTCTTCCCTGATGAATCCCATGTGGGCTTAGCTTCTTTTTTTTTTCCGAAACCTGTCCTTGACTTTGTAGGTATCAAAAATACACTTGCGAAATTGCTTCGTGTATACAGTTCGAAAGTGAGCGGTGGTAACCTTCAGAGAGAGAGAGAGCTTTATTTTAATGGGAAGCTGGAGAGTTTTGCCTGGTTTTTCACCTCACAGGCTACTCCAGTTGCCGGGTGATGACAATTATGTATACAATGATAAACACACAACACATACAGTCACATACACGCATAACAGTCACATAACACATGAAGTCACTCACACGCACTGCACTATTTACAACGTTTCGTTCGAGCCTGTGACCTGTTATAAGAATGTCAGTAGTGCTTTTCTATAATCTAACGCACTGGAGGTGTTCCGCCTTAAGCCTAGAATATTTTTCATCTTCAAGTTTATGTCCTGTTGTATTTTTAAGGCCATCTTCAGAGACTGTCATTCTGATGCGCATTTCGTACACTCATATATAGAGGACATGATTGATGTCTTCAGCAACGTTACATTGGGCACAAAATGCTGAGTCCTGAAGCAATACGTACATGCAATGTTTAATCGGGTGCGGTGTAAACACGTTTCATCTTGCCTGTTGAGATTTCGCGGCATCCTGAAGTCACACGATGGATCGATCTTGTACAGAGGCCCATACTGTTGGCTAGAATCTGTCCAGAGGGATCGCTGGAGGCGCCAGGCGTGTGCCGACACTAGCGTTGCTGAGTCTTGCCTCGAGAAAGATATCTCGACGATTCCTGCTGAAGTGTCACGTCCAGCTTTGGCAGCGTCATCAGCCCGACGTTGTCTTGTATTCCGCAGTGGGCAGGTATCCACTGCAGAACAATACGATGATGGCAGTCACGGGCTTTCTCGCATAGGCGTTCATTCATCCAGTGGTCAAAATCGAATGGTCTACCAGGGCTGAGGACTATTTCACGCAGGTGGTGAAGCTGCTGTTGAAAAGTGCGGCGATGCGAGTTTGTTGGTGCGTCCTGATTAGCTTGTAGTTAATCCTTGGAAAAGCAGAGGACCTTGAAATAGAGAGACAATGTACACACGGGAGAACTTACCGCTGGGTGCTGGGTGTCCGTACTTCTCTATTCCACTGATGGAAGCAAATGCGTACCATCTCATACGGATGTGCCAGCGGTTACAGTCGGAACGCTCCCGTCAACTCCTACAAGCTGGTCTTCTATGCAGTGACACGACCCGTTATGACTGCTGAATGCAGGACAACAGATTTCATAAGACGCCGCGTCACTTCACACACAGCACTGGCTTATAACAGTGCACGTATAATACACATATACAAAAAAATAGTATGCTTTAAAGTCAACTCTGTGTCGCAATAAAAAATACACAGGGTTGCTTCTTACAACAATAGGTTTAATTCCTTGATTGTTCCATAGGTTACGTGACGCCGATGTCACCGACGGTCACTCTGCGTTTTATGAGGCACTTACGTGTTTAAAAACGTTTTTTTTTTTTTCTTTTCCTGACCCGGCCGTACGCCCACCTGGTTACTTGTTAAGGAAAGCGAATAGGCGCTGTTCAAAGTGCCCTCCAAATCAAGGAATGCGCTCCCAGCTCCTTTTGTATAACGTTATGTCTGTTGGGAGCAAGGTATTCTACATCTCGTTAGAGATTGTTGAGCGGTCCTGCGACCAGCCGCATGCTGTTGTGACTATCAAGCTTTTTAAATGAAGTGAGGCTTGTTTCATCCTGCTTGTGTATTGTTCGAGAGCATTTGACACTTGTAGTTTAAGCATGTGAAAACAAGTTTGGCCAGTATTGTTAGCGATGTTTCGCCTTCTTTTGATATACGTGCATTCAGACCATCGCATGCGCTGTAATGATTTTGTTTTTCACTTGGTGTATTTACATGTACCCAAACTTGGGAACAATTGTCGCCACCAGTACCTAGCTATTTAGCCTAACATTGTATCATGTAGACTTTTTTTTGCGGTCGAACTAACTGGTGATTTTTATATTTAGTACATTTTGTATTTTTCATCATCTAGCGCAGTGGTCGGCTACCTACGGCCAGTGGAATACTATTATGCCTCCCGCAAGACGTCAGAACATCCTTACGCCACTTCCTACTGACCGATGAGCAGCGGTTAACTAACCCATGAACGCTCCTACGACTTGCTGCGTCTGTCGGTGAGTAACCTTGATGTATATATTTGAGAGTTCCCAGCAAAAGTCTCATTGAAAGAGCATTTCTGCATATTATAAACCTTCGTTGCAACACAGCCTCAGTGATCCTTCATAAATTGTCGCAATCAGCACTCGAAGCATACGTTCAGGACGTTTGGCTGCATCTAAATCGATATTTCGCTATCGATACGTCCGGGCTAACTCATATCGTCCTGCGTGAAACCCTAGTATCTATCATTATCAGCGTCGCCAGGTACTGGCCCATCAATGTTCGGTACGTCGACGAAGCTGACGCTTCTCTGGTCTTCTGGCGTAGACTCTGTCTCGAAGAGCATCACGGTGTTTTCTTCCGGATGTGGCCGGAGCAGCACACCGGGAACGTATAGGGTCACCTGCAATGGATTTGAAGAAGGTGCAGGTCACAATTTTCAGCTGCAAAAGCATGGACAAATTAAGGAGATGCGTAGGTGCGCGCGTTACCTTGCAGATGCGTGGAGGAACTATCGCTGATTCCATAGGGAAGTATCGTGGTGTAGTGAGAATTTAGCAACTGTACTTGCTGTACACATCCTATGTTAGTTTCAAGCGGCTAACGTTACGTGCACAGTCGGTTAGTTTCCTTGCGACATGGTGGAGACATGCATTGAGAACCGAAGCCAGGCTGGCAAGTTAGAAGGCCTTGCGCACGTGGCTCTCTTACGCGATCTTGAAGGCAAATCTCAAGTGTCCTCCGGGATTTCAATGCTCTCGCATTAATAAATATATAGATGAATAAATAAATAAATAAGCGTAGTTCACTTTCACTGAAACTTACTTGTGGCCCGATGCTAGGCCAGTATCGCCCGAGGTTAAAGCCGTTGACGAAGGCGACGCCTTTTCCCCAACCCGTCGGGTCAAGGAAAGTGTCCAACGTATTTTGTCCTTCTGGCAGCACGAACTTTCCGAAGAATGCACCGGGAGCCGAACAATTCTGCTCGGTGTTCGGCGTGTTAAAGGCCTCTGCCAGCTGCGTCACCGCATCCGACTTGTCCAAAGGCAGTGGTTCCATGGTCCAGCCAGAGAGGACGTGGTTGTCCAGGGTGACGTTTTCGATTATTCCCTGCGAAAGCGGTACCCGAGAAGCGTGTCATTTAAGTTGTATTGAATTTAGCTAGTGCATATTGACCATTATGCATTGATTAATAGGTCAGTTTTCAAGCGATATTCCAAATTAGGTGTCCCAGAAATCGGGTGTCCACTGTAAAGATGAGGGAACGTGCAAATTACTACTGACATAGCTGTGCCTTGTGTAGAAGCACATGAGGAAGGTCATGTCGGACTACTCGACTATATAACGTACGATTTTGAAACCTTGGACAGTGTGCTTTAAGATGCAAAAGTCAAGTGTGCCCATGCTGGTGCCATCTCAGCATTGCTGTTTCGTGACGCCATGCTTCTGTGCTGACCCCTTTAAAAAAGTAAATCAATAATTTATACTTGGCCAATCCTATATAAATAGACCCTTAAGAATGTAGCCCCCGCGGTAGACCCTAGCGGACATGGGCGATGGAGACATGGTATGAAAAGAATGCGTTGCTGGGTTAGTGGTATGACAATCTCCATTTTCAAAAAATATGTTCTGCAGACAGGCGCCTACGGGCAGCAAATATCAATAATGAGTCAACAACTGATAAAGTCAGACAAAGCGTACATCATGAGTGTCATGCGAACGTCTATAGAGAGCTTTATCGTGATAAATTTTGTGGCGAAAGGCACCGCGTATCACGGTATGCCAAGTTATTCCAGGTTTCTGTCTAAGCAGGCACTGCCACAGAATACTTCTTTCGGGACTCTTGACGCAGTTCAAAATCCAGGGCTTTTGTTTTAAAGCCTGCTACCGAGAACAATTTACTGTTTAACACAAAAGTAATAAAGTTCATTTCTTCAATTCTGCAGTAGCGATAGTTTAAAGCCAGGAAAGTCACATCAACAACAGATGAATGTCTGCGTTGTGAATGTTCGCCGTAAACTTAATGAGCTTTCCACTTCATGAATCAAGGTATTAATGTTTTTAAAGGCTGCTTAACAAACTAAAAACCATCAGCGTCTATTTAACAAAAGCATTTCCCCTAAGTTTCGTGCACATGCATTTCGCCGAAATGCAATGCTGCATTAATTTTATCTAAACCACTCTGCACTTTGATGACCGGAACCAACGCGATCGGCAAGGCTCTTCACTTCATACCTTCATGTCACGATTTCCTGGTCCGTAATTGATCCTTCCCGTGTTTTCCACCAGAATAGTAATGTTCTGGCCACTCTGAACCACCACAGGCACGCTGTACACCAGCTGATCAGTGCTCACCACAGCCTTCGTCTGGGCAGTGAACACGTATCCCCTGTTCTTAATGCCTGGGACACCCAAATTAGCCGGACTCGATGGTCGAAATGACACCCGTGTCGTATACACCACGTAACCGAATGCGTGACCGAGCTCCTCGAACGACAGTGGTCGGTGGGAAGACACTGGGGTGACGTAACCTTTGGATCGCAGGAAACTACAGATAGCATCGAGTGTAGCGCACGAGTTCAGATTCACGGCACCGATCTTCAACTTGAGTGCAGGAACGGGTAGCGTTCCATTCGGAAGCGGCATGTAGCGACCTACAACTTCCCTTATCTTGAAGTAGGTGTCGCTAGGGTCGCCGGCTTCTGTCAGAGGCGCTCCATAGTCGTAACTGGTTGGCTGCGGTGGCGGATTGGCCCCGTTCATGAATCCGAAGTTTGTTCCTCCGTGAAACATGTAAAAGTTGACTGACGCGTTTCGCTGTAGTATCTTCTCGAAGGTCTTCATCACAAGAGCCTGGTCCACTTTGGCGTGAGGCTGGCCCCAGTGGTCTAGCCATCCGGGATAATACTCCGTCACTACAAGCGGACCTTGTTTCATGGCTCTCCTTATGGCAGCGAACTTGGCGTCCACGTCTACGTTCGCACCGAAGTCGGCGGTCACTAGCGGCCCTTCGACGCTGTCGCACCTGTAGGCGGCGTCGCCGGGAGCGTCGGTCCTAAACAAAACGATGTCCTCACCGAGGTATCTTCGCGTAATGTTGACGAGGTGTCGCATGTAATCCTTGTCACAGGCGATGTACTGACCGTACTCGTTTTCCACCTGCACCGTGATGATTGGGCCGCCGTTCTTATAAAGGTACGGCTCGATCATCGGAAGCAGTACGCCGAAAAACTTGTCCACGCGAGAGAGGTAGGAAGGGTCCGAAGACCTGTACTTCATGTTTGGGTTCAACCTCAGGAGCCAGTATGGCAAACCACCGTTGTCTCTCTCAGCGCATATGTACGGGCCCGGTCTGAAGATCACGAACAAGCCGACTTTCTTCGCTATGTCCAGGAAGGTCTTCAGGTCGTAGTCGCCGTCGAAGTAGAACTTTCCGGGTTCTGGTTCGTGGTTGCTCCATTCCACGTACGTTTGAAGCGCGTTGAGGCCTCCTAGTCTCATCTTTTCCATGCGGTCTTGCCAGTAAGCCCTGGGAACGCGGAAGTAGTGCAGGGAGCCTGAAATGTAGCGGAAGGGCTGGCCGTCCTTGAGGAACTGGTTGTTCGCATAGTCAACGGTGAATGACTGGTTGTTGGAGTAGCAGTTGGAGCACGCTACCAGCGATGTTGCGAGCCACACGAGTACGGCGAGACGAGCCATGCCGGCGGGCGCTGATCTCGCGCTGATTGCATTCGGCTCGGTCGAGCCCTCCGCTTGCAATGTGAGATGGGCGTCTCTACTTATCAGTGCCGCAAGCGTAGCGCTAGGACGTGGTAGGCGAGTTGTGAAAAGCGTCGCGAAAGATAGTGCGCGCGGCACCGGAGTCTGATCGCGGAAAGAAATGTCGAAAATACTGATATCATTGTTGAGATGGGGTATTGAAAAGCAACTTATTGTTGCAAATGGTGATAAGTATAGCTTGACACGTATAGAGTATTCTGAAAGTACATTTCAGACAAGTCACCTTAGACCAAGTTCACGTTACCTGAACAGTGATAATGGGATGGAGTATGTAAGGCAAAATTTGATCCTAGTAATGGTGCTTCACGTTTAGATGGCTGGAACTCATGTTCCGCAGTAGTCTTACCTTATATGTAGATTCTTAATAAATAAATTGAGTCTCTACACAGATTGCAGCGAGATAATAATACGTAACGACTGTAATAAGGCCGCTATGTGGTACCAGGTTACTTTGTATTATATAGGATGATAGCCACCATAGGATACTCTGGTGGCAACTGTGACGTGTAATTCACCTGTAGGGGGAGCCCTTTTGTATGAACAGAAATCAAGGCTTGTAGGTCAACATTTGCACTTACGCTCATAGTCTGTTAGTTACCGGTATGCTGGTCAATGTCTTGATTTCCTCGAAGTAATGTGTGTTTGTGCGCAGTGTCATTTCTGTCGTCAAGAGGGACTCAAACAGTTTTATGCGTCCGTGGAATCTCACCACATGTAACAATGGTTTGGCTAAAATCACGCGAGGATGATTTCTACATCATTTTCAAGCATTATTCTCCACGCGCCACAGTGGTCTAGTTTCTAAGGCACTTGATTGTTCACCCGCAGGTCGTGGGATCGAATCCCGGCCGTGGCGTCAGCCTTTTCGATGGAGGCGAAAATGCTTGAGGCTGGTTTGCTTATACTTAGGCGCACGTTAACAAACCCCGGGTGGTTGATATTTCCGGAGCCCTCCACAACCACGTCTTTCATAATCATATCGTGGTTTCGGTACGTTAAGCCCTAACAGTTACTATCTATATTAAGCATCGTTCCCTCAACATGCACTCTAGGAAGAAATCGAGTGCCTAGGCAGCATTTGCGGTGGTAAGGTACTACCTTGACCTATCTTGTGTGCTTTCCTTGCGTTATCTTATCAACACGTCGCGAACGGTGCATGTTATCAGCTTGGCATAGCAGCCCTGAGAGGAAAGTGGCGAGAGCTGAGTTGACAGATTTCTATTGTTCGATGGGAGATTCACTCCCCAAATATACGGAGATTTTTTTAAGACTGCAGTAAGCTGCGTATGAACTGCACGAGACTTTTGTTTAGTCAAACAGCCTTGTTTAGAACAGCCTTGTTTAGAATGGATTAATTTGTTCTGCTTTAATATCACCCTGATTTAATACTGTCCGAGCAGTTGGTATTTGAAGTTAAGGCGTCTCTTCAAAACTGTACACATCGTATGCATGGTCCGTCTTCAAATGACGATTGATGTGCGTCATTTGAGGCACGGCAACTTATCTGTATAGCAAACTAGAAGCAACATATCTGTAGCAATCTATCCTAGCAGTTTATCTAAAGCAATCGAGAAGTAACTTCGGTAACCATGCATGTTTGCAAGAATATGTGCACTGTTCACGCACCTTTGTTGAAGGAGTTGTTTTACATTTCGACTTGTTGTACGTCATCGCTACCAAGGTCTTCAATTATGAGATGTAAAATTGACGATCGCCAGTTTTTAACACAAGCTACCAAATAAACTCGTACATATTTCCCAGAAAGAAAGCTTCTTGATTGACAAAAAATGAGAGTGATCTGTCTAATTTTTTTCAGTGCTTTCACTCTTCGAATATGTATAGCGATCACCTGAGTAGAACGTTGGTCCTGTGTTCGATGCCCTGATGAGGATGAACTTGTGATCAACTAAGAAGTCTTTTCACTTAGATTTAGAGCATAAGTAACCCGTCTCCTTTGAGAAAAACTGCATATACCATGTATTCTTGTTGCATGTAGACGGCCCGGCCCAGACTGAGTGCATTTCATCAAGCACTTTTTCACTTACCTTCGAATCGCACAAGCCACCGTTATTCCGTCCAGTATTTTCTACGAGAATTGTGATGTTCTGGCCGCGCGTCACTATGATGGGAGCGGTGAAAATCTTCTGGTCTTTGGCGAGGACTGCTTTCGTCACTGCTGTAAGCACGTAACCTCTGTCCCTTAAGCCAGGAACCGACAGTACTGCCGGACTGCGCGGCCGAAACTTGACAGTCGTGGTGTAAACGAGGTAGCCCCTATCCAGTCCCACCTCTTCGAAGGACATCGGGAACTGTGAAGACATCGTCTTCAGCACGTGGCGTGCTTGCCAAAAGATGAACATCTCGTCGAACGGCAAGCACCGGCGCAGTTCGACCAAACTAAGGTTCAGCTTTGGAGCCGGCTCTGGCAATGGCCCGTGCGGTACGGGTAGGTACCGTGCCGTGGTGTTCCTGATGGCGTAGTACGTGCCCGTCGGGTCACCGCTTTCGTTAAGGGGCGCTCCGAAGTCGTAGCTGGTGGGTTCCGGCAGTGGATCGGCTCCGTTCGCGAAGCCGAAGTTGGTGCCTCCGTGAAACATGTAAATGTTCACTGATGCGTTCAACTCCAGAATGGTCTCAAAGTTCTTGAGGAATTTCCGCTGGTCTACCTTCGCGTGCCGTCTGCCCCAGTTGTCAATCCATCCGGGATAGTACTCCGTGACAACCAGAGGTCCTTTCTTCATGTCCATGCGCATGACATGGAACATCTCTGATACGCTAACCGTAGAGTCGATGTCAGCCGTTACCAGCGGACCACTGGCGAGGTCGCATTGGTATGCCTTGTGGGTCGGGTAATCCGTAAAGAACAGAACGACGTCTTTTCCTAGGTGTCTCTTAAACATAGTGATAAGACCACGCAAGTAATTTGCGTCGCAGGGAAGGCCCGAATTTCCGTACTCGTTCTCTACTTGCACTGTGATGATGGGACCTCCGTTTTCATACATGTATGGCTGGACTCTGGGAAGAAGGACGTCCATCCACCTCGCCACCGCCTCCATGTACGATGCGCCTGAAGATCTGCACCTCACTTGCGGGTCCAGTCTTCGAAGCCAATAGGGCAAGCCTCCATTGTCCCTCTCCGAGCAGATGTAAGGCCCCGGTCGCAGTATGACCAGAAGACCGACGTCCGCGGCGGTGGCCAGGAACGCCTCCAGGTCGTAGCCAGCGTCGAAGTTGAACTTCCCGGGTTCTGGCTCATGGCCACTCCATTCGACGTACGTTTGCAGTGCGTTCAGTCCGGCCATTCTCATCTTGACCATGCGGTCCCGCCAGTATGATCGGTGAACGCGGAAGTAGTGCATGGAGCCGGAAACGTAGCGGAACGGCTGGCCGTCCTTGAGGAACTGGTTGTTGCCATAGTCGACGGTGAACGATCGGTGGCTCGAGTCGCAGTTAGTGCATGCGAGCATCCCCATTACAAGCGACGCGAGTGCAGACAAACGAGCCATGCTTGCGCGCGTTGGTATCGCGCCGATACCTTCCCTCTTGGCCGAACCCTCGGTTTGCAATCTGATCTCGATGTCTCTGCATCCCGTTCCATACATAGCAGGCGACAGTGCGGAGGCTTGCCAGACTTTTTTCAGCTGATACGTTCGCTCCAGGAAATAGTTCATTCTCGTTTCGTGTCCGTAATGTCATTTCTTTGGCTTTGCGCGGAATAATGAATGAGAAGTTCTTGTTGTTTACAGATAAACGTGTGTTGTTCTATCTGCCTAGTAACATTTCTTTGTCATTTATTTTCGTTGCGTTTTATTCGAAGCGTCGCAACGCTTGAAATGCGTGCTCGCAGCGACGAAACGTGCGGCTATGAGGCGTGCGGAGTTATACTGAACTTCTTGCGTGGGCTCCACACCGTTCGCTCGTATATACGAAACTTATCAATGGCCCGAACATAGGGCTAAGATGTGGTGCACAAAACGTGAAGAGCGTTGCGGTGTACAGATAGCCGGCATAGCACTTAAATCGGGGTAGAAGAGCGGTGTTGAAAATATTGATATCATTGCTCGCCAAACGCAAGCGTAATATTTCCCCAGAACCCACTTAGAGCGGGCTTTACCAGTCCATGTTGATTGTGCTATTTTTGAATTTATTATTTGCTACCGACACTGGCAAGTTCCCACCCTTTGTCGCGGAAACAGACTCCATGCAAAGCAGTCGGCGCGAGTAGCTGGTTAGCGATTTTTTTTTTGTTAGCATTGAGGATACTCTTACCAGGTGTATCGGTATCTTTTAATAAATTCATTGGTTGTGCGCATAAAATGGGCTTCCGAAGTGGGTCGACTACACTGCCATGTAAGTGGTATCTTATAGGCCGACGCGCGGCGTAAGATTACAGTGTACGTGCATGTTGCACTGTGGCCCGATAAAACGTGGGCCCTCGCGTGACAGCACAGCTAGGCGTCGCTTTCATCAAAGGAGAGCGGCGTATTCCACAGGCGTATCAAAAACTGTGAATAAGAGTGAGTGGTGTACACCAGAATATACTTCGCTAAGCTGTATAGGCGTTAAATATGTGATATCTATGACACCTTTATACAATGCAGAGCCAATACTGCAAACACAGCTCACTGTAGACATTATATAGGTGTTTTAGTGGCCAATACCAGTTTCGCTGCTGTATAGCGCTGCCTAACGAAAGATGTGTATACAACAAATATATACACTTGTTGCGCCCTGAGCAGACTAAAGCGAGCCGTCTTCGTCTTTTTTTTTCTTTCCTGTAAGTAAAATTGACGGAGAACGCAATCGGGGAAAACAAAGAGTTAGATGGAGTGATGTATTAGTTCGCAGAGATGAAATAGAATCCTCCCTCATAGGATACGGTAAACTGGAGATGATTGGGAGAAACACTCGTCTTACAAATCAAATGGAATCCTCCTCATAGGATAGGGTAAACTGGAGATGATTGGGAGGAACACTCGTTTTGCAGTGGACTATAACAGGCTGACAATGACGATTAGTCCCAAAAAAGTTGGTTTGTAGGAGACCAGCGTATATAACATGAAAGTATTGCTTTTTTTTGTCTAGGTCTCACTTCACAACCGTTTTCGTGAAACATCATCCTTAATTTCACGAATTCTTACACTGAGGAACGCCACATGGAGCCTTGACAAACACCTTTATTACATGACTGCAGTTCGGCAGCACTGCACTATACAGTTTGCTGAGTTAATGGTTAGTTTCCCACGGCTGGTCGGATCCAGCATGTGCAGGGGCACCCAAAGATCGCTTCACTGCCTACAGTACTCTTGCTCGGACGTGAAAAGGTTCAACCGTGACTCCTTCCCGTCGCTCCGTCCGGGATCGGTCCGTCGACGTTCGGCGTGTCCACAAATCGGACCGTGGGCGAATTCGATGGAACCAGCTCCGTCTCAAATAGGATGACCGTGTTTTCTTGCGGATGTGGTCGCAGTATCGATCCCGGCACGTACAGGGTCACCTGAGGCCCGATCGAGGGCCAATAGCGGCCGAGGTTGACGCCGTTGACGAAGACCACGCCTTTTCCCCAGCCGGTCGGGTCGAAGAAGGTGTCCAGTGGATCCTCACTTTGCGGTAAGGCGAATGTACCGTAGAAAAACGCTGGTGGTTGAATGTGGGTACCTTGATCAGCTGCGTGCCCGTGCTTGGAAAGAAACGAGTCAATGCAATTTATGTCTTCAGCTCGAACGAGTGGTACACCTTCCATTGACCAGTTGGTCATCACGGCGTGTCCGAGTGTCACCTCTGACGTTATGCCCTGTCAGGTTGGAAGAAAAAAAAGTATTATAGATATGTATAATGTAATATTTAGTTGCTATATTTAACATCTGGTTTCACTTATTGTATTATATTGAATTTCAGCTCCATGTCTGCTTCTAATGGGTTTTTGCATGTGTTTAGAACATATGCTCTTGATACAGAGTAAGATGACAAAACCAGACACATAACTGAACCGCACACCAATGGCGATGTCTCTGTATCTTTATAAAAAAAGTGTTTAACGAGTCAGAGTACTTTATTCTTTACCATAGGAGAGAGCTGTCCCTGAAGTGGTAGAGAAAGGGAAGTTTATTGTACACTTAACTTGTACATACACTGACGAAACATCGAAAACAAGTAAAGACAGTGTATACATCTTACAAATGAGCACAAAAATATAATTGATCGCTGGGTATCCAAATGTTACAAGTCAAAGGAAAATTAAAATGAATCAGGTTAATTACATTTTACAGGATCACACTTATACATGCGTACTAGAGTGGGCGCATGGCTAGTACGGGACAACTGGAAACTTCTGCTGTCTTTCTCTTACTTTAAAGAAACGTGTGTGCCATCGTCGAAGGAAAGCCTCTTCGCCATGCGTTTCCAGCTGCCGATCTAGGTAATTCCACACAATGAGCCGTATTTTGTTTTAGAAAAAAGGTTTAACGATTTACAGTACTTGATACTGTACTATGGGAGAGCTGAAAGCCGTCCCCGATACATTGATGGAAGTTTCTTTTTTAGGAGCGAAGCTCCTTAAGGCGTGGGCTGTGCGTCCCCTGTATGTAGCCACCTCTCGTTCAGTTCTTGCAGTGTTCACTAGATGGCGGTACTTGTAGCTGACGGCATTAAGTATTACGCTAGCCACCGCCCGATCTAAAGGGTACAGCCATATCCATCTGTCCATCCGTCCATCCGTCCGTCCATCCATCCATCCATCCATCCATCCATCCATCCATCCATCCATCCATCCGTCCGTCCATCCGTCCGTCCGTCCATCCAAAAGATGCAATATGTTATAAACTAGACGGCGGTACGTGTAGTTGATTATGAAAGATGCGAGGTGTTATAAAATAGGAATGATGCCACATATGGCGCGTGTCATCGTTCGATATAGTGCGGCGACGTACGCTAGGGGGAGCGTTGCAATAAAATCGAGTGGGCAAAATGTACGGAGGATTCATGGTTTACCAGGTTTACCTCCGGAGCTTCGCCCACTCATCATCATTCACTTCGTGGATATGGCGGCATTTTTTTAATCCTCCTTGAGTAGGAGCAGTGGGAGGCTGCTATGTGCAGCTCGGCGCCCGAGGTCCAGGCCCAGATCTTGGATTGGGCCAAAAGGGTAGCGGAGACCTACGCTGGGTAGGCTCCTCTGACACTCCACCACCGCACCTTTCCCTCTTGGGATGAATAAAGTTTTTCTCCTCCTCCTTGTTTAGAAAAAAATTATTTACAGCATGTACAGAACACAAAAGCTTCATACCATTCCAGTAACAGGGCATATACACCTCGGCACATCTATATTTCACGACTAACATCACTCCTCCTCCTTTGGTAAGACTTAGTTTGAACGTTTTGAATCGCTAGCTACACAACTTTAATACTGACTATATTACCCGGACAGACTAAGTTGTGATGCTCGTTTGAGGTTGCAGTCTTGAAAATACTCGTAAATTTTTACGAAGATTCGGACAACAGTGCTCAGCCAAACTGAATGCTTTATGTAGGAACGACAATCTTTTAGTTTACATCGTCCGTAGCATTCGCATTAGCCAAGATAAAATGCCAATGGTTTGAGGGGAAATCAGTTTGTGCGTCTGTTTTTCACGACTGAAGTGCCGGTGAGCCGTAGTTTTGGGAGAGAGCTTACACGTTTTTACAGATTTTACACTTTTACAAGTTGTAGCAAATTATATAGCGAATGGGTGAAAGATAAGCACTGAGTTGACGCTTATGTGGCCATGGTAACGCTGTTCACTACGTATTTCTTGTACGATAGCTTATCGTAGTTCATTGGTCTTTCGATATCTTGTGTGGTGAAATTCGTTATCGTTATCCATAATTGTGTCTGAATAAATTATTTGAGTGTATTTATGATAATAAGGGTATTCACGCCTAAATGTTGTCAAATTTTACGATTACATGTCCTCGTGATACTAATAAGTCCTTTAGCGGCGGTATAACATTGCGTAACACCTCCTGCGGTGCCAATGGAACAAATGCAACGCTTAGAACAAAGAAAATAAAGGAAAATTGCAATTTCTTTTATCCTCCTTGGCTTAGAATTGACATTTTTGTTTACTTTTTTCCTTTTTACCCTTTACCCTATTTAGTTATACCTTTTTACCAGACACGGACATAGAATAACGTTAATGTATAGTTGTCTAGATAATTTCCTGTTGTTGTTGAACTAGGAAACATTAGAAATGCCAGCTAGCTGCTTCAATTGTGACGACTAAAATATTTTATCGTACTTCTTACGCTACGTCTCTCGAAATATTTGAAGTGGACAAAAGAAATGTATTTATCAAGGCTTTCCTTGATGAATCACCTCTTTATTTACTTGATTTTCGGAAGGCCCTGCTTCATGCGTTATTTCTTTAAATATTACAAAGCGTTATTTTTTGTGCAATGAATTCTGCATCTGAAGTTTCTGCTAAGTTAGATAGTGCTGGTTCTTCCCAGTTCGCTGGCTAAGATTACCACTGCGCCTTCAAATGAAGCAAAAATATATAGGTACCATGTATAACCTGCTTGTTTCAGCATGCGCACTCCGCTGGTTGTGAGCGCGTATATCCGTTATTCGTTGATGGACCACGTGCACTTCTTATCAAGTGAACAATATAAGATTACACACTTTGAACGCATCGCGCGTCCTTGGCAATCGGTTTCCCTTCTATCTCACTCCGGCCACTACGGTGTCGGCTGACTTATCCGATAAGCGCTGGTGACAATGCATGTCTGTCGTAAGGAGCCACAAAATGCGTGCTTGTGTTCGTCAGAGCCGAGTGAAGGCCTGACACATGTGTAGATATCTCGACTCGCACAACCCTTTGTCTGCTGAGACTTCGATTGCGTCTGTGTTGTTTTACTGATATTTTTGCTAAAGGCGTTTTCTATAGCAATGAAGTAGTTGTTGAGTGTCCTTAAGAGTCTCATAAAATGGATGTGTGCGACTTCTGTATGGTTTCTTGCTATATGAACTTGTTTGATTTTGTTGTACCCGCTACCCACCTGTAAGAATTTATGGCCACATTGTTGATCTCGGGGTTAATGATGATAAAGAGTTAGGGCTGAGCCTCTTGTAATGGGTTGAAAGCAGTCAATGACCCGCTCGTTACGTAATTCACATTGTGTGACACCCCGTTTCTATTTCGCTATTCTAAACCGTTATATCACATAGGTTAACATGAATCCTTCCCCGAATGAAAGCCTCTCGAACAGAATCCGTTTTGCGAAGGAATTTTAAGCACCGGCGGGGCTCTACAATAAAAAAAAACGAAAAGTTTGGTAGAAAAATTTGCGATCGCCGGCGCAGCGTCACACATTGTGTCGAAGAGAATGAACCCGGCACCTCGCAAAGCAGCGTGCAGTGTCCGTCAATGCAGCAGCAAGAAATATTCCTGAATACAAGTTTTATGTCTCACTTGCAGTTCTGGGGTGAACGAAACAATTCACACTACCACTTGCTTGCTTATAGCGCCAGCTGCTGAGAATAAGAAACGGCAGCAGAGGCGGCCTCTGAGAAACGGCATCTGATCTTGGAAATTGTTGTGCATGGTTGAGGCTATGTATCCAGCCAATACACTCGGGCCTTATAGCCCTACCGATGGACTTGAGTATGGCGCTCGAAAACGGTGCGAATAAATCGCGAGCGCCTGCTGTCGAAGCTTCCGAAGAACAAGCTAAGTCAAATACAGGCATCAGTTGGGAACTTTTTGGGTTACCCAGAGCACGGCGATGACTTAATAGATCCGCGGCGGGCGGCAGCCATTTTGGCAGCAGTGACGATGCTGTTACGTAGCGGAAGTCGCTGGCAGCCGTGCGCTGATTCGTTCTCCATTGATCGACTCGCTTCCAGCGTCGTCGCCGACGCTGCAGATATCTAAATCGTCTGCATAGAAGTGGACGTTGCGACCACCATCACCGGTAGCGTGGACGCCAGGTGACGCCGGCGTACGAAACGCCGGGAACACGTCGGCGAAAACGCTGTGCTCAACTATATACAGTTGACGTTGACCCGACGTGACGCCTGTATCATGTAATGTTGGTTAAATTATATAGCCAGCACAGCAACCACGACTGATGTTTCATACGGTCTTTTTCCAACTAAGGTTCGAGACCTGTCGTTGCTCTGTTGGAGAATATTTGATTGCTACACAGAATGCGTTGGTTCGGTTCCTGCTGTGCTCTGATTGTTTGCATTCGTCGGGTCAACGCTGCCGATGTCAGTTTATTTTTTCTCTTTACTCTGGCATTCAGACTATCGATCTCTTTTCTCGCCGTTTTTTGGGTAGATATAATTTGTGAACCACCTGGGGCGCATATGCACATACACGGCCCGTGGTATCAGGGTATGGGCCACACGTGTCTATAAGCAATGGCTTGACGACATACATGACGGGATTTTCACGTTATTCGTGTAATGACCAGCGAGACATACTCGTCAAACACTCTTGCCGTCTTATTAATTTTGGTCTACCCCAAGTTGAGAGACGCAGGGTAGCCGTGATCTGCCGAATTTCGCGATAACCGATGTCCGGTTACTCAAGGCCCTTCAATGTGTCTGTAAGGCATTTTGCACAAGTGAATGCTAATATCAATAAATAAACATCCTGTCTCTTCTGTTTGATGACCTCAGTTCAACGAAATTGTCGGCCGGTATTCGCAATTCTCTCTTATCGTGCAGCACGGCGAGGTTGTTTGGATGTCCTTCATACGACGTTCTTAATTAATCATCGCCATAAAGTGTAGAGAGAGAGAGAGAGAGAGTAAGGTTGAGGAAAGAAAAAGACGCAACTCCTGCAGCCGCCAATCGGGAGCAGCGCTCAGCGCCACAAAGTGTCAATTCGGTCGATCGTTCAAGCGACGTGAGAAGAGCGTCGCGTTTTCTTTCTCACCTTGGGGTCGTGGTTCCCTTGCCCGTAATTCTGTCGCCCTTGGTTTTCCACGAGTATGGTGAGCGTCTCTCCCTCTGACGTCACCACGGGGACGCTGAACACCTTCTCGTCCAAGCTGAGCACGCTGCGCGTCGCCCTCGTCATGACGTAGCCTCTGTCCTTGATGCCCCGCACCGTCAGCACCGAGGGACTCCTGGGCCTGAACGACACCGTTGCGTTGTACACGACGTAGCCGTAGGCCTGTCCAAGTTCCTCGAACGTCAGCGGGTTCTCGGCGTGCACCGTCTTGAGATGGCCCCGTTTCCGGAACGAGTCCATCACTTCCGTCAGCGCCGAGCTCAGCGTCATGGGCACGCTTCCGAGGTTCATCTTGCGCGCAGGGACCGGAACAGGACCCGGCGGAAGCGGAAGGAACTTGGCCGTCGCGTTCCGGATCATGTAGTACAGGTCTGTCGGGTCTCCGGCCTCCGAGAGCGGCGACCCGTGGTCGTAACTCGTTAGCTGCGGCGGCGGTCGATTGCCGTTGGTGAAGCCGTAGTTGGTGCCTCCGTGGAACATGTAGAAGTTGACCGAGCCGTTGTACTTGGCCATGATCTGCTCGAAGGTGTCGATTATCTGCCGCTTGTCAACCTTGTCGTGTATTAACGACCACACGTCCTGCAAGTAGAAAGGTGGCACGTTAAAGGGAAACAGTTTCTTGGCAGGTAAATTAGAAAAACAAATTTCCCAGTGTCGCTAATTTCGCGTCCGTATGCTTATTATTAGATTAAAAAATCTAAGCTCTGCCTTGAAATTTCGCGCCAAAATATCTATAAGTGACCATGAATTTCAATGTGTTTTTTTTTTTTTTGAGGGGGGGGGGCAATTGGCTGAGTGATACTTTCTGGAACTTGGTATGTAGAGTCCGGCCCTCTCGTGGGACAATATACTTCATTTTTACTCATTATGAGCGACGTAGATTCTAGTAAATGCCGTCAGTATTTCTGACGTCATGGCTACTGGTGCGGAAACTTGAAGGTGGCGTCGCCACTAACATCTTCATTGCGCGCGTTTACACTCGAAGCGCCTGCTCTCAGCAATCGTGGAGATTTGGGCATTGTGTAAGTAATTCACTGATTTGTCGAGAAAAAAATTTACTTTTCTCTTTAGGCTTCTTCAAATACTATAGACCCGTTTTCAGAGATTCCTTTCACGCGCATGCGTGTGCTTTACGGTGCAGCAAGTTGAAATCGTGTTTCAAGATGGCCTTTGAATGTATTAAACTACAGATCGCGGGATCCAAGCCAGGCTGCGGTGGCTGCATTTTCGATGGAGGTGAGAATGCTGTAGGCCCGTGTGCTCAGATTTGGGGGCACGTTAGTGAACCCCAGGAGGTCGAAATTGCCGGAGCCCTCCACTACGGCGTCTCTCATATTCATATGGTGGTTTTGAGACGTAAAACCCCAGATACTAATGTATTCAATTGCGATAATGTTTTATTTAATATTTTAGGCGAGCAAATATTTTTATCATCGATTTCCGTCGACGTAGGTCATTTATTTTATTTTTTATTGCTTTCTAGCCATCTTTCTACCTTCCCCTTCTTTCCTCTAAATAATTTGTGTCCTACCAATCTTCTCATCTATGAAGTGGCTGGGAACTTCGCTTTACAATATAAATAAACTGGACAACGTTTAGCGCCAATTTATCATTTTCCGGTGTCGCGTTTGGTTTAAGCTTCGAATTTATTTTAAGCCTAACCGACCAACGATGAAATTAGAAAACTGCAACGCTATTGTTTGACCTTTGACTCACATGAATCTGCACGTGCGTCAAATGAATGTCACTCTGAACGTCTGAATGTCAGCTGAAAAACGTCGGTACCCCAAGAAAGCAATGCGTCCAATTCGGAGTCCTTACTCAGCTAAAATAAAAAAGACAATAAAACAAAAAATGCATCCTTTTCACTACATTAAGGGCGTTTATTGTTGTAATGAGGCAAATAAAGTAGGCTTGTCCGTTTTATTTCGCTGCATTTCTGCTTATTAATTTATTTATTTACTTATTTATTTAACCCTCAGCGTTAGCACAACAAAGTGATGAGGGACATGTTACAGGTGAAAAGTGAAAAAAAAAAAAGAACACCTGATGCATTATATGCATGAAAACATAAAAAACCTTCATTTCTATACAGAAAAGGTTAACTGTCAAATTTGTCAACAGAAAAGGATCTGATGGCGGCAATAAATGTGACATTTTGAATTCTTGTCAGAAAACTGAAAAGAATAAATAACATTGAATCAAATACAGTTATAAAGCATATTCAAGCAATACCAATCATGTTATTAAAGAAAATCGTTTAGACGTGATGTATGTGTGATAGGAGATGATGAAAGAGAATTTCACTTTCTAGGTAGAAACACATGCTAGCATGTTATTGTTGTATAGAGAGGAACACGAACTTTTTGTGAGTGGCCAATGTGAAATACGATACGAAAAGAAAGGATTTAGTAAATCATTTACGAGTTTTATATTTCTGATAATAAATTTTATAAGAGAGAGAAAGAGCCGGTCTATTTAATGCCGGGTGGTAAGTTCTGGAAAGTTAACTGCGTCTTCATCGTGGTTACACTAACCCCAAGTTTATCATTATATATTTTCACGTGGTATTGACGATGAAGGTAAAATGCAACCGGTAAAGTGGAAACACTGTATTGGACGAAACGATTGCCAGGAAAAGCAACGCGTAAAGTGCATCACAAGCGGCAATCACTGTCACCGGTAGTCTGATTATCGGCTGAATGCGTCATCCTCTATAGATCAGTAATCATACCTTACCAGTGACCAGTGTTATCGCTGGTGCTCTCACTAAAGCCCTCGGACAAACTAGACTAACCCCCGTATTCAGAAACGCTCCTCGACTCGAATGCCATCCTTCACTTGACTGAGTTGAGCACTGCGCCGCTGCTCGATTGAAATTGACGCTGCGCTTCTCAAGAATCGCTGCAGATTATTGCTGATATGCAGTGACTTGGTCTGTCTAGAGACGGCGCTCCCATCGGCTTTTTCAAGTCGAGGAGAGTTCTTGAGTGAAGGAGCGTTTGTAAATACGGGGGTAAGGTCGCGTCCTGCGCGCAATGTTAACGGTGCAATCTGTGATGCTTTCGAAGCTTTTCAGGAATTGCTGCGCGGCCCGCACCGTGGGCTGTTCTAACAGTTTTCTGGGTGAATCTTGATCGCAACAAATCAAACAAATGAGAGTGGGGCGGCAATATTTGATTGTACTGTACGTACTTGGGAGGGGGGTCGGAGGTTCCTTAATTATGTAGTGATTGGTGGAACGTCGAACCCCTCTAATTATTATTGTACCTATGATACTGTACCTGCCTTCCACAGTAGTACTCTGTGACGACGAAAGGCCCGTGTGGCTGGGCTCCTTTGACCACCTGGTAGGCGTGTTCAACCGTGCTCTTAGTGGGGCCAAAGTCCGTGGTGACCAGCGTGTGGTCAACGTGGTCGCACTCGTAGGCCTTGTCCCAGGGCGTGTCGGTGCGAAAGAGCACCACGTCGTTGCCCAGATGTTGCTGCAGCTTGTCCACCAGGTGTCGCATGTAGGCCTTGTCGCATGCGTCGTACAGACCATACTCGTTCTCTACCTGGTTCCGCAGAGAAGGCACTTAGTATCACCATCACCATCATCATCATGAACACGCCCACTGCAGAGCAAAGGCCTCTCCCATGATCCGCCAATCAACCTGGTCTTGTGCTTTCTGCTGTCATACAACCCAGTCTGTCATACGTTGCTTTGCAATGAATATTTTTGTATGTATTTCAGAGTTGCCATTCTATTATTTTCTGTCATGGGCCACATGCGTGTTTCTTTTTGTATTGTCGCTTTCTGCTGCCTGTAATTTTTGTATTTTTGTAAATTTGTAGTTTAGATTTTTTTCTGGGTGAAGGGGCCAGTCAAGCTGTGAAGTGCAGCTTTTTTTCCCTTCGCACCAAACCACGTATACAGTGTATTTTCGTTTACTTGTCACGTGGTTAAATAAACTCAAACTCAAACACGTTATACATGCGAGCGTCTTAATCTCATCGGCCCACCTAACTTGCTGTCTCACTTTCTTGCGTTTGCCATCTCTGAGAGTCCAGTCAGTTACCCTTAATGACCAGCAAAGGAAAGTTTATTCTACCAGTATGCACACTTACACACTAAACACTTCGAAATTGCATTAATGTACAATCGCTAGACGTATACTTGGTTTAGAAAAAAAATACAGTCTGTTTAGAAAAAAATAGTTAAGGATCTTGAGTACTTGGTACTCTAGCATGGGAGAGCATAAAGGCCTCCCGTGGGCCTCACACTTCACAAAATACAGTGCGTTTCGAAAAATAGGCCTTTTCCTGTTAAGTAGCCTGCGCACGTACCCCGGCCTCCAGGAGGCATGCGCCATGATTTTTGATGGCCAAAACATGACGACACGCGTGGACCAAGTGACGTCTGGTGCCAAAAATATGCAAATGTTTTCCTCGAAGAGAGGCGTGAAGGCAGGCCTCAGAGATTGCAAGCCGCCTTGCGGTGGTCAATTTCGCAGTCTAAGAGCCACCAGTTTTGATTTCGGTGATCTCCACTTGGGGTGCTGTTCGGAATAAGAAAAGGCCCATTGTGTAACGATTTAGGGTACTTTGTACTCTACTGTGAGAGAGCATTAAGCCGTCCCTTCAGCTTCACATTAGGTGTGTTAAGAAAAAGTGGTTAACGATTTTGAGTACTTGGTATTACGGGAGGGCATAGAACCGTCTTGTGGACCTCACAGCACCATTTGCAACTTGTGGACCACACCTTCGAAGGAGTTTAAGAGTATTTTATTTCCAGGTATATCTTACATAGCTTATGTGCACACAGAAAAATGAACAATGATGATCATGCGTATGTACAGTGCAAGCTGCTATATACAGCGAATATAACTTATTTGTGTATGCAGTGATGTGCAATGCAAAAATTGTACAAGTACAGGACATTCATGAACATTGAGATGATTGAACTTATATTAACAGTAGGGCTATATGCACAAACAAGGAGGTCATTCATAGTGCGAGGTGATGTTTTTGCATCCACCTCTGAGGACAGCTTGTTCTCATGGTCAAGAACAATGTTTCACAAAACAGACATGTTTCTAATGAAGTGAAGGAGAATTCACACTGTAATTTCACAGTGGTACAAGCTCTAGCCCACCTCCTCAAGAAGGAGTTCATCGATTTGTTACTTTCATGAAAGTGGCTCGCTTGTTCTTCTAAATAGCGCCTACATGATTACCAAACCAGAACCCCTGGATGGTGCGAGTGTTGCCTCATGCTGCCGAGCAAACACGCGAATACTCATCACAAAAAAAAGCCCAAAAGAGGTGAAACCATAATGAAATTTCTCATCCTCGAAAATATTTTTAGATATAATGAAACATGTCACTCAAATTCGAAGGAATTGATTGATTGATATGTGGGGTTTAACGTCCCAAAACCACCATATGATTATGAGAGACGCCGTAGTGGAGGGCTCCGGAAATTTCGACCACCGGGGGTTCTTTAACGTGCACCCAAATCTGAGCACACGGGCCTACAACATTTCCGCCTCCATCGGAAACGCAGCCGCCGGGATTCGAACCCGCGACCTGCGGGTCAGCAGCCGAGTACCTTAGCCACTAGATCACCGCGGCGGGACTCAAATTCGAAGGAAATTTTAAAAAAAATCGGCCCATGATTGTGTACATAGGAGATATGCGCAATTATAAACGGATCCACATGGTTACTTTTGTAACAGTGTTTCCAAGGTAGTCTTCCAATTCACGTCAGCGGACGCATGACTATCGTTACTTGCCGATACTTCCAACTTATGTTGGAATTCGACACTTACTTAAGTAGTCAGCGCCATCGACAAACATGCTAGTTGGGAAGGACAAACGTGCATTGGGGAACGTGATGATCACTAAAATCATTCCATATGTTGGAAAAACTCTAATAAGCCTAAAACACTACGCGACAAGTGACTGGAACGCTCTACAATCTATACGGCAAAAAAAAAGAAAGATAAGCCCAATGCCATTGTTATAAGCAAAACTGGCCACTCTGGACGGTGTACTCGATCGTCCAACTTGTTTACACAATGCATCTGTGAGATCGCTTCACCTGTTTTCAACGCAAAAACCTCAGGTGACCATCGGCGGCTAGATGAGTGATGAAAGAAACGATCACGTTATGTGTCACTCTATGACCTTGTCGTGACGTTCGGAGTTAAAAAATTTTTTGCCTACGTGACGTCATTACCTGAGATTCTCACTTGGTCACAGGTGGGCCAATCCTGGAGGTACTGCGAAACGATGTGAGTTGCAGGAAGCTGCCAATACATCAGATGACGGGGGCATACTAAAACAACGGCTGCAGAAAATTTTTGTGTATGGGGTGGGGGGGGGGGAGTTTGGGGGGGGGGGGGGCGAGCTCATTTTTGAACAGGTTACAGTGCAAGTGGGGACGAGGGTGCAGACCAAAAAATGTGGCGACACGAGCACTCTGCTTTGTCACATTCTTTGTCTGCGTCCTCGTCCTTTGTTGCTGTAAGCTGATAAAAAAAAAAGAACTATCACCATCTCGCCCTGATTTCCGTTCTTGTTCGGGGGAAAATATTAATGCATTTGACCGGCAGAAAAAAAAAAGGTGTCTTTCACCCTCTATTCGATTGAGGCATTGCGGACCGAGCATTGGTGATCGAAGAGTTAGAACATATTATTTTACGTTTCATTAAACTAATGGCCTTGTTTCCCAATAGTGGAATTTTGTGTTCCACTATTTGGCGCACTATATTCGACTATATTTGTCCCGTAGTAGACAAATACATCGCGAATATATAGTGAAGTTCTTGGGTTTTAGGTGCAGACACCATGAGGCAAACACGCAGCACATCTAATACTCTGAAATAATTTAGATCACCTGTGGTTCATTAGCGCGCAACTGAATGTAAGCACACTGATGGTACGGCCTTTCACTCTCATCGGTATGTGGATCTCATGGCCGGGCATTGAACCCACGACACGATACTTGATTGCGTAACAGCCATAGGCACTATAATACACTTCTGCAGCTCTTCTTTGTTATTAAACAAGTAACCAACGACCATTTACGTTCACAATGTGAAGGGGCCACTCAGAAGGCAGATAGAATTTTTTTCGGTCGGAAGAGGGGGGGGGGGGGTGCACCACCTTCATCTGAAAAGGAGGCCGAGCAGGCAGATGTGGTTCAGTGTCATTTTGAGCTCTGTATACCACCGCAAAATAATAAATATTATGTAAATGGGGGGCAGGGAGGGCAGGGGTGACCGGGGGGGGGGGGGGGGGGCATGGGCTTGCTGTGCCACCTAACGGATACACCACTGAGGCCACGTTAGCAGCAGTTTTTCGCACTAACAACAAATCCGCTTTCATCGTATAATTTTCTAATTAATCGTAATGCAACTGTTCAACAAAACGTGGGTGGTATACGGTCATTATCAGGAAAATCTTGTCTGCCTTTAGCTGTACTTACCCTTGATAAGTAATATTTTACAGCATTAATTGAAATAAATGAAGTCATTTTATCTCACCTGAACGGTGATGATGGGTCCTCCGTTCTTGTACAAGTACGGCACCAGCATGGGCAAAAGGTGGTCGAACCAGCGGTTCACCGCATCCAAGTACGTCTTGTCCGAAGTCCTGTATTTCATCCTCGGGTTGACCCTCAGCAACCAATACGGAAGACCGCCGTTGTCCCGCTCGCCACAGATGTAAGGACCGGGCCTCAGGATCACGTACAGGCTGAGGTCTTTGGCTATCTCCAAGAAGGTCAAAAGGTCGTAGTTACCCTCGAAGTTGAACTCTCCCGGTTCCGGTTCGTGGCCGCTCCATTCGACGTACGTCTGGATCGCGTTCAGGCCAGCCATCTTCATCTTGGTGAGACGGTCGTTCCAGTAAGGCTTCGGGATTCGGAAGTAGTGGATGGAACCGGAAACGTACCGGAACGGTGAGCCGTCCTTGAGGAAGCGGTCGTTCTCGTAGTCCACCACGAAGGAGCGGTTGAAGTTGACCTGCTCTGCACGGACTCTCGTCAACAGGAGACAGCATGCCGTCGCTGCCGCGAATAACGCGCGCGACATAAACGTTCCGTCGATCCTGTTCATTTTTTTCGTTATTGAATGGCTTATTACGAACACTGACTGAGATAAAGCATAACTCCACACGAGTGCTTATTGTACTTGAGCCTCTGGCATCTATGGGATAACTAAAGGTTCGAGAAAGCATTCGCGCTTTTTATGCCCCGTACTTATCTCCTCGCTGATATCGGTTACGGACACAGTTCAGAAGCTCGTACAACGTGCCTCAATCCGCGCCTGTTTGTCTGTGCTTACGTGTGCGTTGGGCTTCTTCGTATGTGCGTGTTGTGCGTGTGTGTGAAAGAAAGAGAGTCATTGCTGTCAATCCAACGTTTAGTCTTTGTTCCAGGATGATCTCATGCTATTTTTTTTTCTAATGAGTGCCATGCGCAGCGCGCTAGCTGCAACCTTATAAGTTTTCGTGTTCGCAAAAGAAAATGTGTACGTGTACTACCTGCAGTTGTATGCATAATCGTTTCTTTTTTGTCCCTTTAAAGCTGACCTGTACATTTTTGTTCATATTCTATTGAACCGACCACTAGCCACTCGAGGCTATCGGTCCAAATGTTCCTTGTTTTTTATTCTTTTAAAAATGTTTCCTTGATTGATTGATTCATTGATTGATCGATTGATAGATCGATCTAGCACTTATCTAGGCGGTTGGCATCGTCCGCCCTTGTCTCATGCGAAGGGCAGTCTGCCTCGTTAATACTACGGTTACTGTTTTCGGGTGCTGACGTGAACGTCACGGCTGCGTTGAGTGCTCTCGTGTGTGTGTGTGTGTGTGTGTGTGTGTGTGTGTGTGCGTGTGTGTGTGTGTGTGTGCGTGCGTGCGTGTGTGTGTGTGTGTGTGTGTGTGTGTGTGTGAGAGAGAGAGAGAGAGAGAAAGAGAGAGAGATACTAGCGCATCTTCATGGTACAGCCTTTGTTTCCCGGGGTGAGCTCATGATATCACACTTTTTTCAGGCTTTTTACAATCGAATGCCCTTTCTCTTGTTAAGTGCAGTCCGCCTCCGTGATACATCGGTTATTGTGCTCGAGCGCTGACCCAGAGGTCGTGGTTGCGATACCGCCCACCGTGGTCGCATTTAGATGGAGGAGGAACGTCGGAGGTCCGTGTACTGTGTTGTGCTTGTGCACGTTAAAAAAAAACATTGTATTGCACAAATTTTCACGACGCTTTTTGACCACGTGAAAATGTCCCTTAATCAAAGCATCGTGTGGCGTCACGTTCTGGTGCGCCATGGGGAAGTCATGGGAATGTCGTGATGACGAACTAAATTGGTCATATTACATGACGTCACGTTACATGGCGCCGCAGCGAAGCCCTGATAAACGTCACAATGACGAGCCAAAATCTCAGTTATTTGTGACGTCACATGCAGACGTCATAACGTGATAAGTTTATGCGTGACTCGTGTAGACGCCGCCGGAGGTCAAGTTTCGCGTTTGACGATTCATGCTAGGCTTTCGCCATAATGAACGAATAACCAATGGTCGGCATTGTCGATGCGAATGCGTCATATACCTAATGAAACAGGAAAAGTGGAAAGCTTAGGCGCTAGCCATCTATGGCTAGAAAATTCAAGATACGAAGTCATGACGGCGCATTGTTGTTTGCGTCGCGATTACAAATTAAATGGACCCACGTTCACAAACTAACTTGGGCCACTTCCTAAAATTGAATCGGCATTTCCTCAGAATTGAACTGATCCAAGTGCACGTATTGAGTTCTTGCCTACACTGAGGTACTGCGCATCTGTAGGCTTTCCGCGTGCACGATAGAGGCGGAGTGGTCGTCGGATATTCAAGCTCTCTCACGGACGTCCTCTTCATTATTGTGAACGCGTCCTCCCAAGATGTACTTGGGTCCCCGTAGCACAGTTCTGAAGACAGTGTTACTGTACTGTCACCATTCGCTATCAATAGTGATTCCAAATGCTAGGGTCCAGTGTCCTTGGATTGAGGCGCCAATTAAAGAACTCTTAGGCCTAGGCATCGAAACTTCTGGAACCTTCCACTACGGCGTATCTTGCAATCACATCTTGGTTTTGGCTCGTAATTATCTTACTATAATATTGTTATTATTATTATTATTATTAGTAGTAGTAGTAGTAGTAGTTGTTGTTGTTGTAGTAGTAGTAGTAGTAGTAGTAGTAGTAGTAGTAGTAGTAGTAGTAGTAGTAGTAGTAGTAGTAGTAGTAGTGGCAGCAGCATATTCATCATGATTTCAGCGATTATACCCACTCCATGCCGAGAACAGCCTCAGTTTTCCTGCATAATATTTTTTTCTCTCTCTACTATCCTGCGGAGTATCTCTCCCCAATCTAGAAACATTAAAATTAACGAATGATATCATTCCTCTCGTCACGTGACGTCATCCAGTGACGGACTATAGTGCACCGCGTCCTCGGGATGAGCTCGTCCGATTACCGACCGAGACGCGGGCGCTGCCACGGAAGTGTTCTTGCTCGAGCATCGAGTCAGCGTGGGCTCACGGTGTTAGCCCCGCCATAATGGATCGCGGCTTTTCTCCGTGATGAACGACTCACGTCTCGGCTTATAAAGGCAGTTTGTTTTGCGCCTTCGCTCGGGCAACAGAGGGCGGCGCGGTGGCCCCGTCTCTCGCTTCCCTTCAGGAAGCTTGTCGAGTCCCCCGAGGACATGCAACGTCTTGTCCGGTGCCGAACGTACGGTACAACGAAGAGCCTAGCCAGACCGAGCAAGCTTAGCGCCCTTGCAATGGTTTCTTCCCTCTTTATTTCTTCTTATGGGTGTCCCGAGCCACGGAGCACACCTGAGGCTCTGCGTGTAATCGTCGCTGGACATATTTCTTCGTGTGTTGCGCCTCTCCTATCGCTTATCGACCCTGTATGATCGGTGAGCTGTACAGTGGGCACTCATTTCCGCCAACTGTGGCAGAGAGCTGTAGTGTTGCTCTGTTGTTGCGCTTGTCGTTATACGGCGCGGATATTGTAAGCGTGGCAAAATTGGTGCAGTACGCCATTAATAACGGAGCAGTCGTAGTGGCTCAACATTATACAGGTAGGGTTATTGGCCTGAGTAAAACATGAGATCATGATTTTTTTTTTGTTACTGTTGTCAATATATGCTTATATTGGCGTCCGTCAGTGTCTGTGTTAACGGACGAAGTATACTCTGGTCTACGTTTCACGTATTCATCGTTTATTATTCTTTTTATATTTTTTTCCTTTCTCCGGAACTACCAAAATACTTAACGAGTTGTCAAATGCTTTGCGCTGCAGGAAGTATGGGCCGTGTTCGTACGAACATTTATTGAGCTTTGCGTCAGCATGTCTCGACGTGATGCGCCACATAACGTAATATCAAAATTTGTTCAGCCCGAGGGGAAGTAAGTGGGATTGTTGCTTCTGTGGCAGACAAGACAGGGTGCTATCGTTAGCCCATCAGAGTCATGTGGTCACGTTGCCTAGTGTGAAGTTGTAGTGGCGTGATGACGTCAGATTTTGGCTGCTTGTGACGTCATATGGTGACGTTATCACAGGATGTTCTTTGGCAATACTAGCGCTGGCGCTGATGTTATTTCGTCTAGTTTGATGAGCCGTCAAGTCTAAGGCTTGCACTTGTCACACTCTCAACAGAGTGTCAACATAAACTGCTGTGCGCGACAAGGTGCAGGTGCCGTAACTCGTGCCATTGCCTTGCTACGCCGCGTTCCGTTGAGGTATGGCTCACGGAGAAGGAGAAGGAAGCCGAGTTGAAAAGAGAAAGAAAACAAAGAAACAGGGGACAACGCGTCTGAACCCCCGCGTTTCCCATTACAGCGTCAGATATATGCCGGTCTTTTAATTGCCCCAGGAAAGTTGCGGGCTCCACTGATGGGCAGGGAGATCGGGGAGTACACCGCGCTGCCCTCTGGCGACTAACGAACACCGCTGGGGGACCCAGTTGACACACCGGCAAATGGAAAGGGCCCCAGAGACTCAAGTCAGGAGGATTCGGATAGTAACATGAGGGAGCTTACAGATACTCTGGAAGAGAGCGGACACTGCCGTATGCACTCGAATAAGAGCCGTACTAGCGTGGCAGTTCACAACAGCAAATTGGCAGTCCAGGTTACAACAACAAAAAACAACAACAAAATGATGCCGCAGAAATCGTCTAATCATGATTTCTGCAGTCGTTGCGAATATAGTTGTCGTTCTTGAAGCGCTGCTGAGAATACACTTCACCTACGTTCTTTTTGCCGACCGCAAAGGTAGCGGGATCGAATCCCAGCCGCGGCGGCCGCGTTTAGATGCAAGCGAAACGATAAAGGCCCGTGTGCTAACATTTATATGCACTTTAAAGAAACACCAAGCGGGGTTCCGAAATTCCGGGGCCGTCCATGCACCACGGCATCTCTCACAATCTTATCATAGTTTTGGGCCGTTATACCACGGAAAACATTATTATCGCCTACCTTCCGTTGTAGGGCGACCTTACAACACTACGCCCGCGTTGTGAAAACTCGCCAACGCGCTGGAGTTGCAGACGCGCGAAGGTGCGTTAAAACACTTCTCCGAAGTAATGTTTTCCCATCGAAGTTCTTCAACGTCCAATTAAATCCAAGTATACTTCCGGTATCGGGAGTTGAAGAGGTGCCCTCTAATCTATTAACTCAGCACCTCAAAAGGCGTTGCCCACTACGCCGCTTCTGTGGGAGCAGCTTGTGAATGCCACTACAGAAAAGAATAAGCGCGGCTTTTAAGCGAGTGTGTACGGTGTGTATCCGGGCCTCTTGCAAAAAAAACCTCATCTGCAACGCCCTCTGGAAGTGGCCTGCTCTTTTCTGCGGTGCATTCCAAATGATTTCTTTCCTCCATGAGTGATCGTGTGCGCGTCTACGAGTGTTGCATTCCCTGACACCCCCTTCTGTGCGTGCATGCTCCCTCCGTGTAACGAACGAAATTTGAATTATCCCTGGAGTCGGGGGCAGTTCATTCGTTCTTCGTTTGCCCAGTTCAACCTTTGACGTGTCGCTCGATTGAAACTTATATCGCTTAGCTTGAAAGCGATTACATCTTTAGCTTTGCTCTTTGCTATTCGACTGATTGCGGCAGCCAGACACCGCAGTGCTCGACGCCCTATCACCCGTACACGCCTCTGCAAATTAAAAAGCTGTGCTCCTATCTTCAGCCCGGCGTCGCTGTAGGGTGCTCATGAATACCCGTCTTCGTTTACAACCCTGAACAAAGAGTCGTTAAATATACCCCCCCCCCCGGTCTCTTTCTCTCTATCTCTCTATTCTTCCCTGTTCTGTATAGTTTAACAAACAGTCAAGCACAGCTCCCGTTGTAGATCGTTCTTCCTCCTCTCCACCGCCTGTGGGCCTGCAAGCCATTTTTTATTGAAATGAACGTCGTTGACGAAGGAGCGCGTTGAGACCTGAAACGGGCTGTAAACGTTGTTAGCGGCTCGATTGTGTATGCATTTAACGGTCGTGAGCTTCCTGAGGCACCACCAGTCCGCGTCTGTGGTTTAGCAGCCATAACGGCGGTCCCGATAATCGACCTTGACTTACTGCCTATAGCGTCTTTGGGCCCGACCGCAAAGCTGTATCGCTTCCAACAAAGCCCTCTCTTCCTTAACGGCCGTGCTTTCTTCTTTCGTCGAAGTTTTTATGAAACTCGTGACCACCAAGTATGTGCACACAGAAGCGTTCGTCGTGAGCGCCGGGGCTGCCCAGCGACCTAAAAGAGCGAGTGCGGCGTGGCACGCACTCATCTCTAGTCTAGGCCGCCAACGTCTCATCGTCGCCAGGTCTCGGGAGGTTTATGCGGGCTATAGCGTCGACAGCTTTCGGAGAGGACCGCGCGCCTTTTGCGTAAGGGTGCTTGAGAAACTACTTAAGAGAGCCGAAGAAGAATGAGGGAGTCGACAACTGGGGCTGTGCAAGGAAGCGAAGAAAAGCGTGCGTAATGATGCGGCGTGGGGTTCTCCCGTTGTAAAGCGTATGAAAAAGCAATAAGGTGGTGGAAGGCTGAGTGGGATTGAAAAGCCACCGCTGTGCCAAGCGGTGGCGGGGTGGAGATAACGGTGCTCGGTGTATATAGCAGGTCCTCCTATGATGTGACTTATTCGACGATTCGCGCCGACTCAGAGGAGATGCGCTTGAGGTGCGAGGAAATCTGTTTTCGTTTTCTTATTTATTTTTTAGACGGGATCGCGCAAGTGCTTCGAAAGCACGCGCGCCTGTTTGATTCTTTTTTCTTCTCGTTTTCTTCTATCATTTTTCTCCTCTTACATTCTTCGTACTCACACTTTATATGTTGATAGTTACGTGCAGTACGTAGCACTGGTGTCAGTTGCAGATGGCTGACGGACTTTCCCCCAACACGAATATTGGCACAGCGGCCTTTTCCGCGTATAAAGCATTGCAGTTACGTCAGACGTCATTGCAATGCAGGCTGAAAAAAATTGGTCGTTTAGTCTTGCTGTCGATGAATTAGGGACACGAAAAGTTGTAAGCAAAGACCGTGGCTGGGCTGCACACAAGTCCGCACGAACAAAAGTCGACCCTCGGAGGGTCCGGACGGAAATGATTGTGTGCTCTTGTGTTTTTTTGCTTTTGATGAGGGGAAGGGGTGCTGTGAATGGAGGAACGTACGGAGTTCGCAGAATCGGGATGACTTTTCTATGATACCACTCCGGACGATGAAGCCACGTTATAGCACAATTATTGTTTTTCTTGGATCTTTTTTTTCATTTTTATATTCTGCAAGATTGACGCTTCTCTTTCGCTCAAAAAGTGAGGAAGTTGACACGGAAGTGAGTTATGACGGCCTAGGAAGCGCTAATGGATATAGCCTGCCCTTCCGGACCTGCTATTCCTCAAATGCGTTGTTCAACAATGAAGCCTTCCCACGGCTGGTTTAACGCCAGTCACTCAAAGAAAAAAAAAGACTTACTGGTTGTTTTACTTCTGTCTTATTGTTGCTTGCTACGTCACTTCCTCGGTGTTTCTTGAGTTGCTCGTGGGTTCCTCGTTTGCAGTGTGGTGATACAATTTGCTTCCTTGTTTACCGGCTTGCTGTCTGGCTTATCTTTACTTGCTTGATCTTTAGATATATGGCTGGCCTGCTTGCTTCTTGCCTAGGCTCCCGCCTTATCATTTTCGAGGTGAAGCTTCTTAGAGCCTAGCTTTTTCCGGCGTCCATTATGGTACACAAAATTGAAACCGAAACTGCGCACATGCTAAACGAAAGCATCTGAGAACAAGCCCAGACATCTGTGAAAAATAAAGGTTAACAGAAATTTGTTAACATGAACAAACAAAAAAAGAAAAACCACAACACCGTAAAAACAGTGACATTTAACCACCCATCAATCTAGGCATATGAAACAACAAAAGACTAACAAGAACAAGATACTAGGCTGTTAACCAGAACAGACCAGAACATTGCGGAAAAGCGACAACGCCAACAAGAAGGGACCCCGGCGGTGAAGGCGCCGGAAGCGGCGGTTGTGTGGCGTTTAGGGTGGAGAGTACTGCCAACGAGAGACAGACTTGAGAGGTGGGGTATGATGGGACATTCTCCAATCAAGAACAAAAATATACGCTTTCGCATCACTTTCACAACATCCAAAGAGAGAAAGGGAGGTTTTATATAGAGAGAAAAACTGAAAGGTCGGCTTGAATCAATTTTTTAGCCTGCTACTCAACGTTAAAAAAGGGAAGGGCGGGGAAAAGAAAGTAGAGAGAGATGTTGATCATGATGAAGGTGGCGATGAAGCAAGACCTTGGATAAATTCATAATCTCTTGCCGTGTTTTTTATCTCTTAAGAGGAAGGTTCCACGTAGTTGGTATACGCAGGATAACCGCTGGTCATTCAGGGTAACTGACTGTATCAACAGGTGTGCGCTAGGTTACCCTTCAATTGAGGGTTATAGGGAGGGGGACGAACCTTCGCCCCCCTCCCTATTATATCAGTATATGAGGTTTACTTCTCCCCCTCCCTCCAAGGTGATTAGAGGGGGGTGGCCTGCCCTTCTGTGCGCACCGCTATGACTCCAAGAAAAGCCAAACGCGTGAGGGTAAGACAGAAAGTTAGGTGGGTAGATTAGAATGATAAGTTCGGAGGTATTACGCGGTAGCAGCAAGCACAGGACAGGGTTGATTGGCGACAAATGGAAGAAGACTTCGCCTTGGAGTTAGCGTAGTCGGGATGATGATGATGATGATGATGATGATGATGATGATGATGATGATGATGATGATGATGGTTGAAAGTTCTGCGTGAGTTTTTTTTTTGTGGGCGAAGCTCCTTAAGTTGATGCTGATGACGATGAAGATGTGAAGATGATGATCACGAACGACGCCTTGCTTGTTCAGTGCACGACGTCTCGATATGCTCTACAATGCTTTTCGTAGGACTGGAAACAACCAACAACCACTAGGGGAACATGCACAGACCTCGTCTTCGCCAACTTCAATCTAGATCCGATACCACAAAGCAGTAATAATGAAGGCAAAACGATATTTACAACTCAACACAGTATACCAACCGTGACCAGAATACCAACCTTGTATACGCATAAGTGTGCGCCGCTGAGTGGTCAACGTCACGGGAGATTCAGGGTAACAGTGAGTGATCCCGCTGCTTCATCAACTCATCGCCATTGACTCTGTGGCATGCCGTGTTTTTTTGTTTTTTTTAGCACTTCTGAACTTCGTCATCAAACAAACTGTGTTTGTGTGGTCACTGGGGTTGAATGCGGGCCCGAAGATCGGGGAATCGAATCCCGGCGTGGGCGGTCGCATTTTGATGGAAGCAAAGTGTGCGACACTCGCGCGACATCAGTGCACGTCAAAGTACGCCAGATAGCCCAAATTTCTAGCACCCTCCCCCTCCAAGTGCGACGTGCCCCATAGCATGGTGCCCCATAACAAGGTGGCCCCGCAGAAATTCCTTTTGTGTTGACAAGAGTGTCAATACGGGCTTGTTGGTTCATCGTAAACTGGCCTGAAACATAGCCCAGAATCACACAGGGACAATGAAATAGAATGAGGTCATCTCCCGCTAAAGAGAACCATGTGTAGATACGAAGCAGCGAGCGCTAACGCTTACACTGGCGGCGGCATTGACGCTGTCGCTCATCGGGGCGTTGCGCAGGCGAGAATTCCTGGGCTGGCGCAAAGCGCGTAGTGACGGACCGGTGTTTCTTAGTGGAACATGCCAATAGCTCCTATTGGACAATGAGAGATAGAAGACTCCGATTGGACGGAGACCCGCAGTCCGCTTTCAGTTAACGTGCATGCTGCGAATTTTTTATTGTTCAACAATGCACAGGATAGATCTCCCACCGGCACTACCTTGGATGTTAAGATCCAGTGCCTATACATACGGGGTGGCCATGGAAAGGTTGCGCAGCGCGAGCATTGGTTTTTTTTTTTTTCTGGGCCCTCCGGCAGGCCGAGGATGCCACCCGAGTCCAGGGACAACGAGCGGCCACCTAAAGCCACCGAGACCAAATTGCCGGCCCATTGTGTTCAATAAAGTCTTCTCTCTCTCTCTTGAATGGAGAAATTTGCTAGCAGACCCTGCCTGCGTCGGCGTTGCAAGGCGAGAGAGGGGGAGAGACACGCATGCGCAACGTGGTGGGCACGCCGCACACCAAAATAAACTCCACCATGGCCTCCGAGATCGCGGGTGTGCGGCGCCGCACTCGCGCTATCTCGGAGGGTATGAACTCGACCTTAGGATGCTGCGCATCTAAGATGCGCTGGACAAACACAAGCGGCAACTTTTAGCAACATCCCGTCTTCCTCTTCCCCCACCCTTCAAGGCGCTTAGCCGTGCCCCGTCATGGCGGCAGAAATTAGCGCCTTTTAGTTTTTAATAATTAATAAACAAACTTTCTCTAGTGATCTCAGTTTTGCCATTTTTGATCCTTAAGTTGCTGCAATAACATCAAGCATTTTATAACAGAAGTTTGCCTAAAGGATACATAGCTAGTCTCATAAATTATCGTTATTATGCTTCACGTCAAGCTTTCTAAAATTAATAACTAAAAATGCTGGATAAGTGAAAGTTTTAACCAGAACAAGTATCGAGGCTTCATAGAATAACACAGCTTCGCAATACACACTTCCCTTGTTCCACTGTTCGCAGTGAATTCCTTGAACGTTCGCCTGAAGGTTCGTAAGGCCTTTGTTACGAAAATACTACCATCTGTGGTGGGGACGGCCTAGTGCTCTCCCATAGTAGAGTACCAAGTACTCTAAATTGTTCACTACATTTTTCTAAACAAGTCCTTTGTGGCTTCTTGAAACTGGGACAGCTTGTTTCTCGCCCATAGTCGAGTATACCGTACTCTATACCATCGATCATTTGTTCTAAACATGCCGACGATTTCACACTAAGAAAGAGAGCTGGAGTTTCCAGTTGTTTCGTACTAACGAAGCATGTGCTCTGGAACACGTGCATGTGCGACCTTCTGTGAAATGTGAACAATCTGACACATTGTACTGTCTCTTCAAGTTGTTACTGGCCTCTCTAGTGGAGGCCCTCACGGCCAATACTAACGTTTCATTTGTTTAATAAGTATCATACCCGGTTCGGAGAGTTTTGAGTCCGCTGGGCACACAAACCATTTTTCAGACATGTGCTCTCTGACACCAAAGACCAAACATCTGCGCACGATCAGAGTGGGGTCATCTACAAGCACGATGCGGGGATTGCGATGGGACTTACATCAGCGAAGCGGGAGGGCATGTATGCATTGCTTTGCCACAGCAGTCCATGCAGCACCCTCTAAAGGGACGCTAAAAAGGAACAATGACTTGGTTCAGATCGATAAACTGCACTTTGATAACTCTAGTACCATATGTATCACTATCATAAGTTCATCATTATCGGAGAGAATCAAGGTTGAAGTCTTATTTTTAAATTTCTCGCCAAAAGTCTGCAGGCGTGACGTAAGCAATTTTAAAATCAATTTTCGTATTCTCGTGGCATTCGCTGGATCAAATTTTATGAAACTTCATATACTAAGTATATGGAACCCACAGATTACAATGTACTTCATGTTTATCCATTGAAAGCTACCTGTGCCCCAGCAGACGCCTTCGAAATTTCTTACGTCACGGTGTTTGGTGCGGAAAATTCAAGGTGGCTTCGCCGCCCTCATTTTCTTTTCGCGCGTTCATTTCGTTTACCATTAAGCGTCGTGTGGTAGTAAGTATGGTGCCTTCGTGGTTGTGATTTCGTACTGTACAAATGCGCGAATATCGTTTTGCTCTTTAGTTTCTATCTGAGCTTGTTCAACACTGCAGGAAAACGGGGCATAGTTTTTCCCTAAACAATGGATGATGCGGGCTCGATCACAGAGGCGGCGGAAAGGTATAACAAAAAGTTGCCGTCGCAATGCTGTAACTTTTTTTTAGCGAAGCATTAATAGAAAAAACGCTAAACATCGTTATACACAGAGTATAACAGTCGCATATATTTTACATGACCAGTTGTTAGCAGCTGCGTAACTATGTCAAGATCAATGTGGGTATTACCGACAACAGAAGCGGTAAGCTGAAATTCAGCACTTTTGCTTGCAAGGATGGTAGCCCTAGATAGCGCTACGTAAAGCAACTTCAGTAGATGGCACTTAACTAGGATTGACGCTAACCCGAAGTGAAGAGCGTGGTTTATTACACTACATATATGTACTATTTATAAAATCACTTGGACTGCGCTGCAACCACAATTGACTTTTCACCAACATTACGCCTGCACTATGCAGGGCTACTATTCTCACTATGCTATATCAGCTTACCACTTCCGGTGTATGTAATACGCATTTTGTTGATTGCATCATTATGCAGCTGTAAACAACTGGTTATATTATATAAAACATCGGTGATTGTTCAATGTGTGTGTACCTACAACGTTTGCACAAGTAGTTATGGCATTCGACTGCTACCCAAAGGTCGAGGGGTCGAATTCCGGCAGTGGCGGCTGCATTTTAGATGGGTGGCGAGAATGTCTGAGGCCTGTGTACTTAGATTCAGGTGCACGTTAAAGAACCCCAGGTGGCCGGTATTTCCGGCGCCCACCACTATGGCGTCTCTCATTGTCATGTCGTCCGTTCTGGGCGTTACGTCCGAAATACCATTAATATCATTACGATAATACTAACGTTTGTACTTTCATTTGGCGTCATTTCTTAACGTTTTGCTTTTTAAAAATACGACACCATAGTCATCTTCTCTCCGCACATCGATTCCCATGGTACGTGGGATCCGCCATTCTTTTTTTGGTTACGCAATTTACCTCTCTCTGACACTTACCGCAATTAACGTGGAACGGAAACGTGAACGTTAAGGTTAGAAAGTTAAAACGAAACTCGCAAGGTCTCTTGAGCATTTACCGCAGCTAAGACGTCTCGAAAGCAGAAGCTCTCTTGTTTTCTTCTCAGTCCATCATCCTTCGCAGCCGCCCTTTGAAAGATTTGTGACCTGGCGTGGTTTCGCACTACCTCCAAGATCGGAGGCACCTCATGTGATTTTGCGCAGGCTTCGCGATCGGTTCACCTTTGACCAAGTTACGAGTCATGTGATGGCCGCGTGTTTGGCCACGTAATGTCACTTTACGTCACAAGACGTGAACTGAATTCTATAGAGCAATCTATAAACGTTGGCGTGAATGCGGGAGGCTCCCTCACGTGCAGTGCTGGGAGACAGCTTTGCGTCTTCTGTGCCAGTTGTCACGTGGTCGTAGAAGGCGGTGGCGAGCTTTGGGCTGGCCGGAGCCTACACTCCGGGACGTCGCTGCAAGCGCCCCAGCACGTCGAAGGCGCATAGCGCTGTTTACAAACTTGGAATAGGTCTATAGTTGTCGCAGTGAAACCTTCAAACTGCGTACAGTGAACTAGAACTAACGCTATATATAACTGCGCGATAGAGCGCCCTCTACAGAGCCTTCTAGTGGGTCGTCCTTTTGAACTGCTTTCTAACAGATCGCCGCTCTAGCTGGAAGTCCGTTTTCTGCCTTGACTGTCGTCATTGCACAATATCGCCGAGTACTGATCGCCCCAGTCAAATAAACGCCTTTACCGTAATAAATACTATGATGTGAAAAACACTTGATAATATTTATACAAAACGACAGTCTGATAATGAGAAGCTATTCGAAAAACTAATACATGTGCGATTATATAGATTCGCTCAAGCGCTTCTCATTTTAATCGGATCAGTTTGCAGAATGACAGTTTGCACAGCCTTAATAATATGAGTCTCATATAAAGACCCTTACGTTCCGGCATTCACAGTCATGCCCACGTATATTGAATCTGAAATGGTCGCAAAAAAATATTCTGCATATGTGCAATTTCATATAGAAGATATTTTATGCATCAAAAATATGTTCACTGGGATTTTACAACTGCTCAATAGACACAATAGTTCGTTGTATGCCTGTTTGTCGGTATAAGAGAACGCCTCCACGTAGCGTATGAACGCGCATAGGTGCAACGGTATTATTGATTATCATGCTTATTATTTTATGTTTCTATTCAGGCCTGCTTCGAAGAAGGTACGGGGGGCATCAAGTTTCGCGCCTTTTTTTTTTTTTTTTTTTTTTTTGTGAAGGCACTTCCAAATTCACGGCTCTCACACCGTACACTCGCGTTTCGAAATATTCGACTTTACATGTTCGAGTGCGGAAGAGGCAATCTACGTCATTAATGCAGCTTTCATCGTCTGGTCACTGATTGCTTGCCGTCAGACACGAGAGACGAGGACGCCAACGGGGCGAATGCATGACGCGTTCTTAAATATGAAATGAATGTCGTTCGTTCAACTGTTAGGCCTAACAATCACTAAGCTCGCACCGCAGTCAGCGTCGACGAACCATTTGTACCACCATCTCACCGGCACGCTCACCCCCCCCCCCCCCCCCCCACCGTCGCCGCCCACTACCACAAGAAAGGAGGGGAAGGGGAAAGGAGGGCCGTGTCAGTGGCGTAATACGTACTGCGAAGAAGTTGGAGGCATCCTCCCCCTCCTGCTCTCCTTGCCCCAATCTCCGCTTGCCTTTACAATCCAACAGTTATTCCGCCATTTCAGTCTGGTTCGGTCGTCGTCTGCTCGCTGCCCCATGCTCGTCTGCTCGCATGGCTGCCTGCAGTCCTGTCGAGCGGTTCGTTGTATTAGAACGCGTTGGCGCCTGGCGTGCGAATTTCTGCGCCGTAATGCGTTTTAGAGTACTGACATAATTAGCAGTTCCGTTTTCCCCCAGATTTTTTGCCTGGAGCTGCCACCCTCCCCCCGGGGCAAGCGCTCGAAGCCATGTGCTTGCCTCCGCCGTGTTTGCCAGAGTACACGCGCTCGAAGCGACTGGCTGCGATTCGTTTCGGCCGCCAGACGGCGCTCTCTCCTTCTCCCTCAGTGTCGGTGGCGGGGAAACACGCGCCCTACTAATATCGTTCGCATAACGCGTCCGAATGAACGTTCACTGCTTGGATCACGGTGTTCTGGAAGACCGTTTCACGGCTTGTTGGCCTGCATGGCTGGTGTGCATGGCAGGCGCCAGTGCAGTACGTGTTTAGGTGTTGAGGCGCACATAACGGGAGTGCTTCGCGAGTGTAGTTGGTGAGTTGTGAGGTGCCTATATGCCTGGACTGCTTATCCCGCACCGGGTTGATGATGCTCGACCTAATTTAGAATGCGATTGTCTCGCTGATAACGCGTATGTCCCGAGCACATCTGATCATATGAGTGTTTTCGGCAATGTTCAGGTGAAAGCCCCAAATGCCTCATCAAACGCTTACGTTGACAGGAGTGAAGAAAAAATCAAGACCACCAAGATGTGTGACGTCATCATGACGTCACTGTTGATGTTTTGCCGTATTATACGACAAATGATGACGTCATCAAATGTCGTTGTATGGTCATAGGTGGGCGGATTATGGAGGCTGTGTAAAGCTATATGAGGGACAGAAACCTATAGGACGGGCTAGGGGGTGGGGGATAGATAAATTCACTGAGAAAAAGAAACAGACGAAGGCTTTAGCCTTCGAGTCTTTTTCGGAGGGTCCATAGAAGACCGTGCAATGATTTGTTTTACGGGACAGCCTTGGAAGGAGGGATATAGCGTCAAGGGACACCAGGCATGGTTATGCCTCGGGACTGGAGTACCATGCCTAGCTAAGCGGTGGCTCGGATAAGCGAATAAGTCGTCCAGGCATGGGTGGTAAAAAAAAAACAATGCCGAGATTGGTGTAGCCAGGGTCCTTGAAAGCCATGTTATGCTATAACATTAGCCGGACACCTCTCTTGGCACCATATGAGAGTTGGTTATTGTGCACACATGTGCGCACTGTGTGGATTAACCCTTGGTTTCTAAGTGAGACTGCATACTATAAGTGAGAACGAGCTGAAAGAACGTAATGCCAAAATACAAGGTCGACCCAGATAGGTCGTTTGCTATCCTACATTTAACGGTGACGTTACCTGGCGGTGTAGTCACGCATCGAGAAAAGGTGTATCAATAAGCGTCAACTTGGATGCATTTACACACAAAAAAAAAAAAATGGTACTTCAGCTGTCGAACACCCGCAGACAGTGTATAAGCTCTTTTTATATCAATGTACAGTAAGCACTATATTTCTCTAAGGAGACGTTTTACTTCCGTGTTATATATACCGATTCTTATGACGGAGAAATAAACCACATTTTCTCTCGTTCTTCCTCGCCTTGTTTCTATATCTCTGTCTATTTTTCGCCGATATGCTTATGTCTCTGTTTCTCTTTATCCTGTACTTTCTCTCTATCTATATTTTTCCTTTCTCGGTCTTTCTTCGTGTTTATTTTATCGCTTTCTTTGTAACTATATGTGTTTCGGTTTCTTTCTCTCTTTTTCTTTCTATTTCTTTCCCTTACTCTCTCTATGCTTTTTTTCTTTTTTTCTCTATTCATCTACTTTATTCATCTATTTCGCTTTCATTCTATGCAGAAGACGAGGATGTCGACGTAGAGAGAGGCAAAGTTTGAGGGCCAAAGAATGAACCTGGAACGTGGCTGCGGCATTCCTAGTCCGGAACACCGCATTACGAGGCGTGCGTAACAGTACACCACATTACGAGAAGTAAGTTCGTCCATGGGGCAGTATTGATGCATTCTTTTTGGCTACGTTGGCACTTGGGGCCCGGGCCAAGTGCGCCACGTACCTCTTGACTTACGCTACTGCACGGAGCCACTGCAACGTCAAGGGAAGTGCAGGAATCTTCCAATGTGTGCAATCGCACCGTGAAAAAACCACCTTGGATGTAGAAAGCTTGAAAAGATTGGGGAGGCAAGGTTAGTCAATACAACAGAATCAGAAGGGGAGGGCGAGTCTTCTCTGGTAAGTACATGGCGGAAGGTGGGAGTTTTTGGCGCTGGCTTTACTTCCTTCTTAAAGTATGGGTAGTCCCTGACCAACTCTAAACTCGAAGCATTCTCTCACCACGTGCTTTAACACAAAGGAGAGGGAAGGTAGGATTGAGAAGCGATCTTATCAATGTATGTGTGCTTGTTCCCCGCTTCCTCGCGAGTATCCTCTGCTCAGTTCAGGTCTATTGTGTTGTAACAAAGCTCGGTCGCCCTCGTGAAGTCCGTGAACTTGAGTCATTTTTTTTTTTGCTTCGCTAGTTTATTATACGACGGAAGACGCGTCTGCGAATGACCAAGGTAGGAACAATCTTCAAAAAAAAAAAAAAAGGCCTTGTTAAATTGATCGCCACGTGCCAGAAGTGCGAGGCTGCTCGTCTCAGGGTGGTCACGCTCCGTCCAGAACGCCAGCGGTGTAAACTATAGAAGGGCAACAAAAATTGTTTGAGGCCACATCTCTGCTCGATGCTTATCTCCAGCCACCTGATTCCTGGCTCCGTCTTTTCTTGATCTCAACAGAAGAGTTAATTATAATTGGTCCATTTTATAAGGCAAACTCGGTCGAACCGAACAGAACGCGTTTAAAAGAAACAAAATACCGATTCGGCGATGCCAAGACAATGCAAAGTCAGTCCAGTGAGCACGAAATGGACCGTGCCGGGAAGGAACGTCTCGGCCTATTGTCTCAAGCGGCTATACACGCAGTCTTTGCTTCACGCGTGGCTAGGCGGGGGATTCCCGTATAACGAATACCCGAGTGGATTGACGGAATGAAGGAACTCGCGAAGAAATGGTAAGTAGCCAGCCACGCCGAACCGAGGCGAGCCAAGCCTGCCGTTCCTGCAGAGCTCTGTACGCGTATGATCGATTGACTTCGTGGCCCCGGCATTTCAATGAGGCGTATACACGGAGCACGGTCACCGTTCTACATTTCGACTGCCGTCTTTAATGAATGCGAGCTTGCATTCTTCGGCGGCGTGGTGTATTCGATGCCGATGGTGTATAGAAGTTGATCTTTTTACTGAACTGCAAACGAGAGAATTCCATTTTTTTGTTCTTCTTTCCTTCACACTAACTGTCTTTCTTTCCTTCTTTCCTGAGACCGGATTTCCCAACGCGTCCCTCCAGGCGTGGTCCATCGCTTGTGATCACGAAGTCTTCACGATCTCGAATCGTTTAGATTTGCACCTAGAGTATGAAGTTTAGAAACGAGAAACCAACAAGTAAAGACCGAATAATATTGTGGGTTCCTCATTCGGTTCGGCGTATTCAGAGAAGTGGCTGAAATGGAGTGCCTTGCCTCGCAGTGCGAGGCAACGTAGCCTAGGCTAGAAACGCCAATGCCCATTGCTCATCATACGATTACACAATGGGAAGACTTCAGGGAGCAAGGAAGCGTGTTGTCATAAGCACGCGACGCTGGGTTTTAGCGAGCACCGACTTGGGTGCGGCGACGGCGTGGCGTTTGCCGCCTCTTACTCTCCTCCTCCTCCTCCTCCTCCTCCTCCTCTTCCTCCTCCTCCTCGTCTTCTATTATCGTCTGTGTAGTGTTTAGTCGTTCTGAGAGAGAGGGAAGGGGGCAATGAGATGCGATAGAATGCACGCGAGCGCGGTCCTCTAACCGCGCGTTAGTCAAATGCTTTCCAGAAGGGCTCGCTTCATCATGCGTGGGCTCGTTGTTTCGCTGTAATGAGCACCACATTTGGGCGCCCGCGAGAGGTTTAAACCAGATTCAGAAACGATCGCGAAGTCGATAGTCACGGCTTGCTTGTGTGCATTCGTTGGGCGTGTGCCGAACATATCCACGTTCGGTCATCTCTGGCAACGGAGAGCGACCTAATAATCCGTTATCTGCTTGGAGATTGACTTCAGTAGGAGACGTCATGAGTGGCTAATGGTATAGGGTGGAGGTGCGTGGTGGACATCGCTACGGCCTGCTTGTTATCGTCTCCCGTGTCACCAATGAAGCATTGTTGTGAGCGTAACCCGTTTACGGCTTTGGAATTTAATATATATGTCAGCTTATGCTCCTCTGTGATGTTCCTCTGTGGTGTCCCTCTAATAATAAAAAAAAGAAATTGTTTTAAAAAGCCCTGCTCTTGCGCTTCACGGGTTCTCCATGCAACTGGTCTCAGATTTTACCGTGGTTTTATAATCAGGCAGAACAGCAGGGTGTTATTTCTTAATGTGAGAGTGTCAGGCGGTTGATCAAAGGCGAAAAGTCAGCATCGGCATCGGCGGCGAAAGCGTCCCCACATGACCCAAAAAATGACGCCACAATTTTCAAAAGTAGGTGCCGTGATTAGGACGTCACTATGATATCTCAACATGGAGGCACATTATGATATCATCAGATGACATCGTCTATTGATCAATAGTGGGCCAATCTCGGAGGCAGGGCAAAATCTCGTGAGGAGCAAAAACTTTTCAATGCCTCCGATCCCGAAGAGAGGGATGTGCTGAACCACTCAATTGAGAAAAACAAGAGTGACTTAGCTGACCTATGTCAGGATATACGTACCGTGGGCTACGGACGGACGGACGGACGGACGGACGGACGGACGGACAGACAGACAGACAGACAGACAGACAGACAGACAGACAGACAGACAGACAGACAGACAGACAGACAGACAGACAGACAGACAGACAGACAGACAGCTGAACTGGAACGTTACCTACTCCCACCCCCTTGATGGGGGAAACAGTGCACATGCTTATGACTGTGAACAACGGAGATATTCATAGAAATGAAGGACCAATAAACGAAACGTTACTAACGAGAATTAACATGCAATGATGTGAAGAAAAGTTTAAGTGAGGCTATTAGTAGCAATCGCGATGTAAGTGTGAAGAGGACGAAATGAGAACTTGCCGATGGCAGGGGCTATGGCCTTCAAATAACGCTTCCGATGTTCTACCCACTGGACTATACATCGGCGGTCATCCACTGGTCTGGTTCACGTGGTATTATGCTCTGAAAGTGTAGCTGTTGTATACCTAGTGTTAGACAGAGCTTACTGCTCTCGATGGTACTCTAAACATTTTATTTCTAACGTTGCCACATTCCTTTCTGATTTTTTTTTCAATTTCCTCATAACACGTGTAAGTGCTGCCTTGCGCAACCACACCGATTGGTTAAGAACCGTCGAGATTACAACCTTCCGATGCGATTACACGCGCAACACGAACATTACAGATGCTTCTGGAACTTACATGACCACTATATTGACAACAAGTGGAATATTAGACGGCACATGTATAAATGCCGACGCGCTTCGCCGCTTGTCAGTTGATCGACTGCTGAAGCTTTATTTGCCGCTATCAGTGCCAGTGTGCATTGCTGTAATTTGACTTCCCGCTTACCGACCACAAGTTCGCCCCAAAAAGACATATCGCCTGCCACATTCGTCAACGGCGTAACCACGTGGCAATATGTGCATTCAAACGTGGGAGTGTCAGTCGGCGTGATGAGCTATTATAGTAACAGTTATATACTCATCATCGCTGGCCTTACTACGTCTACTGCAGGACAAAGGCCTCTCCCATGTTTCGCCACTCAACCTGATCATGTGCTTTTTGCTGCCACGCTACGTTTGCAAACTTCCTGATATCTTCGGTTCATCTAATTTTCTATCTCCCGCTGACGCGTTTGCCTTCTCTTGGAATTCATTCACTTATCCTTAACGACCAACGGTTATCCTGCCTGCGCACTCCGTGCCCAGCCCGTGGGCATTTCTTAGACAAGGTCAGACATGGGTTACTATAGTAACACATGCAAACATTTGTCAGTACTCGGTACAAGTGTCGCCATTTGCCCGGCAGCTGCTGCAAGTCGCAAGTTCCGCTGCTTGAACAAACTTCCGTCGCTCGTATTTCATCGGTAAAACGGAGTGTCAGACGAAAACTGACGGGTAATTATCGTGACAGGATCAACCGTTCTCTTGACAAACAGCAACGAGTCACGCACTTAGCCCCATTCATACGTCAAAAGACTCGCCCGCGTAAGGAGAAGATCGGGACTTTCGAAGGTCGTTCCGTGACGCAAAGTGATTCCAATGGACGAGAAGCACGAATGAGCGCGTCCCACATCACATCTGTGCATCGTTGCCGGATGTTTCTGATAAGAAGCGCTCGCAGCACTTTAGAAGCTTGGGTTAATAACTGCATCTTTGAAGCAACGCCAAGAACACACAGGAAGAGTCTGGATTCGCTACTGAAAACATTTAATGCAAGCAATATACAGAACTCGAAGCGAAACAAAGCTAACTGGTGAAATAAAGGAGATGTGGTAAGCTATAGTCAGTAATGTTAGAATCACTTCATAGAACACCGTGTTACTGAGGCACGGTAAAGTGCAACTATGAATTAGTTTATATTGATGAATGGTACTCTGGCCTGACAGTGCTGAGATTTCGAATCTCGTTACTTTTACCATAATAGGTTTAATAATAGGAAAAAAAATGAAAAGTGCTATTTTTAACACCTGCCGGTTCGATTCCACATACAAGAGGGACATCGTACGCAACAACGCACATACGAGGTAAAAACGTCGTGTTTATTGAAATGTGCTGTCTGTAGTTCTACGTATTAGAGGCGAGGATCGGTGTAATCAATCATTGCTGTCGAAACTCGCTGCGCACGTATACGTCAATCAAGGCCCTCCGTGTAATCGTTTCTTCCGATCTTGTGAACTTCGTTTTGCCGGGTGGAGGGTGCACGCAACTATCCTAACTAATTTACTACCGACCTGGACTGGAAGCGCAAGCGTTATGTCACGCGATGCCGTGTTAAAGTGAAATAAATAAGCAAGGCTGACGTGTCATGCGTCGCTCTGGAGAGTGTGCGAAAGCTGCTGGCGAACCTGCGCGAGGGGCGAGCGAGCAGAGCGATTTCGCGAGCTCTTGTCAGAGGCATTGACGAAAAGACAAAGAATCACGAACCGGACCGTTTGAGGACTTCCTGTATTGGCTGCTTCTCTCTCTCTCTCTCTCTCTCTCTCTCTCTTCACGTTTGAGCGAGCTTCATTTGCACGTGTGTGTGCTGGAGGGCTGGTCCAGCCGTTTCGGCTTCCGTACGCCGACTTGGCTGCCCAAGGCCCGTGGCAGTGCGTGGCAGCATAAGGACCGGAAAGGACGCCTTTTCGAACGGACCGTGAAATTAAGAACCGTTGTTTTTTTTGTCCCATAACCACGACAGGGTGACTAGAGACCATGGCCTGAGTTGCATCTGCAGAAAAATGCGAACATATTCCTGAAAAGCTTAGCGGACACTGCTGACTGGATAAGCACTTGGGATATAGGCCTACAGCTAGGTGCGGGGATATATCAAATGAGCTGTTAGTACATATACTGTGGGTAGAAAGAAATGTGGTTGATTGATTAATATGTGGGGTTTAACGTCCCAAAACCACCATATGAAAGAAATGTGTGAGTGTGAACGTTTTATTACAGTGTGAACTGCTACAAGCAAACTGTACATTGCCATGTCGCTTCAACTTGTACAAGTGTGCTACTAGGTCTTTTTTCTTCACTCATTGTTCATTTTGGGTATCCTTAGTTATTTTTTTTTGCTGCAGAACTTATCGATATGAAGTAGCCGGGGTAATATGAACCTCAGCCTCTCCACAGCAAGACAGTTCCAACAGAACACAACAGAACAGGAACAGCGCATAGTAGAACGCTCCGAAAATTTCGGCCACCTGAGGTTTTCTTAACGTTCTCTAAGTGTAAGCACACCGACCTCGAGAATTTCACCTACAGCGAAATGCTACCGCCGCGGCTGGGATACGTGCAGTCAATTAAGCACCGTAATCACTAAAACGCCACACCGGCAGTACCATGCATGTTGCCCAATTTACTTGTGTTTGTGTGCGTTAAAATAAATTAATTTAATTAAAAGTAACTTATTGATGCTCTAAAACAATTTTTTAAATAACCATGGAATGAATTCACTGGAAGACCTTATTGCTTCTCGAATTCAAAGCCGCAAAATTTTTAAGAATCCATCCAGTACGAGCGGAGTTACAAAGATTTGTCACACGCTGCAATCGCACTCTCTCTTCTCTCGCCCCGACAAAAGCGCTGGAAACAAAGCAGGGAGGGATAGCAGGGGCAAAGAAAATACGTCACGCGCGACTCATGACCTTGAACACTTTTTTTTTCAAATAAGCGGTTTTTCTTTTGTGATCGCGCGGGCACGCGTGGAAAAGTAGCGGCCTCCTGCGGCGATCCCTGTAACGAGCGAGCGTGCCATGTTCGAATCAGCCAATGGCTGATAGACGGGCTTGCTACGTGTGATTATGGGGCATATTGCGTGATTTGTCGAGAGAAGAGAAAGCAATTTTCAGCTGACTTTATTAATTTATGGTAAATTGCAGGCCGCATGCTGCGCTTCATATATGGCTCGCGTGTTGTCGGGAGCATCTACTACCGATAGGGAGCGTTTTCTGGCGAAGCTCAAAAAGTATTGCAGGGCCCTTTTAAACAAAACTTTGCGTTCGTCTTGCGACAGCCTGATATGATTACGAGCCATGCACGCTTGGCGTATGACAAACTCTGGATTATTTTGCCCACTTTGAATTTCTTACTGTGCAATTGTCAAATTGTCAAATTGCGCAAGGCTATATCGCGCAAGCCTCTCGGGCCAGCACTGTTTTTAGTACGTGCGTTCGCGCGTGCGCGCGCGCGCGTGTGTGTGTGTGTGCGTGCGCGCGCGTGCATGTGTGTGTACGTGTGTGTGTGTGCGTGTGTGTGTGCGTGTGTGCGCGCGTGTGTGTGTGCGTGTTTGTGTGTGTGTGTGCATGCGCGCGTGTGTGTGTGTGTGTGTGCGTGTGTGTGCGTGCGCGCGCGCGTGTGTGTGTGTGTGCGTGCGCGCGCGCGTGTGTGTGTGTGTACGTGTGCGCGTGTGTGTGTGTGTGCGTGTGTGTGTGTGCGTGCGCGCGCGTGTGTGCGTGCGCGCGCGTGTGTGTGTACGTGTGTGTGCGTGTGTGTGTGTGTGCGCGCGTGTGCGTGTGTGTGTGTACGTGTGTGTGTGCGTGTGTGTGTGTGTGCGCGTGTGTGTGTGTGTGTGCGTGCGCGCGCGTGTGTGTGTGTGTACGTGTGCGTGCGTGTGTGTGCGCGCGCGCTCGTGTGTGTGTGTATGTGTGTGTGTGTGTGAGTGCGTGCGCGCGCGTGTGTGTGTACGTGTGTGTTTGTGTGTGTGTGTGTGTACGTGTGTGTTTGTGTGTGTGTGTGTACGTGTGTGTGTGTGTGTGCGTGTGTGTGTGTGTGTGGGCGTGTGTGTGTGCGTGCGCGCGCGCGTGTGTGTGTGTGTACGTGTCTGTGTGTGTGTGCGTGTGTGTGTGTGTACGTGTGTGTGTGTGTGTGTGTGTGTGTGTGCGCGCGCGCGTGTGTGTGTGCGTTGTTGCGAACGACGGACCGATCCCACCGCTGCCACCACTGTTGCGAACGACGGACCGATCCCGTCGAAGCCACCACTGTTGCGAACGACGGACCGATCCCGCCGAAGCCACCACTGTTGCGAAAGACGGCGACGCCAACACGGCCCCGAAGGCGCCACTGCTTTCAACTCCGCCGGGAAGGTCACCAGCCGTTTGGTAGCGTATGTTTCTCAGCTCGCGACTGCTTTTGCGCAGAGCTGATAAGACGAGCGGACGAGACGACGGTGAGTTAAACAAGGTTATGTACAGCATATATACAGAGGCGTTACAATTTCGGCACTGGGGCCGACAGAGACTCGAAGAGCCGAGCTCTCCTCTCTAACACATAGGTCGACTGTTCGCCTAAGACCGCCGACTCACACACATGTCGGCTCTCCGACATGGGGACTCCTCTCTAATAGGACCTCCGATCGCGACGCGCCGCAGGGCTTCTTTTATTTACACCGGGTCCAACCAAAATGTCCAATCAGAAGCGCCGCTGGTCGTCAGGGCAGATTCCTCCAATGGGGTCGCCGCGCCATGCGTCAGACCACCAGACACGAGGACGCCGGCTCGCTGTCACGTGCGCCGCTGACTCAATGCACGTGGGTCAGAGAGGCGCCGCGCGTGTTCACGCCGTTGAGATGTTCGCGTCAGGCGGACTGCGGGCTGGCCTTGACCCAGATTGCCTTTTTCAGAGGCACGGACGTTTGACGAGGACTCGCTGGCATAACAGCACCCCCGCCGCCAGATAATGCACCGGAAAGACGAGCTGCTTCCACGGGGCTCGGATGTCAGGTGCGCTCGTTCGCCAGGTCCCTCCAGGTTCGCCTCCAGGGCCATGGGGAGAATACAGCTCCAGACTGTTCCGGGAACACGTCCCATTTTTGACGACGGATCCCAGCTCCACTGGCTTGTCGCCACAACTTGCTGGCCAACTTCGCTCGTCTCTTCTGACCATCTTCGGTTTCAGCACTTGTCGATGGTTCTGCAACTTGCTAAGAACGGTTCGACAACAGACAACACACGACACAAGCAAGTGCCCTCGGTCACCCGACAGAACACCAGACAAAGTATAGTACAACATATACCTATCTACGTGTTTATCGGAATTTTGTTCCCTCTACATCAAGAGGCACATGTGGGACAAAAGACCCTTAAAATGACAACTCAATTTTTCCCCACGTACAACAACGTAACGGATTAGAATACCACATAAAGTTGGCCCCTTGAGATCACTCTGAACGAGAGCGCTCAGCCCAGGTCGTGATGAGATCAAAATTTTGCCCCGAATCGCCAGCCAGAAACCGAAAGGTTGAGAAGGTACTAGCTAGAACGCACTGCTCAATGCACCTGCATTAGCGTTCAGCTTTCCCCCTTTTTTTTGATAGCGAACGTCAAAGTTGCGCTGTGGAGCAACATGCTCCACCTCAGTAACCGGCCACTTTTAGGCGACGATACCTATGCGGCACCAAGAGCGGCTCACACTTGCGACGTTGCACAGGGGAACAACGATACGGCTTGCTACGGATTGACTCCTCACCGCTTAGCTCGATATCGTGTTCGATCACCCTCGTGTTTCCGGGGCGGTCCGAAAACACGTCTTCAAACTCGGAACCAATCTTTCTCAGGTCCTCTTTCTCAGGTCCTCCTTCATTTAAGCTAGGCTCTAGGTTTATCTGCTCCCGGATTACTTTCGATCCCCCTTCAATTACCTCACTAGAACTCAAAATTTCTGCTTCTTCTTCCTTTGAAGCCTTCAGCAACAGATTTACGACCGCTTGATGTTGAACGTATGGTTTCATCAAGTTGTAAATTTTGTCCGGCCACCTTTCTAATTTCACTTCATAATTTGTATCGCAAGGCTTCGATAATACTTTGGCGGGCCCTTCCCAATCAACCTCAAGCTTGTTCTTTTTGAACGGCTGCAGCAGCATTACCTGACTCCCTACTTCAAAAGCACGCTTCTTCACCGATTCCTCGTAGTGCTCCTTCGACAGCACTTTTGCCGCGTTTTTCTGGCTTTCCACTAGCGCTTCAATTTGGCTTTCCACTAGCGCTTCAATTTGGCTTTCCACTAGCGCTTCAATTTGGCTTTCCACTAGCGCTTCAATCAAGAGATCCTCACGCTGCTCTCGAATGAGCGTCTCTCGATCAACTCTCGGCAGCTCGCTCCAACTCTCCGCTACAGGCGAGAGCGTTGCAACCCTCTCGCTCTGACTCAATGGCGCCATGTCGTCTCCCCTTTCTACGGAAACTGCGCCGGTCGGTTCGGCGACGGGCCGCTCGCGTGACTGCTCACATGACTCATGCGGAAACTTTCCTTTCTGGGGTTCCGTCGACCCGCCGACAAGGTCACTTGAGAGTTCACCGCATTGAACCAGATCAAGCTGCCGCGATAGCTTCCGCGCTTGCGATCGCGTGAGAGCCATGCACGCTAAGTTGGGGAAGAACGATTTGCCCTGCTCTTTGAGAAGCTGCTCTGAGTTGTTGGAGAAAAGATAAGGAAAACGATCATTTAGCGCGGCAGACACAGCCGCTTCGGTGCGAAGCTCACCGAACGAGCCTTTAATGACAACCGTGGAGATTGGTAAGCGAACACTCTGCTTCTCGGCGACCTGCCTGATCCACGCGCATTCTCCTGTGAAGTCATCCGGAGACACCAATGAAGGATGGACAACGTCCATGGTTGCCGCTGAGTCTCTAAGTGCTCGGCACGTTTTCTCATTCACCCTAATTTCTTGGAGATACGGCTCCAACAACCGAATGTTTTTTTCTGATTCTCGGATCGTTGCGAAAGCAAACTTTTCCTGACAGTTCCTCGCGATGTGCCCTTCCTTTTTGCAGTTGTAGCAGATTAGCGGCTTCCGTTTGTTTTCCGGTTCTAATGCCTGTGTGGTAGAAACCTCACTCGATTTCTCCGCTTCTGTTTGCCCTTCCCCTACACTGTCCTTCGTAAGAGACGGGTCCTTCTTGAAATTACGGTGCGTAGCGGGTTTCCGTTGATCAGGTTTCCTTGAAAAGCCCTCTTTCCTTTCATCCTTTTCAACGCGCGCTGCCCTGCTATGCAACTTTCGGCGAGTATAATACTCCTCAGATAACTCAGCTGCCTTGCTTAACTGTACGTCCCCAAGTCTGTCCTGCAGCCAAAGTTTGACATCCTCCTCGATGCAGCGGTAGAATTGCTCCAATGCAACGCATTCCACCACTTTATCGCGGTCGTCATACACCTTCGCCCTTGAGCCATTCAATCAAATCGGCTTTAAGACGAAACGCGAAGTCAACGTGTGACTCATTCCCCTTTTCAGCATACCGGAACCTTTGCCTGAAAGCCTCGGGTGACAACTTATAACGTCTCAAGAGCACTTCTTTAACCTCGTCATAGCTCTCAAACGCTTCCCTCGACAAGCAAGTTATCGCGTCGGACACTTCGGCGGGAAGAAGAGCTAGCAGGTTCCGCGCCCAAAGAGACTGCTCCAAAGCATTTCGCTCACAGACGTGTTCAAACTTGACGAGATACTTCGCCATGTCCTCGCCTACTACGAACGGTGGCAGTTGATCCCGAATTCTAATACCGCTGACCTGAATCGTCGGAGAAGCTGCGCTAGGCGCCTGCGAACACTGTAGGATTGCCAATTCTAGTCGTTTCAACTCGAGACGCTCCTGTCTCTCGGCCTCCTCGCGACGTTCGCGCCTTTCAGCTTCTTCACGTTCGCGAGCTTCGCGCCTTTCAGCTTCTTCGCGAGCTTCGCGCCTTTCAGCTTCTTCGCGAGCTTCGCGCCTTTCAGCCTCTTCGCGGCGTGCTTTAATATCCACCCAGGCCTCATCGACTTCCTCAGCCGACACTCCCTCATCCTTCATGATCTCAAGGATCGCTTGCTTTCGTTTCGCACGGCCCAAAGTAATGCCGAGTTCCTCACAAATTTCGATGAGTTCCTTCACCTTAAGGTTCTCCATCGTTCACACTAGCCTCTTGCTGTTTGCCCCTGTTAACAATTTACTTGCCGTACCCACTATAAGTCAACTAGCAAGACGCGCAAGCAATATTTCACTCTCCCGTGTTTACCACCTCCGCATTAACTTTGGTTTCAAAGCACTTCAACTTGGCTTGAAACGATCAAAGCTCACTCGAATGCTTCACACAGCCCTTCTCTAAACTACTACAACCTGAGCTAGAGTAGTCTGGTGAACTGAGGGGAAAACATCAGGCACTCACCGCATCGATGTCGCTGACGCCGGCCGATCCCGCAGCTGCCAACCACTGTTGCGAACGACGGACCGATCCCACCGCTGCCACCACTGTTGCGAACGACGGACCGATCCCGCCGAAGCCACCACTGTTGCGAACGACGGACCGATCCCGCCGAAGCCACCACTGTTGCGAAAGACGGCGACGCCAACACGGCCCCGAAGGCGCCACTGCTTTCAACTCCGCCGGGAAGGTCACCAGCCGTTTGGTAGCGTATGTTTCTCAGCTCGCGACTGCTTCTGCGCAGAGCTGATAAGACGAGCGGACGAGACGACGGTGAGTTAAACAAGGTTTATGTACAGCATATATACAGAGGCGTTTCAATTTCGGCACTGGGGCCGACAGAGACTCGAAGAGCCGAGCTCTCCTCTCTAAGGTCGACTGTTCGCCTAAGACCGCCGACTCACACACATGTCGGCTCTCCGACATGGGGACTCCTCTCTCATAGGACCTCCGATCGCGACGCGCCGCAGGGCTTCTTTTATTTACACCGGGTCCAACCAAAATGTCCAATCAGAAGCGCCGCTGGTCGTCAGGGCAGATTCCTCCAATGGGGTCGCCGCGCCATGCGTCAGACCACCAGACACGAGGACGCCGGCTCGCTGTCACGTGCGCCGCTGACTCAATGCACGTGGGCCAGAGAGGCGCCGCGCGTGTTCACGCCGTTGAGATGTTCGCGTCAGGCGGACTGCGGGCTGGCCTTGACCCAGATTGCCTTTTTCAGAGGCACGGACGTTTGACGAGGACTCGCTGGCATAACAACGTGTGTGTGGCGTGCCGCGCGCGCGCGCGCGTGTGTGTGTGTACGTGTGTGTGTGTGTGCGTGTGTGTGTGTGGGCGTGTGTGTGTGTGTGCGCGTGCGCGCGTGTGTGTGTGTGTACGTGTGCGTGTGTGTGTGCGTGTGTGTGTGCGAGCGCACGTGTGTGTACGTGTGTGTGTGTGTGTCTGTGTGTGTGCTGAAGCTTGGCATGAGCCTGCATTACTAATAAACAATTCTCGTAGACGCAACAATGAAGCCGAACTTCCCAAAGTTCGCAGCCTATCTCGAGAGAGACGTGCTTTGTATATAGAGAGAAAAATTCATAGCACTTTTCTAGTTTACTATGTAGGTACCTCTGAAGCTGGACAAAACGTTTGACCAAGAGCTGCTCTTGGTGCGATTTTTTATGACACACACAATGGGAGAACTCCATGGGGCTAAGGTCTTTCTGTGTGATCTTCGGATTTCATGACGACAGCAACTGGCACAAGAAACAAAAATGTCGCGTAAAACTTCCATTCGACGCCGTGGCGTCGCGTTACTTTTCAGAACAGGAACGTCGTGGACGACGTTGAGGTCGTCTTCCAAAGACGAGGACGAATACAAATGGTTTCGATTGGGGGACTCGGACGTGATCTCCTTCCGCGGTGGTCGCTGAGCCCTCTTCTCCACACATGTTATACGTCCCCGTATACTCTGTATGTGACTCGCGTTTGCCCTATTGCCGCGAAGTACCGGCCGCGCTTTGTCACTGACTTGGCTGAGAGGATAAAAAGGAAGGCACTGTCCCGCTCGTATGCGCTCGCTTTTTAGCAGTCGAAGTTTTACTTGTTTGCTTGCTTAACGCGGGAGCATTGGTGAAAGAGGGGAGGTTATAAAGAAGGACGGAGAGAAGGGAAGAGATCTCAGTTCTCGAAGAATAAAAGTATGGTGAAGAAAGTCGAAATTTTTTTAATGATATCAGCACCTAACAGTCACCACCATCATCTATGTGATTTTCTTATATTTCAAATGAGTACGTGTATTAAAACAAATGAATCATGTGTATTGAAAAGGGTAGCCACAGTCACGAATGATCACTAAGTGAAAGGTCTCCGTTGACTCTGCCTAAGTCTCTATGAAATCGCGCTAATGTTAATCATTGTTTTTAGCGCAGTGCATTTTGAGTATCGTTGTATTTCCTCGGGTAGCAAATCGACGCGGGACTTCGGCTGTATTGTTGCACGGCTTTTAAAAGCGGCCACATCTAGCAACTTTAGTTGAGAACTCTCTGGCAATTATTCGCTAGAGAAAGTTCGATTTCACAGCGTATAATGACGACTATATTTTCAATCCGCGAAAGCTTCATGCCAGCACTACATGCTGTGTGCGCCCTCAAGCTTATTTACCTACACACACATACACGTGCGTCGTGGACGTACACTGTCATTCTTTATGAAAGGGAACACGCGAACGCGTGGCCTGCGCTCTGCGGCGGCTGCCCACAGCACCATCAAGCGACAAGTGAAGAAAGCACGTTGTCAGTGGACTATACGCACTGCGGGCGTGAGCAGAGATAAGAGTGCAATCTATAGAAGCGCTTGTCTACCGGCCATAACTCGTTACTATTGTTTTTTTCGGCAACAGATGACGCTAAAAGTGAAAGTGTTTCCGTTTGTTGTCGGTTGATGGTGCTGTAGGCAGCCGCCGCAGAGCGCAGGCCACGCGTTCGCGTGTTCCCTTTCATAAAGAACGACAGAGTGCATCCTTTCCTCATCTCTTCTGGATATTACGCTCCACACTCTATGTCGAGGTTCAGGGTTCACTAATACAGTGCCCTAATTAACTATCACTATCATCACACTAATTACGAAGTACTCACTCAATATTCTTTTATTATTGTTAGGTATACATGCCGCCATGTTATCACTGTCTTTTTATAACGCTTTCGCCGCTCTGTACACCTGCTCTCACGTGGACTCGTCATGGGAAAGTCACTCGCGCACGAATAATCTAAAGCTTTCGACTTATAACTGAGACGTCATAGGCGTAAAGAACCAAGACGGTGGTGCCGGTGAATCGACAATGTAATCGCTTATGCGATACGGCACTTGAACGCACCCTCGCGATGCAACACTGAGCCCCTTTTCCTCTATTATGGAAAAGGCGTCGCCCGCTTTTCTCCTTTTCCAGATCTTTCTCATTTTGGTCTGTCGTATACTTTCGACGTTGCGTAACGAGACGTTAGGAAACACCTGAGAGGCTAAGCCGACGGATAAAATGCCCATCTCCATGCAGGATGTCTCGGTCTTCGGAAAAAAGTACCGGTCATGTGATGCGCAGCCCCGGCGTGCCTGCCTTCGCAATATTGAGGCTCGCTTGCCCCCGACAACGACAGCTCGTTGGCGATGCGGGTGCTCGCCATAAACAAAAACTACGGCAAAAGTAAGAATATAACGGAAACCAATAAAAGGGGCAGGAGCTTACGCTAAGCATCCCATGGCGTGTGCAAGTATAGCGTATGTGGACCTTTGCCGTTTACTCTGGGATAGTTTTTCACCCGGTGACCTTTCACCGCTGTCCACGTGCTGACTTTTTGACGCAGGGCACGGCATACACCCAATGCCAAGTTCCGTACCTCTGTTGTCGCGGGTCGTAATCTGAACGAAAAGATGAAAGTGCTCGCATGTGTGTGCGGAATGTATCATACGGTATTTATTTATTAATTTATTTATTTAGTTATTTTACTCATTTTATGGGAAGCGCACTATCGGAACTACATTGTAGGGAGTACTATTTAGGGATAACTTTTTTTCTTTTTTTTATTACCTTAAAATCAAGATTTTAAGTCTTGGAATTGGGCAAATGATAGTTTTAGACCAAGGTAGGACACACTCATCGTAGAAACGTTCATATAGAAGACTATAGTCAAGTCGAGAAGTCCCCTAAAATATTAAAAAAAAATATTGAAAGAAAAAACCAATTGCGTCACCTTCACACTTGTGTTGCCGAGCCCGAAAGAATTGTTTATTTTTCTCATTTTTTTTTTACTCTTTTCGCTCTGTATATATTTCTGTCCTCTTTTTTTTTCTCTCTCTTTCTTGCTATCGTGCACCTAACTCTCTCCTATTCCTTTCCCTCATCCCATTCTCACGCGTATTAGAGTGAAAGCTGTTATGAGATCGCAACACGATTCACGTGCGCGCCGTAGTTGTCCGCCGCCGCCGCCGCCGGTGTCCGTAGTAACGTTAGGTAGGCTTGACGTTGGGGAAACGAAACGCGTTAATATGAGTAATAAAGCTTTTTTTTTTTTAGAACAGCAAATGAGCAACCAGGTGTCACATAATGCCAATTGCGCTAGGAGTGGGTCGTCGAATGCTCCAACTGTTTACAAAAGTTTGATCTTGTTCACCTATTAACTGGGGCACATACCCACTGTGGGGGGTTGGGTCCGGATCACAAAATCTTCTGGCGTAATCCGTCATCGTAGTCAGCCACAACAACAAAAAATGCAGAAAATTTGTTGGAAGTGTGCAGCTAGTACCCTGCTCCTCAAAAAAAAAAACAATGGCGAAGGAAGGCACAGCGGATGCCTGCTTACTACACAATGATTTATGCCGTAGTGGCTATAGCCTGCAAGTGTACTAGCAGCAGCTGCTCGAAGAGTGTTAAAAAAGGCTCCTTTGAGGCCACTCTTCTAGTCTTCCCTGTGACAGTGCTGCGCGTTCCGCGTAAGCCTAGCGGTTTTTTATGGTCATCCTCACTTCCCTATGCCATTCATTTGGTATTTTATCGTTTATTTATTCAGATATTTACTTTGAAATACTACAAGCTCAATTTGGCTCAAGAAAGGTGAGCTTGACGTAAAACGTAAGACTGTATACTATGCGGTCGAACCCACTTGTAGCAGTACTCAAGCGCCACGGAAGATTTCATTGTTATAACCGATAATTGATATGACTGGTTTACAGAAAAAAAAAGCAATATAGGGGAATGGCAGGCTGTTGTGAGAAAGCTATAATCTATAGGATGGCGTGAGCTAAGTCCGCCGCGGTGGATCAGTGGCCAGGCAGCTTGGCTGCTGACCCGTAGGTCGCGGGTTCGATTCCGGTCGTGGCAGTCGCATTTCGATGGATACGAAATTGTTGAGGTCTGTGCACTGTGTGATGGCAGTGCACCTTAAAGAACGAATCGTGAAAATTACCGGAGCCATTGTTATTATTAACAGTAATGTTGTTGTTGTTGTTGTTGTTGTTGTTGTTGTTGTTGTTGTTGTTGTTGTTGTTGTTGTTGTTGTTGTGTTGTTGTTGTTGTTGTTGTTGTTGTTGTTGTTGTTGTTGTTGTTGTTGTTGACTAACAACACATGTCAGTGACAAGGATGCATGACAAAGCCGCCGATTTTTCGGACATGTTCGAAAATTCGGATGCTTTCACGGTACCACCACATGCCCCATAGAACGTTTGCGTGACAACATTTCAAGCGTCAAATGCTGAATTCCTTCGAAGTCTCAACTTTCTACTCCAAGTGCATGTTTAAACAGAAGCCACCACCATAGAGTTTCCCAAAATTAACTAGAGGGCACTCTGGCGCTGCGATCGTTCAGTGACCATGGGAATGATGGGTAGTACACACATTAGCCTATATAGTCTTCGTACTTGCTGGCGGCGAATCGTACTTGCGGCTTCGTTTATTGCTAATTACGGTTTTGTTTTGAAAAAAAGAACGAACCCTTTCAAACTTAGTGACCTTATTCGAAATAGTAAGCCTAAAAGAATAAGGTTGTGAAGCGCAAACGGTGAACATTTGCTAATTTATGTTTTCGTGAAGAAACAGCTCCAAGCCCCACGAACACACACGGAGCCAGAAGCCGGCCAGAAGTACGAAAATTAGACAAATGTGTGTACTACCCATCATGCCCATGCTCGCTGAAGCGCCGTGTGTTGCAGCTCCCATAGACACTAGCACCAGAGTTCCCTCTAGTGTATATTGAGAAACTGTATGGCCACCGCCACTCCTGCGTCGCAGTGGATGAAGAAATTCAGCTTTGCCGCAAGGTCATAGCGGTATGCGTTGAAGCATACCACAAATCCGAAGGGGCGCTGGGGCACGTTGGTGTTGTTTCTGGGCGAGGGTTCAGTGGCCTCAATTTTTCAAGTGCGGAGCATTTATTTGCGTACTGCAAGGACTTTTAGCGTACACTGCGTGTTTGAGCGGTGTAGTTTATAAAATACCTTGCCCGAGCGGCAGTGTCAGCATCGGACAGACCAGCAGATGCGTGAATTTTAGGCTGCGGGAGCATGGCAATTCCTTAATATCGTCTCAACCCGCGAATCATTGCCGTGAGTGCGATTGCATTCCTTTCTTTGAGCAGACATCAATCATTGATCGTCATCATAATCAACGGGCACGTGCGATTGTGGAGGCTTACCACATGGTGAAGTCTGTTGGCAACTGTGTTAGCCAGCCACCCGTTGCTTTATCAGAGCAAGAAACCTGTTTCATCGATCGGATGTAACATTGCGTGCCGCATGATTTTCCGTATACATATATGATTTCCTTCAAATAAACTTTCAGTTGCTAGACCAGCTCTTGTCCTGTTTCGTTCTGTTGTGTGCTTCCTTTTGTGCGCTGCCCAACAGTGGACCTTTAGTTGCCCGCGCTCGAGGGTTGGCTAGCAGGTCAGACCCAATCGATGGCCACCTCCACAGCAGGCGTGGCATGTGTGGTGTGCTCTGCCATAGTTGGACCAAGTAGGTCGTCCTAAGTTGCATCAGTCATTGTTCCTTCGTCCTACAAGCTCGGCTGAGGTTTCAGAGAGTCGCAAACGTCCTCTGCAGGAGACATTGAATGGGATGGTAGTTGTAGCATGCTAGTTGCAGAAGCTCAAGGTCGATGTGCGACGTTTATCATGACATCGTGGAAGGCGACGTCTCAGCAATAGGGTGGGGAACTGCGGGCGATGCGATGTCCATGGCTGCGGTAAGCTCTGGGCCGTGCGTCGAGGAAGCCATCGTGGAGACTTGACTTGTCAGAGGTGTCGTGTCGCACGCATCTAGCAGCGCTGTGCATATATGCGCAGTGCTGCTGAACTGGATGTGCACGCCTGTCACCGGTGATGACTGGAGGGGGCCCACTATACCACTGCGAATGCTTGCAGCTGCTCGGGTTTCATTTGACTACAATGATACGCACCCACGTACGTACTTACGCACGTAGTATGTCGTTTCCGAAGCAAGTTCGCATCAGCAACCAGAGACTAAATTCCGTGGTTCATATATTAAAAGAAAGAGACCGCATGATTAACGATAAAGGATGATGGGAGCTAGAGATGAGCTCTTTCCCAGGAGACGCATAGCAATACCGCCCCCCCCCCCCCCCGAATCCTGCTCAGGCGAGAAAATAAACTCCGAATGTCGAACCTTTCCGACTTTCTATTAATGTCGCGGAGATGAACTGCTCCAATTAGACGGAGCCATAAACGCGTTACCGATTTCTCCCAGGCACTGCAAGGGCCGCGTGTCAGCCTGTCCACGTATACGCAGGTGATAAGAAATGAAAAACGACTTCAGATTCCTACGCTTACGAAAGAATTCGCATTAGCAAGTTGAAAACAGGAATACGTGACATCGATAATGCACCGGCGCAGTGAACTTCCTATAGTTCTTACGCATAGTAGACAGACACTTATAAGGCTGTGCTCCTGATTAACTGAAGAAGAGCAGTGTGTGTGTGTGTGTGTGTGTGTGTGTGTGTGTGTGTGTGTGTGTGTGTGTGTGTGTGTGTGTGTGTGTGTGTGTGTGTGTGTGTGTGTGTGTGTGTGTGTGTGTGTGTGTGTGTGTGTGTGTGTGTTCTCAATAGCTCAGTTTTCATGTACTCTTCAGTAGATTGTGCCATACTTACCCTTCTCGTTTTACCAAAGTCCTCACTCAACTTCCTCTGCTGACTACGCAAAAAAAAAAAAAAGAACTGTCGCGAAGTTGTGTTGCGGCACTGCAGGAAAGTTCACTCCCCCAGCTCACTCAGCGCTAATACTTTTTTCGCTAAAGGTCAAGAGGCCGTCGACGATAAAAGCGAGCAGAGCCCATCGAAAACCTAAGCCTGCAAACCAACGACACTTGTAAAAGGCAGAAAAGGAGAGGTTGCGCAAGCAACGAAAGTGTTTAGTCGCGAGAGCCGTTTTTATAGACCATTTCGCACGCTCTACATCGGAACGTCTATCCGGGTACAGCTGTTCGAGGCTGGCCCATCGAAGGTCAGCAGGTCAGCGACTACTCGGAGATTATGGAAACCTGACCACGCACGTGTTGTTTCCGTTAAGCGCGCTCCACCCGGCTTATCGCGTAATCCTTCTCACTTTCCTTGTGACTGTGCTTTAATCGTGATCCTGGAAGCCAGAGTGTTGTAGGGCGAAAGTAATCCTGCACGTTGCAGGAGGGGCTCTAGGCATTTTTGCAGTGCAGCCTGTGAGAGATGGGTCTTGGTTTTTGTTACTTTAACATGTAGTGTTGAGTAATATGCTGGTACGTTGCTGGTGATACGGTATGCATTTATATCCTATATAGCCTGGTCGATCAATCATCGGGAGTTCTGGTAACACACTTTGTGGTTTGTTTCTTTCATATTTACCATGACGTTCCCGATTGACATTCGTTGCTGGACAAGTTGGTTTATACATATACGTAAATGTTGAATTTTAGCACTGCCGTGAGGCGTGACGAATAAGAGACACTGACACATAGGACAAGCTCTGACTTACTTATTCCTGCCTTATGAACATGCAGAACCCTCTTCCCTCGTTTCGTTCAATAACGCTTCCGCTTCCTTTATAGTTGGTTTAACACGAGGTATCGTTTTTTTTTTTTTTTTTTTTTGGCGTACAAGCAAACGCACCTAGTGAACAGAACAATATTACGGCGTTCATTCATCTTTAGGTTCATTGCTACGTCAAATGTTCTTCGGAGTAATTTCGTTGTTAAAGAAAAAGCCTCAGCTGCATTACCAAAATCGACGGTTGCCGGTGCCAACACCAGTGATGGGAAAACATGATCATCGTCATGCGACGTCGTCATAACGTCACTGGTAGCCAATTATCGTGACGTAATCAAGACGCCTCATGATGACTTTGTCACACCATTTTGTCCCTGCATCAAAGGTGAGCCGATCCCTGGAGCAAAGCAGAGCCACGAGAGGTGCAGGAATTCTTCCAGTGCCACTGATCTCGGAGGCAGAACGAGGCCGCGTTTGGTGTATACAGCTTTCGGAGTTTGGGGGGTATCAATATTACCTATTGAGGAGAAACGTAAGGTAATGAAGTGCTTTGTTGAGTGTACTCGTTCGTAGCCTGGAATAGGTTTCGGATTAAAGAGACGGTACAGAAGACGACAAGACAGAAGTACTGTGTGCTCGTTCAGTCGTCTTGTCTTGCTGTGTCCCGTCTTTCTGTGCTCATATCTATTACAGAATACTGACAAGCGTAGACCAGTAGATAAGCGGCCTAGTTGGTATAGTCTCATTACGACAGTTTGGCAGCGCAAACAAACGTGACGAAGTGAGAAGTACCTTCTTACTTCGCCCCGTTTGTTTGCGCTGCCAAGTTTTTATACCGAGAAAACTGATTTCGGCTTCGTTCTATCGGTATATATATCGGTATATATGAGAGACCGTGTGACCTTTTTCAAATCTTCCCTATCACCCCAGGTTTGTTTGTTTGTTTTTCTGTCTCTCTCTCTCTCTCTCTCTCTCTCTCTCTCTCTCTCTCTCTCTCTCTCTCTCAGCTTCGCCCATTCTCCTTTAGCCAGCACAGGTGCCCAGTTTCGTGTCTATTTCGTCTCCGCCACCATAGGCGTGACGTAACGCTCGCTGAAGAATCAACGGGCTTTAAAAGGAAGAACACCGCGGCAACCTGCGCGTACTCGCGCCTTTTACAACGCGTGCGCGCGAATACGGATGGCCGCGCACGAAGCAAGTCCCAGCGCCACTGCGCTGCATCCCGCGCCGCGTACATATATACGTATATACGGCTACGAGAGGTTGCCCATAAAAACTCCCATTACGCGCTTCATTATCTCGCCGCTAAGTCCGCGGACTCCGTGCCAGCATCCCGACGAGTCTCTCCACTCGCGCGGCGGCACGGCACGAAGCAAAAAGAACCGTTTCCCATCACACGGAACGGTAACTTTTAACGCCGCCCCATCAATGAGTTACCCTCCACGTCTCTGTTTCGTGCTGCGTCGTCGACTCCGTTGAAGTATGTAGCATGTTCCCCGACGGAAAAGGCGCGTTCTTTGAGCTTGCGTTTTGCTTATGAATAGGTCATGAACGTGAAACTTATATGGGGCCCGTACCCCGGATGGTGGGTTTTTTTGGGCGGTGTCGCGGTTACGCGTGGGAGGGATATGTGCGCGCGGACTCAGTGCCATGAGCTGCTCGTCGGGAATCCCCACCCGCGCATGCGCGGTAGGTTTCTCGCGCGGGGAACGTACGAGATATACGACATACTATACGCTGTTTCGTGTTCGGGAGAAATTCCTCGGGAAGCTTATAGCGGCTTTCCGATCCGTGGTACGGACTTCGAGGAACAGAGCAAAAAAAAAAAAAGACAAGTCGTACAGATGTAGACGCGCATTTCGTTGCTTTACGTCTTGGTGGAGTCCTTCGCGTCATAGCAGAGTCACTTTCTTTCGCTGTTACTTGAAGTACGTGCAACCAACAAGCCGAACTATCCGCTTTACGGACGTCACTGCATGTATACCAATGCTGATGTATACTGATGAGTACAAGTGAGTGAGTGAGTGAGTGAGTGAGTGAGTGGTAGGTTCGGTGACTGCCTGTCTTCAGAATTCAATGCTAGAGGGCCACATACAGCGCTCCGCTTCATCGATGATATATATATCATGCATGACATGCGTGCATGCATGCATGTCAACGATTATCGTACGAGTGAGTCCTGGAAAGACGATTTCAAACCTTATACGACTTTTCGGATTGACGGTCGCTGTGAAATGGCAATATTGTGACGTCACTGTATGAAACGTGGGTTTTCTTTTTTACACTTTTTTTTTGCACCATCGCTTGTTGGTGAAAGGAAATCTCCAGGGAAACTTGTATTCCCATTCACTCTTCACCCCCGGATGCACGTAATGCCAATTTAATTGTTGAATGTTCAAAGGAGCGTGACATTACACACGTACATAATTAGCCAGGTTAATGGTAATTGAATTTGTACGTCTGAACAGCGCCAATTGATACACACATACATGTGTAGTAGCGGCTAAGCGGCATGAGTTTACTGGCTATACTTGGTGTTTGGCAAGGCCGAGTCGAAACAGCTGTTATTTGAAAAGCCTCAAACTTACGCTTTGCGCCTCACACGAATAAGCCGGATTCGTATTATTCGCCTTTTGTTCTTTGTAGAGCTTAGCGTATATGCGCCGACATTCGTTCCGTCACGCGACCTTTCCAGTCGTTCGGAAGGCCGTAAATTTGCTGAGCGTGTGAATGCGACTTCACGGATAGAATACCGGGTACAGCTTGGTGGGTTCGGTGACTGCCTGTCTTGAGAATTCAATGCCACCGCTTCGCTTCATCGATGAGAACTGCAGATGCTGTCGTAATCGCGTTAGTCGCGCTGAGCGTTATAACGCCGGAGTTCTTTTTTTAAGCGTTCCCGAACGGTCTGCGTCTCGGTTCTGTGTCACGGCGAGCGTGGGCAGAAAAGAAAAGAAGTGGAACATAGCGAAAGCAAACAGCATGATGTCTAAGAGAGAAGACGTCGTCTCGTCGAAGAAGGCCCCGGCAAGAAAGTTGCCGAGAAACAAAAGGGAGCGGCGTGCCTCTTGACTCCGAGAAAAATCGTGTACGACGGGGACGGACGCCTTCCGCCGCACGCCTGTCTCACCTCGTACGTGCCTGGCACGTATGCGCCTTCTCGAACGAAAGCAAACTCCCGATTCGACTCAGTCGAGCGCGCTTGACTGCGGAGCCCGCTTTGAAACGTCCCGCGCGGGTCTTCTCCGTGACGTCTGCCGGGACGAGTTGCGTGCAGCACTCGCAACGCTAGCGTCCCCGCGTCTTCCTCCGCGTGGAGAAGTAGTTCCCCTGTAACGTCTGGTTGAGTTGAAACGTGTTCTCGTTGGGCAGTAATCACGAATTGCGCGCATCGCAGGATCGGTGAACACTCTTTGGTCACAAACATTGGTTATACTTGTTGAGGTTTATCGTGCCGAAACGCAAGATGTAATCATGAGGGATGCCGGAGTGGAGGACTGCGGAAATTTCGACCGCTGGGGGTTCTTTAACGTGCACCTAAACACGAGTGCGCAGGTCTCTAGCATTTTTGTCAGACACTGTCCCAGCCTTAGTGTATGCACATCACTGAAGAAACCTCGACGCGAGTTGATGGAGTGCGAAGAATGCACGTAAAACAACGGGATGCTTCGACTTGTTGCTGTCTCGTGTGTCCATCTTTTGTCTAGTCTGCGCCGAAATTAATCTTCAGTTCTGAACCCATACTAACTTGCCGAGATTCTTCCTTGCCGAGAACACATACCTAGATTATTCGGTGAATGCAAAGAGTGTGCGTATAGACTGTATGGACAAGTGCACCGGTTATGCGTATTTCGGTGTGCTGTCTGTGTATAGGAAGTGTAGCTTGCGAGTTCGGTGGCACTGCACGTAAATGAATGAACCTCTGCATGAACGCAGCCTGCGGCTCCCACGTCGGCGGCAAACACGGAGGCAAACAGCCGTAATCCTTTTGCGCGGTCCGGTCCTTGAAGCTTCTGAGTGCCAATGCTCGGGAGCGCCGCCGTCGGCGACGCCGTCTAGCGGAGACGTTCTCCATGATTGGAATGACAACGTCTCGGGCCGCCGGCCGCGAGGAAACACATCAAGGGCTTTCAGTGCTAATATTTCAGTGCCACAAAGCGAAAGCCTTTAGGAATCTTCCGCTGCGGGATGATAAGTAGCTGCACTGAGTGGAAGCAATGACCGAAAACCGAACCCCCGGACGCTGCCGAACGCTGGAAAGAAGATACAAAACGACGTGCCGATGTCGTCCGAAAACAGCATTCTAAAGAAGGTTGCTACTTCCAATATAATTGGCAGGGTACCTTATGCGCTAACCAAAGACGACTTGAAGATGGTGATGAAGCCTTCTTGTTTTTGGCCTATAGATACTATGGCACATACCCACTCTACTGACTAGTGGAAGCGAATGTTCAGATTTGGAAAGCACCAACAATCAGCTCGTTGGCGCAGACACATCAACGAGAAAAGGACACTTGAACAATGCTACGTGCTGATTATGAAAGCATTCAGTTTGAACGGAGCCACGAATGCATTGGTAATGAGATCAATGATCAGGAAGATGAAGAACGTGTTGAATCGGAGCTGCGGGCAGGCGAGTATGATCTGCTGTGTTTGATTACATCAATGCAACTAAAAGATTACCGTGCTAGTGAACCCTAGCATTTTCAGATGTTTAGTTTATAATTCGTAGCGATGTCTGTCAAAAACAAGAGATGGTTTGACCGCTTGCTCAGCAAACATCTTTGTTTATTGGTAGTATTATCTCTAAACTAATTTTTCAGATTGGCTTTAATTTCATTTTAGTTTCATTTAAGTATCCTGCCGCCCGGTTCTTGGCCCATCCTCCTCTGTGGGTGAGCGCCATCCATCTGAGGTCATCAGCATCAGCATTAGAATGAGCCTTCGATGGGGAACGGTGATGATAGAAGCGTTGAACATGAGGATGAACGCGTTGATCATGGCGAAAATGGCCCCGTATGGTTTAGTGGCTGCGGCGGCTGCATTTCCGATGGAGGCGGAAATGTTGTTGGCCCGTGTGCTCAGATTTGGGTGCCCGTCAAAGAACCCCAGGTGGTCGAAATTTCCTATTTAAAAATGTTATCATTTTCTCCACTATTGCTGAATCTTTATCGCAAAATTCGCGACGTAAGTGTTCCCAAGTTCAAAGTTATCTCCAACAGAGCGCGTTGACCAGTCGCGTATAGCTTTCTGCCTTGGTGGATTAGTCAGTGGCTTAAGTGCTTCGCTATACAGACCTGAAAGTCGCGGGCGCCATCCCGTGTGCGGCGGTCGCACTTCGACGAAATGGTTGAGGCCCATGTGCTTGCTGTGCGGCGTCAGATGGCCAAAATTTCGGTAGCCCCCCGCTATGGCGTCTGTCATATTCATATAATCATTTTGGGAACGCGAAACATCAGATATTATTAGTACAATTATTAGTGGCTCAGACAGGAAGTGACACTCCTGGCCCGTGCCCACTTCTCCTTCGATATCAAAGTGGAACCCTCCCTCCTTCCGAAACAAAATTCTGCCTACGCACCTGGAGTTGACACGTTAGCTGGGGCTTCACCGAAGTAAATATTGACCTAAGTAAAATGCAGCCGCATTTCTGCCCCCATCGGAAATGCGGCTGCATTTCTGATGGGGGCGGGAATGTTGTAGGCCCGTATGTTCAGATTTGGGTGCACGTAAAAGGACACCAGGTGGTCGAAATTTTCGTTGCCCTCCACTACGACGTCTCTCATAATCATATGGTGGTTTTGGGACGTTAAACCCCACATATCATTTAAGCTCCTCGAAATTTCCTGAAGCTTGGTGTGGTACATCTCAGAACGCCTTCGAAATCTGAGACGTCACAGGGACTGGACGTCATAGATTTAGGACTACACGTCACACTGACGCTTTCTTTTTGCATGTTCCCTCTTTTGCGAAGTGTCTTTCCGTGGAAAGCGTGGTGATTTTGGTATTGCGAAAGAGTATAAGTTACTGAAATGACAAGAAATCGTTTTTCTCTTTATTGTCCCTTCAAAGGGACACTAAAGCAAAACAATGACTTGTTTTATATTGATAAACTGCACTTTGAAAACCGTAACGTCATAGGTTTCACTACCATAAGTTCGTTATTAGCGGAAAATCAAGGTAGAAGTTTCGTTTTTAAACATCGAGCCAAAATCTCCGCGCGTGACGTAGAAAATTTCAAAATGCATTTTTCGTTTTTTCGTGACGTTGGCACGATGAAACTTTCTGAAAACTCGTATGCTAAGTCTATGGCACCCACAGATAACAATGTACTTTTCTTTAATTGATGGAAAGTGACGTAGGGCCCAGTAGACGCTTTCGAAATTTGTGTCGTCGTGGTGTTTGGCGCGAGAACCTCAAGGTGGCGTCTCCTCCCGCGTTTTCATCTCGCGCGTTTTCTCCATTATGAAACGTGGTGTCGTGGTAACACGTTTTTTTTTTTTTCGTGATAGTACAATTGCACGTTAGTTATACGGGAAAAGTCGTTTTGCTCTTTGGTGTCCAAACTCTGGGGCTCGCTGGAAACACGACTCACTTTTGTCCTTTCTGCATGCCAGGGGGCGCTGATGTAGCGCCTTCGGCGGCGGTGAATACGAAAACTAAAAGACGGTGGATGGTTCGAATTATGCCGACTCTTGACGGTCGACCCGCAACGGTGCCTAATCCGAAAGGCAAACGATGCTCGCCTCTCATGGGACGAGCCGCTGGAAACGTTTGCCCGCAGCGATTTACTCGGAAAGGATTAACTGCTCGCAGCTCGTAGTGGTTTGAGCAGGGTGACTCACAATAAAGACGTTCTACAATGGAATTTCGTTTTTTTTTTTTATGACGCGCATTTCAGTCTGTGATTGCGCGAACGATGGTAGTGAATGCTGAGATGCGTTGCAGTGTGTTTGAAAACGGTGGAGGAGAGCCGTAGAGTTCGGGCCACGCTGGAACATTGACCGATTACAATGCCGTTTAAGTTCCTTTGATTTAAACTACGAGACGTGGAGATTATGCCCATGCGATTGGAACAAATCGTAGACGATTTAGAGTATACTGAGTGCTCTACTACGGAATAGCAGTGTGCTGCCCCGGGTCTGAAACTTATGTGTGTTTTGAAATAGTTTTTAACAATTTAGAGTGCGCGGTACTCAACTATCCTAAAGCAGGAAGCCGTCGCAGTCAGAAGAAGACAGGGGAGTTTATTGCAAACCAGTAACAACATTTCAGGTGAGTACAACTGTCTGGCGTAACAAAATGACTTTAATGGCGTGTACAAACAAGAGAACATAGACAGGATGTAACACACAGCACTTCAATATTCTCGCAGATCACGAATCACTCAAGAAAACGAAGAGAAAAAACGCAAAAAGCACTAAGTTGAAACATATTCACTTATTTCGTGCGACAAGAAGCGGCGTTTCAGGAAGATAATAGTGCTTATTGTGAAAACCAACACTGGTGGCCTATTTTCTGTAGTCACTTATAACCTAATAATAAACATAAGCTATGGCCTCCAGAACTCCGGCACCACCTGCAGTTTATACGTGCAAGAGTGGTGCTACAGGTGCTTTTCGTTGAGACCGTAAGTATACTTTTTTTTCTTTATGCGAATGCAAGTACCTGTTATAATAATAAAAGTTTGTCGTCCTCAACTTCAAAATATTACACTTGCCAGAATAAGCGATTTCGAAATATTTGCTGAAATTTGCAGGGAAGTGTAATTTTTTCAACTGAAAGTAAAAAAAATAAATGTATAGAAAAAAGCTCGGAGTCCATTTTTGCATTTGCCTGAGGTGATCGGAAACCTTTAGCCACCTAATTTTTTTTTTTTTCAATCGGTGCATTGATCGTCTCTCCCCTCGCTGCGAAAGCTTTCTGCACATAACGTGTTTCTATATAGCCTCCGTGATGGTCCTTCGATCACAGAGGCTGTGCAAAACGACCGTTTTATGCGATGACCTTTCTTTTCATTTTGCATCACTCGTGTTTACGCCGAGGGTCAGTTTTGGCGTTCAGTAAAGAATCCGCTTAAATGTCACCGTATGCCAAAGGTAGTAATTATCGTCACGCAAATGAGAAAGTGCGATTGTATGGAGCATCTATGCAACTTTTCTCGGGGTGATACTGCAAAGGTTGTGGATGGAATTGGCGTGTATTTTTAGATTGCAACAAACTGTACTCGACACTTAATGCGGATCAAAGTAGATGACGTCATGACAAGGAAAGGTAGCGGGTGTCGAGTAGAAAGTTGCAATGGATACCCCGAAACGGTACGCGCTCGCGATGACTTACCGAGTTGATGAATCGATGATGAAGGAATTGATGAATTGATGAAGTTGATGAAGGAATTGGGCAAGAACCTTTGTCAAGCTGCTTTATAGCAGCTTTTTGTTCTTGTCCTCGTGTTCGTTATCTTGCTGTAACGAATGCCAAAATAAACTGATTGATTGATTAATTGGTTGACTGATTGGTTTATCGATTGGTTGATTGATTGGTTGATTGATTGATGTACTGATTCATTGATTGGTTGAAAAGAGGCGAAGTCGTGAAATTAATTTCGTTCGTTCAAATGGAATGAGCTCGCTTAAGAGAAGCTCACTGGAGATCACTGAAACAAACCTTCGTCCTGCGGTGGACACAAGGCAGACTGATGATGATGTCGTAACTGTGTCGCAGGGTGTTTGACGCCGGAAACTCGCCGTGCAGTTTCTAAAGCTGAGTCCACGCTGGGTCCTGTTTCATTTGTTGGTCTACCAGCTTTGCCTTTCAGCCAACTTGTATGCCCGTTCGTTGTGTGTTTGTATTGCAGTCAGATGCGCTACCGTTGCGCTATGTGTTTGTACTTGCGCATGTACGTATGTACAGGGGAGGTCAAAAGTTCCCAGGCCATGGCCCCATAAAAATACATGGGATAAGGGCCTGTAAACTTTTGCCCCCTTCTTCTACATTTCATCACTCGAATAGTCTGGGAAACGTAGGGGCTTGGAACCCCCAACTCATCACACCCCCGCCTCTCACCTGATACACCTATGGTTTCGTGTACAAATTGGGACACCACGCTTAAAAGTGTCCTAAGTACCCTCACAAAACCATACGGGCAAAACTTGCTGTAGCCTGATTTGAACCACAGAAAGCTCAGCTGTATTGTAGGGATTAATAATCAAAGCATGTAAGCCGTGAAAACCTGGAGAGAAGAGAAAACAATACAACACACGCGGCATTCCTGTTGTCTTGTTTATCTTGTGTCCCTCGTTCGCTCCTCTAACTTTCTTTGATGCCGTGCTCGAGTTGTTCGAACACGCCCTCTATAATGCCCCAACAGAAGCTCGCGCGTCGCACTTTCGGAACCACTGTTTCTCGCCCCGTTATTGGGCGGCAGGAATTCCGCGCGGGCCGCGGTGAATTGAGCGTTATTGCCGCTACGTCGTTGGACCTGCTTCTTCTATTCTTCTCCCACTCTTCCTCTTCTTCCTCACACCAACAAGCCGGCCCTCTCATGCAGTATATGCGGCGTTCCTCTTTTTCGGGCTTCGTGTTCACCGTTGCTAATAGACACCCAGAAGAAATAAAGAAAAAATGGGAGGAGGTAAGGCCGGCAGGTGAGGCGGACACTGGAAGCCGGAAAGGTGCGATCCCTGACAAATTACGCCGGCGGGCGGACCAACGGGCGAGCGCGCAAGCCGTCTAAACCTTCTTCTCCAACCTCCCCCTCCCCCCTCCTCGATGCCTCTCTACCCCCAACGTTACCGCTATAGCGCGCGCAAAACTTCTCTGGCGAAACGAAACACGAACTGTCTGTCGTACTGGGGAAGGAAAAGCACGAGAGAAACGCAAAGCAAGAAACGACGAATCGCCGTGTGGAAGTAAGACGAAAAGAGAGTCGACAAATTCGTTTCAGCAGCGGCGCCCCCAGCGCAGTCCAGTACTAAATCAAACTGACCGGCAGGGCCGGCCCTTCTTTCTTCCTCCCTTTGTAGTTTGCCGCCACTTCCTCCTTCTCGCCCTCTTTCATTTGCTGCGCCGTCCAAAGCCTGCCGTGGCTAGGGATGATGGGGTGTTTTTTTTTTTTTTCCTTTATTTCCTTCCGTTGTCATGGTACGGCTCCTCCATGAATTCATACTCACCACCCTCCCGCCGTTCCCTGGCACATCACTTGATGCGTCGCTCTGTATGCGTGCAAAACGGACGTCTGTTTTCACGAAAGGAGTGGCAGTAAGTCGCTTAGCTATCTGATAGCGTGCATCCGCTCGTAAAGTTTCCAGAGGTGAATCCTTTTATCTTGATTGAATAAATAGTGTTGAATTTTTATTGTTTTTAACTGCATGCAACTAGCATCGGCTGATACAGACCAACACTGACCAAAATTAACCATATTGTGGGTAAGATTGAGCTAGAGGTGGGCAACATCACCCATTTCCGTACTGCATTTGTGCGCGCGTGCACTGCCGAAGGTGCTGTGTTTATTTCTCTTTCCTCTCTCCTCTCTATTTTTCATCTCCCCCATCCCCCTCCCATGCGCAGGGTAGCAAACCGGCTGCCTATAGGCTGGTTAACCTCCCTGTTGTTCTTTTCCTCCCATTTTCCTTCCTTCCTTACATACTACATTCGTCGTAGTGCCGATATGAGAGTGAATACGATATAGAAATTGGAGATTACATAAAATTACGTCATAGCGAAGTCGTGTTCACGTCACATATTTTGATGATCTATGGCTCAATATCGTGACATAAACACGTGGTGATGGATTTGGCCTCGGCACACGTACCCGTTGCAGCACGTCAGCGCGCGGCTTTCTGACGTGGCGCCGCGCCCTCTCCATGATAAAGAGAGAGGGCATGCGGCTCCACGAAGCTGTGCACCCTTTTTCTCCTATAGTGAAAGGGCGTGGTGCCGCGTGAAAAAGCTACGCGTCGACGCGCTGCAAAAGATACGCGTAACCAGGCCTTTATTGGCGTCATAATGCTTCTTTTGGCGTAAGTGGCGTCGGCACCACCAAAGCAAGAGTTCATCATCGCAAGATTAACTCGCCATGCGATATCATACGTCAGAGATCACCCAATTTTGGGGCGTGATCACCACGACACATGGCATCACATTTGAGAGAGTAAAGCTTTATTAGAGTCTATTACAGACGCGGAGGTTGTCTCGCTCCACCCGGTTATTCCCACGCATGAATCGGCAGGTCAAGCCTTTTATTAAATGTGCGCCCGGTCACGAAAGCAAGGCGAAACCTGGTGAAATGTGGAAAGCTTGCAATTTTTTCGATTTTGGAGGCAGTGAAGATAGGTAGAGAAAGTTTTGGGAGCGGTGAGTGGGACGGAGGATCAATGATCAATGGGGAGCAAAAACAACAAGAAAGACCTCACAGATTCCTCTACGCATTCACCCAAGACTTACCCCCGTATTCAGAAACGCTGCTTCACTTGATCTTGACTTGCCGCCGACTTCAATGCAGCACGAACGCGCTTCGAACCCTCTGTCTTTAGGTGGTGCCAGGGCAGCACAAGCGCGCAGACGCGTTGCGAACCTACTGCATTATTGGCGGTTTGAAGTCAAGTTCAATTCAAGTAGCGTTTATGAATACGGGGGTTAGAGTTTCCTGTAAGTACACCAGAGAGAACACCGCGGCGCTTCAGCCGGCATGGGAATTGCGGTTAGTGAGAGTATTTGTCTCATCTTTTGTTCTTTGGGCTTCGTTTGGCTTCGCGTGGCCTTGATTTGCTTTGCCGCAAAACGAAGTTCAGCAAAGCTGTAGCAGTTGCGCTTCACCACCTAAACCTTATTGGGCTCACTGATTCAAATCTGGTCACAACGTTCATGAAGACCCGTTTTATTTTTTTTTATTCGAAACAGAATCAGAACACAGCAAATAGACAAATACACACGGGCGTTCCGAAGCCGCAAGAAGGAAGGCTAGACAAACTTGTTACACATCATTACGATGGTGGCTGAACAATCACAGCACCAGAGTTCCCTCTAGTAAATCTTGTAGGAATCTCTATGACCTAAGATGACTCGAAAGCAAAAGACACTTCATCTTCTCTGTCGATGTACACTCGAACTTCATAACAAGAAGATTGCATGTAACACGAAAACTATTTCGTTATAACTGAAAATTTGTTACAAAGGTTATTCCTAACACTTTATCTATTGAAACACTATTCTTCATTTACTTCGTTTTAACTAATATTTCGTTATATCTAGGTTCTTTATATCGAGGTATGGGTGTATTGACAGTAGCCCACCATCCTCCTAAGTCTTACTTGCACCTAATGTGGTTTTGTTCTGCCTCCAGCATTGTAGGCATCTCTAGGATTTACACAGCCTTTGTGGTCGGCCCGCCCTTGACCAAGGTACGTTGTGATGTGCTGACGTCATCGTGTGAAGTTGCGGTGCGTGAAGTCATGATAACGTCGTATCAACGCCACAAATTTAGTCTGTCTGTGATCTCATGTGGGGACGCCGGCGCTCGTTTCTCGCATTTGATAAGGCATTCTAAGGCCTTCGCCTCAAAATACGATGGCTTTTGCCTTCGCGTCGTCCGAGGTGAGTGATTGAGGGACCCCGTGAGCTTATTTTGAATATTTCGCGATGACGCCACCGAGGTCGATGATGAACTAGAGCGTCAATAAAGAGATTTAGTAGGGCGTGCACAGAAGCTCTGCGGACACAGTATTCCTGTCGTTTCCAATGACAGGCTGCATACGCAGAGATGTTGCGGACGTTCAACTAAATCTGTCCAATATCGGGTCTGTGTGCATAGGAAAAATTGGCCCGAATCTACATGTTACACTGTAAATGTCACCGAAAGACGATAGTCTTGCGTCTGGAGAGAGTGAACAAAACGTTTATTTGATGTTCTGCGGAAGAAAATCGGTGAATGGTGTACTGAAGGCGCTGCGTTAGAGTACCGCGAGCGTGTAACGGAGGCAAACAAGCGCATCTAGGATGGATGGATGAATGGATGGATGGATATGGCTGTACCCTTTAGATCGGGCGGTGGCTAGCGCCACCAAGCCGTAATACTTAATGAACCCAAAACTATATTTATTTTTTTCCTTAAAAAGCGAGTTTGAGGACTCGTACTTTGCAGTGAAGAGTTTAATTTTCACTCGTGCCTTGACTTTATCCACCAATCAGATAACCTCCTTCTAGTTAAGTCTACTTGCTTAAAGTCTATTTTGCCCTCCCAGTCCCTAAACCCCAGTGCTTTGAAAAACTCTGCGCCATCATCCTGAACTATAGGGTGAAGCCCTTTACAGAACTGTATCAAGTGTTCTTCCTCCTTTCCACACGCACTGCATACTGTGTCTACCCCTTCGTATTTGGCCCGATATGTCTTGGTTCGCAGTACTCCCGTCCTTGCCTCAAACAGTAGAAAACTACCCCGAGTATTATCATAGATCCTTTCCTTGGCAATTTCCTGCTTAAAAGTTCGATAGATCTCTAGTGCGGACTTCTTAATCATGCCCATTTTCCACATGTAACCGATAGTTCTTTTTGGTTTGGCTACCTGCTGTTTTCTAAGTATTCACCAGTCAACTTCCTGGTTCGCTTCCTTTATTTTGTATCGACATTCTTCATGTACAAGTAGCTGAAAACCTTCCTAGCCCAATGCTCCTCCTTCATTTCTCTCAATCGGTTCTCAAATTTTTATATTTCTGCTAGCTTTCCTGCCCTCAAATGATGTCCATCCCATATCACCTTGTACTCCCTGATTTGGTGTATTCCCGTGAGCTCCTAAAGCAAGCCTACCTATTCCACGTTGCTTAATTTCTAATCTTGCTTGAACTTCTGATCTCATGCACAAGACCGCATTTCCGAACGTCAGCCCAGGAACCATGACCCCTTTCCATATTCCTCTATAACATCATACCTATTGTAGTTCCACAGTGCCCTTTTTTTCATCACTGCTGCATTCCTGTTACCTTTAGTCGTCACGTATATTTCGTGTTCCCTCAGGTACTCGGTCCCATTGCTTATCCATACGCCCAGATATTTGTATTTATCTGTTATCTCTAGCGTGACGTCCTGTATCCTAAGCTCACTACCTTCGTTGTCATTGAAAATCATGACTGCTGATTTTTCCTCACTGAATCTAAAATCTCACCTATCTCCCTCATTACCGCAGATGTCCATCAATCTCTGCAGTCTAGGCAGCGGCACGTTAATCTAAGGCAGAGGGAATAAGGCAGAGGCAATCAATCTAGGCACGTTAGGTACGAGTGCCATCTGGCAGTTATGTTCGAAAACGAAGGCGTTGCGCGACCGCGGAGAAAGATGCGCGCCAGTCACAGAGGTGATAAGGTGTAGAATGCAAAGCGACGGGCAGGTACCACCACCGTGCCGTCGTGGAAAAGCGTTGGAAACATCTTCTTGAGCATCGCGTTGCACTGTCAGCGCAGCGCGTTAAACGCTACAGTCCTTAGAATTACTTGTGTGTGCCTCTTCTAGTATAAAGAGAGAGAGAGAGAGAGAGAGAGAGAGAGAGAGAGATAAAGATGCAAAGAAAGGCTCGGAGGTTAACCAGACGCACATCTGGTTTGTTACCCTGCACTGGGGAAGGGATGAAGGGGAGAAAAGAGGTTGCAGAGAGATGAGAAGGTACACACAATCACGAGTACACTCGGGGAGCGCACACAGTCTACAGGCGGTCGCTCAGGTTTGTTGACTTTAAGTAAAGTAGCAGTGCTTTAGTCGCTTTCTGCGCAACTGAGGCAAAGCCGAAGGTCCTAGTATCTTCTGCACACAAAATGGTCCGGGTTCAAGTTGATTCAAAACCATCCGGAGCTGGCATCGCTGTGTGTCGTAGCAAGTGCAGCTGCACAGGACGTGTTCGATGGTCTGTTCAGCTCCGCAGTATGTCTGCCTTTATACTAGAAGTCGCATCCTACATGCGACTTCTAGTATAAAGGCAGACATACAAAACATAGACATGTTATTATGGCGCCTCGGATATGCGCAATATTTGTTTTTTTTTTAATTTACAATCGCACAACTATGAACGCTAAACCTTGTTTGTGGGCGCTGCGCATGGGGTTGGCCGTTGGGTGCCATTTGAGGTATCGTTTGGGCGGACAAACAGACAAATGTACAGACAGACAGACAGACAGACAGACAAACAGACCAAAATTTTTCCGTTGAAGGTCCCGAAGAAAGACTATCGTATAGAAAAAAAAAACATTTACACCATCACTCACTAAAAGGAATCATGTCGGGATGTGAAGGAGCGCTTGTGTAGACGTGTGTTTTCATTTTTTTTCATGTGTATGTTTCCTTGTATGTATGATTCATTTGTGTGGGGAGTTTGTGTATGTTGTGGACAACATATGTTACCCCCCCCCCCCGTCCTCCGATTTGTGTGTATTACCATGTGTGTTTCCTAAAGTGAACACCCAGCGCTGGTAGGATAGTGCAACAGACAAGCAAGCGCCGCAGTATGTACGAGCGTACAGCTGTGGCAGAGAGATAAACGGGAGAGGGAAAACGAAGCGAACGCAGTGCACTGCCACCTCCTCGCGCTCAAGCTGGGAGAGGGGGAGAGTTGGTGCATGCGCAGTAAAGGTCGCCACAGCGCACACCGGATTGAACTCTGCCATAATGCTGCTTTGCATCTGAAAAAAAAAAAAAATGTTTGACGATTCAGTGTAGACGGCGTACTGTTCCAAGCTGTCCCAACGTACCCTTACAAGCACATAAGTTGTTTTTTTTTTTTTTTTTGATCAATGATTCATAGTACCGAAAAATTGCAGCATATCCACGGAGTGAATGATGGAGAGTGAGGCGAAGCATTCGTCCGTCCATGCGTCTGTTCGTGCGCCCGTCCCTGCGTTCATTCATGCATCCGCCCCTGCGTCCGTTCATGCGTCCATCCATGCATCTGTCTGTGTGTCCGTTCGTCCATCTATTCAACACTCCAAGTCCCACCATCTCGCATCTTTTTATCATATATTCCCCATATAGAAGCACCGCCATTCAGTGGACATTCCAAGGACTAAACGAAAGGTGGCACACGCACACTTTCTTACGGCTTGCGCTTCGGGTCTACTTCCCACCTTCAACCACCTTGAGTTCATGGTATATACTAGTTCACTGTATTCATGGCACTGCGGCCCAATGCTCGCTAAACCTTTCTAAAACCAAGGAAATTGCGCCCAGCGAGTATAAAGTAGCAACCTTTTCCTGTCAGATAGTGCTCAATGTACATGCCAGTGGCTGCTAATGTGAAATGAGAGACAGGATGATTCAGCTTTTAATTTCTTACGGCTTGCGCTTCGTATCTGTTCCCCCCTTTAACCACCTGGAATTCATTCATGGTATATACTAGTTCATTGTATTCGTGGCCCTGCGGCTCAACGCTCGCTAAACCTTTCTAAAACCAAGGAGGTTACACCCAGCGAGTATAATGTAGCAACCCTTTCTTGTCCGATAGTGCTCAATGTACATGCCAATGGCTGCTAATGGGGATCGCAGCGTGCGCGTTGACTACAACCCGAATGCTCCTGTCTCTCATTCCCCATTAGCAGCCATATGCATGTACATTGAGCACTTTTTTTTTATTGTTAAACAACGCACAGAAGAAATCTCTCACCGGCACCACCTTGGAGGTCAAATGTTATACCTATTTCGGGTATATGCCACTGATGGTTACATACTACCAGCGACACCCAAGCCACGCCATAAGGAGCCCTTCTACGGCCCTTGGTGCCCCAGCATCGTCAATATGTATTGAACCGCGCTTGGAAACCAATAACTGCCGCGGTTTTGCCAGGGCATCTCAGAGACTTTGTCTGGAGTTTGGGCTGGGGCTTGCTCCCCACGCGAGATCGGTTGCAGCGATGGCAGGTGGTTCGCACTCCCACTTGCCCTAACTGCGTCATGGTAGAGACCAATCGACATGCGGCGTTTGAATGTGTGGTTTCCCGCCTTTTTTGGCGTGCGGTTAATGCTGGTTTTCGGGGACAGGGTGTGTGAACTTTCGTGTCCAACGGCCGATTTCCGCGTAGCCGCTTCTCCGCTCTGTTAATAGTTGCGGGGCTGTTCAGCCTTAGGAGAAACCGATGTGAGGCCGTAGCTACCAATTGCCGCCGGCGTGCTTTGTGGCCGATACTGGGGAGAATGAGACGAGAGATCCTCGCGTTCCTCTCCGAAGAGCTTTTCTTCCTCGGGGAGCAAGAGTTTCTGCGGCATTGGTCGTGCCCTTTCGTCAAGGTGGAACACGAAAGGATACAACTCATTTTTCGACCGACTTGGTGCTAAGCAGCGCCCGTTGAGTTGTTTTATATGATTTCAATTGTTACATATCGTGTTTTATTGCATCTATTGTATCGTTATACCATTGTATCATGATATCGCATTAAGTTCTTGTGTACATATATGCCAACATTGTCATGTACTTTAGAGCAAATGTCTTCACTGTAACGTAGTGATGTTAGTCGTGAAATATAGATGTGCCGAGGTGTATATGCCCTGTTACTGCAATGGTATATGAAGCCTTTGTGTTCTGTACATGCTGTAAATAATTTTTTTCTAAACAAGGAGCTTCGCCCCTAAAAATTTGGCAAACGCCACGTACCATGGGAATCGACGTTATGCGAAGCATGCGAGGGAAAGGCGACCGCGTTGTAATCATTTTTATTGAGCGACACTTTATGAAATGACGCTAAAAGTATGTGGAAGTGTGGCACGTTCAGACGTTTGTTCAATAGTCGCAGATGTTTATATAACCAGTTTCTGTGCACTTGCGTTACGATGTCAACAGTAAGATGAGTATTATCAACAACAGAAGCAATAAGCTGATATTGCTGGTTCTCGCGAGGATTGTAGCCCTGCACACTGTTACATAAATCAACTTTAGCGGATGGCACCTAACTACAGACGTGACGGCTGTATGATAGCTGTAGATATGTAATGTTCATAAAATTGGATAGCCAGCGCTTCAACTACAATTACCGTTTCATGAACTTTAGGGTTCATTTGAAATGTAGTTCCGAGACCATGGCGTGGCTCTGTGGTACAATACTCGATTGCCACGCAGAATGCTTGGGTTGGATTCCTGGTGGGGCCCTGACATTTGTTATTTGAATTCGTCGGGTCAACGCTGCCGTTGTAAGCTTTTTCTTAACACCTACGCGTCAAAATCACCCGTGTGTGTTCTCGATGTCCCCGGGTAAATACAAAGTGTCAATCACCTGTGGCGCATACCCGCTTATCAATGGCACATAACCGTTCGCGAGTATGTGCCACTGTCTAACGGGAAGTGTTTGACCATGTACGTGATGATATTGGGCAATTATTCACGCCCTGTATAGTTCAATCAATGCAACTGATTTGATGGTGTGGGCAACTTCGTGTCTTATATAGCCCCACGTAAAAAAAAGCAATAACTTTTGTATTTCACGTTTAAAATATGAGTGGTATTGAGGAGCTCTATCCAGTGGCTGTAGGATGCACGCAGTTTGGCTCTGTAGCCTTCGTGTCAATGCCAAGCAAAGTTGTCCCCGAGTATTGCTGTCCGTAAAGCTGGCTTCGCATCCCAAGAGACTTCTAGGGAGCCCCGCCGTGGTGGTCTAGTGGCTAAGGTACTCGGCTGCTTACTCGCATGTCGCGGGTTCAAATCCCGGCTGCGGCGGCTGCATTTCCGATGGAGGCGGAAATGTTGTAGGCCAGTGTGCTCAGATTTGGGTGCACGTTAAAGAACCCCAGGTGGTCTAAATTTCCGGAGCCCTCCACTACGGCGTCTCTCATAATTATATGGTGGTTTTGGGACGTTAAACCCCACATATCAATCAATCAACCTCTAGGTCAGCCACAGCCTAACCCAGATCACTCTCTTCTACTGAAGAAGTCCGGTCTCTTTTTCGTCGTCTGCTGCATCTTCGACAACCATCGCGGCAAGGCCCTCGGCCATAGAGTTTCTTAAATATACACTAGAGGGAACTCTGGTGCTGGTGTCGATGGGAGCTGCAAGGTACGGCGCTTCAGCGAGCATGGGAATGATGAGTAGCACACGGATTTGTCTAATCTTCGTACTTCTTGCTTCGTTTGGGTTGGCGCACCTCGAAGCTGTTTTGTCACGAAACAAAGATCAGCGAATGTTCAGCATTTGCGCTTCACCATCTTAATATTTTAAGCTTACCATTTCTACTCAGGTCCCGATTTTCAAAAGGGTTCGTTCTTTCCTTCGAATCGAAACCGAAGCACAGCAATAAACGAAGTCACAAGTGCCAATAAACGAAGTCACAAGTGCGATTCGCCTCCCGCAAGTACGAAGACTAGTCAAATCCGTGTACTACCCATTATTACCATGGTCGCTGAACGATCGCAGCGCCAGAGTCCCCTTTAGTTAATTTTAGGAAACTCTATGCCCGCGACCGTCTGCGCCGTATACGCCCCTGAGAGAGGAGGTATGGGCCGATACGTCCCCGCTGTCTTCTGCTTTTCTCTGCTGTCATGTGAATGCGAGCGGCGGAGAGTTCCCGAACACGTTACATGACTGATGCGCCTCTGATCATGTCCATCATGTTAAGAACTCGGAAAAAACAAAGCATGGATGATTTTAAATACCAGTGCTACAAACGTGCAACTTTTCATCTTCGTATCTAGCAAACCATTGTTATTGCCCTAGCTGCAACATTGGTACTTAAAGGCGATAATGCTAGACATGCACAGCTGGCTTATGTGGTTGTCCTTAAAGTAATAATATTTCTGCCTTGGCAGATATATTTTATAATTTCGTTATTTAAAAACCAATTAACACTGTTGCTTATCAACGTTCGATTATACGCGCATTTTCTATGCCCTAACGCACTAGGTGTGCACATATATCGTGGATCCCCAAGGTCATAAACCTTGGTGGGCTGCACAGATCAATCTATAGTGCGAAACCAGAGGTCTGCTCAATGTGGCTCCATTTTCTGCACAAGTTCGAGAGTGCTGCGCTTTGGCCCTCGAATTTGCGAATGCAGCTCGCTCCACTCGCACTTCTGCACTCTATTTGGCGTCGTGCTGCACGAGTTCATCGACACTTCAGCACTATAGCATCCCCGTGGCTTCTCGTCTCGTGAAAGCAGCGCGTCGCTGCACTTTAGCTCTGCCTTCATGCGCCGTTCTCAGAGGCAGCTGCTGCGCCAGTTATTACGTGATCATGGAGGGTTTGGGCGATCATTGGGCAGGGCGGAGCCATGTGTTCCGCGACGTGGCTACAAGGGTCTCAATATATCGACAAGCCTACCACTAGCTGTTTACAAACATGGAGTAGGTCTATCGGAGAAGCGGAGGGTTGGGAGAGCGTAAATGGGTGTGCGTGCGGGAGAATCATTAGTTCATTACATCGATGGAATGGCTATCACAAAAAAACAGGAACACGTTTGAAATAGTAAATCAGTTGTGAGTACAGCGCTGTGTGTGTGTGTCTTTCTAAATGTCCCGTTTTCTTTTTTTTTTTGCGCTGATAAATCAGTCTAAACAAACACACAAGCAAGAAACAAAGACACAAGACGAGAGCTCTTACCGCGCATCTGTTGCTTGCTTGTGTTTTCGTTTGCTTGCGCTACCCGCTCAAATCTGCAATATTACACTCACTCAGGTCTCAGTTATTATGAACCTTAAGTGAAAAGACTAAGAGGAAAATATAACTTTTGCCTTGAGTGCTCAGTCATGGGCGAATGTATAAGTGAGCCTGTGGGTATGTGTATATTTTCATTATTATTTGCTTTGCTAAGCGGTGACGTGTAGCTGGTGCCGGGCTAATGGGTCAGTTCACATTTTCGTTGAAAAGACTAAGAGGAAAATATAACTTTTGCCTTGAGTCCTCAGTCATGGGCGAATGTATAAGTGAGCCTGTGGGTATGTGTATATTTTCATTATTCTTTGCTTTGCTAAGCGGTGACGTGTAGCTGGTGCCGGGCTAATGGGTCAGTTCACATTTTCGTTGAAAAGACTAAGAGGAAAATATAACTTTTGCCTTGAGTCCTCAGTCATGGGCGAATGTATAAGTGAGCCTGTGGGTATGTGTATATTTTCATTATTCTTTGCTTTGCTAAGCGGTGACGTGTAGCTGGTGCCGGGCTAATGGGTCAGTTCACATTTTCGTATATTTCAATAGCGGAGTCCCCGAACAGGGAGGCACGCGCCCAGTCTTTTCTTCATCTGCATTTTCAGCAATGAATGTTCTATTCATTCATTCATTCATAATTCAATAAAAAACATTAGGCATAAAAAGACGACAAACTTTTTTAGAAGATTCAGTTTCAGAAATGTCGCAGAAAAGTGGTGTCTTTTTGTCTCACAACAATAATCATCTGTCTTGCGTTGCTTTTCTTGCATTATCGCCATGCGACCGACACATTTGGGTCACGAACGACATCCATGTTTTCAGCACAACATAGCATTTTTGATAGGACAGTGGCCAGCGCCTAGTTTTCAAGAAAGGCAGTGCAAGCAAGCCGGATGACGATCATTATTGTGGGACAAAAAGACAGCCGTTCATTTTTCTCGATCGCTTTTCAGATTAAAGTACTGCGAATACACTCTAAAAAAAAAATGGAGTATTTATAAGTAGTTCTGTCACGCAACAATAACCGCCATTTGACTTGCTCGAGTTTCCTTTCTTGAAAAGTCGGCACTCGTCACTTTCCTATCAAGAATGCTATGACACACTGATAACGTGCGCGCCATTCGGTACCACGAACTACCGAAACTGAGGTGATAACGCGAGGAAAGTACGCGAAGTAGGAATTCTCCTCAAGCACTATCTTTGTTCTTCGAGTGCATGACGTCCGTGTTCCGTGACCGCCAACTCCACGCCACCGATCTCCCACGAAGTCACCGCCGCTACTGATGCCCGCGCCTCGGACTGAACGCCCGCCCCATCGTGGCGTTCCGCTCTCCTCTTCCAAGCCGGGCGCATCATCGTCTTCGGCGTCGAGCGCGTGCGCTCGAGCCGACTCCGGCGACGACCGCTAGGCGTCGCACGAGACTCGAAGGCCGCGCGAGCCAATGAGAGCGCTCCGGGGCCGTCGAGCGGTCAGCGCCGGCGTCGTCTGCAGCGTCACTTCGTGTCCGGCGATGTTGGCATCAGCTGAGCCCCGGAGTACCAAACGGGCGTTCGAAACGCGCGCTCGCGAACCGGAGTCCGCGCCCCAGTGACACCCATTGGCGCTGTCGACGCCCGCTAAGGCGCGTCTGCATTTTTGATCCGAAGTGACGACCGAGACCGCCGACGAGTCCGTAACGCCTCGCCACGTGATTACCCAGTGCTTGTTCCTGCCGGAAAACAGCCGTAGACTGCGACCTGGAACATCGTGGTCGCATGCTACGCTGTTCCACGTGACTTTGGTGTGCCAGTTTCTTGAAAGAGAAGCATCGTGGCCGTCTGCTGCGACGCCCGGCCTGTATACTAACGACTGCTACACCGTACCACGTGATTTTGGTCTGCGGGTTATTCGCAAAACAGTTCCAGAGGACGTCCTTAACCGTCGTTTTTTTTTTTTTTTCTGTTGCGAAGCGCCGCATCGTACTGGGTAGGTAGTAAGCCTCTGCGGCGCCCGTACCACGTGATATTGTTGCATCTGTTCCTGTTCGAAACAGCAACGTACGACGATCTGAAGCATCGCGCGGAGGTCGTCTGCAACGAGACTTTGCTTACTACTGGCTGTTCGCTACCCCCTGCGTCACCGTGCCACGTGATTCTGCGGTGTCAGCTTTAAACGGGAGCAGACGGCAAGCAGAAGTGCGAGCATCGTCTGCTACTGAGCGTGTTCGGCTTGCTCCGCCCTGCGGAATTCAGCGCGCGAACCACGTGCGTCGCGAAAAGTAGCGGTTGCTCCAGACATAAAAAAAAAAGAACGAAGCGTGCCGTTGCGATAATCACAGCGGTAAGCCACAACCAACGGTCGACAAAACTTCTTCGATAATCAAGTCTGACGTCCGTTTACTTTTTGCGAGTCATTATCGTCTCGTCGCCTGCGCTTCTTGCTCCGTCACCTGTGAGATCTCCTTTCCCAGTGTTCTGTCTTGTGCGCGTGCTTTAATGCACGGACCATCGGCACATCGAGTTTAGTTATCACCGTGCTCGGAAAGTGAAGGTTGTTACGTTTTTTTTTTTTTTTCGAGAACACGCCACCGGAATTAAGTGTGAACGACACGTGTGTCCCAGAGACGTGTTCTCTCTTCGACAAAGACAGTTTTGGGCCTGCCACCGCAAGACTGGGTAAGTCTGCAGAGTCGTTCACCAGCGGATTCGAATGTATTGACTCTATCTGCGTGCTTGTAGCAACGTCTAGCACTGCCGGAATAACATTTTCCTAGTTAATAGCAGCAATAAGTGTCGGAGTTTTATCTTCCGAAACTACTATACGAATATGAGGAACGTCGTAGGGAAGGGTTCCAAAAATTTAGACCACCTGGAGTTCTCTTATGTGCGCATAAATTTAAGTACACCGGTCCCTGGCATTCGCATCCATAAAAATGCAGCGGCTGTGGCCGGGAGTCGATCCCACGACCTTCGAAGGTCGTGGGATGGACGCAAGACCCCTGAAATTATATTATCCCACGCTCCAGCGTGGGATAATATAATTTCAGTGGTCTTGCGTGTGGAAACCAGGTTGGGAATGTTAGGCGGACCGTAGTGGTGTAACCTCGATTATTTTCTACCACCTGCGGTTCTACGATACGAACAACTGAATCAAAGTATACGCGGGTGTTTTTTGCATCATATCGCCTTTTATTGAAACACGGCAACCTTTGCCCGCGGCCTGGAGCTCAACAAAGCGATACCAACTTCTAAACTACCACGCTGGTGTTCAGCGTTTTGCTTAACTCATCTCGAAGGAACGTGTTTCTGAACCGGGGCGTTGTTACAATAGACGCTTGGGTTATGTCGAGCGACTACTAAACTCGTGCGCATCTGCTTTATTTAGCCGCTGCGAGAATTAACGTATTCAAGACCCCCCCACCCCTCCCACATCTACTCTCAACAGAACGCGTGCTACGTTTGAAGCGGGGCTTAAAAAATCGTTTTAAGGAAATCATCTGAACGGAGGCGCCGCTCATTTGCATGTAAGAGTTTGCTTCCTCTTCTCCGGCGCACTGATTCGAACCAAGGAATGCTGACTCGGGTTTCGTTCGCAACGTCTCTAATGCAACGCCCGGCAAGTATTCAATGTTCTTTCTGCGTGATATTAAGTGGCTGATATGTATAGCCCCACAACTGGCTGAGTATACGCTGTGATGGCGCATTGTTCTTAACCGGTCGCTTCGCAATTTTGTGGCCGCCTCAACGCAGGCTTCGAAGAGCTCTGGTTGACCTAATTGCTGGCGTAATTAAGGCGAAGATAAAACGTAGACCGAGTGCTTACCAGGTAATTATTGCGGTTCCTCCTCATCCTATTTCTTTCGTGATCAATATAATTGCCAGTAACCAAATTTTTGAAGTATTTTTATTTTTCAACCCCCCCTCCCAAAAAAAAGAAAGAAAAATGCTGTTATCGAGAATTATCGTCGCTGCGTATATGACAGAAGCACAGCTACATTGAGGAACAGAAACATTCGCCAATGTAGTAGCGTGAAAAGAGAGTTATATTGAAGTACGTCGTTTCCCACACCAGACAAACTATGAATTTTAATAGATCCTGTAGAGTTACTGAGAAGACCCTTAATGGCGGGAGTGGGGCTGTTGTAATTCATGATGTAATTTTGGAGCTTTAAGATATATTTATCTAAGTTGGCTTATGTTATCGAAGAAGTTTCATGTAGAGCTGACGAGTAGAACAGAAAAAACTGCGAGAACAGGCGCTTAACAACATTTCGTCGTTATCGTCATCGTACTCGTCAGCGCTGCTCAAGATTTCTCTGATAAGTTACAGGGCTTTACTCAGAGTTCATTTCCGCCATGGAGTTCACTAACTATAGTTGAGTCGTTGAGTTAGGTTGCTATAGCAACCTAACTCAACGACTCACGGGTGCTCTACGGATTTCGGGCGCCATCGAGGGCTGGTGTCTCCGTGGGATCGAATCCGTGCCCTAAGTCCTGAAGCAATGCAACTCCGTCGCCATGCTATAGTACGGCCAATAGTTATTTTTCTCGAACAACAAGTTGACCACGTCAACCAGGAAGGAACTCTTGGCAGTACCAACTTGTTCGTGCAATGCTAGGCCGCATACAAGCCTCGTAAAATGGTTAATCTGTGTTGTAATGCTCGTATATATTTTTAATTATTTAAATAGAATTTAGCTTTGGTTTGTGGCGCATTTGTTACATGCTTTTTCGCGTGAATTTCTCCACTTCGTGTCAGGGCCACGTATTCAGCCCCGCCCCCTCCCCCCTTCACTGCAAGGAGAAAGAAAATAATGCCGCTGTAGACAATTAAATCATGGCGGCCGGCTTGTCGGAGAGTGACAGCGTGTCCAGACGTGCCATGGCTTGTCTCTAAATATCGCAATATCATCGGTGCGTGTCAGCGTGTCAGACAGTCGAGCACGCTTCTCCGAGCTCAGCGCCGCAACACCGCGTACCTGATTGGCCTGCATGGAGGGTTAAGACACGCAGGAAGGGGGCATTATTTTTGCTACTAAGAAAGGGAAAATTTTCTCTTTCTTAACCCATCCGCCTACTTGTGGGTTTGCGCAGAACTCCTTTGCAATACATTCGCTTCCAACGGGTCTGCAGAAATTGGGTGCCTTCTCTTTTTTTCTTCTAACCACTATACCACCACCCACTGGAAAAGTTACCTAAGGTCACGGGATCGAATCTCGAACGCATTTAGAAGGCGAAATGCTGAAGGCCCGCGTACTTAGATTTTGGCGCACGTTAAAGAACCCCGTGATTGTAGAAGTTTTCGGAGCCTTTCACTATACGGCGTCTTTCATAATCATAACGTGGTTTGTGGACGTAAAACCCCAGCAATTACTTTTACTGTAAAGTTAGAAATTATTTTCCCCTGTTTATCAGCTTTACCGCATTTGATATTTATTGCGCAGTAAAGAGAGATGGAACGTAACGATGTTAAAATCTCGCGATTGCGGTGACCCGAATTTATATTTAGGCTTAGGTTATTTCTTTTATTTTTGAAGATTAGGTGAATATTAAGCATCGTGGTTAAAAAAAAGATGTACTCAATGAGTGGTGGCTCGCAGCTCGAAAATTCTATTAGAAAAATGCCATAAATACAGGCAGAAAAAGACCCACAAAAATAAACGTGAAAGTCAGAGAACCAAGTTAGTAGTCATTATAACAACGGAACAATTCAGAAATGGAAAACAATAACTTCGAACATATATGTCCTATCAAATTATCTAAAGCTCGCAGACTTGTGTAATGTACAGCTCTGTCAAATGCATCACTATTCCATGAGTAAAAAGTTTGGAAAACTGGCGTAAGCTTTGCAAAGTTTACTGGTAAGTTCGAAAACTCGTGTCACGTCTGTTCCAGTAGACGTACTGTGACTAACAAGGTTATATAAGCTTTTTTTTTACGGAGCCCATCTTGGAGTTCTTCGAATGGGACATCGATTGTTGTGCACTTTACTATTTATCGACGATAAGGAGTTTAAAAAAGTGATGTCCCGAAATTAAAATCATGCTTGCACATTTGTTATATATATCAGTGTTTTTTTTTACGCGCAGGGTATTTTAATCGGAAAATCGTTTTCAATAAGTGAGAATCACTTCAAATCATGCTAGCCTAGGTTGCCGATAAAGTTACCGGCATATCCATCAAGTCGGAATGAAGTTTTTTTCACTGTTCCGTCACCTTTCCTCTCCTGAACAAAATATCACGGGTTATGTTGCCTTTAGTGACGATTCCTAATGATTGAAAACTGTGTTCTCGCTGTGAAACAACCCTGTAACTTAATGTCCTGTCTCTACCAGTTGAGATCACAAGGGCCAAAATAAAGTCAAATAATGGTGACAGAGTGAAAGAATGTTGAAATACAGAAATAATTAAATGTTTGCGTTGGTATATCCATGGCTGATGTTTATTATATAGATAAGATTACTTAGCAAATTACGAATACTGACTTACAGCGTTGTAGTTTTTCTCATCATAAGTGTAAAATATTTTTAATAATGTTTTCTTTTTCGTTGGGGTTGTCAATTATAAGGACCGGTTTGTGCCGGCGCTAACTTCCACAAACACTATAGGTATATATTTATAAAGAAAACCCCGAACAAATGAAACTGCAAAGAAAAAAAAAAGGGGGGGGGGTGTATTGAAGAAGTTCAGCGTTTCCCGCCTAGATGGCGCCTGCTGCAAGGAACCCGGCGCTTGGCACCAGAGTCGTCCACATCTGAAGTGCTGGTCCTCCGTGGGGCCGATGAAACGTGCTGCGGCGGAGAATGAGCGGATGAAAGAAATAGGGGTGTGGGAGAGGGGGGGGGGGTACGTTAATGGTTGTTTCCTTCTTATGCAAATGTTGATGGAGCAGTTAAAGACGCTGACGATGCGCTACGTTGTGTTGTATAGACCCGTATATATAATAACTGCGAACTCAATGACCACGAAATTCGTCCGCGGGTCATCCACCCGCCCTTTTCGTCGCACCGGTTACGGCAAAAAAAAATCGACCGATCCCCACTAGTTCACCTTTTTCGAGAGCCGTTATTGTCGCGTAATTGATAATCTACTTCGAAAGCTATTGCGCGGTCGCACGCTATGAGCATTTTATATTTATAAGCGAGGCTTTTTTTTTTTTGCTCGTGGATTTCGGCGGTAGCGTCGTGCACTGAATTGGTATATTCGCGTGCGCATTTGTTAGCCCTGGTTTCCGATAAGTGATACTCTCTCGATCGTGAAATTGTTGTCCGTAAGCATCTTTTTATGCGACAATCTGATCTTTTATCGAGCCCGCTCCTCATTGAACATACTTCCACGTTTAATTGTTTCTCGGATATGAACTTGCCACCGTTGTTGTTGCCCGCAGAAACTGCGGTGTTGCTGTGCTAAGAGATCCAGTTCCTGGCACGGAGGAATGAAACAGTTAATTAGAAAGGAGTATTTCTCAATGAGAAAGAAAGAAATAAAGAAAGAAAGATTGTACGGATATATTTCTTTTGTGAGTTAATTATTACGTTTCTTGATATATATGTAAGCGCGTGCACGTCTTAATCATCTTTAAAGAGTATATCTTGCAAATTTTGAGAGTGATCTCTGTAGAGGTGTTCTGTTTAGGCTACAGGTTGTACGAATGACCATTATGGTCCGTCCTTAGCACGCCCTAGGAAGCAGTGGAAGTACGTATATAGAATACCTATTGTGCATTCTATAAACTGTTCTTTACATTTTTTATATGATATGCTGTACTTCCTAGCTCAAAATCTACAAACCTGTCTCCACACTACTGACAGAAGTACACTGTAGTATATAGTGTACATACCGTAGCATGTAAGCTGTAGACTACCGTCTGTGCAGCGTGTAGCAGTTTTCCCACAAATAAATCATACAGTCTGCGCACTTTCGGCTGGTGCGTCCGCACTATAGACGTTAGCGTGCGGAGTCGTTACAGGCGTGGTACGTCTTTCCGTCACATTCGCTGTGGCAGCTGGCAGGTAACTTTCGTTCATTATACATTCACTCACGTATAGACCCGTTATTTGTTGTGGCATAATGAATAATCGACCGCTTTCGATAGGCTGCGCGACTTCGTGCATGGCAGCCCGACTTGGTCTATTTCTCTTCCAGTTGTAGCGCTTTGTTAAAAGCGGTCGCTTGATTAATTGTCGAAGGGCGCTGTTTCTCGGTTGTCGAGTACACTTCCATTTCTTTTTTTCTTTTCGCTGGTTCGACTTTCGGTGGTGTTAAATGGCGCAGAATAATAGAAACTGCACAACTTACCCGGCCCTACACCATGCTTTTCTGGACAGGCCTGTGTTGCGCCATGTCGAATCTGTGGAGAACGGTTATCGGTTTGCCCTGCATGTAGCATAGCAATAATTTTTTTTTTCTTGGGGAGGACAGAAGAGTTTAATCATACTTTGCGCATTTTCGTTTGCACAAAGTATGGTTCGTGGACTTGTACGTACGCAAAATTTTATAATTTAAGAATGCATGTTTCGATCTCATCTCCCCCCCCCCCCAAACGCACACTTCCCATTTCCTTGGCGGTGATGCGTGTACTGTCAAGGATGGTGAAGCGCTAACCAGGGCGACGTCGACTGGGGCAGACTCGATTATAGTGAAGAAAATAAGTGCAAATTTTAATGGCTTGTTTTTTTCTTTGCTGGAAACAATAGTAATGAAAACATATAAACAACACTGCCAAGGAATATATCGGGCATGTGTCTGGTAGCAACTGCAATGTAAATGTGAAGAAAGAAAAGTGGATGAAAAAAAGATAACTTGCCGTAGGCGCGGACCGAACCTGTGGCCTTTGACTAACCCGTCCGATGCTCTACCGAATGAGCTACCGCGGCGGCTATCTGCCTGTGCGCTTTATGGGATATAAATGTGCATTTAAACGTGGGAGCATCAGTCAGCGCCGCCAGTAGGCATGACGGTTGCGTGTTGGCGGTCCACCAACAGGCAACACCAACAAACCTGAGCTATTAGTGCAACACCAGCAAACACCTAAGTACCACTTTACAAAGATGCAATGTACTATCGCGTTATTCGATGTAGTTTGAACTGCCCGACTGTTCTACCCTATGTCGTAAAATGACAGGCACAGTCTTCCTATCTTGAGTCGTTAAAAACGACATAGGGTAGGACAGCTCTGCCTGCGTGAAGACAAAGCGGACGTACATATATTGGTGCAGCCTCATAGGTAGCGAATACAATTGACTGACAGGATAAAGAAGTCTGTTCTCCTTTTGAGTATAGTCCCATGGTGAATGCACAAGGAACCGCATGTCTTAACGTAGTAGCGTTAAAAAGCCCGTTTCGCAACAACTCCGGCGTCCGTATTGGCGTCGTTGGTTTTGAGCGAAAAATTGTTATTTTATGCGTGACCGAAACATTGACAACTATGCAAATTAAGTAAATGATAAATAAACCATGGAGCAGTGTGGGAACTGAACCAGGGTTGTTGGGGTCCGAGTGGGGATCGCACCCGGGTCGTTTCCGTGGCAAGCAGATGTTCTACCACATGGCCACGCCTGTGCCTGTGAAACCCGACGAAAGAGCTTCCTTTGCTAGGAAATGCAGTGAAAGTAGCTTTCATGCTTCACAAACACACGGGTCATGTATATATGCTTCACAATGCAACATTAAATATTGCCGTAATAATGCGTGGTCAAACGTCCATTGCCAATGGGCGTAAGGATATGCGATTATCATAACGGCTCCGCGGTGAAAAGCTGATACCTCACTGCAAAAGGCACACATGCTGTGCCTATTCCCTTAAGGCAACGTAGTGGGTGCATAGCGAATCCGAACAGGTTTCATGCATTAAGTGTTTTAGGCACGCACTACGAATAGGATGTCGTTATCGCGTTCAACTCTCAAAGGCGAAGCCTCAGGTTCCTCTAATTGTGTCTGTGTGTGTTGTTTCTTTTCAAATTGCACAAAAAATTGATGTTAGTCTCACAAGTTGTTGGAACGATTGATCTCTAGCGCTAAAGAACTCCGTTGAGGAAATGCGGTAGTTGGTACAAAATAATCAAGAGAAAAAGTGACCCCCCCCCCCCCTTCATGCATACACTATAAAAAAGAGCTAGTAAAAAGGGTGTCTTTTTGTGCGACAACAATAATCGTCATCTATATTGCATTCCATCCTTGCGCTATCGCCCGACGCCCGGTACATTCCGGTCACGATCGACATGCCCATTATCAGGGTTACATTGCATTCTCGATAGAAAAGCGGCCAGCGCCGAGTTTTCAAGAAAGGAAATACACGCAAGCCTGATGATGACTATTGTTGTGGGACAAAAAGACACCCTTTTTACCCGATATTTTTTTAGAGTGTACCCTCCGTAGCTTACACCAAGGGGCTATGTCACCATGTGGCGTCACAATAACGTTACAAGTTCTGGCGATCGGTGACGTCAGGATGACGTCACGCTGTGACGTGTTAACATGATGTCCACTTGTTTGTTTCACTTGCATTGACGCCGATGGTCAAGTTTCGCATTCGATGTGGTATCTGGGATTCTGGGAATCACGCCATACTAAAACACTGAAGTACAACACATTTCGATTGATTCGTCATCGTTCATGCAGTTAGACCGTTTCGATCGGCTGCGTAACTAAACACAACACCGCAGAAACCCAGCGCAAGAAAGGAGCAATCGAAGATTACACCGTCACTGTCGTCGTTGTTATCTGCGCGGGATCTTGTTCTCCCTGACGATCGGAGCGATTAGCGCGAGTTAACGACGCCAACGCACTCCTCGTCTCGATGCATTATATCGGAACGAGATGAACACCTCAACGCGACGTTGCCTGAAAGCTCGGTGTGGTGTATACGTCTCATTGCAATGGCAGCTGCCGTGGAGGGGGTGTCTGCCTGAAGGGAGCTTGTCTGCCCCGTGTATCGCCGATTGCTCCCAACGCACTCGACGGAGCGGCGTTTGAGCTCTGCAAGCTGGAGATAGCTTCGTGGTGAGAGAGAGAGGGGGAGTGAAGGAGAGTGAGATAAAAGCAGGGGCTTACGGCCGAGAGGCGAAGTTCGCAGGTTCGATCGCATGGCACGGCCCCAAATGGAGCGTTTGCACGCAATCCTCGCTCGGAAGAGGATTGTTGAAGGAACGGGAAAAAAAAAAATAAGTGAATGAAAATGCGGGGGGACCGGGCTCGACAGGGCGGGCGGGGGGGGGGGGGGGGGGGGGTGTCTTGCATAAGCGAGGAGCACACCACGGGTGCGAAACGACGACACTCTCGCGGCTGATCTGACTCTAGTACAGTACCGCGTTTTCTCACGTAAGACGGGTAGGAGAAAAAGGGTTGAACGTTTTATCAATGAAATGGATTTTTTATGTGTTTTATGGGCTAGAATTACAACGTTGTTAGAATGTGTCCGTATAGGAGAGTTAGGTGTTGATTTCGCTACTACTGGGTCTCTTTGCGTGCGCGTAAATATCAGTACAGTTGTCACCGATGCAAACGGGAACACCGAATTCGCGTTTAATGAATGATTAACTTGTATTGCTCTTATACGATTGTTGCGTATTAAATTGTACAATACACCATTCTGCTTGATCGCTTACTGTCATGAACACGTCGGCTATTACTGAGCGGCCCCGCCGCGGTGGTCTAGTGGCTAAGGCACTCGGCTGCTGACCCGCAGGTCGCGGGATCGAATCCCGGCTGCGGCGGCTGCATTTCCGATGGAGGCGGAAATGTTGTAGGCCCGTGTGCTCAGATTTGGGTGCACGTTAAAGAACCCCAGGTGGTCGAAATTTCCGGATCCCTCCACTACGGCGTCTCTCATGATCATGTGGTAGTTTTGGGACGTTAAACCCCACACATAAATAAACTATTACTGAGTGTGTTCAGCCACCATGAACCGTAAAAGGTGATATCTGTCCTGTCTTTTATATTGGTTATAATTGTATATTTCTTAGGTAGTCAAAATTTTTCGGATCCCTCCTCTACGGCGTCTACGTGCTTTTTAAAGCATGTCTTCTAGTGTGCAAGCATAGGCACAGTGAGCGTTACATTCGTGAACATACGGTACCCCTTATGTCCGGTACAATGTGGTATACGCCTCGCCGCCGCTTATAACGTACGATTCCTGAGGCTCTCTTTACAGGGATTAAATGTACCTTGCTTCTTATTATTTTTTTCGCTTTTTTTCGTCGTCGTGATAGCTAAATGGTAGATCCGATTCGACCTGGCGTAGGGTATGCGAGTATGTCCCTCTTGTGGCGCCCTCTACGTAGCACCTGCCGCGCCGGCTGCGATCTGGCGAGGTCATCACCGAGTCAGACATTGAGCCGGCTGCTGAACCACACTCACTCAACGTTTTCTTTTTTTTTATTAATTTGCAGTCTCTTTTTTTATGTCATGTTATACCGCTCCTCTGTCCATATTCAGTAACTGTGTATGCTGGTACGCGACGTCCGATGCTTGACCTATGTGAGCAGTTTTTTTACTACTTTTTCTTTCCTTTTTACGTGTATGCTTTTTCCCTTTCATCGAACGCCCTCTAGTGGCAATTGTGATGCTTTTGGTATTGGGAAGGGGTAATATGAGACTAAATCTTTTCATCTCTATATGCTTTATTCATACGGTATTCGAATGCGAACCCAGAAAAAAAGTATTATGGTCAATGGTATGTGGAGTTTCGCGTGGTAAACACTCCGTGATCATGGGGCACTCCGCTGTGGACAGCTCACGGTTAATTTATGCAGTTTGGTGTTCTACAACGTGCACCGGCTTGGAATAGTAAATGGGTCTCTGGCATTTCGCTCACACCGAAATTTGGTCGCCCCGGTCCTGACCGAACTCGCTATATACATTCGAGAGAGCAGCAGCGGACCGTGACCACTGTTCCACCACTGCGAATGGCAGTATGGTAAAAGCCGCGGCTTTGCCTGTACTCATAAGGCTATCTCATTGCATTGACTCGAAGCGTAACTGGGCAACGCAAGAACATTTGTCGATACGCGAGGTGCCGCATCGTCTGAAATCAACGGCGCCCCGTTTGGAGGTCCTTCAAAGCGCGCAGACGTTATCAAGCGTGGCTCTTCGTGTCTTGTTGTCTCTGACCGCCAGTGCGTTTTCGCGAACATCGCGCCACCACTGACACACGCACACAAACGTACTCGAAAAACCCACTCGAGCGCCCGCTGTCGACAGTTTTCGGTCGCCGCCCCATTTGTCATAACTCTCGGTAATCGCCCTTGTTCGAGTGCAACGACTGCGCTGCGTTGTCGCGGCGTTGTTTCCTCCATTCTCGCGGCATCAACACGCCAGAGGTCGCATTGACTTTCTTTCTCACCGTTTCTCTCTCTCCATTCACTGTTTTTTTTCTCTCTCTCCCTCCCGACAAGGCGAAAGACGTTTTCACGGTGGAGTTAACGCTCCATTAGGTCAACATGCCGCTCTGCGACGCGTACAAACGGTTCGGACTTTCATCCCGGCATCGGAAAAACAGAGGGGCGAGTATCGAGCCACGAAACAAGAGCACCAAAGAAGAAAAAAAATAATGAAGAACCACTAGAAGAAGGGGTCGGATCGCGGTACGTCACCCAGAGAAACAGCAACAGATGTGTCGCCTCTTCTATTTCGTTACGCAAAGCGAGCGAGATACAAGATAAAAAGAGTCGGTGCTATATATTGCCGTGAAAGGGCGAAACACAAAGAAATAGAACCCTGAATGCGCGTGTACTGTCGGGGTTTGGACTCCCCTCTGAAATATTGTCGTGCCGTAAGACCGGCGCTGACGTTATTATGGCCACTTCGAAAAGAGAGGGTATGGGACTTTTGGCTGTTAGAGGTTTATATATATCTTTCACACACACAGACAGACACACGCTCACTGCGTCTTCTTGGTGTCTTTGTTGATGTCGCTGCTATCAACGTTGTGGCTTGTTGTTTCCATTTGGTCTCTTGGCTTCGGCTTCTCGCAACTTTGTGCCGAGTGTACATTGTGCCACTCTCTCCGTATCCCAAGGTAGTGTTCGGGCTTTTGGTTTGCTGATGGCTTGCAACGACTTGCGCGCTAGGCTGGCTAGGCGCGTGTGGTGACGTATGCGTCTGACGACCGACCCTTGACCCTCGGCGTAGTTTGTTATATTGTGCACCCTCGCCCGTCTCGAGTTTCGTTCGTATGGTCGCCGGTCTTCCATGCTATACTGTAGTGTCCAGTAATGAAGGCTGGATTTGGGCCTCGGTTTCATTCATCATTTGGTGCGGATGGGGCATTGCGTGGGAATCATTTTGCAGCCTAAGGTTTCTTACTAGTGCGTTGGAGTAAACTCTGGCACAGAGGTCGTTTATATGCCGCATGGATAGTAATTATGTAGGTTTCTCTGGCCTTCATGTTTTAAGGCGAGAGCCTCAGATTCCTGAAGGGCGAAAATTGACCGGCGTCACTGCTAAGCGGTGCAACATGAGTGGTTTGAAAAAAAAATTATCGCGTGAGGATGACTACGCATACAACGTCACCACGACATGAGAATCCATTAAATATTGGGACTTCATTATGACGTTACTGTGACGTCACATATCGTGTATTCACATGGGGACGTCATAGCATGTCATCATTGATTGGTCAAAAGCGGGGTCAAAAGCGGAGTGCAAAGCAAGGTGATGCAGAAGGCTTAAAATTCGAAACCGCATTACTTTCTGAAAAGTTTTGGAGGGAAACAGGGGAATTTCATAAACTCATTCATTCATTCATTCATTCATTCATTCATTCATCCATTCATTCATTCATTCATTCATTCATTCATGAAGAAAAAGAAGAAGGAGCCGCTTCGAGCGACATAAGGAAGGCGTATAAAAGACCAAGTCAATTGCTTTAGGGGGCGATGACTTAATTTACTTCGCTATAACAGTGTACTCAATCGGGCGAATCAAAAAGCACACATTACCTCCGCTCTTTCTCGTCTGCGTTCTGTTTGTTCTGGCTGTGATGACTAAATTGCTACGTTTTATCATAGTTCATTTGCCTGAGTTTGAAGACACTAACTTTTTGTTGCGGACAAGTTTCCACATAGAGGCTGAACTAAACAGCGCCGTGAGGAAACCCGCCACGGCGGTCCTATGGTTAAGGCACTCCGCTGACCCGCAGGTCGTGGGATCGAATCCTGGCCGCGGCGGCCGAATTTTCAATTGAGAAGAGAATGCTCAATGCCCGTGTATTTAGTAGGCGCACGTTAAGGAACCCCTGGCGGTAGAAATTTCCTGAGCCCTCCGCTACAGCGCCTCTCATAATCGTGTAGTATATAGTTTTAGGACGTTAAACCCGACAATTATCATTATTAACGCCTTGAGTACTTGGCAGGTCCATGTGGAAAAAATGAGTAAGGTTATCGTTGCATTGTGACTATAGAAAACACATATCGAAATAATAAATATTGTAGGTTTAACGCAGATGCAACCCGCGTTTGGTCAATCATCGGGCTTGATACATACAACGTATCCAGGCATGTCACGTGTCCTCGGCTTAACACGCTGTTTCACCCACGCAAGCTAATCTTGTTCAAACAGCGCCTTTGGTGCCACCTGCTTTCACTGGAACGTTGTTAATCTCTGTCAAGACAAACACGAGCGTTTATGGAGCGTTCCGAAATTCAGCTTTCCCACGTGTCAGCTCTGTGTTTCGTTATTGGCGCATCGACAGTCTCGCACTTCCGTAAGTTTCAAGCCCAGCCAGACACGACAGTGGAGTAAAAGGGAAACCACTCTTTCTTCGCTGCCATTACTGCAGCCGTGGACATGTGGTAGAACTGGAGGTAGTGGATTCGGTACTCGCCGCCACATTGCCCAACCGGCTCTTCAGTGGGCACAAACGTACCCCAGGCCGGGATATCGCCTTTCACACGGGGGTGTTGCGTTTTGGAAAGAAGGCTGCGCCTTCGGAATCCCGACGAGAAAACCTTCGCGGGACGTCGTTCACTGTGCGGGCTCCAAAAACAGGCGTTTGAAGTTGTCCCTGCCATTCCTAAAGGGGGCGCTTTGAGTGTTTGTCACCCGATCCTCAAGTCCCCCTCTTCTATATCTGAGAACGCCTGGGGCTTCTTTTGTCTCGCAAGAGAGAACTATAGCACGTCTCCTTTTTCTTCACTTTTGTTACCTCATTGTTACCAAAGCCCTGCTACTCGCTCTGCGACTTTCGCCCCTCTCAAGTACTCCTCTGACTTGGGCGTTTCGCTTTCGACGAAGTGTGGCGCCACATACCCAAAGTTTTACTGCGGCACTATATCTTGCGACCCTCCTGTGCGACTGCCTACGCTGCCCCGCGCGGTCGAGGGAAAGCCTCCAACATCTCAACTTGGGTCGTACATGCCTGTTTCATCCCAGCTTTTTTTTTTATCTTTGCTTCGTTACTCTCGAGAGTGTGTTGCTGCTAATTTGGGACGTACGAGGGAACGCTTTCTGTTTTTTTTTTTTTGTCAATAATGGAGCCACTATAACACAGCGGTGTAATTCAAACAATTCCGAAACAGTGCGCCGAAGCGTGCCATTAGGACGAAACCCCTCCCACCGGTGAAGTGACTGACAGATTCGGGACCCCACTCTGACGCGGCTGTGACGCGGCACGGTGCGGATGACGTCGGCCTTTTCTTTTTTGTTTCGTCTTTTATCTCTGTCCAGTCAGAGCAACTCACTGGCGAAAATTGATTTATAATGGAGTTAAAAACGGAGCAGCAGCAGCTCCTCGCGTCGTATCCTCCGGCAGAGTCCTATTGTCTCGTTGTTTTTTTTTCTTCTCGTTTTTCGTGTCGTACGGTGTGTGCTGAGTGAGGGGGGGGGGGGGTGTTGTCAAGTCGAGCCCGGTCCCCGTCCATTGGCCTAAATGAAGCACTTCGCGCAACACCCCACAAACCCAGTGTCGTAGGACCTTCCCCCTCTTTCTCCCTCCCCCCAGAACTTACGCTTCGCTTTTGTCCAGCTCGTCCCCTACGTCCCGTAGCGTGCCGGTTGTAATTTGCTGCTGGAGACAGCGGTGATACGTAGGGGGCATCGGAGGATAAGGGTATAGTGTAGTATAGAGTAGGATTCTTTGTTCATTGCCGTGTTTTGTACGTTGTTTTGATGGCTGTTAGTGCAGTTCTAGTAATGCCCCCTCCCCTTTCTTTTATTATTTTTCTTTTTCGCGCGCTCCCGTTCCCTCTGACATTGGCAAAGCTAGCGAAACGACACACGAAGGACGACCGTGCGCGCATGCGCCGTAGAAGCGTGGCTTCTCGTCCTGCTTTTTTTTTATTTCATTCGTTCGTGTTACCTCATTTCGTTATGGCGTAACACAAAACACGTACCTCACGCCGTCGTGCTTGTTTCGTAAGTGCCGCGACACGCGTTTTGTAGCTGCACGATGCGCTGCTGCATAACGGTGTACGCGAGGGCACGTGCGCGTGATAGACAAGAGTGCCGGCAGGGTACGCTTCCGCGCGGTGTTTTCTGCGTCGTCGCCTGCCGGTGTTGGGGCGTGCTGGTTTCTAACGCTGCGTTCGTTACCCGTGCCTGTGGCTTGTTGCGGCCCTGCCGCAACTACGCGTGTTACTACCTCCGTGCGGCGTTGCGTGACAACCGTGCGCTATCGCGGGGCTTCGCTGCATGGTTAACCAAAAGCGTGCACCATTGTGGAAGCTGTCGGAATCTCACGTTGCGCCTAAAACTAAACTACAAATAGAGAAAGAAACAAACAAATGTTGTAGGCCCGTGTACTTGGGGCACGTTGAAGAACGCCAGGTGGTCGAAATTTTCTGAGTCCTTCACTACGGCGTCTCTTATAATCATATGGTGGTTTTGGGACGTTAAACTACACATATGACTCAATCAAGAAAGAAACAAACAAAAAAGCAGCAGGGAACACGAGGGGAAGATAATCGCTGTCTGTGTAATCATTTTTTTCTTCGTTCTTCGCGTCGTTTAAGTGTTGGAGACGCTAAACCACCCTGGTTTCAAAGACAAGAGAGCTCGTATAGCAAACACTCGGCTGCAAACCCACAGGTCGCGGGATTGAATCCTGGTCGTGGCTGCCGCATTTCCGATGGAGGCGAAAATGCGTGAGTCCCGTGTGCCGAGATTTCGGCGCACAATTGAGAACCACAGGTGGTCTAAAGTTCAAGAATCCCGTGACCTGCGGGTCTGCAGCCGTGTATACCTTAGCCACTAGACCACCGCGGCGGGCCGTTCGGGCGCTGATGAGTGGCCCTTTAACGTGCACTGACAACACGCAGTACACGGGCCTCTGGAATCATCGGCTCCGCAGAAATGTGGTAGGCCGCTGTGGCCGGTATCGAACCCGCGACCTTCAGTTCAGGAGCCTAGCCGAGCACCGTATAACAAATACCGAGGCTGACTGCGTGTCTCACATTTCAGGAAGCCGTTCGACAACTTGATAATCTTTTATTCAACCCAACTCAACTGCTTGAGCTTGTAGGACGATAGGCAAACTGCAACTTTGTTTCCAGTGCAAGCAAAAAAAAAGCAAAACGAAAAGCTCTTAATTTGTCGTGGCTCGTTTGACGCTGTATGTGTATCTCTCCATGCGTACCGACCGCGCCCCCACGCCCGAAAGTTGTTGCCTGCGTCAGCGGATCTAAAATAGCAACGTGAAATTTTGTTAATGGACCTTTCATTTTTCTCACTGACAATGCCGACTGCTGTGTGTGTGTGTGTGTGTGTGTGTGTGTGTGTGTGTGTGTGTGTGTGGTGTGTGTGTGTGTGTACACACACACACACACACACACCATGCCACTAACTCACTCCGTTACGCCATTGCACCACGACGCAATGGCGCAACGGTGTTTTGAAATGCCTGTCACCAAAATTACGTAATGACGATTTATTTCGCAGTGGACGCCGTCCCGACGTTAAGTGGCTTTCTGCGTAGTTTGACCCTTCGCTTCATCGTTTTTTTTATTCCTCTTCCTATTTTTATGTACATTTTTTAAGTTTTGATCACTTTTCGCATAGGTCATTTGTCCCCTATTCACGCCGAAATTAACGACCACGAGAAGCAATTCGCGCGACTGCTGTGTTAACGCAAAGTTTTTGCGTTATCACTACAGTCGTGTTTGTTTATCCAGTAGGCTGTATGTGACATCAATATAACTTCGCCTATTTAATAGCAGCATTTTTTTTAGATTCTGTGCACGCGCTGTTTATTTTGTAGGGTACATTTTCATTTTATTCGGTTTTTTTGTTATTGTTGAAGTGCCAAAAGAAATGGAATATCTTAGGTGCTGTTACCTAAATCTCTCCACTGCCTGCCTATCTCTCCTAAATTTCTCTATAAATCTCTCTATAGTTACGTATTGACTAGTGGGGAACCGCCGACTTGTTGTAGATGTGGAGAAGCGCTGAGTGTACTTCACGTGCTTCTACATTGTCGAAAGGCAGAGCCTGAAAAAAGAAAATACTTCTTCAAAGCCTATCAAGAGCACATCCCCTTTTACCTCGTAATTTGTTTAGGTATTTATTCATTGTTTTACCAAAAAAAATTGGTGCTATAGTTTCTAAATGAGGTCAGGACACTGAAAATAATTTGCCCGTGAGAATCGTAGCACACCCTCCGCGGGAGGATGTTGCTGCGGAAGTGTCATGTTTTTAATGCACTAAGCCTCCGATTTCTTGCTCGCAAGGGGCCCTGTGGGGGCAATAGTGCCTAGTATATATAGTTTTATCATCTTGTTATACAACTCATGCACTATAGCGCTCTTAACCATCGGTACTCCTTTCTAGTCACACTCATTCTTTTAACCGTTATATGCATTTTATGTTCATTCTGTGTGCGGCCTTTTAAGGCCATTATACAGCCAACTTACATCAACATTAATCACGCATTACACCATGCATGTCTTGGTGCTCTTTGGTCGTCATTGGCCCTTGTGCCATAAAACATTGTATATCATCATCGTCGTCGTTGTCGTCGTCATCATCATCATCATCATCATCATCTCCACCGCAAGCAAGTTATGAAACAACAGCCGCAACACTATTCGTTACCGTTGCCTGCAGTAATGAAAATATAGCGGCGAACAGTCTGGCGTCTTTCATGTTGTGAAATACGTGTAGTGGTACCGTTGCTCAACAGGGCAACCTCAGAACAATGACTTTGTTCTCGGTTGGGCGGCTAATCCCTTCTGCTGGCCCGCGACACGTGCGATGAAAGGTGGAGATCTACGTCTGTGTTTTTGATGAAAAACACACAAAAAAACAAGAAGGCCGAACTATAAACTCGGGAGCATTTGACGTCTCGCGAATGATGACGATGTGCGATGTTAGAATGGCGGTATGTGGACGTCGCGCGAGGTCAGAAGGTCAGCGCGCGTGGCTTCAAAACACGGCGTTGATTGAATTCGCGGGACGTATATAGTGCGGCGTTCTGTCTTTTTTCTGACGTCCGCCGAAGTTGTATTGTGTGCCCCGCTAAATTAACTCGGTGCTCCGCTTTCCCAAGGCTGGCTCTGTTTATTACGAAAGCTCCATAAGTGCTACCACGGCACATTTTGTACGTTTGTGTGCTTCCGTGGCACGGGGATTGTCTGCTACGAGGTGCTTTATTGTAGACGACTCGTAGAATTGCATGCCCCGCCGTGGTGGTCTAGTGGCTAAGGTACTCAGCTGCTGACCCACGGGTTGCGGGATTGAACTCCCGCCTGCGGCGGCTGCTGCATTTTCGATGGGGGTGGAAATGCTTTAAGCCCATGTTAGAGTGACCTATACCCGTGTGCTCAGATTTGGGTGCACGTTAAAGAACCCCAGGTGGTCGAAATTTCCGGAGCCCTCCACTACGGCGTCTCTCATAATCATATGGTGGTTTTGGGGCGTTAAAACACCACATATCATCGTAGAATTGCATGCGGCTGACTCACTAAATATGCAAAACAGACTTAAGATTATGTGCTGTATCTTTAGAAGTAGCGTGTGCGCTCAAAACCAACGGTTGGCGTTAATGTTGCCGGAATGTCTTTGCGGTGAACGACTTATGCTTAGGTGAAACAATAGCAGGTATTGTTGCTTTAGACGACTCGTATATGGTACAAAAACTGGACTCAGTTTTTTTTTTTTTAGTGCAATAAGAAGGTGCCACTAAGATTTACGGTCACCCGCCACGGTGGTGTAGTCGTTGTGGCTCCTGACGACGGACCAGCCCCGCGCACGTGTGCTTAGATTTGGGGCACGTTATTGAACTCCAGCTGGTCGAAATTTCCAGAACACTTCATTGCGGTTTTTCCCATAATCATAGTAGTTTGAAACGTTAAAGCCCAACAATTATTATAATATAATATTAGACGTGGTGGTTATGAAGTCATTTGAAGTTATTTGAAGCTGCGTTTACATAGCGTTGCAAATTTCATTTTGGTAACGCGGTTGTTTGTGGCGCGTGCCATGGATGTCACTTTTTCTGACAGATAATCTTCTTGCTTATGATAAAAATGAAGTTTTTTACATGCGAAAGCGACGATGTCATTACGACGAACGCCATATATGGTGGAGAACTCCGGACGATATTCACTTTCAACGAAATTACGAAGCACTTTTATCTAGGCCGGCGAGAGTTTCCCCTCCTGGACAAGAAATTAACGCGCAGCCAGTCGGTCACGTTACGCTTGCTCCAGACTAACTCATGCCTCAGCTCCTGGAACATGATGCATATCGACCCACACTACGACGAACAACATGTGTGTGAACAGTCGACGATAGTTATAGCGCGAGAACAAAACGACGACACAGAGACAAGAAGGACACGAGGTTCCTCGAAGGTTTAGGTGCGCGCAAGTAGTTATATTATCTTTACTTTTCTGTTTCGTTTCCTTATAAAATTTTTTTGCCTTTTTTCGTTGCTTTTGTTTTTGTTTTTCTCTTACTCATATTCTGCTCTTTGTGCCATATGGTTTTTTGTCACATGGCTACTGTCTCCTCTATATATTTTCGCGCTCTGCGCAATAAACTTAGTTAGAAGTTAGCGCTCGTGTCCTTCGTGTCCTTCTTGTCTCTGTGTCGTCATTTTGTTCTCGCGCTATAGCTATCGTCATGCCATACCAACTAGCCCAAGCTGCCACACTTCTAAGTGTGAACAGTGTTGTGAACGTGTAGATTTGAACCATATGCTCTGTGGCTGTGCATCGAGTGACACTTACGCCAAGAACGAGCAACAGTGGTGCAAACTGCTAAGAAGTGCTTCACTAGCAGACCAACTTCGGGCTGTCCAGGAGGCCTGCCAGGCGGCGGAAATCTTCGGGTTCTCTGTCCCGACGTGGGAGATACCCTCTATACCTGGCGTCTAGCCGAGTGTCCTTCAGGACCCCTTTTTTGGGGCAATAAAGTTTCACCACCACCACCACCACTATGCGAGGCTGTTTAACGTACCCCAACACTGATCAGCAGACGGGCCTGTAACGTTCGGCCTCCACCGAAATGTGATCGCCGTAGCTGTACCCTCAAAACCGTGGTCTCAGCAGTCCGAGCACCTCAACCAATGTGCCGCTCCGGTAAAGAAAAAATGCTTGCTAGGGCAATGAACTACGACCAGTGAAAAGTCAGTCCCTTATAAGATAAGTCCAAGACACAAGCGCGTCTTCCTTTTCTACTGCGTCGATTGGATTGATCCCCCTGACCCCCGTTTCCTGAATAGCTTTCTGCACCATATTTGCCACCGGTCCAATTTTGACAACGTGACGATGTCATGTGTTGACGTCATAATGACGTTGTTGTGAAGTTACACGTTTGGTAATCATTGATATTGTCATCACTTCGCAAGAAAGCGTTTCAACATGGTGGCAACATGGTGGCAAAAAACTCGTCCTGTGGAAACGCGTCCAGAGAAAAATAACGGTTTGGAGAACAGGTAACAGCACCGTCTTGATCAACTCCTTTCATATCTATTCACTGCTTTCCAACACTTTGATTTTCATACTGCGCTTACAGAAATGAAGAACAACTTAAGAAAGAAAAATTTCGCTCGAGGACGTTGACTCTGGTTCCTCCCTCCCAGCCATGTTCTTTTCTGTGTTATTCTTATTCTGCCAGTCGCGGTCAGTGCTGAAAAGAAGACGAAGAAAAGAAACGGAAGACATCTTGAACGTATTCACGCTCGAAGTGACCGCACCGCGTCACCACCGTTTCTCGCACGACGACGCGTGTAACGCCGTCGAGATTGAAGACTCGCCTTCCTCCCAGAGAAGATCCTCGTCGTGGTAATATGTATGCAGATCTACTCAGTGGTTCGCGTGCCTGTTCCATCACGCGAGCTTTGTTGGCCTCCCTTACGGACGCTTTGTCTAGATTTTTTTTTTCATTATCTTCATTTCTATATGTCTTTTTTCGCGACGTCCGTTTTCTCCCTTCACGACAGGCAACGCTGAGCGTATGCCACCCGCCTACCGTCCACGATAGATAGATACGCGTATTGCGAGGGAAGGGCGCTAGAAGGCGCTGCTGTCGGCGATGTCGTTTCATGATCGGTCGGTAGGAGGTGTCTGTATGTATGCTGAGAGATGGATCACTCATAACCGGGTACCGCTCGTCTTTGGCTCGGCTTGGCTTTCTTTTGTTTCAGTCCCGTCTTCAGACGGTACGGTTCTTCGATGAAGACTTGAGATGTAGAGCTGAGATGATTGTGTCGTGACAACGAGGGGCCCGGCCCCTCGAGGGATACGGATGTGGTGTCGGCGACTTGGAACGGTTCCTTTAGCTGACAGCGCTCGGCGTTGAGATTACTGTGTTATCGACACTTCCCTGCGCCTCTCGGTGATTCTTATGTCTACGTAATGTCGGCAGTTATGCAACACGTTCTTGGCCTCTTCTGCTTCGTTCTGTTTAACTGTCTTGCTGTCGAGTGTTTGAGGTTCTTATTACCTCGGCTAGTCCATACTCCGCCTCTTGAAGTCTGTTTTCAATTGAGGCGAAATCCTTAAATACTTCTTCAAGCACGTGAAAAAAAAACTGTCAGTGCCAACACGAGTGAAATATCGTCATGCTATAACGTCACAATTACACGCCATCACGACGTCATTCATCCCCAGAACATGTGACGTGATTGTGGCGTCATAAGACGTTAGGTTAGATGCTGACGTAATCACACGACGTCGTCGCTTGCTCAAGCACGGGCCGATTTCGGAGGTTGTGGAGAAAGCTTGCAACGCCTTCGATCCCTCAGGCAGTGAGAAACTACGTCATGCGAAGAAAGCTTTCGTAGAGGTTGGATTAGGATATATACAGTGATTTAGAAAAAAAAAACAAGAAGACTCGTTTCACTTTTCAGTCTTCTTGAGCGAATGCGTTATGGACCTTGTGAGTTTATTTTTGTTTCTTTTTTTTTGGTCTTTCGAAGACCATTCGCATTTCAGTCAATAATAATTGCATTCAAAATAGGACTATTCGCAATCACTATCCAATAGAAGTCCACGAGACATTCGGTATGGTTGATGTGATTTCAATTCACGCACTTGACTCGGTACAGTCGCAGGAATTCTTTCGAAATTCTTGCCTTTTTCAAAGTAGAATGCGCTATGCACTATTTAATTATATTTTTATTTAGTTATTTATTTTGATATTTTCATAAGGAAGGAAGGGCGACACGTTCCACATGTTTTGTGCAATGCTGACAAAAGACTTCCATGTTTGGGATTCATCGTATCAAAATACTACATCGACCGCCGTGGGTAAAATGTAGGCTTCACCTTACGGCTACTACACTGAGGTGAAAACCGCTTGCAGTAGTTTGAGCATTTTTAAGCATTTACAGCACGCATGCGGGCACTGCTGACGCCCGCATTTGATAAATATGCTTCTTGCAACTTCTCAGACCCGCAAGATCTATTAGTTCAAATGACTAACTTTATGGGTATTGTTCTTTTTTTTATCTCTATGTTTGCAAGCCATCGTCTTTACATACCTACAGTAGACTCGGGTTCATCGAAACATTTGACCTCGTAATTCGTGAACCATGAAACTGAGGAGGAAAACATCAATAGTGTAGCTGCCGCAACGACTTCGTCCTTCACAAAAGCCTTAGATGGCTCATCAAACTCGAAAATTTGCAGTCGTAGTCATCGGCGTCCGCATCAATGCGAGCGATGAAAGGAGTCGTGTGAAACCGACGTCCATGACAACACAGGCCGCCAATACTCACGACATCATTATGACGTCATCATGAAGTCACACAATGACTTCATCCAATGACATCTCGCGTATTTAAAGGTGGCCCAATCCTGAAGCCGCCTCAAAGTCGGGGGATATGCAGGAAGCTTGTCGCGCCCTCGATTCAGGAGGCAGCCGCGTTGTGGTGGTCTAGTGGTTATGACACACGACTTCTAATACGAAGGTCACGGGATCGAATCCCTGATGCGGTGGCTCTATTTTTGACGCTGGTGAAAACGTTTGAGGTCCGTGTGAAAGAAGCCCAGGTGGTCAGAATTTTCGGAGCCCTCCACTGCTGGGTCTGTCCTAATCATATAATGGTTCTGGGACCCTAAAGCCTAGATAATATTATCATTATTCAGGGAACATTGCGAAACCGGGAAAGTGCAGAAAAGACACGGGAAGGGGGACGTAAGGGGAGGTGTGGATCGATACAACCTACAACGAAGAAAAACATGCCTTCACTTCCGATTCATCTTAGGCAAGTGCATAATAACCGTGCGGCTTTGTTGCTTCGGGGTGTTAGTGCCATCGGGCGAGATTGATTTAATAATTTACAGTGTTTGTCTTTGTACTTACCCATTCTGCGTGACGCTGTATCTGTCGGAAGGAAAGCTTATTTCCGCGAAAACTAGCTTTGAGCGGAGTCGTGTCAAGCGCGCACTGCCAATATTTACAGCTCTCTCGTTTTTTATTTCGATCTTCCAATCATTCGAGACCTGAATCGAGGGCGCCTCGCCGCGCTCCACTTCGCACACCGTATCGCCCTTTGCAGCGCCGCACTTTCCGTCGGCACGCTATTCGCTCTTCAAGCGCGCATTGATTAGTTAATTAAGGCTGCAAAGTAGGAGTTCCGGTCTGTTCGAATGCGCCGCATAGTTTTTATTCAACACAGTCGAGAGAGAAAAGAGAAAAAAAGGAAACAGTGAAATCTAAAATGAACTTACCGTTGCCCTCATTTGAGATCGATTTACGGACTTATATTTTTTTACGTTTTTTTTTTAGAAACTCTCGTAGCGCCAGAAGGTTCGGGCAAGCAGGATGCCGCACACGTCCGCATTCGAGAGGAAAACTCGATTGCTGCCTCCACTTGGGCCGCTGGTTGATGTAGTACATCTTCGAAATGGGATTGCTTGTAATCCGATTTCAGCTCACTGGTTTATTTGGAAGGTACGCGTACGCGCCCGTATCCTTACGTCCCGTGAAATGCGAACGATAAGAAAAAGACAACAAAACCTGCAGAACGGGGCGTAGCGTCGGATTTCGAGAACATCGTCATCGCAAATTTCGGACTCTATGCGGATGCATTTTAAGTGCGCTGCACTTTAGGATGACAGCTGTCGTGTGCTGTCGTCTTCGCTTGGTGCAACGCAGGTGAAATGACCTATAGCATAGGCAGATGTATAACATATTGAGAGCATGCTTGCTTGCTTGCTTGCCTGTTCTTATGTTGTGTCTCTTGCCCACTAAGGAGGATTGACCAAGAAGCCGGTGGTTAATATAAGTGAACGATCAAGGACTATGCAGGGCAAAAAGAAAATGTGATGACTTTGTTTTTAACAGGGCAACAGAGCGCTCTCGCCAGTGAGAAGTCTTCTTACTTCTGTTATTCGAATGAATTTTTGATGGTATTGAGGGCGGAACATCTTAAATAAAACCGTGTGTAAAAAGTGATAAGAGGAGGATAATAGGAGGATAAGAGGAGGATAAGAGGAGGATAAGAGGAGGATAAGAGGAGTAAGCAAGCTAGAAACAAAGGAATAAAGGGCTAAATTAGGAAGAAAAAATAGAAATAAATAATCAGGAAAAAAAGATAGACGAACTGTTAAATACCAAAGGAAAGAAAAAGAGGGAAACTCAGAAAGAGAAATAAAGAAGAATGCAACGTATTTGATATTAGTAAACTTTACTTTCTTCTAATCATTTTGTAATTATTTGATTTACAAATAATTTGTGATCCCCCCTATCTAGTTATTCGTTGCTCGGCCAATCCCCGAGAGTGGGTGCGAGCCTTGCCATCATCATCATCATCATCATCGTCATCATCATCGTCGTCATCATCATCATAATCTGAGATTGCAATGTTCAGGTTAATTCGGCATTCTGGTCTTCTTGCGCAGTCGCACAGTGAAAACGGAATTGGTTTGATATATTACCCCGTATTCTCTTTATTTATTTAGTTCTTATTTATCATAAACATTGTTCAAATTATCTGCTAAATTTTAATCTACGAAATCTTGGCCAATCCCCCAGAGTGAGTATGTACCATATTCGGTAAGGCTCAAACAAAGCAAATGTTGTCCAGCTCCGCGGTGCCTTCAGGCCTCGCTCCTGTCTTAATTTTTGGTCCTAGCGCCAGCTTCGTTCGCATTATCTCGCAGATTTTACTGAGATACTGTTTCCGAATCCTTCGTTGCAAGCGTCATATTGGCTTTCCGTCTTCGTCTTGCCCAAGTTTTATTTTATGCTTTCACGATCAGGTTTTACGTTTTGAACACGATGTCAGCAAAAATGGCCGTTTGAAAGAAGTCCTTTACGATATCTCAGATAAGGGGATTGGACGTCACGCTTCGATAAATGTATCGATGCAGACCTACAGGATGTTTGAAACCTGGACGCCGATTCTAAAATGTGGAGTTTTTCTTGCACAGGCATGCTTTAACGCTTGGCGACCGCGTGGGTTGCCTGAGGTGAAAAAAAAAATGGTATCAATTGCATCTGTCAACAAATACTAGCAGATAATGATAATATAGATAATGATAATTTGGAAAGAGCGTCGAGATCTTGATCGGAGGCTTGCCGGTTTGGTTTATGCCGTCAGCGGGTCGCCTTATTGTCCGCGTCGCTTTCTTCGCATCTATATCACAATGACTACAATACCCTTCAAAAAACATTACAGTTAACGTTTTTTATGCCTTATTTAGCTTCATTATTTCCTGGTTTTCATTTAAGGTCGTGTCTAGGACACAAACGAACCCTCTAAACTCGTTTGCTTCATTTAATCACGTCTGTGTAGCTCACGAGCACGCGTATTAAGAAAATAAAAATCACAGCATATCCACGGAGCGAATGATGATGAGTGCGGTGAAGCGTCTGTCAGCCCGTCCGTGCTTCCGTCCGTCGGTTCGTTCTTGCTTCTGTCCATCTGCGCGACCATCAGTGTGTCCACCCATGCGTCCGTCCGTCTAGCTGTCTGTCTGTTCGTGCGTATATTTGTCCGTACGTCCGCGTGTCTATCCATCCATCCGTCTGTCCGTCTGCTAGTCTGTCTGTCTGTCCGTCCGTGCGTCCATCTAGTGAATACTCCAAGTACCGCCATCTCCCATCCCCTGTGGCACGCGGACTCGCGGACTCGTGTTTGTGACCCCTGCTGTAAGTTTTAACTACATTTAACATCGAGAGGCAGGTTGCTCCAAATAGTCAACTTAAGTCACTACTCAATAAAAGCAGGCATCCTGGTTAGCCACTTGCCCGCTCATCTCTAGTTTCTCTTTGTAGTCCTACGGCTCTCTCATTGATCTCACCGCCTTTGTAGCCACGTAATTTCTCACTCCGTTTCACGTCGTCCTTTCCCGTATTCATCTTTCATGCAATACTACTTAAAACACGGCACATCCACGAAGTGGATGGTCGTGAGTGGGGGAAATAGTGGGACCGTTTGGTGTTACCGCAAATCGCCCTCGACATTAATCACTCTCGCATGTACATGATTAAAAAGTGGTGTACAGTTATATACAAGGTTTATTGTTCATAAATGGTATGATGTGTTAAGTAGCGAACTTCGTTTTACATTCATTATTACTGCTTTTACGGTGTGGGATCTAGGCTGAAGTTGTCAACGACGACGTCTGGGCACGTTCTCCTTGTGGATTGTTGGCTTGTTTCCAGTAATACTAAATGCATCGTAGGGCATATCGAGACGTCATATACTGCACAAGCCAGTCGTTGTCCGTGATCATCATCATCATCATCATCATCATCATCATCATCACGGCTATACTGCGCACGCCAACGCCACCAACAGACAAGCCTCGACTATAAGGAGCGGTGCCCCTAAAAGTTCATTTTCGCTTTCCATCAGGCAAAAAAAAATATATATTCCCGCTTCTCACGACGATGGAAGTGGCATATTATGAACACGTGATCTTGTTGTTCGAGTTTTGCCACTGCGACGACTTTCTTATCGTCTCGCTTTCAACTGTTTTTCTTTCTTTCTTTCTTTCTTCCCGGTTGTTCCGGGCCGCAGTCGAGAGAAAAGGTCGCCAGCCTTCCGCCCGTCTTCCGCGATAGATTTCATCAGCTGCTGCCGGGCTCGGCAAGCTGTTCTCGCATACCCACTCCAATCTTCCTCGCTTTCTCGCTTCGTATTACTTTTTTTGTTGTTTTGTTATGAGAGCATCGTTTATGGAAGCATCTAAGCGTGTGGCGTATACATACATTCATATCTGACCTCCGCCTTTTCCCTGCCTTCTTCACCGGCTCATCGCTGGGGTCAATCCCATTTGTAATCGGCGAAGGGGAAAGCGAGGGTGTTGCGGTGAAGGAGGGAGTGCGTGCGGGCTTAGCACGGGCGGAGAAGGAAAGGAAGAACAACACTTGCTCTTCTTCTTTCTTTCTAGATGAACGTACGTGATACGAGACGACCTAGAGAGTTTACACGAGAATGGGCTGCGCTGTAGAGTGTACGAGCCGGGTAGGCTGGCGCGATAAGAAAAAACGCCAACGCGATCGACGGGTACTTAAAAGAACAAACTCGCTACATCACTATAACAGTGAGGGAGCTCCGCGCTGGTGACGGATTGAACTAAAGCAAAAAAGAAATAAAATTAAACTGAGAGTGGCAAGGGAGTTATAGGTAGGAAAGGGAATTCGAGCAGATGTTCGGTCCGGGCCCGGCACACGCGTCCGGCCGGGAGTTGGGGGGGGGGGGGGGGGGGGGGTCGTCGAGAAATTTCGGATCCCTTGCGCCGTTGATCCCGTAATGACCGGTTTCTGCTTGCTCTATCCGCCACCGGGGAGGGTGAGGGGGATGGAGAGGACGGCAGAGTGGTCCGCAGGCGTCCGCCGCCATATTTGGTAGCCCTTCCCACCAACCCCATCTTCTTCGCTTTGTTTATTCCTCGTTCATATTTTTTTTTTTTGCGTATGCTACTACATTCTGCCGGTCAACGCGTACATGTCTTTCGCTGTGCGTTTAGCGAAACTACGCTACAAGAGGCAAAACAATTTTCTTGCTCTCCTCTTAACCAGCCTGTCTCTCTCTCTCTGTCTCCCAGTTCGTTTCTTGTTCTATTGCCGAAGACAAACGGATGGACTTTTAATGGACCCGGAATCGGGGGCCCTCCCGCCGGTGTAGTCTCGATTTGCGGATGCGAGGGGAGAGGGTCAGGTGAGGAGAGGGCTATTCTGACGACCCTCGTGCGGGCAGCGTCCCTCACCCCCCTACTTACCTTCTCGAACCTTTGCCGTGCGACCCCCTGCTTTCAACGAGAGAAACGGACACCTTCTCCTCTTCACCCCTGCGCGCATGTAGCAGTCGCTGCGTGGCGGCTCTTGAGGTCTCTTAATATTCAAATCACGGCTTGCCCAGCCCTGGTCGGGCAGATGCAACGGGCTTCCCTCCGAGCAATAGCGCTTTCGGCGGGGCAACCTCAAATCACGATCGCGGCGGCGTTGCATCGCACGATGACGGTGAGGCCGCTGTTTTGCTGGCCTCCCGCAAGAGAGCGGGGGGGGGGGGGGGGGGGGGTTGTGATGATGTCGATGCCGCTCGGGTGAGAAGATGATGGTGCAGGCGGGGATCAGAAGAGGCGTGCGTCGGTTGCTCCCGTTTGTGAAACCGCTATGTATGATACGTGGGTATACGTATATACATGCACACGCTGATTACGCAGGGATCGTCTCTCCATGGTAGCGAAGGAAAGCTGTTCTCTGTACTGGTGGAGACCGCTACGCTTGATAACCCTGTTCGAGAGTCAGTATCTCCTCTAGTCTTCTCCTTTTGGCATGGTCAGTTCTTAAACTTGGTTTCACTCCAGGAATTTACGCCCTCGAAACAATTGCACCCTTTGGGGTGTTTTTTTTTTTTCGGCTTACAGCGAGAAACGCCGAGTGCCGTAAATGTTTTCCCTTAGATTTAACACAACGCCCGCGTTTATTTTTCCGTTTTCTGTTGTCGGTTTGCGAACTCCGCTCACGCTGTTGGTGTTACATATCACATTTTCGTTTGCAAGTACAGTGAATGTCAAGTTTTTGTGAAAAAAAAAACAAAAAACAATGGGAGCAAACTAGTTGAAGATGATCCCTGTGAGACGAAGATACTTCAAGAAGGGTGCAGACTGTCTTCAGGGTGCGACATGCTCCATCGTAATAATAATTGTAGGTGTCTAGCACATCATCGATTTTAAGTTTTTGCGATATATGCAGCGTTATTGGCGTTTATCATACACTATCTTAGGTCAGTTGAGCGTTATAGCATCTTCTGGTGGGTCGGTATATATCTTATTATTATTCAGTGTTAATATGGTCAGGTTGCCACTGCTCGGTGATTCCTTGTTAATTTTCCAAGTTTGTACGCCCTCTACAAACGTTCAATGTGTTTTTCTTTTGTGGCGCGACACATGTCCACGCGACTATCGTTGTTCTTTCATTTATTTCGTGGCATAGTCCTATCTCTTGCTTGCACTGAAGCTCTGATGCGTTATTTGAGCTCGTCTTAGCATTGTATTGATGCTGCCTCGTGAACACGCTAAACAAACTGGTAAGCTTGTAGTTCTTTTCATATAATTTTCATGCGGGTTCCATTTGTCAGGTGCCTGCTCTTAAATAACATCACGTTCTGCATGACTCCAGCACGCAGTGCCGAATCCAAACTGGGAGGGGGTAGCGCTGATTGCCTCCCCCACTGAAGCCTGCATCGCCCTCTCTCTTCAGTGCTTGTCGTCCACCTCCTATCGCCAATTATAACAATTGAGTGGTACGACTGTGAGCATGTGTTATCAGGATTTATGCCAATGGCGGCGTTTTCGTGCGAGTGAAAAAAAAAGGCAGGACCCTCCCCCCCCCCCCCTCAGGTGTTACCTCAAGCGAGGTTACCACCCTTAAAATGGATCCACCCCTGCCAGCAAGCAAAAAAAAAAAAAGAAGTGTGTTCCACATTTACCGTCACGGCTACAAGAGACTGTGGCCAGCACTCCCGGGTTTAAATGCACTGGTATACCCGGTACAGTGACAGGAGGACTAGCGGCGCCGTTGCTCAGTTGGTAGAGCATCGGACCCATTTTCGAAAGTTTGGGGTTTGGTGCGTGGCAGCGGCAAGCTGTTTCTGCGTCCATTTTAGCTTCGCATTTTTGGTATCACGGCTGCTGTAAATAAGGCCCCAACGTACTTTCCTTGATTTTATTGTCTCCTGGTTCTCATTAAATCTTGCAATGAAAAACTATCTCTTAAATTCCTTTTAAATACACAAGTCTAATACTCTCGGAAATATTGCCGTTTTCGAAGGGGTCAAATCGTTGGTCATTCCTGTACTTCGAGTGCCCGTTTCCCGTGATCGCATCCGTGAATGACCCTTTCCGACCACGACGTTTGCGCGGCCATCGCCGGCGCGCTCTTCCGAGCCCGCTTTTACCGTGTGCCCGGCCGCCACCGCGAACGCATTGCCGCCGGTTGGGACTACGTACATCGCGATGCCGTGCCTACGCGTTATAAGCGGCCCAACCGGTTGGGCCACGTCATAAAGGGGAAGACGATGGCTTCTTCTTCTGCTCCTGGGAAGAAGAAGCAGCGGCGGCCGGAGGGTTGGAGCTATTGTGGTTCGCTCTGGGCGAGCTTGTGATATCCACCTTAATGGTCGGCCAATTTGGCGCGCGCGCGCGTCTTGCGACCCCCTTCCGGTCCTTCCTCGCCCTCCTCGACAGGTCGGGCAGGCCGCGAGATTAAATACGCGCGTCCTCTTCTTCTTCTTCTCTTCTTCCTAGACGTCGTCGTTGTCATCTTCTCTTATTCTTATACTCTCTCGCGCGCGGAAACTTACAGCGAAGCCTCCAGAGGGCGCCACGCTCGCACGAAAATTCAAGGGGAATCTACTTGCTGCTCGAAATAAGGTCGCGTTGCCTTAAACGCGTAGTTATAAAGCGAGATTCAATAGAGAACAATGTACATGCTCTGGGGAAGCTAAGGAAACGATGGAATATGTTCTGACCGAATGGGGCGATATCCACCCAGGTATACGTGTGGGTACGAGCCTACATGAGCCCTTGGGTTTAATGGACAACCATGGGAAGCTGAACACGTCCGCGATATAAGCAAGTAAGAGACGGTTGTAGTATAAGTTTAGAGTTCGTTTGTTCATACATGTGCAGGGATATTAATTCCTGAATTCTATGTTTCACTAAAAACCGAAAATTGTTGGGCGACTTTGTCACGGCCCCTTTGAAGAAACTCGCGCACCACCAAATTTAGCAGAGAAACCACCACGCCATTGCGAAAAGTTCGGCAGCTGAAAAAAAGCAAAGAAAATAAAAACGAAAAGAAAGCAACCTCGCTGAAATAAGCGAGAGAACAGCCACAAAAACGTGTCACGAAGTCAAACTGAAAAAAGAATCTCATTTTCACGGCCCCAAAGGCGTCAAGTTCATTTTTGTTTCTTTACTTTGCCTCTATTTCTTCCTATGGTTCCTCGTTTCCGCAGTTTCCATAATTCCCTGCGTATGTTTGAATGTGATCTCCGACTCCGAGAGAGACCGGGTTGGAAAGAAAAGGGATTTCAGAGAGTCGCCGACGAAAGATAGTAACGGAATAACAACATAAGGACATCAATACGATGCATTCGGAAAGCTTATACTGTAGAATAGAAATAGAATTACAAGTACAAGAAGTATGTGCTATCATCGTATGGGGAGGGGAGGGGGGCTAAGAGGAGGCGGGAATGAGTTGAAGCGTTGCGAATTTCGCATGTCGTAGACGAAACGCAAAGCGGGTCTTTGTGGCGGGGGTGAAGATGGAGCGAGAAAAAAAACTCGCGCTTCCACTCAAAAAAAAAAAAAGAAAGCAGATGAAATGAAAAAAACTGCGCTGGAGAATTTACGACGTCGCGAAGGACTGAGGCACCCGAACATGCTGGCGAGAGAATACGCGGTACGCGACAACAGTTTGTTTCGTCGGCAGGCTACATTGCTAGACCAGCTGCGTACGGGCCTGTCTCCTTTTATTTTTCTGTATATTTTCGCCGTCTTGGTTGAGTCGCGCTGTTCTTCGACTTGTACGCTCTAAATCTTCTACGCGAGCGTTTCCTTGAGACGCTTCAAGGTCGCGCACGTCACACTAAACAAACCTGGCATCAACCGACCTTCCCCTCAGTGGCTTACTACCTTCCATCTCGAGAAACAGCGCGTAGATCGCGCTAGTCTTCAAGCGGGCGTGCTTCGTGTGTCGAAACAACGTGACTTTACAGTATCAAAATATTCCTATGCTTATTTTTATATGCGAAGCAGCTATTTTATTCATGTGTGTAACGCCGTAGTACATTCGTACGAACGTGCTGCAACACGTTCCCCTCGACGCAAGTGTTGGAGCGGTGCCAAGTAGGTCAGTTCGTGCTGCGCGTTGACGTCACGCTTACCTCGCAAGCTTCGCTTGCGGGTGCGCGCTGACGTCACTCTCTCTCTCTCTCATCCACGGTGCGCTCACCACAGCGGCCGCAGTTGCCGGCTCCTCCACCCTCAACGCTCGACCGCACGTCGAGTGGAAACACTCTTTCGGCTCGTTTATCTGCGATGAGACTTACACAAAACCCAACCCGCCTCCCGTGCCTTTGCGTTTCAAACAAACGTTTACTCGAGTAAACGCTACACCGAGTTTCGCTTCAAATTGTTCTTCCAGCTCCCGCGTCGACGCCCGTTTCGACCGGGTCAATGCCGTGCGCGCCGCAGCTGCTTCGAAATTTATCAGGTTTCCCTTCGGGGAGATGGTCCATAATTATTAATTGAAGCTTGTATGACTCTTGGTTTGCAGTGAGTGGTGTAGCCAGGGGATGGCACACCAGGCCCGTACCCCTTCGAACATTTATTTCGCCACGTCATTCAGAGCGAAAAATTATAATTTCATGGATGTGCCTGTTCTCAGGGCTGCGTTGGGTGCAATTAAAAAGACGCCAGGATTCAAGCCTGATGCAGCCAAAGTAGCCAGGCCATTTCATATTATCGCCTAATTTAGTCAAATAGAACAGCAGCGGTATTATGAATGGAGTATTTACTATTGATAAAACCATCTTGAATAAGTAAAAAGGGAAATGTAAATGTAGCCAGAAGATATCCACGACGCCAACTTGGAAAGTTTAGTCGCCGAACTTGTCGCAAAGTAGCCATTTTGGCGCACAGTATATGTAGCCACCACGGGCAAGCCTGCCTGTTATACAATGAAAACTTAAAAGGCTTAGTTTATGCGAGCGCTTGCAACTAAATGAAATGTATATACTCTTCAAGGACTAATGGAAGAAGCAAATGCGTATCATCCTACTGTGGCGTTCAGGAAATGTGTTCCTTCGTCAGCGAGAATGGCGCTGCTGCACGCTCACGTGACGTCATCAAGATGGCTTCCCGCATCTTCGCGAAAAGGAGCCATCTTCCTGATTGATGCGCTGTCTCACGGAGCTTATAAAAGTATTCAGTTCCTCCGTTCCGCTTCGCGAGATCAATTAAGGCCTTGTTTCGAATTCCAACGAAAAACGCATATGTATATGCGATCGCGCGCGCTTCGGAGCGGGCATGGAACGCTCTCGCTCCCAATCAGTACGCATTCTCGCGTCGCTCTCAATTGGCCATTAGCCGGCTCGATCCAGAAAGCATAAGCCGCCCGCTTCGCGGTGTCTGACGGGGCGATATTCATCCTCTTTCCGAAATCTTCTTCGGTGGAGCTTCTTTTTCGCGCGCGATTTTCTAATTCGGGAGACCCCAGAGGCGCCGGCGCGCTCGGTGTAAATTATTCGCCCGATCCCGACCGAGCGGCTTCCCTAATTTTACCGCTTCTCGCGCTCCCTAAACGAACGTATCTAATGGTACACTATAGACTCGAAAGACGATTTTTTCCTGTAATTGTGCATTAGCGTTTCATCCATGATAGCAAGGGCGCCGCTATTACCGCGAGAAGACTTTTAGTGGGAGAGAAAAATCTCGAGGGAAAAAAAATTAAATTGGGATAGCGAGGCCACTATTGAGGTTCCTGCTAAAATTCCGAGCTACCATACATATTGATATGGCTTCTACTGCGGTCGCGTGTTTTCCTTATCGCTAAAGACGGATCGCACTGTGTTATACAGGGTAGTTAGGTGTTTATTAAAGGGACAGCATAAAGAGCGAGACGATTCTTCCCGTTTTAACAAAGTCTGATCGCAGAATCCCGAAACACCACGACACGACGCCTGGTAAGCGAAAAAAACGTCCAAAACAAAAGTATGGGTGGACACGCCACGTTGAGATTTTCGCACCGAACACCGTGACATCGTTGATTTTGAAAGCGTCTGGTGGGTCCTCCGTAGCTTCCAATAGATAAAAATGAAGTCATTTCTGGGTGCCATAGACGTAGCGTACAAATTTTAAGAAAATCATCGAGCCAATGTCACGATACACCAAAAATACATTTTGATTTTTTTTACGTCATGCGTAGAGATTTCGGCACGTAACTGACAAGTGAAACTTTAGCCTTGATTTTTTCCGTTAATAATGAACTTCTGATAGGGAAATACGGCATTAAAATTTCTCAGACTCCAATTGCTCAATACGCACAAAATCGTTGTTTCTCTGTAGTTTCCCTTTAACACGGGATAAAAACACGTTTAGAATAAATTGTGAACGCTTAAGAGCACAACACAAGGGAGGGGGGGGGGGGGTGAGGACAAGAACACCAAGAAAGAAGGCAGGGAGGTCAACCAGGCACAAGCCCGGTTTGCTACTCTACGCTGGGGGAATGGGAAGGGGGGAAGGGCCGCATAAAGATGAGAAAGAGAGGGAAGAGAAGAGAAAGAGAAAAAAAGATTGTCAGTCAATAGGCGGACGCGTATGCAGCGGGGGCACTACACAAAAGTTAAAGGTGTTCACATAGGACTGTAGCCCTCAAAAAGCACAAGACGGCTTTGGCTGATTTTTGAGCCTACGAAAGGCGAGGACGGTGTTCCAGTAGCATCTGCATAGAGAGTGGCCGATCGTCCAATTGTCGCAATGCGTCCGAAAGCTTCTGTCTTTCAGAGGCAAATCGAGGGCAACGACATATCAGATGGTCAATGTCTTCTTCGGTGCAGCAGACGTCGCATTCCGCATTGTCTGTCAATCCGATGAGGGTTCTATATGCTTTTGTGAAGGCAACCCTCACCAAAGGCGACAAAGAAGCGAAGCTTCACATCGACGTATACTCCGGATGGAGGTCGAAGTTCCATTCGAGGGTTTATTCGGTACAGTCTCGCATGTCTTATGGTTGGGGTGTTCCGCTCTAGCAGACACAGACTACGTGCCAGGTGACGAAGTTGCTTTGCAGCGTCTGTCCTTGACAAAGGAATCGGAAGGGTGTGCTCTTCTTGGTGCGATGTGCGAGCCGCGTTGTCTGCGAAATTATTGCCACTGATCCCACAATGGCCAGGTAGCCACTGAAGGTTGACCTCGTAGCCTGTTTCTGTGATGTGGTGAAGCTTGACAACCTCGTAAGTTAACTGTTCATGGCAACCTCATTGAAGGACTGACTGCATGCCCTGTAGGGTCAATTTCGAGTCGGAAAACACAGCCCATTTACTCGGTCTCTGTGATTTGATGTACTCTAGGGCGCCACGCAAAGCCGCAAGTTCTGCCACCGTAGACGTAGTGACGTGTGACAGCTTGATTCACAGAGTGATTCCTCTAGCTGGAATCACCACTGCACCGCCAGAACCAGACGCTGTGGTTGAACCATCGGTGTATATGTGCACGAAGTTATTGTACATTTCGTGCTGGAGGTGCAAGCTCAATTGTATTAGGGCTGACGAAGGCAAATTTGATTTTGTTTGTAATCCTGGAATAGAAAGACGTACTTGCGGAAGTGTCAGGCACCACGGAGGATACACTAGTTTCTCAGCTGGCGTAAAACCTGACGTATACGACGCACGATGTGCACAGACAATTGCAATAAATTTCGCGCAGGGCCTCTCAGTAGCGAGGGTTGTCAAGTGGCGGGAAGGATTCCTAGCATGTTGCTTGAGGTACGTACGCATCGTTTCCATGGTGATATGCGTCGTGATCGAGTAGTCCTGTGCAATGGCAATTGTTTCAGCTGTCGATGCGCAGCGGGGTAAACCAAGGCATATCCTAAGCGCCTGGGCTTGAATATTTTGGATTTTGCGCAGGTTCGTTTTGCACGTGTTAGATATAACAAGTAGGCTGTACCGCAGGAATCCAGTAAATAATACCTTGTAAAGCTGTAACATGGGCTCGACAGACACTCCCCAACTTTTCCCGGCAAGAAATGGCAAGTGACAAATGGCGGTCAGCCGCTTTTTCACGTAGTTTACGTGTGGGGTCCAAGACAGGTTTCGGTCGATTATGACTCCCAAAAACCTGTGACTCCGGCTGCATGACACCAACTGCCCGTTAATGATGTGCCGTAAGCGGACATTGGCTTTCTGGTGAAAGGCATGACTGCACACTTTCCACTTGCGATTTCGAGCCCATGCTTGCGTAGGTGGTGCGATGTCACTGATGCTGCCTTCGGAAGTCGAGCGCGAAGTTAAAGTCGAGTCACACCTGATGTCCACACACAGATGTCATCAGCGTAAGTGGAAAGTCGTACACTGCTTGGTTGCTTGCCAACTAGTCCAATGAGGGTTAGGTTGAACAGCGTCGGGCTTAGCACTCCGCCTTGCGGGACTGCTCGGCTACAGTAATACTCGGGTGTCGGGCCATTCGATGTCTGCACGTGAAATGATCTATTCTGTAGGTAGTTCTGAACCCACATATATATCTTGCCACCGAGTCCCACTCCTTCTGATGCACTGAGAATGGCTTCGTGAGTGACATTGTCGTATGACCCTTTAACGTCAAGGAACAGAGCAGCAGATAACCGTTTGCAGGCCTTCTGGTGCTCGACATATGTCACCAAGTCAACTACATTGTCAATTGATGAGCGGTCTCGTCTGAGTCCAGACATGGCATCTGGAAATATTTCGTGGAACTCTAAGTACCATTCCAGATGCGTTAAAAACAATGGGAGAGCAATGAATTGTCTCGGATACAAAGTGGATTTTCTCTCCGAGTGCGTGTATGAAAAAGTGGTTAAAGATTCAGAGTACTTGGTACTTAACCATGGGAGAGCTGAAAGCCGTCCCGTGGGCCGCACACTCGATGAGTCCGTATCGACAAAAAGTTATTAAACGCTAACGCATTTCTTAGTCGGGCGGAGTGGTTCTTGAGAGAAAGGAAGAGAAAAGTGAGCCCCGTTATTGTCTGCTTCAGTGAGCGACACCGCCACAGAGCTCACAAAGGGATGGGGGTAAGGAGGGATAAAAGGGTAGAGGTAAAAGTATAGGAAAGAAGAAGAAGAAGCAACAACAAACTGAGGGGATAGAAGAGACAGGAAAGATGGAAAAACGGTCACTGGAGTCCGAGGACGGGGTACACTTGCGAGAGATGGTGTCGGCGTCTGTAGATGGCGTAGAGCAGGTCCAGTAGGTCAGAGCTGCGCTGTCACCGAAGACAGCCGGCGACAGGAGATGACGTAGGGCCAGCCCAGTCGGCCAGAGCTACGATGACGCCGAAGGTCGCGAGCGCGCGGAGCGCGCGGGCGCACAACCGGTCGCCACGAAATCCAGGGAGCGTCTCTCCCATATCAGGCGTCCGTCGGTATCCGTCCTTCGCCCTCTCTCATAGCAACAGCTGCGGGCGCGCGCATCCATAGCAACCGGAGCTCCCACCATGTCACGCTTCGGCGTCGGCAGCTGTCAGCAACAGCTGCTTGTGCGCGCGCTTATCCTCGCCCCTGACAATCGGAGTCGCCACCTCCTTGACCCTAACGTGCCTTGCCACCGCCTCAGTGCAGTGAGTTTGAAATGCGTTTGTGTAGCGTTTCTTTTTTTTTAACCGCTCACGCAATCTACCTGAACTGGAAACGCATGCCGCGTTTCTCGCGGCACAAGAACGCCACGTGCATGCGGTCAATGACGCTATTGGCTGAACAGTGTAAGAAAAAAAAACTTTGTTCTTGCAAAGCTGGGTTCTTACGTGTGAAACGCCGTGATGGACGCAACGCAATGCATTCGCATTTCCTCGCGATTTCCCTTCGGAGAGGTGGGGGCGTTTTAAGATAATTTTATTTTTGAAAGAAGCATACATACACAGAATACATTCATATGTTACATTTTTCGTTTTCAAGACATTGCTAATATATCCTCCTATGCATTCAAATGCACAACAGGACTTGCTTGTACCCATTAACAGAAACTATAACGTGCACAAAGAAAACTATGCGCAGGGATACGTAAACTTCACAAAAAGAAACCAAAAACAACATTATAAAAATGCGTATGTGAATAAATAAATGCTTATACAATACTAAATGCAGGTTCAGTGAGATCACAAACACTAGCCTACCTTCTCAGTAATGAAGGCAAGGCATGGGCACTTTGTTCTTTCTGAGAAGAATAAATCGTGTTGATCACCGCAGGAGGAAAGCTTCCTCCCCCAGGATGAATAACTGTTTGTTCAGATGTGTTAACATTATGGTTCTTAGGTGATGTCGCGGAGGAAACACGGCCCCCTGAGGGCGACACCGCAGGCATGCCAGTCCCCTCCGCTTCCACAATACAAAAGCACCAATACACGCTATCAACTCAACAAAAATGTATCTGTGCCGGACTGCCATTGCATGCTGACTTGAAACATGCTGGTCACGAAACGCCAGAAAGCACGTGCCACAGGACATTCGTGAAGTGCATGATCTAGGGTTTCCGTCCGGCCGCATGCGGACATGAGGCGGAGGGTTCCACACCCCACGCCGCAAGGCGGTCGGCCATTGGCAACGCCTGCCATTCTCTTAACCATGGGAACTTCAGCGGGTAGAGTCGTGGTTTTCATGAACCAGCGTCCACTTTAGCGGCATTTCTTGCGCTGATCGTCGTTTACATTTTTTTACAGAAATACATTCACATATTTCAGTGGGTGACAGATCCATCAATTCACAGTCTGGTAAGTTATTTTGCAAAAAAATGCAGAGATTTCACCACGCACGTAGAGTAGGTCAGTGGCCGCTCAGCCGCCGGTCCCGTCTCGTCTGCTAAACCAAAGAAACGATGGGAAGTTCCCATCAGGTACTTTATGAGCTCACGGCCTCGGTATGTCGTATTTGAGATGAGTTCGCATGTGGTTCTCAAAGCCCACACGTGACACATAACTTCGAAGTCAGGAATGCTAACATCTCCCATTTTCGTTGGTAGGCTGACTAGCGCTCTGGCCACGCTTTCAGCATGGCCATCCAAAAAGAAGGAGCCACATGCGCTTGCTATGGCAAAACTCGTGTAGGGACCGTGCAAATTATTCTACAATTGGTAATTCTGACAATAACCGCATTCCTGTAAGGCTTGGCGCCCACGCGCCTAAAAAAAGTGCGGCCTTTAAAAGTACGCTGGCCAATTGCGCATTTGTATGCGCTCCTTTTCAATAATATGTGTCCTATGAATCCTGGGCTTGCGAACTATCGGTTGTGTTGCACTATGGCAATTTGACCTTTTATTTAGATCATTTTTTATTTTTTGTTGTAACAGTTCGCTGCTCATTGAATGGTAGTTGACTTTGCCTGTAGCAATCGAAGTCTTGCGCTGCCAAACATTTGGATCAAGGCTCAACTCCCGGCATGGAGGAAGCAGTTACGAGAGAGCATTGCGCGATGGAAAAGAAGGAATGCATGAAATCTGTTTTTTTTTTTTCATTACATTATTTCGGTTTTTCAGCAACTGTTACGCGAACAGAAACGTAAAACTATTAAAGCTATCAAACGGCACGCTGTCTGCGGAAGACTACCAAAGTGTTAATTTAGGACCTGTACGAAAAGCTAGATCGAAGGTTTGTGCTCATAAAAGGCTGGCCGCTTAACTGCTAAACTATGACTACAGTTTAACTAGCCACGCGAGGTTACCCAAAGTGACTGGGTCTCCAAATCTGCTGACGCCACTTCCGAGCTTCCGAAATCATTGCACCTCACGCGTGCCTCCGAAGGAAAGAAAAAAAAAAACGATAGAATCCACGGGCTTTCACTCAGTCTGCAAGACGGGGCGCGCGGTATTATGCGATGCGGAAGCAAAACACAATTACGTGCACAGCAGGGGCAAACGAACGAAGGAGAGGACCCTAATTAACATCTTCTTACAACGGACCATCGCCGAGGCCATTATTGATCATCGAAGCACCGCGGTGTATAAAGACGACGGAGAAAAAGAATTAACAGGCGTACCTTCGGCGCCGACACGAGAGGCGAACTTAGTTTTCGTGTTTCTCTCTGTGCAGAGAACAACAGAGAGAGGGGGGGGGGAGAGAGAAAGCTTTGTGTTCGAGGAAGCAAAACAAGGTGGAGATCAAGAAGGTGGCGAGAAACCGTTTTTGGTCACTTCGTTAACGGCAGCCGTGTTTCTTAACGATGCACTCCGTCTACCCCCTCCCTTCGGCCCCCTGCCCCTCCCTATTGCTACCCTTTCAGGTCGGTAATGTATTCGCTTGTTTATGTAATGCAGTTGTTGTCGGTTCGATACGATGCCCTCATGCAACTCAACAGAATCGCTTCTGTTTATAAGCTCCGATCTCGCGAAAACCCTCTTGCATTTTCCCTTTCCCTCCGCTTTTCAACACTCATCTTCCCCTCCTCTTCGCGCAGAATTCTGCACCCCTCGAGATCGTTTCGTGCGATGTATGCGCTCCACCTCAACCGATCACGGAACCCCCCTCCGCGTTTTGCCTGTGCTCTTCCCTGTCCCTCCCTTTTTCAAGGAGCTACCCTTTCACTCTCCACGCAGACACTTGCTAACATCGAGGTGGTTTCATGCGATGTACCCGTTATAAACCTCTGACACAACCCCCATCCCCCTCTTCCCGCTTATTCTCTCCCCAATCGCTCCCCTTAACCCCTATTCTCACTCTTTCCCTACACAATCGCGCATTGTCTCGCGAACCTCGAGAAACTGCGCTGCTTCCCTCCTTTCCCCATTTCTCTGCTGCGATATAAATAATGCGATCGCCGCCGCTTCCATGGCCTTCCTTATATTTTTCGCAGCTGAAATGAAAACGATGTCTTTCACTCATTCCGTTGATTAGGGGCTACAAATAAAGAAAACCCACACGAGGAAACGATTCCTCGTAGTTTTCCCGTTATTAATTAATCGAAAAATAAAGGGGCCACGACGTAGCAGCTCAGCGCGCGTGTATAATGTATATGTACCGTCTTCCACGAAAATTAGTGTTTCACTGCGCAGTTGAGCCATTTCGGTCGTCTCGCATCCCCATTCGGGAGCCGCGGCCATTGTTTCGCCGTCTTCTTGCATAATTTATCAGACATTGGAAAAGGAGGAGAGGGCGCTTAATTTTGTTCCTCGATGGTTGACGGGGTGGGATTCTTTGAATGCCTTTCCCCTCCTCCCGTCTTCCCAGTGTTCTCGTTTTCGAAGTAAATGAATTTGAGGAGTGTATGAGGGCCTCTTACTTTATGGCCCTCCCATATACAAAGAGCTATAGCCGGAATACGTAGTATCCTTGTCTCGTTCTAACAGAGGCTCGGTGATTAATGCGACGCTGTTGATTAGATTCACTCTATGGGGCACCGTTTTTTTGTTTTGTTTTGTTTTTTGTCTTTGTTGCTCAGGTCAGTATGAGTGGTGTTTGTTGTTGGTTCACGCGTTATAAATTGAACTCAATATTGTTTCGAATCTGTGGATTTACGGAGGGTTTTCTAGCGCTGCCTCTTATTATGGGGGCACTGGTCATTGTTAGCCGGCCGCCTCGCCATTGCGTGGCGAAGAAATATTTCAGGGCAACGGTGGTACGCCGGCTGTGACCGCGTGACCTTTGTCTTGTCACGTTACTCTGTTTTATTTTTTTGAAAAAAAAATACCCCGTGCCCTTAATTAGAGAAATTGTTTACGACGATCCGCACTCCCAGAAGCATCCCGACACAAAGTGGGATTTCTCATTGCGTAATTTTATTCTTTTTCCAGCAAACATTACTCAAGCGTGGCACTTTGGTTGGGAGTATTGACATGGCATTCCGGCCAGAATATCGATCTTGTCAGGAGTCCTCGTGTGTACAGTATGATCACGTTAGCGTTTTTGTGTAACTTTTGTCTGGAGTAATGTGCTCAAATAAATTCTCGCCCGCCTCGTGTTCTGAATGTAGCCATCTAAATTGCTATGGATGCAAAGCACACGACTTTTTTAATGCACTTGTGTGTGTGTGTGTGTGTGTGTGTGTGTGTGTGTGTGTGTGTGTGTGTGTGTGTGTGTGTGTGTGTGTGTGTGTGTGTGTGTGTGTGTGTGTGTGTGTGTGTGTGTGTGTGTGTGTGTGTGTGTGTGTGTGTGTGAGTACAATGACCTGCAGACATATATATGTTCGTTGTTACAGGTGAAGTTTTGTTACGTGATTCTAATATTAATTTTGTGTTCGTTATATTTTATTCTTCACGTTCCATTTGCTTAATCAATGCTTATGCAGTGCACAATGCCAGTAGCTGTAGTTCAGTTTTTTTTTTTTCACCATAGATGTTTCGTGTACCTGACGAAGTAAGCTGTCAAAAATATAGTTCAATAATATGCATTATTTTCGTTGTTTATGAGCACTCTTTTTTTAAAACACCTCTGCCATTATAATCCTCTCGAGTTTAGACAATACGATAAATAAATTAACTAATTTTAAATATACCCAATGGCTAATTTTATCGCCCTTGTATACAAAATAGCTTCAAATTTTTTTACTGTTTTTAATTGGCATTGGCAAATACGCTCCGTGGCGCGTACTGCCCCCATTTCACTCGACTTTGCATACACTACCGACTACTCTCATAGCATTGCCTCTCTTCTGAGCAAACTTTAATTTATATTTCATTTATGCACCGAACAGCTGACCCGCCTACATTGAGGAGAAAGACAAATCGAAATGACATTAGTCATATCAATTAAAACGTGCCGCATTAGATTGATTTTATTCCCTTAAAACACCCTCAGCGGCCACCTTCGTACAGGTTTCGACAATACTCCTTTACATATCCCATAACCATGCGCACCCACTGAGATCTAAACGAATGCAAGATACATTTCCTGTTACAATATGGGCAATCACAACAGTCCCGCAGATGCCGTGCTGAACCATCTTGTTCCACAATCATATCCATACAGTATGGTCACCAATGTTCCTCCGATCATCTGCCATGTTTCTTTACGCATGCACCCGTGCGGGCACATCGAAACGTAAAGGTAAAAAAACAGAAATACAAGATGGCGTCGATAAGCTGTACGGTATATGGCACACCCCGTATGCCGCCACAGAGTCCCAGATTTCGAATCGAACCAGCTTGTATATTCCACGCCCACCGCGCGACCCGGGCCATATGTGTATTACTCGCGCGCCAGGTTTTGCAAACCGCCGCGCGCGCGTTTTGGATCTTTTGTTTCGTTCTCGTCGCGCACGTGGTTCCGCGAGAAGTGGGGTCCCTTTAAACGCATAAAAATGTTCGCCGGGGTGAACGAAAGAAGGCAAATGGTGTATGCGTATAACGCGCAACGTCGCCCGTAGGGGTCGCTCGTTTCGACACACCGCAGCGGGGTGACAGCCGTTCCAAACAGCCTTCCTGCTCCCCCTTTCTCCCTCCCCTCGCGTCATCTACTTCCCCCCTCACTCCCACCCCCCAATCCCGCAGTTTGCCCTTTGGTGCGACGTATATTCCCCTCCACGTGATCATCGAGCTTGGTTCTCTGACGGGGCTTTTCTGCTACGCAGGGCTTAAACCATGAACCCTCCGGGCGCCAGTTGGCGCTGGGGCCAGCAGAGCTTTCTGGGAACAAAGAAAAAAAAGTTGTTTTTATTTCAGACGTATTTGGCGTTTTACTTATTTTCTTCTGGATCCGGAAACGAAACTGGAAGTGAAACGACAGAATAAAGCAGCGTTGCTAGTTCCATCTGGCTTTACCGTCATTGTTCATCGACTGTTTCATTTTTACTCAATGCGTATTATACTTTGTTGTCATTCCCAATTCTTGTCTTTTTACCTTTCCCGAAAAGAAAAAGAATTGGAAGGGCAGAAGAGGTCTTTGTTTGCGTCCATTTTTACTGCTTGATTTATATCGGTGGCTGCTTTTTTTTTTTTCGGAGTTCCTGAGTCACATTTTTACGCATCGACACCTTAAGAGGCATCGTCCACGTTTCAAAACTGTGGTTTCGCTCCCCTGAGATGCGCCTACACTCGCAAAACCGAATAATGTTTAGAGTAACAGAGGTTTGAGCTAGTTGGTTATTGTATAATTTTACACGCGCATGAACGCGCGCACACATGTGCCTGCCTATGTACACACGCGCTACTCGTAGCGAATACAGGTAAGTATTTATAGTTAAAATAGTGCAGAAATGCACTAACTACAGATCAACAATGACGTAAACCAAGCACTCTCCTGTGCAACACGGGAAACCTCCTTCCTGTGTTGGTTTTATTTATTTTTACTTAATTTTTTCGCTGCTTTTACCATGAAGATGAATCAAGGAGCCCACTTTGGAACGCGCAAATTAGCACGTAATTCCGCAAAAACGCGTATACACTCTTACGAATGAACGAAGTGGAAGGGCTCGTTTTTCGATGTTAGACACAATAGTAATGAGAGCTAACATACAACGATGCCAAGGAAAGTATACAGGGGATGTTACTAGAAGTAATTGTAATGTAAAGCCGAAGAAACAAGTGGACTAAAAGATAACTTTCCGCTGGCAAGAACCGAACGTGCGACCTCAATTCGATATCGCGTCCGCGACGCTCTACCATCTTAGCTACAGTGGCGGTCATCGCCACGTCCACTCTATGGGGTATACCTCTCTCCGCCACTCTTAGATTTTACAGCACATATATCCCACACAATGTACGGAGGGATCATGGCCGTCGTAGCTCAGTCGGTATAGAGCGTCGGACGCGTCATTCGAATTAAGTTCGCCGGTTCGGTCACTGCCAGCGGAAAGCTATCGTTTCGTCCACTTTTCTTCTCAATTACATTGCCATTACTGTTAATAACGTCCTCTATACCTTATTTGCCATTATTGTCTCTTCTCATTAGTATTACTCTTACACGAGTATCCACAACGAAACTCGCATTTATACTCAACATACGGAAGCGTAGGCGTCCCCTACACAACCAAACACGCATCAATAGGCATATGCACCCGTAAATCAAATGCGTATACAGCTGCCGCAGCCATCGAATGAGAAATCGCTTGCATTTGCATCGAGCTGACGGACTTGTATGTGTATACATAAATACGCTGGTGTGGTGTGCCTGCCACCATCGATACACTGTCACGCTGGTTCAACCCCGGTCGCTCCTTTCTTCGCCGGCCGCCTCGTTAAAAATGTAACGCGCGCACGGAGCACGTGACCTCGGTCACGCCGACGGCAGCGCCCCCTAACAAGGGTGGGTGCTTAGCGCCGCAGTCCCTTTCAGTAATGCAAGCAAGAAACAAAGCTACGTGAAACGACGCTGCACGTGCAGAACGGTGAAAGGATTGGCGTGTATGGGGTGCAGGTAGGGGTTTGGGGAGGAGGGGGGGGGGGCAAGTTTGATCGTTTAGTCCCCGAGATTTGACGTCTGTGTCTAGTCGCGCAAGTTCGTGACGACAGGCCTTGACGTGATCCTACATGTTCGTCGAACGTGTTAGTTGTACGTGGGGCTCCATTTATCTTGCTTCCCTTTCTTTTGTTTTCTTCGCGAACACGTCACGAGGCCTAGCTGTCAGGCGCGGTGAATATGCAAATTACGCCTCCGAACCAACTAACTTGCGCAGTGCAGCCGCGCTGAGCGCGCCGCGATCACGTGTGTAGCGAACGGGGGTGAAGTCGCGATTGTCTCAATAGCGAGCGCGTGACAGAGAGCCGCTGCGCGATGATGAGAAAGGTCCTTTAAATTATGCTGTTCTGGCACGTTGTATTCAAGAATCACCCAGCCGATGTGAGGAACTGTGGACGGGTGCGTGCATGGGCTTGCCGAAACCCCTGTCCCGTTTCATTGTTCTGCACCGGTGTGCTTAGAAAGTTGGACCTTTTTTTGTGTAGTGCATACGTACGCCGGAATAAAGAGGCAATATAAACAGTCTGGCACGATAAAGACTGCACCTTTTGCCTGTGATGTCAAACATGAAAATATATACGACACGAGGTGTCTCTATCAAGAAGGAGGGAAAGAAAAAAAAAACATCCTGTTGTAAGACGTGCGCAGAGAGTAGTGCATAGAAAAGAAGACGCCGTGTGTTGAACAGCTTTATTCGCAGTGACCTCTTGGGTGTTCACGTTGAAACGAAGGCTTAACCCGGGAGTCAAGACGCAGCTTGCTTTTGTGAAGTTAGCCTGGCGTCGGAATCAGCGTTAGTTCATTTTCTTTTAGTTTTGACAAGATGGAACATGAGTAGGTCTGTTGTTGAAAAGCGCTGTCATTGTTTGTGACGTCGGAGGAAGACGAGTAGACATGATTGCTTTTCTTTCATAATTTTTATGGTAATCCTATTTGTATTATTGTTGTTGTTGTTGTTGTTGTTGTTGTTGTTGTTGTTGTTGTTGTTGTTGTTGTTGTTGTTGTTGTTGTTGTTGTTGGGAGTAGTAGTAGTAGTTAGACAATTCATTTGGAGCCACACAGTCACCATTGATGCGTCACTTTCGGCTGCCCCTAATTTTTGTATTTTCGTAAATTTGCAGTTCAGATTTTTTTCTGGGTGAGGGGGCCAGTCAAGCTGTAAAATGCAGCTTTTTTCCCTTCGCACCAAACCACGTATACAGAGTATTTTCATGTACTTGTCACGTGGTTAAATAAACTCAAACTCAACCTCTTTGCAAAACTGTATAGGATGTCTACGTGATCACAGCGCGAGAATACCATGTCAAGGAGCTTTCGCGCGTCGCGATCATATGATGAACTATATCCCATCAGATCACCTTGAGCGAATTTCACTCCACGATGTACTGCTTCTGGAACACAGACGGCCTTCATGGTGACTCCGGAGCTTTGGCGCTGCGCTTCCGATTTCTGTGAGAACCCCTAACGTAAGTTTAAAGCCGTATTTCACTGACGCTTACAGCAAGGGATAAATTGTCTTGGTTGCGGCAGAACTGAAGAGAGAAGCGAGATAGATATCTGTGCGCCACCCCATTCAGTGGAGGAGGAGGACGAATAAACGTTTATGTTCGAATTGGTGTAGCGGTGTAGGTTCCGCGTCCACCTTAGGTGGGAGGTCTCCTCATTCCAGGAACCCTCTGGCCTTCGCTGCCTCCTTGGCCCTGGCGACAAGACGTTGTTGTTGGTCCAGGTCCTCCAAAGCGAGCTTGGCCTCCCACGTTTCGAAAAGGTATTCGTGATTAAAAAAAAAGAATTATATATGTCCCGTGTGTATTTGCCTATGACAGCTCGAAAGTAAAAGATTTTTCCTTCTCAGTCGATTGTAATGAACAATGGCGTTTTGCACTGCTCCCAAGGTCGGACGCCTTGGAAGCTTCCTACGTCTCAAGGAATTTTGCAGTGCATCCGGAATCGACCCGCCTTTCACCAAGTTATGTAATGTAACGTCATAGTGACGCCATCATGATGTTGCAGACTACGTTGACCTGTGACGCCGCGTTAATTCATTTCATTTATTTAGTGTGCTCTGAGCTCTCGCGGAGCCTCGCCGCTGTGGTCTAGTGGCTAAGGCACTCGGCTGCTGACCCGCAGGTCGCGGGATCGAATCCCGGCTGCGGCGGCTGCATTTCCGATGGAGGCGTGAATGTTGCAGGCCCGTGTGCTCGGATATGGGTACTCGTTAAAGAATCCCAGGTCGTCGAAATTTCCGGAGCCCTCCACTACGGCGTCTCTCATAATCATGGTGGTTTTGGGTCAATAAAACCCACAAATCAATCAATAAGCTCTCGCAGAATCTTACGAGGACGGGAAAGGAAATTTACAATACCAGCTACAAAGCACTTCCTGACGTCGCTGGAAAACTTCAGCTGATTCGCATTCAACGTACGCTAGTATCGAGCTTGTTCTATTAATTAACCATACGAAGTGGAGAGGACAACTTCATTAAAGCAATTCAAGATTGAAGTATAGGGTAAATATGGTTTATGGATGATTGATAAATGTTGTGACACTCGGGCTGGAGGGTACAATAACAAGCTAGGAACTATCTTTAGAGTTTTGCTATACAGTTGGTATATGAACGTCATGTGTGGAAGTATACTCTAAACGTAGACAGCTTCTTAGTGTTAATTAACCGTGTGAAGTAACGCGGTCACTGGTGGGGTTCTCTGGTAACGCAAATTACTAAACCTGACTGTCGTTCGTTATTTGCCATATATGCTGACGTCATGAGGTGAACAGTCGTACGGTGAATTGATTTTTTCGCATCACTCGTGTCTACGCCATCGATGTCCGCGGTCCCTTCTCGTGCTAGTTTGATAAGCATCTAAGGCTTTCGCCTTTAAGAGAGGGCTGGTTGGAGGTGGTGGAGTGCTCAGTAAGGCGAAGCCAATATAGTGTGGCTGTAAAGAGGAGCGTTGTAAGAAGGGGGGGGGGGGTGCAGAGAGGTTAGATCGGGTGCCATCGAGTTTCTCTGGTATAGTCGCTCCAGTACCATAAGACAAGCTTGAAGGACGGCTTCTTTCATCCTTTGCGTACCGCGGTGCGGCGATACGTCACCGGATTAAAAGACCGGGGTAGAGACGCACGGAGCAAGGCATAGGATGCTTTGCAGAGTTCGACCGTCTTCTCTTTCTCCTGTCGTCTTTGTTTTGTTTTTTTCTTCGCATCACCTCTCGTTCATTTGTATGCCTCCCAGCGCCTGCGAGGCCATAAACTTCTGTCGTGTTCCTCGCCTCCTGACCTTGACGTAAAAACGATGCTGAGTCTATAGATTAGTGGAGCATTGCGCTTCACGAAACCACTTTCTGTTTTGTTATTATCGATAAATATATATCGATCAAATGTCGAGTAGGCGTTCTATCGACGCCACTTAAAACGAGCTAGCATTCCAGTCGTCGTCTTAGGATGTAATGGCGTGGTGATGTCCCTTAGGCGTCATCGAAGGATCTATTCTGGTCTTCTATGAGGTGGTCCACATATATACACGCAACCGGGACCGCCTATGGCTCCGCCATAGTAAGTGGGGCGTATCGTGCTGTAAAGCGTTCACAATTTATTCTAACCACGTGGTAAAACTCCTTTTGTGATAGCTCCTTCTGTGTTACTGCTGCAGACGGATCGCTGATGCAGGTTAAGTCAGCTATTGCCTCCGACCTAATGATGTAGCTAGTGTTATGATTACGGTGAGTGGTTAATTAACACTTTGTGTGTGTTTATCGGTAATTTAGAACAGTTGGACGTCTGAGCGCATTCTTGTCGCTTCTTTGTCTGCTGTGTACGTTTCTCGCTGAACACTGTCAACGTGGAATGCTACTGGCCCTCTGGCACGTGTTTCCCATACCAAAGTTCCTATATTTCTCATGCCAAAGTTCCTATAGTTCCCACACCAAAGTTCCCATAGTTCCCTTACCAACGTTCCTATAGTTCCCATACCAACGTTCCCATAGTTCCCATATCAAAGTTGCCATAGTTCCATACCAAAGTTCCTATAGTTCCCATACCAAATTTCCCATAGTTCCCATACCAAAGTTGCCATAGTTCCCATACCAACGTTCCTATAGTTCCCATACCACAGTTCTCATACCGAATTTCCTATAGTTCCGATACCAAAGTTCCTATAGTTCCCATACCACATTTCTCATACCAAGTTTTCTATAGTTCCCATACCGAAGTTCCTATCGTTCCCATACCAAAGTTTCCATGTTCTTGTTCCTATAGCGCCTTCCGTTCACTTGTTAGACAGCGCATGCCTCGCATTACATACCTGCATCACCACATTTGTCAATACAATTTTAAAATTAGTGTGGCCAAGGACAGATCACCGCAGGTCTTTTGAGCAACTACAGTGCTAAACATCAACGATCATCTGTGGACAGTTTCCGTGCGTCATGTTTCATTCAACGCATGCGCGCCCAAAACTATCCCGATTCTGGTCACACGTGCCTGGCGATGAATACACAAAATCCACGCTATTTATCTTGCTCCCGGCCAGCCATTTGGATCGTGATCACTTAGCTCACGAACTTAGCACGCGTTCGCTATCTCGCGAACCCGCGTGCGACATCGTGTTAGTGATTAAAATCTGAAGCCCGTGGACGCACGCGATAGATACAGAGGCGCGATAAGCGACGCGTTGTTATCATCGCGTGCGCGGTATACTGTTCGCGTTCCGGAGAAGACCTAATTTTCCTCGTACACTTACGCCGGTGCATACCGTACGTGGTATCTGTTATCAGCCGGCTAAAACGTGCACCCGCAAAAACGCCTGTGCTCTACAGGGTTGACTGCTCACCCAACCCCACAATGGCGGACCGCATTTTTCGGACGTGACGCGGCAACGTCTACATCAGGCCGAAATGGTTTCCTCGTATACAATGAGCAAGTGGGTAGAAAAGAGAATAAAAATAAAAACAGAAGTTCGGGTGGACACGGGAGGGCTGGCCCGTGTGTTGTACGGGGGAGGAGGTGAGGCACTCCGTGACCCGAACAAAAGTGACCACGCCAGCCGCGTGTGTGGGTCCCGGGTGACGGAAACCAATACCCACCCATTATTATCACGCGTGGTGCGCGCGGATTTGCACGCATTTGTAGCGGCTGCTAGGCGTACGACGCATTCGTCATCTGTCGTTTGCGGTGAACCTAGTACTGTGCAGCACATGGACAGTATAGGCTCGCAACTAAAACGACAGAAAGTTGCTGAGCTACTTCGTAGGAATCGGCGTGAGGTGTGCACGGTGTAGACACGGACAAGCGTGGAAGAGGCTGAAGTGCATCGGCGCGTCACTTACTTCTGATTCATATGGAACACAGTGCAACGCGGTTGAACGGGGACAGTGTGTGATCCTCGCTGCCTCCGTCAACTCATGCTGTATCGTGTTGATTGCAAAGATAAGGGAAACAAGTTGTCCCAACTGCGTTATTACATCGGGTCAAACGTCGCACTGCGCTGGAAGAGAAGTTAGATGCAAAAAAAAACTTATCTACGCATGCTCGACAAGGGCGTTATTGTCACCATACATGCAGGTGTATGGGGACACCAGAGCTTTCAATTTTTAGGTTCCTTCTTGTTTCAAATTAGTCGAAAACTGGCTCACACACGCACTTGCGCTACTATTGATAGTCTATGCTTGATGTCATTGATGATATTAGCTTGATGTATTGATGTCATGAAATGTGTGTCCGCACGTGTGCGTAGAGCGCTGTAATAAACTTCTATCGTAAGCCCGATCCCAAATTTTGGCCACCTCTGAAATTTACAGTCAAGCCGCCCCCGTAGTTAGCCCCCGCTTCCATTTGTAACCATTTGTAAGTGTTTCATTTGTAAACGCGAAGCCCAATCATGACAGTGAAATAACTGGAAGAATAAAGACGGGATGGATAACATTCAGCAAGCATCCTCAAATCGTGAATGGTAATCTACCACTAACCTTGAAGAAGAAGGTATATAACAGCTGCATCTCGCCTGTACTTACCTATGTATACGGAGAAGAAACCTGGAGGCTTACAAAGAGGGTACAGCTTAAATTGAGGACGACGCGGCGAGCTGTGGAAAGGAAAGTGTTAGGTGTAACCTTAAGAGACAAGAAGAAACCAGAGTGGGTCATGGTAGGCTCGTGTGCTCAGATTGGGGTGCAGGCTAAAAAGAACCCCAGGTGGTCGAAATTTCCGGCGCCCTCCACTACGGTGTCTCTCATAATCATATGGTGGTTTTGAGACGTTAAACCGCACGCATCAATCAGAGTGGGTCATGGAATAAACCGGGGTTAAGGATATCATAGGTGATATTGAAAAGGAGAAATGGACATGGGCCGGGCACGTAGCGTGCAGGCAAGTCAACCGCTGGCTACTAATGGTAACTGATTTGATTTCCAGATCAGGGAGAAGCACGAGGGCGAGACAGAAAATTAGGTGGGCTGAGGAGATTAAAAAAGTTTGCAGGTAAAAAGTGGTAGCAGAATGTACAAGACCGGGTTGATTCGCGGATCATGGGAGATGCTTTTGCCCTGTAGTGTGCGTAGTGAGGCTGATGATGATGAGCTCCACTTTATAAGGTGTGCCTCAATAAAAAAACTAAAACACATTCACCTCATATCCGCTTGCTTCGAATAACATCGATTTCCAAGGTATACGAGGCATCTGCCGATTTTTTTTTTGTCTTCTGGCATAGTTCGCTAGTTTCCTGTCTAGTAATTCCCACACGTGTGCATAACAACTATAAGCAATTCGAAATACTTTGTGTGTTCATAAAAAGTGGTTGACGATTTAGAGTACTTGGTCCTCTACTATGGGAGAGCATACTAATTATAAGCAGAGCTTGATTAGTGCTTAGGAAAAATGTGCTCTACTGTGGGAGAGCTTTGAGCTTTTTTTTTTAGCTGTCCCAGTAGACTAACATGATGTTTATGAAAAGTTGTTCGGCGATTTTAAATACGATGTAAACCATGGGTTTCGCCCTGTAGAGAAGTACCTGTTTAGAAAAAAGTTTATTCACACTATGTACAGAAAACGAAACTTTCACAACAGTCTAGTAATAAACGGACATACACATCGGCACATGTATGTCTCATGACAAAGATCACTACGTAGCAGTGAAGACATATTTGCTCCGGTATACATGACAATGTTGGTATAGATGTACAAGAGAACTGAATGCGATATCATGATAAAATTCTATAACGATACGATTAAGTAACTTTTTAGAAAAAGTTTATTCACACTGTGTACAGAAAACAAAAATTTCATAGCATTCTAATATTAAGGGGAATATAGACATCGGCACATATGAAGGCCACGAAAAACATCACTAAGTTGTAGTGAACAACACATCATTGCTCGAATGTACATGACAGGCGTGGCATGCATGTGCATTATAACACAATGTTTATAATGATACAATAAATACAATGATACAACAGATGCAAATAAACACAATCGCTTAAAAACATAAACAAATACTCGATGGCTGCTGTTTAGCACCACCCTTGCGTGTTCAATACTAACGAAAAGCCACGACCAATGCCGCAAAAACTCAGAAAAAGAGCTCTTCATAGAGGAACGCAAGGATTTCTCATTCGCCCCAGTATTGGCCACAAAGCGCGCAGGCGGCGATTCCCAGCCACGGCCTCGCATCGGTTCCGCCAAAGGCTGGACAGCCCCGCAACGATTAAAAGAGCCGAGAAACGCCCGCGCCGAAGTCGGCCGCTGGACACGAATGTTCGCACACCCTGCTGTCCACGAGAACCAGCGTGGACCACACGCCAAAAAAGGCGGGCGACCACACATTCAACGTCGCATGTCCATTGGTCTCAACAGCACACACTTGGGGCAAGTGAAGGTGCGTACCGCCTGCCATCGTTGCAACCGATCTCGAGTGGGGAGCAAGCCCCAGACCAACCGTTTGGTGCACCAAACGAGTCACGGAGATGGCCTGGCAACAAAGCGGCAGTTATTCGTTTCCATGGGTGGTTGGTTGCAGATTGACGGTTTTGGGGCACCAAAACCCTCAGAAGGGCAGTCGTTGTGTCCACCACTTTCAGATCTCGTGTCCTCTATCTCTGGGCACGTAGCCTCCAAGCGTCTGTGAAATGCCAGAAGGGCTCCATACAAAGATTGTAAATCAGTTGATTGTGGACAACGGTTCATTTTGCTAGCCGGCAAGAAGACGCGCAGTAATGGTCCCCTGATGCTAGCGAGCCAGTGTCTGAGTGGGCGTGTCATTACTGCGCATTAAAGTGTGGAGGCACATGGTAGAAGCCGTGGCGGAAACGCCGGGCAATGTCGCCTCGATCTCGTGCTTGAGCCAGTGCGGGACGAGATAACAATTTTGTGCCACTAGACCAAAAAAAAAAAAAAAAAACGAACTGATGCAGCTTTCCACTTTCTTGGAGACGTCGAGCAGTGGTTTTACAGTATGACAAAGGTACCGCAATTTCCCGAGGTAAACTGATTGAAATATGTACCGCGGCATTCCAAGAAAGGGGGTAGAAGTGTCTGGCAGCTTTTACGTCACTTTGGAGAGTTTGAACACTGCATGACCAGATGCTGTCATGTACACCAAGTGCAGTGATTGTGACATCCAGCACTGTAAACTGTCTTTAAAAAATGATTTTGAGTACTTGGTATTCTACTGTGGAAGAGCATAAAGCCGCCCCGTGGGCCTCAAATTTGATGATTCCAAGCTGTTTAAAAAATTTATTGTCACAAACGTCAGTAACACTCAACGGAGCAATTTTTTTCTATGACATACAATAACGATAATGACAAAACAGACGTCATTTACAAGCTGCTTCTTTTGAAAAATTGGTTAACTAGTTAGAGCACTTGGTATACTATGAAAGAGCTTGACCGTCCCGTGGGCCTCAACATAAAAAAACCGAAATTTTGTGTGCTTATATTAAGTGGTAACGATTTCGAGTACCGAGTACACGATTATGGGAGAGCCTAAAGCCGTCCCGTTTCCAGAGCCCGAAGAAGCAGCTAGCTGTTCTTTGGCTGGGGGGGGGGGGGGGGGGGGGGGGGATTAGAAAAAGGGGGTACCGATTTAGAGTACAGGGTACTCTACTATGGGAGAGCTTAAAGCCGTCCCGCTGGCTCCGTTGATCCTATTGGTGCTTGTAAATCCAACCAGCAGCGCGCAGCAAAGCTGTACAACCCTGAAAAGCCTCCATGCGTGTCCCAGTTTTACCGTCGGCCTCTGCAAAGGTTTCTAACCATCTTAAGCAGAAAACCAAAACATTATTTTTCAAACAATAGCTCTTGCAACTTCCTACATATCCTTTAGGCAAAAGTCTCCTTTTTAAGGTAAATTACGGATTGTTAATGTAGTAAATGAGAAAATTGAGATGCCACCAAAATTTGTGAATATTCTGTTTCGTGCAATTTTGTACGATCATTGGGAATGTTACTTTTGTAAGTATTTCAAACATGTTGTATTACTGCTCTTTTAATCGCCATTCTTATACCTACTACTTTTTATAAGCGCAAGGTCATCACGTGACAGTGGTGTAACTATGGTAACGCGCACGTCATTTGTTGGGACAACTATTGCCTCCTTCCTTTTCAGTTGAAGTTGTGTGCAATGGGATTTACCCAACTTCTGGGGCACATACGTATTTAATATTATGACAGCTTTCTGACAGGCCGCACATATTTTTGGGCACATACCCGATCGTTGGGCTGGATGTTGTCTTCGTTTTTTGTAGAGCAGTGGTGAGTCGCAAAGCTTATCCAATTTCTGTGGCCAACGAAATTGTGGCTTATCCCGGCAGCGAATTACGATGGGAAGGTTGGGCAGTGGAATCGTTCGGTGTTACCGTCGGTCACCCGTGGTATTAAGTACTCACGCATGTAAACGAGTGTCAAAGCGGTGTACACCTATATGCTATGTCTAATGGTCATAACTGGTAGGTTGTGTTGAGTTGTGAATTTCGTTTTGCCTTCATTATTACTGCTCAGTCGTACTATAGAATCTAACCTAAAGTTGGCAAATACGAGGTCTGTGCACGTTTTCCTGAACCTGCGCTTTCTTCCTCCGTGCTTGTAGCTCGTGTGGATGTGCGCTTGGATCTGCGTTCGCGCGAGCCTCAGTACATCCGTGTCCAAGGTCTGCAGGCTCTCGACCATCGGCAAGGTCCGTGGCATTCCGTTCACACAACTATACTGTGATCGCCATCTTCGTCGCCATCGTCATGGCCTAAGTTGGTGCCTTGTATGTGTTTGGCTACGGAGCGCAACAATGCCAACCTACAACCCTGAACATTTAGGAGCTTCGCCCGTAAAATCAGTTTGTGATGCCCACCTGCGTTACCACGGATCCCGGACATGAAAGCTTCGATTAAGGACAGCTTCGCTGTTACATTTTCTTCGGGATTCGCCGACAAGCAGCAGAGTAGCGTGTACACTATATTTCAGTTTTTTTCATCCGTACGGAGAGCAGGTGGTAGTGAAAAACTTCGTATACCCTGCAGACTGGTTGCGATACTCAGTCCAGGACGTCATATGGCACTTTTACTGCCTTTGCCAACGTTATAATTGGGGAGGAAAGGAATGAATGTGTTGAGCTGGTAGGCCTATACCATGTGACAGACATAAGCTGTCTCCCCACCACTTTCTCCCTCCCCGTGTAGGGAAGCCAACACGGGGACAACCTAGTTAACCTCCTTACCTTTCCTTTGCATATATATATATGTCTCCATATATATATATATATATATATATATATATATATATATATGTCTTTTGTCTCCACAGTGTTCGCACCTGTCTCTGAACATTGAGTTTACTCCTCGAAACAGTCCAGTGCAGTTTCCATGCAGGGCCTGAAACACCAAGATCATATAAGGCAATACACGCTGGATGCACTTGCCGGTCCGAGATGACGAAGCTGCTGGCTTATATGTAGGGAAACAAAGAGGTCGAGTTTATGGTTCGTGCGGTCTTCCAGGTTCACCGGTGAAATGTCGAGACTTAGTTAACTGACAATGGTTTGTCCGGAGGAGGGAATATGCGTCCGACAAAGAGTGGCACGACCACTCCGTGGCCCGAACAAAGGGCGACCGCTTCGGGTGTCTGGCATGGGTTGCCACCCCAGCTGGGGTGGATGAAAGCAATACCAGCCAATTATCGCCCCCAACAAAACTTGGTGTTCACCTCGCCGGTAACACTTCGGGTAGCCCGCGTGTGTAGTGCGCCCATTTTCGATCGCTACCCCCGCACATTCCATGCCCGATCGCGGCATTCTTTATCGGATTAGGCCGCGTTTCGCCGAAAAGTTCTGTGCAACTCGATGAACACGCGTAGTGCTTTCTTCATTGTATAAGTAATGCTGTCTGATGCCTGGACTTTTTCAAGGTCTTAACCGCTTTCCGGAGGGCTGGCTAAGACCCGCAACCAGGGATAATCTTCGGGGGGGGGGGGGGGGGGGGCAAGGGGGGTACTTTTTGAAGGTCTTGGCTATTTGAGAAAAAGAAAAAAAAGACGTTTTCATCATTTGTTTCCCGTAGGGCCGTGTGCTCAGATTGGGGGGCACGTTAAAGAAGCCCAGGTGGTCAAAATTTCCGGAGCCCTCCACTACGGCGTCTCTCATAATCATATGATGGTTTTGGGATGTTAAACCCCACATATCAATCAAGGGATTGTAGGTGTAGGGGCTGGACTTTCCCTGGCTACGGGCTTGGGCTAGCATATAGTATACTTATTGAGCATTTGTTAGCATAATGTAATATAACTTCTTTTGTCTTACTTTTGTTTCATTCTGTTGATGATATCGCTTATTAGGGCCTAAAGAAATGTAGGGCACTGCCTGTCACAGCCAGAATGGGATTGTGGGAGGCGCACCGTCGCGAGGTACTCCGGATAACACTGGCCACCAGGGCTTCCTTAACGTGTACCTAAGCACTTATGGGCATGTAATCTTCATGTAAACAGCCGTTCTATTAACTACCCAGTTCTTGTGAAACAATGACAGCTGATACACTAAAGCAAAAACGAAGAAAAGTTTCTACGCCATATTTATAGCCACCGAACGAGTGTTCAGGGATTATACGTCGCCTTGCATTCGAAAACCGTCTAATTCTTGTGTCCTTTGACCTAATGTTGGTGCCAGTGATCCCCACCGAGCTCGTGGTACCGCACTGAACCAAACAAATCGAAACCGGGCTTTGTCGCGATACTACTCGGGCAAGCGCGCGTTGTCGCGCACTCCCCGAGCGAACCTTTCAAAACGACCGGCCACGCGAAATCGGTCATCGGCTGGATTATGAAAACCGGGTAACGCGGCTCACGCACAAACTGTGAAAGGGACGCCTGCCTGCCTGAACCCCCGTAGCGTGTCATTCGCACTCTCCCGCCGCTGAAACTCGTGGTTCCCGAGGCCTTTTTTTTTCCCACTTCGGGCACCAGCTGCCGATCGCCGCTGAATGCCCGGATGATCGCTTCGTATAGCTTGGCTCTCTTGGGCTGCGCGCTGCTAGTGACGAAAACCCTGTTGCGGCTACGCGTCGTCCCCCCTTTTGTATCTCACGTGACTAAGTGACCCCTAAAGGGACCCGCCTTGCCCCCCCCCCCCCACCCCGTTGGCTTCGGCAGTGGGGGTGCAAAAGAGGCACTTGCCCCCTCCCCCTCGCCCTCTTCCACCGCTATGCAATACGGGTTTGCACCCCAGAAGACAAAATCCTGTCGACGCCCAATGCACCTCTCCCCTCTTTTCCCCTACTCTCGCACCGCTAAGCAAGCATTTGCCGCTCCCTGGCGGCGTCGATTGAGACAACTTTTTGGCGCGTGATCCCTTCCGCGCACTATGGTTTCTCGTCGGCCATGGCGTGTGCATGCGCTTGATGACCGCGAGCATAGGCCTAGCCCGGCCGACAGATGCCGTGAGAACGGTACGCGACTCATCCGACCGGTGTTTGCGGCCGTGTACAAGGCCCTCCTTTGTGTCTTGTGTTGCGGGATTTGTCGAGTCGCCCGTATCATGTTTGGCTAGCGCGTGTTCGGGAGCCGCAGCGCGTAAGCTCTCTCTGTGTCCGGTAGGGGGCGCTATTTGGTGTCGACCTTTGAGGGAGCGTTTCGCGCGATGGCACCAATGCCGCGGTCAGTTATGGGTGGTGTGATCAATGGTGGGATTTACTCTGGGGAGCGGTGGTATTGCGGGCGGCTTGTCGTACACAAGACGCGACAGGGCTAAGTCCTCTGCGATGTCTGAATACGTCCACAGTCCCTTGTAGCGGCATCGTTGAAATCTTTGTTGTACGCACCTTTGACTCGGATGACAATAAAATGATGCGAGCGTGTCTGCAACGTAAGCCTGGATTCCCGAGTTATCTCTCTATTTTACGTTTAAAAACTGAGGTCATTCTAAGCTGCTCACCGAACCATAACCCACGGTGTGCTTCCCTAATAGCTGACGTTGCTTTGCATGTTGGATGTACTGAGTTTGCGTGGAACACTTGTTGACCGAATGATGAAGGCATCAGTGCATGTCGTTGTAGTCATTAGACGGAGAACTTCGTTTCTTACGCAGTTAAGCTTCATGGTCTTTGTTGAGAGTTGAGTGATACTGCTCGAACGCATTAACTGATGTTACGCTCATGACGGCCGCAGCCTACCACTAGCACGGCAGCATGGTATTACTATTAGATAAACCACCTGTCTGTTACGCTATCTTGATGCCTTCTCATGCCATGCTTGCTGTTGTATTCAGCCCCGCCGCGGTGGTCTGATGGCTAAGGTACTGGGCTGCTGACCCGCAGTTCGTGGGATTGAATCCCGGCTGCGGCGGCTGCATTTTCGATGGAGGCGAAAATGCTGAGGCCCTTGTGCTCCAATTTGGGTACACGTTAAAGAACCCCAGGTGGTCAAAATTTCCGGAGCCCTCCACTGCGGCGTCTCTCATAATCATCTGGTGATTTTGGGACATTAAATCCCACATAGCAATAGCTGTTGTATTCATCATTCGCTGCGCACTCGATAGGCTTCTACAGATTTATGTTTTACCCTGATAGTAGCTATTACACGAATAATTGCAATAAGTGAACCCAGAACTTATATTCTAAGTGAGTTTAGACTGTTATTTTGTTGCTTGAAAATCCATCACAGGTTCGAAAATAGAAGGAAACATGAAGACAAGTTTTACGTTTCAATTTCGTGCTGATGACACAACACTAGAAAGTCAGTGTGATGTCATTGATTTCGAGTATCCCCCTACCCCTCTGCTAGTTTGACCATGTTAGCCCGGTAAAAACGTTGAGACGCTATACCTCCTGTGCAACATACCCCAATCGCTGTTTTAAAGCTCGAGGTAAAATGGATGACCACAAAAAGCTGTCGTCATTATTAACGGGCATGAACCAACTAAATTTTAAGAATGCAACTGACGTGCGGCAGACACCGATTGACGCGTCTAGACTGACGTGGCTATAGTAATTGAGAAAAAACTTCAATAAACTGTCGGGATGGCGTAGGCACGTAGACAGAATGTATATCTTTGGTGGAGGGCACCACCTTGACTTCGGAGTGGGCGAGCCTTCTTTGAGTGATCATCTTTCGCTTTCTATGCCACCTCGAGAAATAGTTTCGGGGGTAGGGTGAGAGAGCATGAACCTGGTGTGCCACCTTCTGGTCTATGCCACTGGGATGGCGTCGTAATCACTCTGCTATTCAGGTATAGGCTAGCGGAGCACACCTTAGCCTCGTATTGTACAGTTGAGCGCAATAAACTTTACTCTCCCAACGGTTGTGCCCGCGGCTAGGCTGTCAGGGATCCAGCGTTCGAGTAACACCTTCCGTGGTCCTCGGACATGGCCCTGGCCCGCTAGTGTAGTATAGTAAGGTATAGTATATTATAGTGTGGTATACCAAGTTGGTGGGAAAGAGAAGCGAGGATTCAGAGTGGATAGAGTGAGACAAAGAGAGCGAAAGAAATGCGAAAAGAGAATTAAGGAAATAACCAGAAAGAAGTAAAGATAGGGACAATGAAATGAGAAAGAAAACGTAAGAGAAGAAAGTAACCGGTGTTAGCCAGAAGATTTTAAGATCGACCACGACCAGCTATATGACGCCAAGTTTTGAGCAACGTGGTAAAAGCTTGCCGCATATTTTTTGTGTGTGTTGTTGGTGAAGTATAGCTGACCGGCAAAATAGGCAATCGCAGGGAACTGTGGGATACGACAGCTTCCGGTTCGACGCATCGCGCGGTTTAGCAGCGGCACGCGGGCACTTTTGTGCCGGTCCGTTGAAAAAAAGCAGCTCTCCGGGCAAATACCAGGGCTTTAGAAATTGGTTCTTTGTGTCTGCTAACCGGGACTGCGACAATGACCAGCTACGAAAGCCATGAACAGTAAGAAAATTTTTTTATCGCACCAAAATGCTCGGCAATGCTTTTATGCTGCTAGAGGGTACTGTCAGTTTGGCTGGCAGATCAGTCGATACACAGAAGACAGTTTTCGTTCTATGATACGTTACTGCAGATGAAAAAGTCACCATTTTAAGGATCTCGGGGGATGGGTTATGACTGTAGCAGTGTGCTAAGAGTTCATTTCGCGATTGCTGCTTCGGCCGACATCTTCAGTCGATCGGCATGGAGCACAGCGTTTATCGAGCGCGTTGAAGTATCGTTTTCTTTTTATAGCCTTCAGCGCGCTATATAAGATGCGTTTCTTAGTCGAAGCAAGATGCACGAATAACGCTGAATAACGCTGATCTTGGTCAAGCTGCGTAATACGGTGGCAAATAAACAATACAGTCAGACATAGACGGCGCCGAAGAATCGAACGCCTGCGCTTGTTTAGCGCACTTATTCCTTTGTGTGCCGTCCCGGCGCACAGTTTGTGACCAAGATAAACGCAAATGCACTCGTTCAGTGCTTCGTGTAAACTTACTCTTGAGTGAAGCTTTCGCGTTTTTTTTTTATTTTTTCATATATGGGTGCAATGGCCGGCACTGGATCTCGTATGGCAGGTAGATTTTGCCCGCGCGTTCTCATAATATCTTTGCTAGGCGCGCCTACGCGACAATTTATTTCTAAATATAATGTTCGCATCAATTCATGCGTTAGCTTTTTATTAGTGCAGAATACACAGGTACCTGTGATAAAATGGTCTTCGCACACTCTGGCTCGAACGTACGGTACCCAAAGGCTACCTGTCGCCGTGGCTCTCTTCACAGCTGCGGCCCACCTCATTTTCCTTTCTTCGTTCCATGCGAATCGATACATGCGTTTGCCTTTCACGCTCGAGTTGGAGTAGCCAACGGCTGAAAAACCGACCATGGTTTGGCAGGACAAAGATAAAAGGGGTGACCACGCGCGCGAATCCCGAATAATCTGAGGCTTACTGTGGAGTGGTTCGCCATCACCTATACTCTCCTTGAACCGGAAGCCGGTAGCAGACGATGCATCCCACAATCCCTCGCTCTTTTACCGGTCACCTATTATTTTGCTCCTTGCAGACGCCTTCAGAATATGTGACTAGTTGCTGCGCGAACCGCTAGGTGGCGTTCGCTCGGGTATTTTGTTTTTACAACTTTTCTGGCTTACCAGGCTTCTTCTGGCGGCAAGAATGGAGATCTTGGTATTGCGCAACGCTTTCTCACTAATACGAGGGTACTCGTACATCTAATCTTGTGCTAAGATTATGTTGAGCTACTGTAGAACTACTAGTCTTCCCATTTTGATACGAAATTAAAAGTTGGGCCACACATCCCCAGGTGTGATCCTTTTAAACATCCCTTTTCAACAGAAATGATTTGTGACAGGGAAGTTTATTGCATGCTAGTAGCGGCAGTTCGGGTGAGTACAACTTCATCAGATAGCAAAATAATTTCACTGCATGTACAAACAAGAGAGCATATATGCACTATTTAACGTACAGCTCTGCGGTATTATCACAGATCACGGATCACCGAAAGAAACGAAGAGAAAAGGGAATACAAAAAGCCACTAAGCTTGAACGGAATCATATGTTATTTGTGAAGAAAAACAACAATTGTTTCCCCGGCCGGTCACTTTTAAAAACGCAGTAGAATGCACTAAGTTGCCACTCCATTTAGTTGGTCGAAACGCCCAGGATTCACTCTATGGATTTTTGTGCCCTCCCAGAATAATGCCCCAAAACGCGCAGCGGGTAATGTTCCAGAAAAGAAGTGGAAATTTTCAAGATCGTGAAAAGAGATGCACTATTGCCAAGTTAGGTTTTTACATGAACTAATTGTATAATCAGTGTGAGGATCAGAGACCAATAACGTGAACAATGAGGGCTTCTATGGTGTGCCTTCTCGTCATCGTTATGAGTAGTTTATGAAGTGCAGTTGCGAAGACCTTCCCAGAGCTATACTCCTATCACTTTTCTGTATAGGTGCGTATTGTAACAAGACTGTAACATTGTACTCTGGCACCATTTCGTCATGTGACCAGTCGGCCTACTCGTTTACAGCTTCAATTTTGCCTAAACACCGCTGACTTGTTGTATAGAGTTCCTAATTACTAAGCAAACTCCACTGGAGGACATCAGAAACAAGGTGTGTCTATAGCGTAAGGTGAGTTGGTTAATGTCGCATAGCTGGACCATCGGGTACCCCGCAATAGTTTCACGTTTGTCTTTACGATAAGTCATGCTTAGTATCCCCACCTTTCCACGAATTTTTTTTTCCGCCGTAGCATACGCAGCCTAATATTACACTTCACTACATCTGCCTGCTCGGCCCCCCACTTCTGACCCCCCCCCCCCCTCCCTGAAAAAAAAATCTGCGTGCGTGCTCGAACGTACGTCTTACGCACCGTCCCAACGCCATTTAATATGTCCCCTGTATAAGAGGCCCGATCTTTCAAAACATCCAAGTAAACAGCCGGAGGCTATACCCCAATGCTTACGCGTGGCGTTTCGCTTCGTCTTTATGCAAATGCGTGCGTGTGGTTTTCGGGAGAAATAGCAAGTGAGCGACACGTGAGTACGTCTACCGCAGCAAGAGGTCGCCAGACCTTGCCGACCAGTCAGGTAGACGGTATAATCGTACAGTGAACCAAATTACGTGTAATCGGGCACATCTCCGGTGGATTACCTAGACCCCCTGAGAGAGTATACACGTGCCTGGCGGGGTTCTTTTTGCTCGATCACCGGTCGGAGACGCCATATACACCAGGAGCCGGCGCCCCCCTCCCCCCTGCATTCAAGGTCAGAGTGTTACGTGAGCCGGACAACAAGTTAGACCTGGAAGTACCGAGCTTATAGTATATATCAGAGCTTTCGCCCCACCCCTCCCCAAACCACCAGCGCCACCACCAACACGCTTATACCGCGCGCGCACCACACAGCGTGGTATGCGATTCCTGAGTGCAGTCGGACGCTCACTTTGTTACACAAAAATAGGCCCATCATCGTGGGAGCAGAATTGGAGTTTCACAAACGAAATGATACCTAATAATCCTAGGCAATAAACGAATTCCTGATGGGCTCATTAAAAAAAGACTATTTTTGTCGCACTAGTGTATCACTTGGCAAATGGGGAGCCGACCCTGGAGCCCATGCAAAGCTACTTGAGGTGCACAAAGTTCACAACGCCACCGATCTCGGCGCCAGTGCAGAACTACGTTAGTTCCAGGAAGCTTTCGTCTTTTTGTGTGTGTAGGAGGGGGTGGGGTATAGGTGTGGGATACGTTCGCGGCTGCTGTAACCTGAACGAGACCGGCTGAACCTAATTAAACACTTAGAGTTCTATATAAGACAAATAATAATAATAATAATAATAATAATAATAATAATAATAATAATAATAATAATAATAATAATAATAATAATAATAATAATAATAATTGTCGTGGTTTAGGAGCCCAAAACAGAAGTATTATTGCGAATGACGCTGTAGGGGAAGGGTCCACATATTTCGACCACTTGTGGTTTGTTAACGTGCGCCTAAGTATCGGCACATGGGCCTCGATCATCTCGGATGTCATTGTATTGCTGGCGCCACGAACGAGATTCAATTTACCGGCATCCGCGTCAGCAGTCGGGCGCGATAATCACTCGAAGACCGCGGCAATTTCAAATGAGATATAACTGTTTCAGTCTTGTATACCATCTTCTCCAACAAAAGACAATATCGAAGACAAAGGCCTCTACAGTCGCTATAGTCCAGTCTCTTACACGGGCGCCTGTTGAGAAGGGGAACAAAGACTATGAAAAAAAAAAGCTTTTATGCGAACCAAGCCTGACTCGGTCAATATACATGGCGTCCATCACTGCTGCATGGGTTGCGATGCGATCGGCAATGGCACACTCACGATATTCTGAACCTACGTCCGTAGCTGGAGAACTGATTCTGATCGCTGTATTTCACCAATCGGTCTCATCGGGGAAAAGGGAGCGGTAAAGAAGTTCCACTGTTCAACATACATTAGCCCTAAAATGACTATTAGCCGAAAGCCATCTTCTTATGTTAGTTCACAGTCGATTTCATTACATGTGCGTTTGATGTGACGGGAATTCTAGCATGATTCGTGTTCACGAATATATGGCCTGCGTGGAGTAGTATTATTAGTAGCGCAAAAGCGAAACCTCGACACCCCCCCCCCCCCCCCTTACTCCTCCTGGAGTGGGCTAGTGCAGACAAAATTGAATCGGAATTGATTGATATGCGGGGTTTAACGTCTCAAAACCGCGATATGATTATGAGAGATGCCGTAGTGTAGGGCTCCGTAAATTTCGACCACCTGAAGGGGTTCTTTAACGTGCACCCAAATCTGAGCACACGGGCCTACAACATCTCCGCCTCCATCGGAAATGCAGCCGCCGCAGCCTCGATTCGATCCCGCAACCTGCGGGTCAGTAGCCGAGTACCTTACTCACTAGACCACCGTGGCGGGACATCTAGTCGGAATAAATATACAGGTAAAAATGAAACTACGTCGTGCGTTTCGCAGTGAACATATCTTTGGTTCACGACTTTACGGCGGCGAAGGTGGCAAGTAGACCGCTCCTATAGAATGCCAATTCAAGTGTCCTCGGCCGCCATTTCAATTAAAAACTGCAACCTTGCGCATTGAATAATGACGGTAAAGCTTCGACTTAGTAAAAGAATATAACGTACTTCGCCCTCCCATGAGATGACGAAGGAAGAGAACGAGTAAGAGGCAGGGACGTTATCTCCACATGCTTCTGTGGGATAACGTCACTCCACCCACCTAACTTTCTTCCCACCCCTCGCGCACTTGGCTTCTCTTGGGATCCAGTCTGTTACACTTAACGACCAGCCGTGATCTTGGTTACGATTAACGTGCACTACCCAAGCCTATTTATTCTTGATTTGGATTAGATGTCCTTAACACCCTAGTAGTACTCGCTGTTGGGCTAGTTGGCGCATGTCTGAATTCAATAGTCAATTTCGCGCCAAAATCACGACCACACAAAGAAAGAAAACACATGGACAGTGATGGCCGCTCCTTAGCCCCCGTTTGTTTCCTGATTTACTGTGCTTTCCTCAGGGCGCTTAAGGTTGCACCTCAAGGTTACAACTCAAAATTACACCTCGAGGTTACACCTCAAGGTTACATCGCAAAGAAACACCCTGGTATCGCATTTTCGTATACAACGATGACGCATGCAGACGACGCATGCAGGACGCGAAAGGGAAACACACACACCAGGCACTCTGCGCTGCACCATTTTAAACGGCACACAGCAAAGCGCACAGGAGGAACCGGCGAGTGCGCCAGCCATGGATCCTTTTCGGGAAGGCAGGATCCCGTCGCGCGAACTATGCAACGGCTCCAAAAACTGCGGAGTCGCCCTCACGGAATGCCCCTGCTCAGCGGCACGCGCATCGGCCTCCCGAAATGCGCCGATCGTGGCGCTCGTTTTTTTTTTTCGCCCACATCGCAGTCGCAATGTGGCGAGGGTCGAGGAACACGCGATGAGACAGTGCACGATAACAACAAAGAAGTGAGGAGAGAGAGCAAGGTTGACTCATTTGCATCCTTATTTGCATTTATCGAGCCTCTTTTGCGGCAATCGATAGATGCCGCCTGCCTGCGGCATCGAAGCCTTTTGCCCCGTGGCATCGCTACTGTCCTGGCGCTCACTCTCACCCGCCGCGTCCATTTCTTTCTTTCTTTCTTTCTTTCTTTCTTTCTTTCTTTCTTTCTTTCTTTCTTTCTTTCTTTCTTTCTTTCTTTCTTTCTTTCTTTCTTTCTGTCTTTCTTTCTTTCTTTCTTTCTCTCTCTCTCTTTCTTTCTTTCTTTCTTTCTTGCTTGCTTGCTTGCTTTATTTACTTATTTATTTACTTATTTATTTTCTCATTCGTGAATGTGCGTCACACCGGATGCGTGCATCTCTCGGGTTCTGCAGTCGACGATTCTAGCGTCCTTTAGCGCATATTTCGTCGCTAACACTCTTGTTTATGCCCGCTTATTGCGTTTGCGCTTTCTTCCCCCTTTCGAGGTACTGCGCTGCGTTGGACTCTCAGTGTGTGTGTGTGTGTGTGTGTGTGTGTGTGTGTGTGTGTGTGTGTGTGTGTGTGTGTGTGTGTGTGTGTGTGTGTGTGTGTGTGTGTGTGTGTGTGTGTGTGTGTGTGTGTGTGTGTGTGTGTGTGTGTGTGTGTGTGTGTGTGTGTGTGTGTGTGTGTGTGTGTGTGTGTGTGTGTGTGTGTGTGTGTGTGTGTGTGTGTGTGTGTGTGTGTTGCCGATTGTGCGCGAGGCGTTACGAATAATCAAACGACAAAAGAAGACCCCGAGCTCCGTTTATTTTCCGCTGACCCCGCGCTTCTTCCACCCTTTCGCGGGTACCACGTCGATGGGAAAAAAACAACACACATTCTCTCGTTACTGAGGGGGCACACGAAACGATAGGTGGGAGCACCAGAAACGGCAAGCGCCAGTGCTTTTGTTGTTTCCCCATTCCGTCCCACTTCTTCTCTTTCGTTCTTGCTCTGCCTTCTCATTATATACCTGATTTGGCGCTGTGCTCAAAACATTAGGAACACATCAGAAGGAAGCGCTAAACTGCTGATTCGAAGGTCGTGGGATCGAATCCCGGCTGCTGCGGCAGCATTTAGATGGAGGCAAAGTGTGGAAGGTTTGTGTACTTTAAAGGAACACGCGATAAAGAATGCCAGGTGATCGAAATATGTGAAGTCCTCGACTGCTGTGTCGGTCATGATTATATTGTGATTACGGGTTGTGAAACACGAATTACTATTAATATAAGATGGGCGTAAACGTCCCAAAACCACAATTTGAGTATAAGAGACCCCCGTAGAGTAGGGCTCCAAAAATTTTGACCACATGTTTTTTTTTTTTTAAGTGCACCTATATATAAGTAAACGGCCTTCGAGCATTCTCACCTCGATCAACAATGCGGCCACCGCAGCCCGGATTTGATCCCGCGACCTGACATAACACCCTACACTCGGTAAAGAGATAAGAGTTTGGTAGGTAGAGGTAGAGGGAAAATGGAAGAGGGGGAGCACCCACGAACGAAGTCGCACTCCTCACGGTCACAATATCGCCATTGGGCCGACGTTGCAAGTCAGTTGTCTTCCAAGAACTGTAGCAATGACTTCGTCGCCTCAACGCGTGATGACTTCTCGGGTCATTATTCAAAAAAAGGTTACTGCTGCCACTGGTATGTTTGGGCTAGCGTGAGTGCGAGTGGTTGTCTCTGCACAATGTAGCGGTTGTCGTCGCAGGAGATGTGCTGCGATGTCTCCTCGCCACACAAAGAGGGTTGTGAGCCATTCCAATGCGAAAGGAAGACGACTTCGTGAAAATCACTCTTTAGAGGAAATGGCAAACCATAAATACAGAATTTACATTAGAACCCCTCCGGTATGCTTTTCACAGGACCGCATAAGTAAACGTAGGAACTTAAAAATTGGACAAGAATTAGAAATTACAGTAGTAGCGAAAAGCGTACACTTTTATTTCGAAAGCTTCGCTTTACGAAATCGAGCAGCGTTGTCTGTCGTGCTGTACGTCTTACGCCCGATCAGTGTACAAGGCGCCTCTCAAGCACTTATAGTGCCATGCGGCTTTCGACTTCCGCTTTCAGTAGGGGTTAGAGCACCAAGACCACATGGCATGGACACAAGAGGGGTATACGAGCAGCGCGGCATCCCGCAAGAGCGAGACACGAGAAACGCAGGAAGACCACACTGCAAATCATTTCACACCCTTAAGGGTGGATTTTTGAATAAATCACCCATCTTACACCTATTATTTCTGCCAAACTTATCCGCATGGGTGTAAGTTCTGCAATTCCACCTTTTGTACGCCAATTTCTCATTTTTAGGTGTATTGTAGGTATATGTTAGCAAATTACACCCAAGGGTGTTTCCTTGAACGTTACACCTATCATATATGTATATAGTTTAGAGCATTAATACATATCACATCTCAACGGATGCAATCAAACCGCATGCCAAAAGTTTGGTGAAAAGATCGATGTTGCGGCATTCGTTTTCATTTCCCATAATTCATTCGCCAAAATATATCGTGCTATGTATTATATTTATTAAACCACCCCCTATTTATTATATTCAGAAGATTCCTCACATGTTCAATGACTTAATTCATGGGTTAACTTTTTGGGATTCCTACTAAAAATATTTTGCTGCCGCTTATGTCCATTCTTCTCTAATTCTCACAGAGACATCAGTAAAAGAGATTATGTTGCACTTAAACATAACATGAAACGATTACACACGGTTTTCGACAGGCTATCGTGCGCGCTTTCTCATTTGAAATCACATTAAGTTTTTTGTACCAGAGGTCCTGATTTATTAAAGACGATAGTCTTTTTTGGGGACCTTCAACGCAAAAATTTTGGTCTGCCTGCCTGCCTGTCTGTCTGTCTGTCTGTCTGTTTGTCTGTCTGTCTGTCTGTCTGTCTGTCTGTCTGTCTGTCTGTCTGTCTGTCTGTCTGTCTGTACATTTGTCGGTTTGTTTACTCTATACGGCATCTGGTACTTGAAATGGCCGACCTCATCCGCAGCGCTCACCAGTGTTGCTCAAGATTGAGCGTTCATGCTTGTGCAATCGTCAATTAAAAAGCCATGATTGCGGATGTCTGTGGCACCATAACAACACGTATATATTCTGCATGTGCGTCTTTTACTAGAAAAAGCATACATTAGTAATATTAAGGGCCGTAGTGCTTATCACGCTGCGCTGACCATGCAATGCTTGCACGGAACAGGGAGCGTTTCCAACGCTTTGCTAAGGTGGTGGAATCTACCCGTCGCCTTGCGTTCTACACCTTATCACCTCTAAGATGGGCGGGCACACCCCTACCAAAGCCACACGCTTTTTTTTCCTAGGAAGACTGCCAGATGGCGCTCATGTCTCACGTGTGACATGATTTGATGTTCTTTTTCGCCTTAGCTGTACGCTCGAGGCACTCAAACGCAGTGCCTACAGAATACCACTCACCGACTTTCTTGCGCAGAACACCAAATAAATGTCCTGTTCACTCTCTCCACACGGAAGACTACCGTCTTTTGACGACATTTGCAGAAACATGGAGATACGGGGCCAATTTTTTACAATGGGGGTCCATATATTTCCTCACACTGAAGTATTTCGCATCAATACACGGGTCCCTGATTTATTCAGTGAGTTATATTTAGATCTATGAACATGGGTCAGTTCAAATTGAATGTTTGTAGTATTCGCATTGCCACGAAACTAGGCATGTTTGCAATTAACAGGCTAAGCTTACTCTGATGCAGCTGCTGTGCACGCATGCTGCGCCGCAGGACAAGCTTGGCGCACATACGCTAAGCACGGGTGAGCTCTTTCAATGGGTCGCACCACTCTGTGGGAACTTAGTGCTCTTTTTATATTTACTTGAAATGCACGCTTGCGTGTCGTATAATATACACGTGAACGATCGTAGACAACACTAGCGCAATGTACCCGTGCCCCAAAGAAGGAGAGTAGTTTACTAATTGCAGCATTGTAATTGACAGTTGTTACTGTCGCGTTACAATGCACTGATAATCGCACATTGGTATGCTCACACAAAATTTAAGACTTGAAATAAAAGTAAGCGTCCTTCATACTTTGTCGGTAAAAAAAGCAAAGCCCCCGGTTCTTGCTGATTGGCCGAGTGTTATTTAAAAGAAGCTAATAGCACAGCAGGGGTGTTGCTAGGATTTATGCGTGCAACGGAACAGAAAGAGGAAAAAAGGGGGCCTGGCGCAATTTGTATGTAAATTTTTGCCTGCAGTTGCATACGTGCGGATCTGAATCGCAAGCTTTCTTTTTTTTTTTTTTTGCGAAATGGGCCAAATCCTGACCCGAAAGTAGCTCAAATGACACTCAATTGGCTCATACATACGTTCACGTTTCCTCTAAAACAGTAATATTAAAACATTATTTATAAATATTACTGTTCTAGAAGAACGTTGATAGTATGAATATGTCAAGGCAGCGTTAGTTGAGCTTGTTTCGGTTCTAGATTTGCCCCATTTTGAATTAAAAAATATCTCCTCAGACGAACATAAAAAAGGGTGGGAGATGTGTCAAATATAGAACAACCTCCTTGCCACCCTTCCCTAACTTTTTATTTATATCTATGTTCCGCAAGTAACAAATTTTGACTCCGAAATGTCGAAACAACGCCGCAATAACGCCTCACCCGGGAAAAAAAATTTACATTACGAAGGCTACGCATTTGCCACCTGCACACGTCAGTGGCAAAAAAAAAAGACTTTGAAGCTCTGCTAGCAAATAAATATGTTGTCAAGCATGAAATATTACACTATATCTTGAAGGCTTGACATAGCTTGGAAATTATATCATAAAACGGTACTGCTATGTGTTTCGGTTTCGGTTTCGGTTTTGAGGTCTCGGGGCAACTGCGCATCGCCATCGTCAACAGGCAGACTTTGAATTGGGTGGTAACATGTCGTGTGCGTGTTTTCTGCAGGCTGACGGTGGTTTATTATTTTACTATTCACTTGCTTTGTCAGGGACGCGTACTTATACGGCTTGCACAGTTTAACTTGTGCTTACAGTGGATACAGTACGTGTCACTGCAATCTGTGGCGTGTCGGCTAGTACAGAACAACTTCGGTGCGGCGGAGTGTGTGTCCTCTGTCAAGGGCTTTCGTTGAAGCTTGTGCCCGCCGCAAGCAGAGTGTTTACGATCAAGCAATCAACGGACTGTACGCTGGGAGCTACATGGAGAACGCTTTTGGATTTCGTGCTATTGCTGAAAAGGTAAGCTTTCGTGTATGCGAACAACGAAGTGCAGAAGTGCGTGCCTGCCTGCTAACTCCCGATTTGCCCGCGATACTCGTAATTGCAGGAAGCGACCGTCTCATGGCGTCGGTAGCTTCGTGACCTTCGCTCGCTGTGTGCTTATCAGCTGCAATGTCTCAACAGTCGCAGTGTTCGTGAACCTCGCTTTGGGGCATGGTTAAAGAAAACGGGGGGATGTGCCCCGCGCAGATAAACCTTACGGCATTCTGCAGCGGGTGAGAAAACAAGGGGGGTGGGGGGGGGGCTGAGCGAGCCGTGGTGGGCGAAAGAAATGACACAATAATAATAATAAAAACGAAGCAGATCAACGGTAAAAGAGGCGCCAGTTGTCAGTTAGCGGGACTGCAGTGGACAAATGGGGCGCGTTTATTACGCGGGAGAAAAAAAAATCCAGATTTCAATGACTGAAGATAGGGGTGCGTTTTAATGCGAGTAAATACGCTTTTTAAAGCAACAATTGAAAAATACTTAAACTTTGTATCAGTACCCCTTTGATGCCTGCGCTTTGCAGCGGCGTGACGTGTTTTGTTAAAAATCGTGCAGCTAACCAAAGAATTTATATGTACCTTGTTAATTTAGCGATTCGCGCTTTTTATGCCTTGCTTGGTTTGTTTATATTTATACTAGTATATCGTAAATAATCAGGATATAGTAATATTGATCTGCTTTAATAAGAGATTGAACAGCCACACTCAATTGCACACATCTTTTTGCATTTTTGCACCATTGTACTGCGGCACATAGAATATTGTAGAATAGAATATTTCTGTATATTTTGGTGTAGGGTTTTGCGATGTGGTTACACATGAAAGCTTAGCTAAAGTGTACCAACAAACACGCACACAAAACTTTCAGTTAGACTGCTACAGCACAGATGATAATGGTGTAGGCATAGTTAGCCACTAAAGAACACGCTCGCGAAAAACAAAATGAGGATGGCGACACAGGTGGCTGTAAATGAAAGCAGGCAGACCTAACAGCTCTTGTCTGTTTCATGCATTTTGTCTGTGCAGGTTTTATCTTTACGAATGTAAGGACACTGATCCAACTAATAAGCCCTCCATGCATATATTCCTGTTAGCTACTTCTGCAATATGTCGTGCATTTTTTAAATTACACATATTTATGGTCCAACAGTCCAGAGCTTATTGAGCATATATTTAACTTACTTGTGATATATTATCTGTTGCATGGCTGTTTTTATGAATTAAAAAAATTCAACTGCGAATGAGCTGCTTATGCATGCACTCGAAGAATAGGGTTAGCACGTCTTATTTATTCTTGAGAGTAGTCAGTTTTACTCGTGGCCTAAAGTAATCATTTTGTTGACCAATAAGCAACCTTTGAAAGACATAAAATTATCGAGTACACCAAATTCATGTAACTGGAGAAGAAATTTAGAGGTGAGCTTCCGAAAATACACAGTGCTGTTTTTCCAGCAGCAGTTGTCATATTGTAAGTGCTGTTGATCCTTCCATATTGGGGCTTGCTCGATGTTTTACACTATTTTCACACAGTAGATTGTACATCTGTGATGTGTACATGTCTACACAACGATCCTTCAAAGTAAATGATAAATATTGCTACTTTTCTGTCTGAATGGGTTTATATAATTTTTTGTATCAACCATTGTAGTAGACTATTGGTTAGGGTATTCTAGCTTAGCAAAAAAACTTGGTATAAACACTGAAATTTGAGCTTCCCAGTATATTTCAAGCTTCTTGGTAGGTGCATGATTCAAGAGAGAAGCACTTTTTCACCACCACCACGGTGGTGAAAAAACCATACTCAAGCATGGCACTTGCATTCGTACACTAATATGCACAGATGCTTGTAAACGTAAAAGTGAATAGTGGTAAAGCTGAAAGTGGAGAAGCTGGAGCTTTTTATTATAAGACACATCATAATGAGGTTCTGATTGTTCCCAGTATTTTTTAAATGCTTAGTTGAATGTTGTGCATCTCTTACATGCAGAATGTTGAAAGGAAAGCACACTACGTCTTCTACGATGGACTGGGTGCTGACAATGCAGTGCACTCTTCATCACAACCTGAAAGCAGCTGTTCCGGGCTCACGACCTCACTCAAAGGGTCGCAGCAGTAGTGGACACTACTCATAGGGTGCACCACATATCTTGTACATTTTAGGAACATTCCTCTGATGGGAAAGGCTTCATCTCAAGCTATGTGTCCTATATACCTATTTATATTTTCAATATAAGTATCAGTTTGCCATCAGATCAACAGCAGTGTGTGTAGAAAACTGTGTACAATGCATAATGTTACAGTTGTATGAAAAACTAGAGATGGCCTAGATGTCGCCAGCTTAAAAGGTTGATCCACTAATGGGTCAATCCACGCCAAACATCCCAGCTATTTTAGCGACCATCTCAAATGTATTAAAAAAAATTGTGATGATTTACTGCATTGAAAACAGTGAAATAGTAAAATAATTTCAAAAGAAAAAAAATTTCGGTCACGTAGTTGCCTTCTGAACTTCATGGAATGTCGTTTCAGTGTGGTTTGTGGGAAAGTAGTTTAATAGTACTGCTCATTTCTTCGATACCAAAATTTGTCTACATATTAAGTACAAGTTCATGTGTAAAGTGTTTGAAGCGCAGTAATATTAGTGCAATTTCACTGGCACATACGCCTCCAAGACTAACAATGTGCTTGATACGACTGGTTGGTGCTGTATGGTAGACAAAGAAAGTGCTTAACAGCGCGAAGGACAAGAAGGGAAAGAAGAAACGAGAACAGAGCCCTGAACAAACAATCAAAGTTTATTGCAAACCAACTGCAATATATAGAAAACAGAATCTGCGCATAACCACGCACCATAAGCAGAATCGCACATACATGCACCATACAGCCTATCTTAGCAACCACCGGTCATGTAAATGGACCCAAGATAACTAACTTCACAGCAGTTAAGAAAAATCGAGGGTACGCTAACACAGGAAGCACCAAGTTGTTGAATATAGAAAGCTTCACTAATCTCGTGCTCGCGCCGATTTTTATATCCCCCATGATCAAACACTTGTGGAGAATTGGCTGACAACAAGACTTATTACAATGGTCTGCCAAGTGGCTGGGAAGGAAACCTTTTAGAGAGTTAGCGTACCCCCTCAACCGATCATTCATTCATCGCCCTGTTTGGCCAATGTAACCATGCCCAAAAGTAAAAAAGATATCTTGTAGACAATCGCTAAAACACATTCAAGATGGCACATAGCGTGTTTCTTAGTGCATTCTTCTTTCTTAGGTCCTTCGCTGTTGACCCTGTGACATAGCCCAGCGAGGTTATCGCGTGCGCAGAACACAACTCTTACACCTATTTTGCCAGTGACCTTCTTTAGCCTTTGGGCAACTTCGTGTATGTAGGGAATAACAGCCTCGCTAGAATGAGGCTTGTTGAGTTAGCTGTTGCTTTGTGTCTTATCAACCAATCTTAGTGACGTTAGGAGAGTCTCGGCAATGGAAGTTAGCTCGGGATTAGAAAAGCCTCCTTGTTGAAGGCAGTGAACTTGGAGCGAGAAACTGCACTCTATCTGGCGGTGACAAGAGCCAGTTAAAATTGCCTTTAGGCAGGAAAAAGCGATGCTTCACTTGACCAGCTTAGAATGGGCGGACGTAAAAAGGAGGTTCTTTCTTGAGCATGACTCGTACCGCCAACATACATAATGAACAAAAAAAAGCATTTCTAATTCTAGACATCGTAGCTTGTCGTCAAAAATAAACTCCGACGTTATTTCTAGTTTCTTCATTTCACACCCGAAAACGTCAAATATCTCATCGGTGGTTCGCCGAGGGTCAGATTGATCGATGCGGTAAAGCACTAAAAAGTCGTCAACGTAGTCGAACATTTTAACTGTACTCGTGTGATCAAAGTTAGCCATGAGACTTCTTTCATACCGCGCGAGTAAAAAGTCACAAAGAACCGGTGCTAAACTTGAGACATTGCACACATCTGCACCGGTGAGATATTTGACATTTTTTGGCGTGAAATGGTGCAACTGGAATTAAAGTCGGAGTTCGATTCATGACGACAAGTTACGATGCCTTGACTTGGAAATGCTTTTTTGGTTGACCATGTATAATGGCGGTACGAACCTTTCTCAAAGGAAAGCCTTCTTTTTATGTCCACTAATTCTAAGCTAGTCAAGCGAAGCATCTGTTTTTCCTGCCTAAAGGCAATTCTAACTGACTCTTGTCACCGCCAGATAGAGTGCAGTTTCTCGTTCTAAGTTCACTGCCTTCAACAAGCAGGCTTTTCTAATCCCCTGCTAACTTCTATTGCCGAGACTCTCCTAACGTCACTAAGATTGCCTGATGAGACACAAAGCAAGAGCTAACTCAACAAGCCTCATTCTAGCAAGGCTGTTATTCCCTACGTACACGAAGTTTCCCATAGGCTAAAGAAGGTCGCTGGAAAAATAGGTGTAAGAGTTGCGTTGTGCGCACGCAACAAGCTCGCTGGCCTATGTCGCAGGGTCAACAGCGAAGGACCTGAGAAAGAAGCATGCACAAAGAAATACGCTATGCACCATGTTGAATGTGTTTTAGCTATTCTCTACAAGATATTATTTACTTGTGGACATGGCCAAACAGGGCGATGCATGAATGATCGGTTGAGGGAGCACGCTAACTCTCTAAAAGGTTTCCTTCCCAGCCACTTGGTAGACCATTGTAATAAGTCTTGTTGACAGCCAATTCTTGACAAGTGTTTGATTACGGGGGATATAAAAATCGGCGCGAGCACGAGATTAGTGAAGCTTTCTATATTCAAGAACTTGGCGCTTCCTGTCTTAGCGCACCCTCAATTTTTTTAACTGCTGTGAAGTTAGTTATCTGGGGTCCACTTATATGACCGGTTGTCGATAAGGTAGGCCGTATGGTGCATGTATGTGCAATTCTGCTTATAATGCGTGGTTATGCGCAGATTCTGTTTTCTGTATATTGCAGTTGGTTTGCAATAAACTTTGGTTGTTTGTTCAGGGCTCTGTTCTCGTCTCATCTTTTCTTTCTTGTCATTTGCGCTGTTAAGCACTTTCTTCGTCTACTATGCCTACAAGAACTTAGCCAACATGTGTTATGAATGTCTGACTACTGAATACTAACTACACAAAAGGTATATTTTGAGGAAATAATATTATGAGACTTTTTAAGCTGCTAAACATTACGAGAAAAAATTACGAGTTTCGCAGAATCGTCATTTTCGTTTATATTGAGACCCGATTTGCACTGTGGAGTGGTCCAAATAAATATGACCTTCAAACCTACATCGAAAGGGAAAAAAAGGTATTTTCATGTGCCAATTGTTATCATTACATTTTTTTGTTTTAAGGAAGAAAAGTTTTGAACTTTCCTATTGCTGAAAATAGGAAATTTCAAGGTGGCAGCTGTTGTATGACGAAATGGGAAGATAGGCACCAATGGGAATACTAAAAAATATTTTCTTCCTTAAAACAAAAAATTCAATGATAGTATATGAAAAGAAGTGTTCATTTGCTTTCAATTTATGTATAAAGGTAATTTTTAGTTAAGCCACCACATGGCGTAAATCGCATCTGAATATGATAAAAATTACGATTTTGCAGAATTTATGATTTTTTCTCATAAAGTTTACCAGCTTGATAAGTCTCAAATATTTTTTCTCAAAATATATTTTGTGTGGAGTAGGTATTCACTACACAGATATTCATACAAACTGCAGTATTGCAATAAAGAAATTGCAAACATAGCACATTTTGGATAAATTCTTAGAAGCATATGTGCCAGTATAGTTGCAATAATATTACTGAGCTTCAAACACCTTACACAAGAACCTTTACTCAACATGTAGACCAAGTTTGGTATAGAACGTACTTTTAAAATAAATTTTTTTCACACACACCCAAACGACATCCCGGAAAGTTCCGACGGCAACCTTGCGACCAAACATTTTTCTCTCCGAAATATCCTACCGTTTCACTGCTTTCAATACAGTTAATCAGCACAATATTTTTCGAATGCATTTGAGATGGTCGCCATAACGGCTGGGCGTTTAGCATGAAATCACCCTAACAGTGTGTCATGAACACAGAAAAAGGTCCTATGCTTATTAAGCCCTTTATTTACCAAAAAATATACTGAAAGTGCCTCTTCTGAGGTACTGTATAGTGCCGCTTTTTTCACAGTTCTAAGGGAACTATCTGCACGTGCTATTGTTGTTTACATGTGCAGCAGTAGCATTAATATGTAGTAGAACTTGCTGTTGGGATAGTTGGTGCATGTTCACATTAAATATTAGTCAGTTTTGCGCCAAAACGTCGACCACACAAACAAAGAAAACACATAAACGGAATGGGCACTCATTTGCAATTGTTGATTTCTTGAGGAAATAGGCTGATATAAACCCACTTTTTGTCAACACTTGTGCAACCTACTCGGGCCGTCCCTTACCTAAACACGCTATAGGACACATGATCGCTAGATACCGTGCTTCCAGCTCATACATGATGAGTAAAGTTTTGCTAACGCAATTGATACCCCTTTTCTTTTGTGAAAGCCCATCAAAATGGCTCTTGGTGTGAATCCACATGAAGTGACATGTGCTCTTGAACGGGCACCGTCGTTATTCTTTGCCGTAATGGCGTGCTCCCTCGCTAGATCATTGACGCAGCGCCTCGTCGTCTGGCTAACATGTGTCTTTCTGCACGATAGGGGTATTTTGTAAACCACTTCAGTGGCAGACTTCGTGAATGGCCACGCATGCTTCTTTTTATAGCCTTTGAGCTGCTCAGCATGATTTTCAGCGATGCACCGGCGCAATTTTGCTAGTTTGTTAGGGGCACGAACACGATCAGTACTTCATGCCGGCTCGCCACCTTTTTAAGGTTGTACGTATGAATATATAGTATATTATGAATATAAGGTACAAACAGCTGCTAGTGAGCACCCGTCCTGTTCATGTGTTTTCTTTGTGCGGTCGTGGTTTTGACGTGAAATTGACTATTCAATTCAGGCATTCATGTCTATTCACAGCACATGTTTAATGTCTGTAGCAAAATATTACATGATATTTTCGTATTCATATTTGCATATTCAAGAGAACAGCAGCCGTGCCAATTGTGTCAATTGGATACAATTTCCTAATTTTGCACAAAACCATTATGAAATGCCCAACCAGCCTCAATTATTTCTCAGTATTGTTAATTTTATCAAGAAACATAAAATCCATTATTCAACTTAAGTTTGCGCATCACCATCCAATTGACTGATGTGTGCAGTTTAATGTCCTAAAGCCACGGTTTGATTATGAGATGCTTTAGGGGAGGGCTCCAGAAATTTCGGCCGCCTGGGGTTCTTGTGCCCCCAAATCTAAGGAAATGAACCTACAGCATTTTCGCCTGCATGAAAAATGCAGCTGAGTACTTTGGCGACTAAACCATCGAGGCGGGGTCATCATCATCCAATCTAATACAGATGTGCCAACCGTAATTATAACTTTTAATTGACTATATTCTAACCTCACAGCAAAAGAAAAGAGTAGAACGGTTTAAAAGGAAGTTCTATCCCCCCCCCCCTTTCTATGACGTCCATAACGCTTTTTAAGTCGCTTTCGCCGGAATACGCTTTCGCTCTGCGGAAAAGTGCTTTTTGATTTACAGGACACAAAATATTTTTGTCCCTATATTACTCTGCCATGCAGATGCCATTCAATAACGAGTACTAGTATAAGTGCTGGCCGTCTTTCAGAGTGATTTATGAGGTTTTCGCAGCCTTAAGCGACGATAAAGAAAATCGTATGCCACTTTTTTTCTTTTCGCCACCCCCTTGAGCTCCTCCTTTACGAATATCTGGAATTTCTGGGTCGCCTGTCAAACAGTTAGACAAGCTCACCAAATGCTACTGCGAGTTTTACACCCGTATTTTAGAACGTCCCTTCACTAAATGCTTCACCTTGACTTGAGAAAATTGATTCCAGCGCAGTCTCTAGGCAGAGCAAGTCACTCAATATCAGGGATAATCTGCTGCGATTCTCAAGAAACGCAGCGTTATTTTTAGACAAGCGGTGGCGCTGTGCTCAGCTAGTACAAGTGAAAGATGAGATTTGAGTCGAGGAGCATTCGTATATAGGGAGGATAGCATTGTTTGCACTGTGGGACAGTTCAAGAGTGCTTTTGTTGAAATAGCTGCACTCTCGTGTATTTTAAATGAATTAGCGTATGTCAAATAATTTCTACATATACTTTTTTGTGTGTGTGATTCAGTATAATTTGTTGTACTACTGTAAATTTGGAGCCCCACCGCGATGGTCTAGGGGCTATGGTACTCGGCTGCTGACCCCCAGGTCGTGGGATCGAATCATGGCTGTGGTGTCTGCACTTCCGATGGAGGCAGAAACGCTGTAGGCCCGTGTGCTCAGATTTGGGTGCACGTTAAAGAACCCCAGGTATTTAAAATTTCCGGAGCCCTCCACTACGACGTTTCTCATAACCATATGGTGGTTTGGGGACGTTAAACTGCACATATCAATCAATGCTGTAAATTTGAAATTTCAAGCTCAAAAATGCTGTGTTTGTTTTTCCTGAAACCTGCTCCAAATTTAGATTTTCTCCCTAGAAAAGCAAGATATGATGCTCCAAAATATTGCTCCAGATGATAGCTTGGCTGCTCCACCTCTGCTAGCTGTAAGTGGTTACTCTTTCACCATGCTTTTGTGTGCCCATTTTATGTTCTTTGATGTTGCATTGTTTCAGGGGGACATATTATGTGATGCGCTTGATATTTTACATCTTTAAATCAATTATTCTGCGTGGTTAGTATCTAGTGACACTGTTAAGCTATTCTAATTTTGCCTATTGTTTTCACTCCTGTATTATTATTTCCTCAGTATTGTGAATGTCTGAACACACAAGGGTTATTGTGAAATGAAAATGCCATTTTAAGACGGTTTCGTCATTACATTCATTAGAATACCACTAGCTTTGCATAATATGCATAAGGCATGCCACAACACATGCAAACTGTGGCGTACCAATGTGGCAATTGTAGTGTGCATTGATATATTATTTCAGTATATTAGAGAAATAAGGCATGCTGCATTATACTACTCTTCCTGCTGTTTGTATGCTTCACTGCACTGTGCTTTTGTGCTGCATTGAAGCGTGTTAAAATTAGTTCTTCATTTTTAAGTGCAAATAATGGCTCTTTTGTTGTACTTTGATATGCATGCATTGGTCGTTAGAGCTCCATGCCGTACCATTGACGTCTGATTTCCGGTCTTCTTTTGTAGCAAATGGCATTCTGCTTTGCACAATTGAAAAAGGCTTTTGATTAAGGTACAATTTGTCTCTGAATCCTGTATGTTCTCTGTGCCTAATAAAATAAAGCTTGATTTCGTTTTGCACAATGGCATGACTTTGTGAACGTTGTGTTATGTGTGGCAGCTCATTTTGAGTGATGCCTTTGCATTAAGCTAGGATTACGTGTTGTATGCCGTGCTTCATATATGCACCATAAAAGCTTTGCTAAGGCCAGGATTACCACACTGTGGCAGGAGCCACTACAATAGGACATCTGCACATGAAAGGTCTAGCTAAAGGGTAAGCTTTCACGTGCTTCCACAGGGGCTTACTGGAAAGGGGTAACTTTCGAATTATGGTATTTTTTGCATAGGTGTTGGGGCATTATTCAGCATAAACACCCCCACACCCTTTTTACTGTTTGAGCAATTACACCCCTACACTACTTTTGTTTTTTAAGGGTGTTAGGGTGTCATAGCAATATTACACCCTTACGCCCTTAAGATTACTTGGGTACATTCGCTTTTACACCCTCACTCCCTTAAGGCCACTTGGGTGTAAATTTGTCTTTACACCCGAAGAAATGTTTGTGCCATAGGGTGTAAATTCGGAAATCCGCCCCACGATATAGGTGTAGCCCTGCTTGATGCACCCATTTCGTGGGGTGTTGGGGTGTGAGTTATAGACACTATAAAACACCTATATGGGTGTAATTTGGTTTACAGTGCACGAATATCTTTTCCTACACTAACCACAACGATGAGTTCATCCCAGCGTCCAGTTCACGCGAAAGGCATGACTCCACAAAAAAAAAAAAACAACTGACCTCTAAGTTTCCATTTTTGTTCAATACAACAAAAGCAGTTACGAGCACCAACACACCTCATAGACGCCATGAATAGATAAAAAATACTAATCTCGGAGGTCGCCTTGTCAGTGGCGGGGCTTAAAAATGCATCATAGATGTCCACTTCGTGGCTTCTTGCGGCCAATTCTGTTAAAAAGCCACCAAACGGCCCATGTCAAGCTTCGTGAAAAGTCGATATGACCTCTTTGTTCATCTCAAATGGCTGATTCACAACGCATGATTCGGAAATTGTCTCATTGTTGCGACGCAACGATTGCCGATTCATTGGCTCATATATGGGAACCATACGCTATGCCGGCCTAAAACTATGTTACATCCTGGATATAACTCCACGACCGGAGAGGGTATTCAAACCCACAATATTCGGGTTCGAATGCCAACCACGGAGAGGGTGCTTTTCCGTCCACAATAATTGCTTTCAAGTTACGTCGCAATTGTAACGCTGCTGTTAAAAAAACGCCAGGCCTGCGCAGAACACGCAGCTGGAAGCCGTCGTAAGCTCTCTCAGGGCTACTAATATAAGTGCTCTTGCGGGGTAACCGTTATGCCATAAATTGTATATTTTGTCGAATGTAGGGAAGCACTCATTACGCCATGTATTCGTCGCTCTGTGAGTAAGCAAGGTACCCGCTACACGTTTGTAGGGCATTACGAGTGCTTCGTCGAGTCTGCGGCTGTCGAGAGCGAAGAATCATGATTAAGCACTTTGTAGTTAGTTGGTGGGAAGCTTGCCATTCTTTGCGCAATTCGCAATGTAAGACGCCTGGCTTTGTTTACTTTTCTATATGTACCAGTTAACGCTATTCATTGCCCCGACATGACGCCTGTATATATAGGGTCATTTTGCGAAGGAGTTTCAAGCCCCGGTTTATCTTCGTGGTAGACAACTCGAGCGCCTCGCGTACTGGGGTTCAAGTATTCTCTCTCGTAGATATTTATTTCGTCATTTCTCTCATTCTCCGCGATAGCGGTTACCTACACCAGAAGCAGTGGTGGCGGACGACTCGAACACTGCTGTTGTGACACCGTAACAACTTTCGTTGTATAACAATGAAAGAATGCCTCTTACACTTTCATTAGCTTGATTTAATTGTCCGTTGGTGTCGTTCGGTGTCTCTAACAAACAAACAAACAAAAAAGAAACGAGATTGTAGCAGGTTTTCTTCTCTTTCGCACATCAGTACGTTAAACCCCATAAACCAATCGTCCCTTTTCGTTCGCACTGAGGATAACCTCCACGATTATCTGAAGAGATAAATCGCTATTTAAGTTTAACTGAACGTTCCGGTTTAGCGTCGTTTTAAAGGTCAAAACAAAATCGAACCTTCACCATGTTGTATCTATGTTTGACTAGTTGCACTTTCCCATTCGCCTATCGCGACAAGGTTTTTGCACCGCATGCGGCAGCCATACTTCCATGGATGGCCCGAAGAGCTCATCGAACTCATTTGAATATCGGCGCGCGCGACTAAAAACTTTGGGTTCCCCTGGCATTCGGCAATATTTCATGCGGCCTCTTATCGGGTCGGGTTGAGGCACGGCTTGTAAATGTTCGTGCCTGCACGGAGGCCGACGTAAGCGAGTGGTTTCATCGCGCGCATGCACTGTCCCATATGGCTTCCGGTTTGGACACCATCTCGAGTCGACGTTCGACTCGAGATGGCCGGCGTTTGTCTCGGTGCAGCGGCTGATACAGACTTCTGGGACATCATAAATACTCACACTGATGCGTGCACAGATACCGAAAACCTGTCAAAAAAGGTAAGCATAGACCTTGTTCCGCATAGCTTTGAGTCGCCGGTATGGCAAGTGCGCGGAGCTCTGATATATATATATATATATATATATATATATATATATATATATATATACATGGGGAAGAAGTGTATACCTAAGGGCTCGTTTTTCCGTGTTTTTAACACAATATTAATGCCAAGTAATGTACAGGGGAAGTTATTAGAACCAAGGTAATGTAAATAAGAAGAAAGAAAAGTGGATGAAGATATAACCAGCCGTGAGCAGGAATCGAACCTACGACCTTCGAATAACGCGTTCGATGCCCTAACCACTGTGCTACCACAGCGGCCTTCCCTCCGTCCACTTTTTTGGGTTTATATGTGAATTTAGAAGTATATATATATATATATATATATATATATATATATATATATATATAATTGCAGGGAATAAATTCTTGGACGCCGGTAAATAGTATGAATAAACAGAAGACACACGTCGAAGAACGGAAAGGTTTCTTTACGTTTCGGCCGTGGGACCAGCCTTCGTCAGAATAACAGATGTAACAGTGGTGCAACAGCATATAAGCGCATACGTTTCGCTTGCAATAATCACGTGAGTGCAAACATCATAAAACAAGTACAACAATTAGACATGAAATCTATATGGGGGCCCCCGTATCACATGCTACTTATAAGCAATACAATAACAAGTCACGACACGTGCACAAGGATTACAGCTGGTACAAGCAATAACATCTACAGCGGTCACTGGTGCAAGACGCTCAGTTTCCCCGTACTCTCATTTAAACCGCCTGCGATTGTATTGAACTTAAAGATGAGAAATGATTCGCGCACTTCCCTGTCAAGATGCGTTCGGAAGCCAGACTCCAGAATCGTGGCTCTAATGTTGTCAAATGAGTGGCCCATGGCGTTAGCATGCTTTGATATTGGAAGGTGAGGAAGTGAAGAGATATGAGCCTTGTGATTGTTAAACCGATATCGGAAGGGTGTTTCGGTTTCGCCTAAGTACTGCATTCCACAGATCAAGCATTCCAGGAGGTAAACTACATTACGCGTGTCGCAGTTATAGTCACCATTTATTTTCACGCTGAAGTTGGATGCGGTGCTGTTTGCGATAAGTGAAGTGGTCATATGCTGGCAGATTTTGCAACGAGGTTTGTTGCAAGGACGGCAGCCAGTAGGTTTACTGCGTACGCTTTTTGACGACATGAGTAGGTCACGCAGATTTTGCGCTCTTTTGTACGTCACACGCGGTGGTTCTGGGAAAATTGATTTAAGTCGTTCGCTTTGTAGAAGTATGTTATGGTGATTTCTTAAAATGGCATTTACGTGTTGCGCAGGCACGGAAAATGTTAGAACAAGGTTAGTGCAGGAGAAGACCGGCTGTCTATTCTTGGTGCTTAAAAGCGTTTTGTGGTCCTGGTTACTTGCCCTTTTTATGGCCTCATCTATATTCTTGGAAGGGTATTTCTGTTTTGATAAAGCATTCCGAAGCTGCGCCTATTGGAATTAAAATCAGTTTCTTGGGAGCATATTCTTTTAAAACGAAGGGCCTGGCTATAGGGTATGCTGGTTTTAGAGTCTATGACATGGTTGCTATTAAAATGAAGGTACTGTTGAGTATCAGTTGGCTTTCTGTAAACTTTAGTGGCAAGCTTGCCGTCACACAATGTCACTGTTACGTCAAGAAAGTATAGTTTGTCCTGAGTAGGTATCAGATAATGAAATGAACGGATGAGCGTTGTTGAAATCATGAATGAACGATAAGAGATGAGGTTCACCGTGCTGCCAAATCATGAATATATCGTCAATGTACCTTTTGTAGTACAATGGCTTGTAGTGAACGGCTTCTCAGAAATTTGTTTTCGAGTATGCCCATGAAAATATTGGCGTAATTAGGGCCTATTGGTGTGCCCATCGAGGTGCCATTAACGTAACGGTAATGAGGTAATATATATATATATATATATATATATATATATATATATATATATATATATTATATATATATATATATATATATATATATATATATATATATATATATATATACCATGCCACATTGCGTGAACCGTACTTGTCAGCTGTGCACTTTCACGGAATCAATTGTCCAGCAGCACGAAGCTCTCTTGCTCTGAAAAACATGCATGCTTGTCCTGGTTGAACCCCTTACCTTTTCAGCATTGCCTTAGTTATTGATTTTAAAAATTTTAAAACAAATACTTAAAACAAGGACTCTATTTGGTCACTTCATATCCTTTGGGCAAACTTGACTGACTTTAAGATGACATACCGGGTTTTAGCGAGACTCAGAAATTTCAAAACAGAAGGCACTGAAGGTAAAAAAAAAAATGGCAGATCCCACGTACAGTGGGAATCGATGATATGCGAAGCACAAATTTGGTTTGGTTTGGGAACACTTTATTGTGAAAGTCCGAAGCCGTGCGCCCTAGCACACGGTGGGCCGCTCCCATGATGCGACAGTTGCTTTTTTTTTTTTTCGTTGAACGTTAAGTTTGCTTTCAGTGTCGTCGCCAGCGTGGGCATGTGGCGGCCTCTCGCGGCGGTCGCGGTGACTATGCAGCTAACGATCGTGTTTATGGCGCCATCATTTGGGCATCATTTATAGAAAGAAAAGGGGACGATTTTTAGCGTGCTTTGAGAATTATTTGTGAATTCGAGGCTGCGCTGTAATATTACGCTCGCGCGTTTTCATGAGCCTCGACAACAGGCCGGCAGGGTTAGTTGACCATTCTCAAAAAGTGTCGCGGGGACTCCAAGCGTCGTTCCGAAATTTCGCCGTTAAGTTTCACGATGCCGCCGTCGCTACAGGTATGACAACGTCGTTGCGCAAATCCCCTAAAATGTCGCGCTGATTATGTGCAGGGAGATTCACTTTTGCGAATTTATATATAAGCCCAAGGCCCGTGAGATTACTTCGCTTCGTCGCACGTGCACTCAAAAGATAATAGTTGACGCTTAACGAGGAACTTGCAGTCGCTGAGAAAGAAAGTCTAGGCATAGATTAGCGCAGTTAGGTAGATTAGCGCAGACTCGTAGAGATTTTTAATTAGTGAGGCTTAGCTTCGAGATGACAACCGAAATGAGTACGTAGAGACAGAGGGGTGACCTCGCGCGGTAATAATTGTTATAATTTGTTGCTTTCCTTTCTGTTTCTTCGAGTGTTTAATCACGCATCGTGCGCTCATTCTTAAGCTGCCCTATAGGATAGCCTCACTGAATGTTCAGCGCTTTTTTATTACGCAGTTTCGTTTGAATTCTTTTTCTCCCTTTTTTTGTGTGTTACGAATCAAATTTTCTTTCATTTTTTTTTCTTTGTTACTGCTTAACAACGAATGTTTCTGCTAAAGTGAATCTTCGCATTGCGCGTGCGTGTAAGCGTGCGCACAGGCGTGAGGACGGGAAGAGTTGGTGGACGTCGCCTAATTGTTTTAAAGGAAAATCGGCCCGCTTTCGGCAAAGCGACGGTGTCATGTGATGGCGTTACAAATTGTGGGGATGCGTGACACCAACAAGTGATTCGTGTTGAAGTGAATTCCAGGACGAAATTCCCGTAAACAACGCTGTCATTTTACCGTATAGTTAGTGTTTGGAAGCAGTATGTTACTATACTCAGAAAATCGTGTGTTATAGTTGGTGTGAAGATGTGTTAGGGAAAGTATATCATGGTTTTGAGACATAAACCCTGTAATATTATCATTATTATTAAGAAAATGTCAACAATCTAGCGCGCGAGAATCGTTGTTGCTGGGGTAGATCGCTCTGCTTTCTGTTTAGGTAGAGTTTATTCGCGCTATGTACACAAAGTAATACATGATAAGCATTCAGTTTATGCAAAATACATACACTTTGGCCCAGGTATGTGTCACGCCAAACTGCACTAGCCTATAGCGAACACAGCATTACTTCGTTACACAACCAAAATGTTTCAGTAGACAATGCAAAGGAGTCAATGGAAAAATATACATGTGGACATTATACAGATAAATGTGTTGAAAGATTTGACTCGGCATAAGTCACTGTTCAGAAAATAATCACGCTACGTACAGTTCAGTTATTCGTGACGGATCGATGTTCAGGGACACATTCACTTATTCACAGTTTTACATCGCTAAAACTAACATTTCCGCATAGAGCGGTCAGTAAAAGTTTAATGGACAAAGCTAACTGCACCCAACTGCTTTTAGAATAAATTTTGAACACTTTAGAGCGCTCGACTATGGGAGAGCTACCAGCTGTCCTGGAAAGACATTATGACGTTTAGAAACAAGGGGTAAACGAGTTAGAGTTCTCGGCACACTGAGAGCTGTCCCTTAGGCCTCACACCTGATGACACGGTAGGCAGCCTCACCAGATGATTTGATTGATGCTTCGTACACGCAATTTATTTTGCGCACTATCAAGCCTTATAAAGTACAACATACTCAATCGCACTGGCTACAGTCAAGGCTTATTTATTTTTTCATGTCTTCATGTTAATGAGGCAACAATTCTTTGCAAAAAAAGAGCAATATACCATGCGCAGCCCGAACCTTCTAATTGATCAACAGCACAAACCAATAATTACAAGTCCAAGAGCACACGTGTACGCTCATAATTTGATCATTGACGTGGGTTGTCCGCCGAGGAGGGTGAAGGACATTGAAAACGCGTATGTGATTCTTAAAGAGAAAAAATGACAGAATATCCTCGGAGTGAATGATGGAGAGTGGGGCGAAGCATCCGTCCGTTCAACACCAGTGATCCGACCGTCAACACCAGTGACGCAAAAAGATCACCACGTGATGACGTCATCTTGACGTCACTAGTAACCAAATTTCGTGGTGTCATTGTAACATCACATAACATCCTGTCACTTGATGAAGTCATCACATCATACTGTCACTTGTTCAAGGGTCGATCACGGAGGCCATGCGAAACCATATTAGATGCAAAAAGTTGCAATGCCTCCGATCCTGGAGGCATTTCAAAATCACGTTAAATGCTAAAAGCTTTCCCAAGGTGGCGGGGTAGTATCATTACATCGACTGAGAATAAGAAGTAGAAGATGGCTTTTGCAGTGGAGTCGCGTCGTGGGCGAATCCATAAGTGATCCTTGTAAGTGTAAGGGGGGGGGGGGGGGGGAGGGGCTCTGACAAACTTATATGTAGTTTCGCGCTTGTGTATGGGCGCTGCATAAGCGTCAGCCCATCTACTGACAAATTTCTCCTCTTTCTTTCTTGTATCTCCTCTATCTCATTTTATACTGCCTTTTCTCATTCCTCCAGCGTAGGGTAGCAAATCGGGCATGTGCCCGGTTCACCTCCGTGCCTTCTTTCCTGTTCTTTCTTTTCCGTGGGTGTGCACGTATACGATGCGCAAATGTAATTGCTATCGACAAATCGTGTTGTGTCTCCTCACGTGTACCTTTTCCGAAGGCTCTTTCACGCGTGTTTTGTCGATCTTCTCTTTTTTCGCATCTCGCACTTCAACGCTGGCTCATTCATCAAACCGCGTTACATCGACCTTTAAAAAAAGAAAAAAAAAAGTAGAAGAAGCGCCTAGCGCTATTAACGGATGTGGAACTTGCGTCACGTCCAAAGACCGGGCAGCAGCGAATTTGCCCACCCACCCGTGCTGACCCCCATGAGTATAACGAACAACTAGCCACGTAGAAAATAAACGAAACGAAGGATCGCTCTGTCGCTTTAGGCGGTCCCGTCTTTTGATTGAGCGGTCAATCCGAACCAAATTTCAACCCGCTGCGTATTTTGGATACGCTGACGCCTCTCTCTGCAGCACTTTTGCGTCGACGAAGCCTCTGATAGAGATCGTAGGACATCGCCATGGTCATCACGTACACTTTGTACTTACCCATTAAGAAAGTGATTTGAGCAGGGGGTGCAAATCAAAGCTATACGTAATTTCGCGGTGCGATGCCTCGAGCGTTGTACGTCGCTTTGTCCCATGCATGGGGCACTGTGTGTGTGTGTGTGTGTGTGTGTGTGTGTGTGTGTGTGTGTGTGTGTGTGTGTGTGTGTGTGTGTGTGTGTGTGTGTGTGTGTGTGTGTGTGTGTGTGTGTGTGTGTGTGTGTGTGTGTGTGTGTGTGTGTGTGTGTGTGTGTGTGTGTGTGTGTGTGTGTGTGTGTGTGTGTGTGTGTGTGTGTGGGTGCGTGCGTGCGTGTGTGTGTGTGTGTGTGTGGGTGCGTGCGTGTGTGTGTGTGTGTGTGTGTGTGCGCGTGCGTGCGTGCGACTGCGTATCTATATCACAAAGCAATTACAGAATTGGCCGAGTGTTTTTCCTGTTTTTCATAAGCGATGCCTCATTTCGTGGAGATCCGTAGCCGAGTGCCGTTTCACTGAGCAGTGAGTGTGCGCTGATACGCTGACTTAATAAGAGTGCAAGTTTTTGGCGATGTTGCGTTTTCTTTTTTAACGTGAAATGGGTTGTTACGTGTCTTATTACATGCGTGATATACGCAGCTTACATTTGTCCGCTTATCGTGTGTCGCGTTTGTTATTGGTGTTTATTTTTTGCCAATTTTAAATGGGTTTGTTCACTGCACAATGAGGGTTTTAGGTGTTTCAAAGTGATCGAACGTTTTAAGTGATTCGAGGACGTTTGGCTTCCAAGAGTATTGTTTGCTCCAACCATCGTCTGATTATTCGGTACGCCTCGTTGTATTAAGATTCTGTGTATCGATTATGAAAGCCAAATATACCTCAGAAACGCGGGCTTTTCGACGCTCGAACTCGGATTCGTCTAGTCCAGTGTCTTCAATCGAAACATCAATGCCGTATTGGGGCATTCCTTGCAAGAGTGTTCAACAGGTCTGAGAAACCTGAAACTACACTGATGCTATTGCTAACTGAATTTTTATTCATTTTTTTTTGTTTCGGTGGTTGCTTTCAGTAACGGTACAGAATCACTGTTGAAAATCGATTTGTTTGATCTTTTCATATATATTGTACATTCCGAAGAGATCAGATTTCATCTTTTCTATTCATTTCAGTCGCTTGTGTGTCGGGGAGCCTCCAACGTGCGTCGGAGGCAGTTTTGAAGCTGCTGTGCCAGTTATAATAATAATAATAATAATAATAATAATAATAATAATAATAATAATAATAATAATAATAATAATAATAATAATAATAATAATAATAATAATAATAACTGTTTTCATTCACACTAATAGAGTGGTAGTGTTTATGGAGGGGATGTGAATAAAAGCGACTATCCGCTTGACGAAGTTATCACCCCGCTATATACATAAAAGCAGAGGCAGTGGGTTAAACATATAACACAGCTGCTAACGAACATACGTAAACTTAAGAAACTCAGAAATTATACAGCTTTCAAACACACTGCAGACGGCGGCACATGGCAGTTGTCACGTAATGATAGAGTGTGAGCTTTGGGCTGGGCGAAACGACGTCGCGGAGATCGTCTAAGTCGACGGCGGCTACCACGATTTACAAACCTGTAATAGGTCTTATCATAGGTATAATGTCGACAAAGATATATATTCTATACTAAAACGATCTGTATGACACTGCAATAGTTCTTACAAACTCAGTCTCATCCGGGGTTCAGACAAGGCCGCGTCCCTTTAAACTACACGGAGGGCGTACCCGCTTCCTGCAATTTGCTGCGAGATCGGAATGCAGCATCTCCGTTTAGGCAGATCCTAATCTCTCTTTCTGTTACCCGGGTTAGGCTGAAAGACCGCTCCCTTGTTCCTGCTTCGCTCTCTGTCCTTCGGGTCGTCGTCTCCTGTATCAAAAAGCCCCGCTGGCGAGCTTGCGATTCCAGCGCAGCAAACGGCTGCCCCTGTCGTGCCTCCCACTCCTAAATAGAGTGAGCGGAGTGGTGGATCGCACCGCAAGTCCAACATGGGTCTTGCCTCTGGTTCCATCTTAATCGTCTGCATATGCTTACTGCTTAATCATATGCGTACGGGTATATGTTTACACACTATGTGAAATTGTTGCCACTGAACGTGTAGGTAGGTAGGTAGGTAGGTAGGTAGGTAGGTAGGTAGGTAGGTAGGTAGGTAGGTAGGTAGGTAGGTAGGTAGGTAGGTAGGTAGGTAGGTAGGTAGGTAGGTAGGTAGGTAGGTAGGTAGGTAGGTAGGTAGGTAGGTAGGTAGGTGGGTAGACGGATGAATAGATGAACGGACGGACGGATGGATGGATGGATGGGCGGACGGACGGGTGGATGGGCTGATGGATGGGCTGATGGATGGATGGATGGATGGATGGATGGATGGATGGATGGATGGATGGATGGATGGATGGATGGATGGATGGATGGATGGATGGATGGATGGATGAATGGATGGATGGATGGATGACATATAGTAATGCCGACATGGCTGTATTATTTTTACTCAAAGGCCACGCATGTCATTTCTTTAGTTTCCATGTTTACGTACGACTGCGGGAGTACATGGCGAATATACCATAGGGAAATAACAGCTTCTATTACCGTGCGTTGGCTAAAACTTGGCTAGATTTGGCTAGAAGTGAATGTCGGCTGATTTCGCTGTCCGCTGTTACAACATATATATTTTTCACCATTCGCTATTCATGATAATGCCCTCTCGCACATCCGCACCCATAGACAAGATGCCTCGTTGGTTCAGATTTTTTTTTTACTTTCTTTCGCGTCTTATTCTAGTTGCCTTGCTGTTCTCAAGTGCCTCGTCCTTCTCCGAACTCATACCCAACATCCATCACTGCAGCAAATATTGCTCTAATAAATCCTCTTTCTTTTCAGCTGTTCTTTCAGCTCTTTCTTTCTTTTCAGCTCTTTCTTTTCAGCTCGTGATGGTGCAATCATCCACAGCATTACCGCTTTCTCTTTTCTTTCTGATGTGCTGTTATCCCTTCAAGCGAAAGTCGAACAATTACCTCTCCGTGTGTGCCATCAAAAGACACGGCTAGTGCTTTCTTTGTGACTTTATTTTCTCCTGTTTTTATATAAAGAAAGCCTTGTTGGCTCTGGCCTGTTCTCTACCGCCCGGCGCTAAGTATTTTCGTTTAACTTCCTCCGATGCACAGCCCCCCTCCTCCCTCTCACCTTTTTTTCAGACTGCAATAATTCTTTTTTGTTTCCTGAACTGCGCTATTTTCTTACACTTATCTCAATTGACACGCTTCAAATAACAACGCCCTCAAGCAGACAGCGGCGTACATTTTATTTCGCGAAGGGAGAGCTGCCTGCTCATTTTTGGTTCTCCTCATGCCACTTGCAAGCGTGATCTCATTTTATTTTTATTTTTTCGCGGTGTCGTAAGGCGAGCGTCCATCACCACGGCATTAAGATGTCGTAACAGGGAGATGGAGTTTATGGCCATATTTTTGGCTTTTCGGAGTAAAATTGTTTTCCGAAGAATCTCTGAGTGTCTTTCCGCTGTCGTGGAGCACGTTTGAACGGCATTATGGAGAGATGCCGATGGCGTACCTGGTAGCAATATGAACTTGAGATTTCCAAGCCAATGGTTGCGCATAAAGTCACTCAGGCCCCTTAGTTCTGCGCGCTGTTCGCGATTGGAGGCGTTGGGAGCTTCCTGCGCCTCACGTGGTAATAAGTGCCTCCGGGATCGGCCTGCCATCGACGATCTCATGTGACATCTTCATGTGACGTCATAATGACGTCATGGTGTTGTCTAATACGTCATTATAGTGATGGTTATGATGTCATCATAGTGATGTCATACTGACTCGTGCGCAGCAACTGCGAACATTGACCAAATGGGCGTAGCTAAGCGACAGACATCAGTAGAGGGCTACTAAACCTTGTACTTTCTGAGTTTTCACCACTCACTTATAAGACGATACGCAGCATGCGTTAAGGCGATACACAGTATGCATCAATGCGCTACACAGCACGAAAATCAGTTTTCCATCTCAAGCGGCCGTACTTTGCGCTGTAAGGGATGGGATTCGGCGGGTTTCGTAGCTGGTTCCCCACCGCCGTCGTCCATATAGCCGATGTTCACCAGTGTGGAGACGCGTTCATAGAGACTAAACGTAGAAGGTTTATTTACATCAAGGATGAGAAAAGGAACCGCTTCTTTTTTGTGCAAATGTCTTGGGCTTTTATGGCCCGTCGCTTCCTCACACAGAGGTCCGAATCAGAAGGCGGTGACCCAGGCGGCCGCGAATCAGGTGACGTATAGTCTCAGTGGTTCACCCACTAGGAAGGGTGCAGAATTGGGCCAACATGGGGTAAAAGGCCCTATGGGTAGTACGAGCGCACTTCACAATGCTCTACCCAGCCCATGCTTTAAAGATATAAATGCACGCGAGGAGGTAGAGACCGGAGGACGGTGAAAGTTGAGTGCCTCTCTGGAGAATAAGGCCGCTGACGCTGACTAGCGTCAGCAGCGGTCCATGGCTGCGTTCAGGTGCTGGATTCCTGGGATCTGCTACATCTACGCCGTCCCGTGCTGAGGAACAGTCGTTGCTTTTAAGTGTGAATACACTTTATAAGCGACCCCAAACCATCCACCGCCGTCGGCGGCGTCCGCAGTCTTCTCTCTATCTTTAAAAGAAAGAGGACTTGGCGCTCTACCGGATAAGCCACGGACGCGACGCTGATATCGGTGTCAGTAACGCGCCTTATACCCCCTCCCCCTTCGCTCGCTCCTCCGCTTTCCTCGCTCGCTGCAGCTGCGCGCGCACCCCTCTCTCTCGCGCGCCTGCCTTCTCTCTCAGTCTCCCGTCGAGAGCGGGTCGTGCGATGGATGTCCCGGAGGCAACGCTACCATCAACAACGAATGCAGTACAACCGAATGCCAGCACTGCACCCGTCGTTGGAGGTGACGGTACCGCGGTGGTTTCGCCGACGTTGGAAGACAAGGCGGCGCTGCGAAGGGCTCGCGAGACCGAACGTAAGCGGGCGAAGCGTGCAGCGGATGCCGAACTGCGCGCTCGCGAGGCCGAGGACAAGCGGGCGAAGCGTGCAGAGGATGCCGAACTTCGCGCTCGCGAGGCCGAGGACAAGCGGGCGAAGCGTGCAGCTGATGCCGAACTTCGCGCTCGCGAGGCCGAGGACAAGCGGGCGAAGCGTGCAGCGGATGGTAAACTGCGCGCTCGCGAGGCCGAGATGAGGCGTCAGCATCGAGCCGCGAACGCGGCCCAAGAAGCGGAACGACAACGCAAGCGTCAGGCGGAGAAGGGCGATGAAGGCCGGCGTCAAGACGCCGCTCGCAATCGTCAACGGCGAGTGGACGTTCCCGAAGCCGTTCCAGCCAGTGAACGTGCCGCGCGGGAGAGGGTGCGAGCCCTGGACTTTGCTCGTCCGGACGCGTCGTGAAGTGTAAATAAATAATACTTTGTATATAATGTATCTGTGTACAAATGCTTCATGACAAACAACACTTAAATTCATTAATTACACTTTAATCATCATCATCAGTAATAAAACTCCCAAGCATTTCCCCGAGGGGGAACATGGTTAAATGCGAATGCACGGGGTGATGCTATGAGGGGGAGTAAAGTTAAAATCCGTTGGCATTCGCCAGTGAGTTTACGTAAACTCCCCCGTGTGATCAAATTGCGATTCCCAGGAACCATTACACCATAAAGGCACCATAGTGTGATTAATAAATATAATAGTGCGAATTAATAAATCCCCCTCATAGCATAACCCCGTGCATTCGCACTTAACCATGTTCACCCTCGGGGAAATGCTTGGGAGTTTTTTCCCGACCACGCTTCGTCGACAGTGGCTGTGTTGTGATGTTGACTCCATGAGCAACTGTGCAACAGCGATGCTGACTCACACCGTTGAACCCCGCTCAACAAAGGATAGTTCGCGATACATCCGTCGGGTTCCTTGTGATTAGACCACAGTGAACTGCCTGGCCCACCTTCAGGACAACGTCGTGCTTCCGACCAAGCAGCGATATCGTGGTGAAAGCATTCTTGCAGACAGGGTCACGCACAATGGCGTCTGACACGACGAAATGCAGAGTCAAGTGTAACAGTGCTAGTGTTTTGTAGAGTTACGCGAGATCGGACGCTAATTAAGTTGGCTGCTAGCCTCACTTCGAGCATTCCAATTTCTCGCTATCTCATTCATAGCTTCGCTATTATGACAACAGCGTGACTGTTTTACTGCAAAAATCTAACCGTCAGTATGCTTTACACCCGCAGTTGGGTGAAGCGTGTAAGCCCCAGCAATGGGCGTATTAGTTTGGCATGTCTCCGGTTGGGCTCTTCATGCATAATCACGGGTCGCTACCGGCGTTACCTTTGGCGTATCATTCTCCGGTAATCCTTAATAACGCAAACTTTGAGGCGTCTATGGACAAACTCTGATAATATATTGTTATTGGCATCACGCGTTGCCCTGTTCTGAGAATGCTGCGCATAATGAAAAAACAAAGGTAAGTCTGATATTCAACCTGAAGCAGAAGGAATATTTTCCTTCGAAACGCGTGCAGATACTTCGCCAATGTGAATTTACACCATGCACTAAGTTCACTGTAATACATGAAAGGGGTTGCCGAGTAATCTTAAGGCGTACAATTCAAAGTACATGTGGCTTCGCGTTCAACCTAATGTTTTAATTAGACCTGTTCATAAAAGCTCACAGTGTGCCTTGCGAATTCAGCTAAGACGACTCGAAGGTGAAAGTCGTCATCTTCTTTTCCGTGTCAATAGTTGTGTTGATCTATGCCTGGCCATTCACCCAAAGCTTTCTGCCCCTCACATGGTTTCGCATGGCCTCCGTGATCGGCCCACATTTGACCAAGCGATGATGTCATGTGATGACGTCATCGTGCATCATCAGACTGTGAAGTCGTGATCATGCAATATGTTGACGCTGTTACATGATGATTTTTTTGCGTCACTCGTGTATGCGGACGGGAGGACTGGTATTGCTGGAACGAAGGCCTCCGAGACTAGGAAGCGCTTTCGCGGCATTTCCGATGGAAAGTTCTTATGCGCCGTGTATTCGTGAGAAAGGCGGTTTTTAACATATGATGAAGCAACGAAAGCGTTCGCGTGAATAAATTTTGCTTTAGCTTGCCAGTACGTCATAGTATTATCAGGCACTCCGTATAGCGGGGGACTCCAGATGTTACACCACCTGGGGCGCTTTAACATACACGGTAATCTAAGTATATTCGGGTGTTCTTGGATTTGGCCTAATCCAAATGCGGCCGGTGGGGATGGGAATCGCACCCTGCGCACCCTCGATATCGATAACCCGACACCCTACGCGCTGATCATGACAGTATTGGGCAAGTTTATACGAAATGGAGTATCGCCTGCCGGGCTGTTCAAATTGTTAGCTGCATGGTAACCTTGTTTAAATAGTGAAGAAAGCGCTGATAGACAATCAGTTCACTTCGTTACGGCATTCAGTGCACAAAAACAGTTAAAAAACGCCATGTCTCTAACGTTCCTCCAGTGCAACCAATGTCTGTTTCTCTTTTACGTACTGAAAGACTTCACGCCGAAAACAAGCCGACGGCTGGAACCGTTCCGAGGGCAGAAACGGCTGCTGCAGTTTGGAATACGTGACCCGCGTAGCATTATAAACAAGAGTTGTAAAAAGGAAACGTATGTGGCAGGAAGTCGCACACGTCCGATACATAAGCTTCGGGTCGGTATTGTGGCCGGCCACAACTGTCGGCCCGAAGTGGGGCAACTGCAATGTCGACCTGCGGCCCGACGGTCATTTTGTCCTTGCGTCACGTACCGGGCCCTGCAGCGGCTGGCGTTGTGGGAACGGCGGTCAATGGATGTCCAGCGAAAGCGCGCTAAGAAAAATGGCTTTTTTTTTTTTGTCTCGGATGTCGGTTAAGTTTACAGAACGACTGATATCGCGCTGGTTTGCATGAACCTGTCCTATTTGTAGTGCCGTTCAACGCGTTGAGGCGCTGCTATGGCTTTAGTCAACACGAAAGTTTGCAATACCACATCGAACTCGAACTTGGACCACCGGCGTCCACACGAGTGATAAAAAAAAATTGACAGCCGGACATTTAGTCACTTCATCCGGACGTTACTGTGACGTCATACAACGTGACTTCATCACTTGACATCGTCGCTTTGTCAAAAAATGGTCGGTCAAGGAGACAGCATGCAAAATCGGGTGAGGTTACAGAAAGCTCACAATGTCTCAGATCTTGGAGGCAATGCAGCAAGCACGTTAAAGGCAGGAAGCTCTCGGAGGGGAGCAGGGGAGTATCAATACCTCGTCGGAGTAGAGAAATTACACCCTAAGAAAATATCGAGTAAAAAGGGTGTCTTTTCGACCCTCAACAATAATCGCCGTCTATCTTGCGTTCCTTTACTGGCATTATTGCCGCACGCACGGCACTTGAAGATCAGGAACGATATCTGCTTTATCAGCGGGACATAGCATTCTTTATAGGAAAATGGCCAGCGCCAAGATTTCAAGAAAGGAAGCGCGGTCAAGCCGGGTGACGATTATTGTTGTGGCACAAAAAGACACCCTTTCCACTCGATCTTTTCTTAGAATGAACGCGAGTTTTCACTTTCGTGTCGTTTTAGACGGATTCATGTGGAGCCGTCTGATTTATTGATCCAGCAAATGACAAGCAGCTGATGTATATATGTTCTTTTTATTTTTCCAGAATGGTCCCTCCTTCGTCGGGACATTGCTCCTAAAACGTGAGTAGACATCTTTGTTTACTTTGCGAAGACATTTATTCAATAAACAGTTAGCTATAAAAGTAGATGATGGGTGCCATATAAGGTGCGCGTGAATGGCCTAGTGCCTTATCAGCTTGCCTCAAGACACTTCGTTTTCAGCGGTTCTGCTACTACAACTTGTTTATGTTCGTCATTTGTTTCATCGTGAATAGGTACTTACCAAAGCCTATCGGTGTTATTGCGTTGATAATGTGCGAACATTTCAGAAAACTCTTTGTTTGCTCCCATCGTAGACGTCCGTATCAAGTTTGCTCTCTCAAAGAAGAATACCAAGTACTCTAAATCGTCAGCCGCTTTTTCTAAGCCACAGGTTGCACCGTTGCAACGTAGCCATGTTTTTTCGTGCCACATAAGTGCCGAAGTGTATGTGGCCTTATTGTTGAAATTTCATGAAACATTTTCTGTACATAGAGTAAATAAACTTTTTATTTTCTAAACTGGTTCGTTCTAAGTTGTAAACGATGAATGGTCCGTGTAAGGACACTGGGACAGTTTAAAGCTATCCCGTAGTAGGGTAGATCGTACTTTACATCGTTGAACATTTTTTTTTTTCTAAACACGTCCTCACCACGGCATGAAAGTGGGTAGCTTATTGCTCTCCCATAGCATACCACGTACTCTAAATCGTCGAATACTTGTTCTAAACAAGAACAGCCATGGTTATTTGTATCTCCTGCCTCACTGCTCGCCCATAGTTGAGTACGAAGTACTTGAAATCATTCAACACTTTTTTTCTAAGCACATACTGACGCGAGTCTTAAGTGAATAAGTGTCTCTAGTGTTTGCGTATACTGGTTGAATAAACTTTCCTCGGACCGATTATAGCCGTTGTAATCGCTATACCCTCCCATTGTAGAGAACAGTGAGGGCTCCGAGTCGTCAATAATTGGTCCAAATACTCTGTCTCTTACTACTCGTGTCTCCGCCGTGGTGGAGCAGTATGTAGCCGCTGTGGTGCTCGGCTGCTTAACCAAAGGTCCCGGAACCGATCCCTAACGTGGCGGTCACATTTGGATGGCGGCGGAATGCCAGAGCCCCTTGCACTGCGTGATGTTAGTACACGTTTAAAGACCACCAGATCGTCGAAATTTCCGGAGCCCTTCACTGCGGCGTCTTTCACAATCAAATAGTTTGTTTTGGCCCGCAAAGCTCTAGATGTTACGATATTTTGCTTACCTCGCACGCTTTTCGTAACTCGAAGCGAGATTTCAAGTTAAATCTGTCGTTCAAATGCATACTTTTCAATAACACAAGCGCATTAGCAACAATTAAGAAGCAGATTGGAGTAATTACTTCGCAACGGATTTTAATACTTTTTTTACAGCGGAAGCTGTTGTTATGCGCGCCGTTTGTCCAGTTCGCGATGAATACAAGAAACTACCGTCCGTGAAACTTCCTCTACTATGCTCAGGACGAGATACAGATTCCTTAAAGTTATTTCGCTCATTTCTTCAGTCATCTAGTTGACTATCCTTCAGACGGTTTCATCTCGTATGCTAGTACTCTTTCAGCTAGACGTTGCCTCAGCCTCATCTTAAAGCCTTGCGTTACGTACACTGACGTTTCAGAGAAGGTATTTTGCGAGTGCTATATAAATGTAGTACGAAGCGCCGGGTACTATTAGTGAATTGTCATTGTCGGATTTTGTTTGTTTGTTTGTTTGTTTGTTTGTTTCCTCTAATCCATGGCTCGTACCCACTCTGGGGGATTGGCCTTTTTCAGACACACTGTTATGATAAATCGTTGCTTCTTTTTTTTTGTTGAGTTGTAAACCTTGTTAACTGTGTATTTTTTTATGCAAATGTGCCTCACTCCTGCATACCTGCATCAGCCCTGTATTGGGCTGCAATATTCGAAAATAAATAAATAAATCATCATGCCAGCGCTCAATCACTTCGTCATTTTCCGCTTCGATACCTGAGAACGTGCAGCCAGCACGCGATCTCCTGCTGCGCAGATTTGTCCGGCGTGGTATGCAATAATTCGAATGGGGGAAGAGAACGAGTACACCGACAGACAGCGACAAGAAGTGAGGCGAAAGGAAGATAAACTGAGAAAAAATAGGTGGAAAGTAAGGAAAGAGAAAAAATAGAACTAGAGATAAACAAATAGGTATATATGGAAACACAGAAAGAAACAGTGACAGAAAAGATCTAAAAAACTGACGTCAAGAAAAGAAAAGAAAAAAAGAGAGTGAGACAGATGCAAAAAAAAAAAGAGGAAGGAAAAGTGAGAACGAGGACGAAAGAAATAGCGAGAAATAGAGAGAGAAATGAGCAGAGTGAAAGAACTAAATAGAGAAAAACAGGGTGACTCGTTCGAGCCTGATCGATACATAGCCAATATTCGTGATTTGCAAGGTGAACACGGCAGCATTTGGTGCATCGGTGTTCGTATGCACGTGTGCCGACTCGTGCGTACTTCGCCGAGACTTTGGCAGCCTAGATCACATGTTCTGGCGGTGCCCCGCGTTACGGTTTGAGGACGCTACATCCTCCCAATAGGGAAGCTGCGCTTCGCAGTCCGGATTTAAGGACGCTACTATGGGCAGTTAAAGGGGCCCACGACGTGGCCCCTTTAACGTGGCGGGCCTACAGTGAATAGTAAGATATATACCCAACTTCAGCGGTGCATACCTGTTTTCGATTATGACAGTTTTATGGCACGGGGTGAACAACGAGCGATTTGCTTAACAGCTTCCCAGTTACAAGCATAAAACAGTTCCGCATGCGACTTTATTATCGCAAGTTTTATGAGGCAGACAGAACAGAGTAATAGCGCGACCAAGCGTTCGCCAAAGCAAAGCCAAACATAGCTTCCTCCAGAAGTGTGATAACACAAGGTATACAAAGTATTTCGGCAGCAAGAACGCCAGTATGGAGCGAACATTCACCGATCAAACGACGCCGTCTGCCTCCACCAAGAATCTCGCATCAACTTTCGCCCCCCCCCCCCCCCCACGCACAAACAGGCGAGTCGTCTTTTTCGCGCCCAACCCCCCCCCCCCCAGCCAGGCGAGGGCAACGACCACGCAGTCAACAAGATCAAGGACACGCGTAGCGCGGTGGAAGCCAACGGATTCGAGCCAGCGCCTCCGCTCTGCTTTCGTCTTTCTTCCCTTCTTTTGTTCCCCCTGTTTATCCTCATCTAGGGAAACGGCGGATTCGACAAATTCAAATCAACCAATAACAACAGCGTTTGCACTCGGCACTGAGAAGGCATGCCGTGGTTTACTGGACGCACGCACACCCGGTGCTCGGAACGGCGCGACGGAGGAGGTGGCGTCGACGACTCTCTGAGTGACTGTTGTATTTAGGCGGGAAACGTAACGGCTCTTATGCCTTCTGTGGCCATGATACGGATGGGCCTTTTGAAGACTCAGACCGCGTCTTTTCTCCCGGGATTTCACATCCTGACGGGCCGCATACTTGTTCGCACCTTCCGAAACTTCTGCTACGGTTGTGTCTTGAAGACGTTGCAGACGGCTCGGTACGCTGGACGAAGGGACGACCTGCATTCCGTCAGGTCGGAAGGGCGCATCGGAGGGCCTCTCAGCGTGAGTACTTATGAAAATAATGCGTACCTTGCTCAGGTAGTGCCTATACTGGTCTTAAGCACTCACTTACAAGCACGCAAACAGTTTAAAAATGAAATATTCGTTGTTCGCCGGTCAATGCCGACTCGCGACAAGTTGTTTTTTTCTTTTTGTATGCTCGAACTGGGTATCGTAGTGCTTTAAGCGATTGTGGCACGATGTTGAGGAACATCAGCGCTTGGATCGAGATTCGTTCGTTAGACGAATTCGCGCAGGTCGCGTGACCCATGGCGTGCCCGGGTTTGAGCGTGAAACGGGAAAGACACCCGGCGGGGGCGTCTGTCTCGCCGCCATTTTCGCTGGCTTCCCGGGCAGAGAGAGAGAGTAAAACTTTATTGAAGGGGAAAGGGAGAGGGGCGTTTTAGAGCCTTTATGGTTGGGGCCCTACGTCCAGGGCTCCACTGGCCTTAGCCGCCCGCCGGACTTGATCCAGTAGTGCGAGCTGCACTCCTGGGTCCGAGCTAGCGAGGTGTGCCTCCCACTGCTCCATACTAGGTGTTAAAGGTTCGCCGAGAAAATTGGTTATGTCGCTTGGTTTACGATCGCACCCCCACGATATGTGGTAGAGAGTCGGTCTTCCGCCGCACCACGGACATACAGCCGGGTAAAGAGTTGGATGTATCGCGTGTAACTTCAGTAGGTGCGGAAATACATCCGTTTGAATTTTTCTAAGGTCAGTGGCCTCTTCCCCATTAAGGGATCTGTGAGGTGTTCCACATTTTTGACGCGTGAAGCGCTGGTGAGCTAGAATCTCCCTAGGTAAAATTGGCATGGTCAATGAAAGAGATGGATTCTCCGCTCGGTTACAAAACGCACGAGCTAGAGCGTCCGCCCTTTCATTGCCTTCGAGACCTGCGTGTCCCGGGCACCAGATCAAGCGATGGTGGTGAGTGAGTTTGGATCCTAGCAGCCTCAGCCCCATTGCTGGAAGGCGGCCCCTTAAAAAGAGCCGGCAGGCTTCCTGGGAGTCGGATAAAATAACTGATGGCTCCCCTCTACGCTCCTGAAACCTTAAGGCTAAGGCTATGGCCATCGTCTCCGCCTTTGTAGCCGAGGTCGTGCGTACGGAGGCACTCGTTAGCAGCGTCATGTTGTTGTCGACAACAGTAATTATGTGTCTCTGCCAATCGAAACTGGCCGCATCGACGTACGCGACATTTGAAGCTGAGCCGAATTGCTTTCGAAGCCAGTTTACCCTCGCAGTACGTCGCTCAGCGTGAAAGTCGTGATGCATATTTTTGGGCACCGGTGCGATTGAGATTCGCCTGCGGACCTCTTGGGCTACGTCGACCAGCTCCTCATCAATGTGCTGTGGGTGGGGCGAAATTCCTATTCTAGTGAGTATCGCCCTGCCTGCTGAAGTTTCACTTAGACGATTCCTCTGAGACATGAGGACTGCGGCACTGAGCTCAGCATAAGTGTTATGTATACCGAGAGCTAGGAGCCGCTCGGTCGGTGTGCTGGTGGGTAGACCAAGTGCTGCCTTAAAAGCGCTTCTAATGAGCACATCCACCTGGCTCTCCTCACTTCTGTCGAGTGAGTGGTACGGTAGGCCATACGTCACTCTGCTCAAAACTAAGGCCTGGACAAGCCGGAGAGTATCCTTTTCTTTCATGCCTTTTTTATGATAAGTGATGCGACGGATCATTCTAGCTATCTGTTTAACCGTAGTCTTTAAGGTGGTTATCGTGTGACTGGCTTTGCCATTGCTTTGGACCCAGAAGCCAAGTATACGGGCCTGAGTAACCTCGGCTATGGCATGGCCGTCTACCTGTAAGTTTATGTCACCGTTACTTTTGTAATACTTACTGTGTATTCTTATGAGTTCAGATTTTTCAGGCGCACAGCTCAGCCCACTTTTTCTTGCGAACTCTGCCACAGCTGTCGCAGCAGCCTGGAGGGTCTGCTCTTTCAGCGCCAGTGAACCCTTCGTAGCCCAGAGTGTGATGTCGTCCGCATACAATGTATATCCAAGGTGCGGGATTGCTTCGAGCTCGTGAGCAAGTCTGCGCATAGCTATGTTAAAGAGCAAGGGGGAGATGACTGCCCCTTGCGGTGTGCCTTTATTTGGCATCGAGAACGGCACCGACCTCGTGTCGCCTATCCCAATAGTTGCCGTCCGCCCAGAGAGGAAGGATTTAATGTAGTTAAATGTACGCTTTCCGCAGCCGATTGTGTTGAGTTCAGAGAGAATGGCCTCGTGCGAAACATTATCAAAGGCCCCTTTGAGGTCGAGGGCCAAGACCAAATGTTCGCCTCCCCTGGGTACGCAACTCATGACCTCTTCTTTTAAAAGGAGGAAGGCATCCTGGGTTGAGAGTCCGGAGCGAAAACCAATCATGGTAGCGGGAAACAGATTTTCTTTTTCAATGTAATTTTGAAGCCGTGTCTGTACTACTCGCTCGTAGAGCTTGCCCATGCACGAAGTAAGCGAAATGGGCCGCAGGGCTCCGAGCGATGGTGCTTTACCGGGCTTTGGTATAGTTATTATTTTGGCTTCCTTCCACTCCGGAGGAACGTGACCTTGGGACCAGCAGTGGTCGTTAAGAAATTGCGTTATCTGCTCAAGAACCTCAGTGCTGAGGTTTCTTATCATAGCGTTTGTTATACCATCCGACCCCGGCGCAGAGTTCCGATTGGCTGCCTGGGCTGCCGCGAAAACCTCTTCTTTCGTGATTGCGGCGTCTAATGTGGCATTCTCGCTGCCGATGTACTCTAATGTACATGGCGGAACCACATCAGTACCGATATAACGGTCTTTAAGCGCCTGGATCAACTCTCCGTCGGTGCCGGGGTAGCTGTGTACTATTCTTTGAAGAATGCGGTTCATGGAGGACTTAGATTTGTCCGGCTCCAGCATGGACCTCAGTATCGCCCACGTCTGGCTAGTCCCTAGTGTACCGCGGAGAGAACCGCAAAACTGCACCCAACCATCGGTGGCAAGTTTCGTTGCGTATTCATTCGCTTCCTCCGACAGAGCAGCGATTCGCCTGTAGAGGCAGCGGTTGAGGCGTTGTTTTTTCCATCTCTTGATCAGGCGTCGCCTACTATCCCACATGTGCAATAGGTGCCGGTCTATCGCAGGCGCCTCAACTGTGCGCGCTATTTTCTTAGAGGTGGCATCATGCGTTTCTCGAATGAAAGCAACCCACCCACTGACATCACAGGGCGTTTGCTCCGGCAGAGGGCGCTTTCGAAAGGTCACCCAGTCTGTCATCACAACGTCACCAGCGACACGACGAACTTTTGGTGATGCTATAGAGGTGCTAAGAATATAATGGTCACTACCAAGGTTTTCATCGAGGTTTGACCACGTGGCATTTTTAATGTTGAAGGTGAAGGTCAAATCAGGGTACGTGTCCCTGCTAATGCTATTACCAAGCCTGGTGGGTGCTGTTGGCAGAGTGATAAGGGTAAAACCTAATTTAGACGTGGTGTTCTCTAATAACACTCCCTTGGGTGAATCCCGGACGTAGCCCCAAGCGGTGCTCGGAGCATTAAAGTCGCCCACCACCACTAATTGATCTCTGGTGCCAACGGCTCGAACTGCCTCGTTTAGGAGTGGGCCGAAGTCGTCTTTCCGGTTTTTGGGAGGACTGTATATGTTTAAAATTTTCGTTCGTACTTTTCCTCGTTTTTGTGGGAAGACATCGATAATTTGGTGATTAATGTCAGTCTGATCGTAATGGTCTAGCGCGACTGTCATGAAGTTACTCACCAGCGCTGCAACGCGGGGGTATTTTGGATCGTATAATGTGTAATATCCCTGCAATTTGACGGGACGGTTCCCAACTTCTTGCAGGCATATTACATCAGGTGGGATTAGTGCCGAATGGATGTAATTCTGCAATGCCGCCGCTCGTTTGTGGAACGTGCGACAATTCCACTGCCAGATTTCTAGGTGGTCGGAGTTTTGCGTGGAATTAGTTCGCGCCATGGTGACTACTGCCTTTATTGGGGGGTGTCTGCTTTCTCCGTGATTCGACGGTCCTTCGGTAGTGGACTGCTCGCGGAGGTAACACTGACCCGCTTGTTGATGGCACGCTGAATGCCTACAACTGAGTCATTAACGTATCGTCTTTGTTGTTCCGTTTCTGCTGCAAACTCTTTCCTGTACTCCGAAAACATTTGATGCATTTGCTGCATCATCTGCTCTCGGAGTTCAGACGCTGCTCGTTGCTGTTGTGATTGGAGTTCTCGCATTAAGTTCCGCAAGCTCTGCAACTGTTCCCCCATCTGTAACTGGCTAACGTGGGCCTCCTCGCTAAACCTCTGAGGTATGTCTACTTTCGCCGTTCCTCCCTCCAAAGAGTGGGCTACGGTTGCCCTGGAGATAGCATGAGTGGCGTTGTTGTTCGCCTCTAAGGCGTTAAGCCTGGCTTCAAGTTTGGTTTCTAAAGATGATATGATTTTGTGGAACTCCCGGCGTTCCTCCTTAATCTGGCATCGAAGTTTCTCGTTTTCTAAAGCAAGCTGCTTATTCTCGGCAACCATTTTCTGATATTCGGGATTCTCAATTAAGGGAGCAGATGGAGACACAATCCTCGCCCAGCTCACCGTGTTTGCTGGCTGGCAGGCGGCTGCCTCCGTCCCCTCTTTGGGCGGCGTCAAGATTTGTACCAGCGCTGTCTTCTTCTGCTGCTGATGCTGCTGCTGTTGCTGCTGCTGCTGTTGCTGTTGCTGTTGCTGCTGTTGCTGCTGCTGCTGCTGTTGTTGTTGCTGCTGCTGTTGCTGCTGTTGGTGCTGCGGCTGTTTGTTGAGTCGTTTTCTGGACGCAGACTGGGCTCGACCCTTTGAGGAAGCCCGTGACTTGGATCTTGAACGTGAGCGTGATTCCACTGACGAGTCCCGCTCGGAGCTGAACCAGCGTGGATGGTGCCTCCGTTTTGGCTGATCCACTCGGGACCTCCTAGGCGGAACGTGTTTAAGCTTCTTCTTGCACATTTTGTCACCTGTCATATGGTCCTCACCACATATCACGCACTTAGGGGTACACGCGTGTCCTTGTGCGGGTTCACGTGTTCCACACGTGGAGCATACATTGGCGTCGGGCGTTGGGCACACGTCAGTTCGATGCCCTGTGGAGTGGCATACCTTGCAAGCCTGCCTCGTAGGCTTGTGGGGATAACAGATGGCTTCCGCTCCCATGAAATAGACGCACCTAGGCAGTGTGCTGCCCGTGAAGGTAATGATGGCGGTCTTCGTAGATCCGAGCATGCGTGCCCGCTCAATCTTGACCCCCTGTGTTCTCACACGGAGATTCGCCATGAGTTCTGCTTGAGAAGTCCCCGACGGAATACCATGGACTATGCCTCGTAGGACGTCCTCAGGATCCGCCACATACGAGTTGAATGAGTGCACTCGTCCCCTGATATTCAGATGCGTGATCTCTCGCAGCTCTTTGGCTACATGCTCGTGGGGCGTCGATACGATGATAATATTCGAGCCCGGGTGGACGCGCAGCATGAAGCTACCACCGTCGAAGTGTCGGTGGCAAGCGTCTATTACAGCGGTGGAAAGTTCGTAGCCGAGTATGTCTTTTACGGCGAGGCCTTTGTGAGGCCTAAGGATGATCTTTATGTCGTCCTTTGGCAGGGGCGGGAGCGGACGGCGACTTCTCGTACGACGTCGGCGCTTCACCTGACTTCCCTGCTTCGGTGGGCTGCTTGACGAGGCGTTGCACTCCACAGCTTCTGACGCGTTTTTCTGGTTTTTCTTCTGGTTCTTCTTTTGCCGGCGTGTCAAAACCGTGTGCCAGCCATCCTCCGTCCATGCGGCACCATCGTGGCGTTCCCCTGCAGACACATTGTCGACTTCTTCGGACGAACCCTGCGGTGACCAGGTCTGAACGTCCATTTGAGTGGTTTCTGTAGCAGACTCCTCATCTGTGTGAATCAGTGGCTGCTCCTGAGGAGACCTCGGTGTTTCCTGAAGAGCGTCCATCCGCCGACGCTTGAGACGCGACCACGACGCAGAAGCCGCTATGCGGCGGTGCGTCTGGCCGGGCGCGACGGTCGCTGCCTCGAAGTTTTCAGCTTGCAGAAAACCGAAAAACAGCCACTCACCGCTGAAATTCGACGTTCACTGTTCGCTGTACTTTCACGAATCCGATGCACTTCAAACAACCAGAAATCGCCGAAAAACCATAGAAAATCTGCGGAGCCGATGCGACGCGCGTCCGCACACCGTCAAACAGCGAGGAAAAAACCTTCCCGGGCAGGAAGGTTGCGAAGGCGCCATGTTGGGTTCCGCTGCTAACGGATGGTTTGAAGTCGAGGAACGGACAACGGTTGGCGTTCTGCAACAAACCCCTTCGCATCCTCACTGCTCTCGTAATTTCTCTCCACCTTCTGTATTTATTTATGTGTTGTTTTTTTTTTTTTCGTTCAGCAGCGGTGGCAATGGACGCCTGTATATGGTGCTGTTACTTTTTTCTTTCAGGCGCGTATACTCATTTGAGATATATTAATTTGAAGTACGTTGCCTCCTTCAGTGTAGCTTGTTTGGATTTGACATTTTGTGTGATATCTTTGTATGTCAACGATATCTGTGTGAGAGGCATCTCTCCAACACCGTGGATTTTACAAAGGATGGAAGTTTTATGAACTGTCAGTGCTTGATATTTGCAAGAGACGTTCGCCGTATCAGTGAAGAAACAGCAGGAACGAGATTGATACAGCAGAGTGGTTGGAGGTGTAGCTAACTATAAAAAAAATCTTGTATGAAAGAAAAAAAAATCTCAGGATAAACATAGAGCGAATTATGATGAGTGGGGCGAAGGGTCTTTTTGTCTGTCTGTCGTTCTGTCCGTCCGCCTGGCCGGTCACGCCCGACGCAGGACAAAGTTCGACTAAAAGGAGCTTCGCCCCTAAAATCACAGCATATGCATGGAGTGACTGACAATGAGTAGGGCGAAGCGTCCGTCCGTCCGTCTGGCCGGCCGGTTACGCCTGACGCAAGACAAACGTAGACTAAAAGGAGCTTCGACCGTAAAAAAAAAAAAAAAATGCCAGGGTGACAGTCTGTGATGTAAAAGCTTTAATGTCGCGAACAGGACAGCTGATTGCCACATCATTTTCGAGGGGGATGCTAATGAAAACCGAAGTTTTTTTTTTTTTTCGTCTCTCTCTTTGGGAGCCGTTTCATTGATATTTAGTATGTTGTCTCCTGCCAATCGGCTCCATTTCCTAGGCACTTAATACGATGTCTTGTGCCGATTGGCTCCCTTTTCTGGGCAGCTTTAGCAGCTTGCTCCTTTTGCGTGGGGGGAGGGGGGGGGGAGGTCGGGGTGTTGTCTTTCGTCGTTGTGCCGGTGTGTACGCTGCTGCTCATTGCTCCCGCTAGAGGCGCAGCTGTGCTCTTCGTTTCAAGAGCGCTGACTAGATGGCGCGCCGCCGCTCAGGCGACTCTCGCCTACCACTCTCGGCGCGTGGTCTCGTTTCATGCAATATTGCTCGCCCGTGCGTTTGCTCTTTCTTTCGCCGGACATCACTCAGTGCGCTTCGACACTGCCACCCTCCGTGAACGTCGAAGAAGCTAAGGTGGTGGATCGGAGGGCTCGCCAGGCGGCTGCAGCGCGGGCTCCTTTGGTTCTGCGTGTTCCGGGGTGGGTGGGCAGCTACCCTTTAATCACCTAAGGGGTGGGGGCGGGAAATTGGCTCATACATTGACATAATAGGGGTGGGAGGAGGTGTTGCAACGAACGTTGACTATAATAATAGTAATGAAATAATAATAATAATTGTTGTAGTTTAACTTCCTAAAACCATCGCTGCCCCTGATAGGGCCCATTTTTGTATGATGGCCTAGCGAATGTACGGAGGATTCACCGTTTACCAAACTTAACATCCGGAGCAAGCAAAACGATCACAATCGAGTGGTGAGCGAGTGTGCCTATACAGCGTATACGGTATACGTGACGCTCAGCTAAAAGGTGCTTCGCCATAACTCTCACCGAACACGCCACGTTAACGTTAGGTTGCGATGTGGATGCTCTCAGCCGAGACACAGGTTAAGCGACCGCTGTCGTGCAGTTGTGGGTAAACCGTACGCGGGTAATTTTTGATGTCGTCTCTGCCGTGCACGCCTGACGGCATCATTAAAGCGACGCCGGCGTTTGTCAACCGTTGCTTTACTTGTTTATTCGCCACATTTCCTGTATTTGCTTTTTTCCCCCTGTTTTATCACAGTGTGTAACCTTGCTTCGTCCACTGTGCGATCCTGGTGCTGCTTGTTCACGGGACCGTAGACGCGCCATTGTAATCCACGGGTTCTTTCTATTCGTAAGTTGACCTATATGTGCGTTTCAGAGTGGACTCGACCGCGTTTTCCCTGTGGACGTACGTTTGTGGTGATAAAGTAAGGTTAATATTCATAGTTAGTGGATTCATAGTTGTGAGGCCAGCTCTCAAAACAACCTTTCCTGTCGTGATCGATACCGCTGTGTTTAAACTAAACAATTCCTGGCTGCATGTTACTCCAGAAGGGGTTGTATATTTGCCTGTTAGTTTGTGCCTCCTGTATTGTTGCTTTTTTTTTTTTGGTCATATCCTCATACTGTACCACCCCCACTTCTGCCTGGGCTGTTCTTAGCCTGCAGTATTTTCTAAATAAATCAATACATAATACTGTGAAAAGGTCATTCAAAGAAGGTCGGGGGAAGAGGCAAAGAGAGGGGCCTCATCATTGAATGACTTGTATTCCTTGCCAGGTCGAAAATAACGTTGAATACGCTACTCCGTTTAAATAAGTGTTACGGGAATAACACCCTTTGAGGTGAGAAGGCGTATTTGAAGCGTCTCTGTATCGCAGCGACGATGTTCATCCATCTCGCATACTTTACCGCACCTTAACACCGTGCGTACTTCACTTCCTTGTCGGTAATGGCGAGCACGCCATCAGTATGACGCAGCATTCGGGGGATATAAGAGCGCGCTGTTGATCAGAAAGCAAACGCGAGTAATTTAAATGACTGATATCATTGTTAAAGTGCACGTTCGTAGCGTGTTCTTAGGAACTTGTTATTTTATATCTTAGCGCCATATATGGTACACCTATTTCAAGAATTTGTGCAGGGACAGATACTTTCTTGGCATCCCATTGGTGCGTGTGACCTGGGTATTTCTGCATTGACTATAGACCACTGCCAAGTCACCATCGCTCGCTCGGCGCTGTCGCCCGTAAACCACAGTGCGACATATTATCAGCATTGTTAAATGATTATTTTTCAAATAGGTAACTTTGTTATTTTTCAATAAATATTATACCCGATGCATGGAAAGTTAAGCTTGATAAGAAACGGCTATTAAAGACACTTAAAGTCAGTACATAGCTAACAATTCATTCCTGTAGTGTTAGTAAACGGGCGTGCTTCACAAAGGAGTTGGAGGAACCTGCGGGGTACTTTTGATTTCCTACCCTTGCCGGGAAACGTAGTTGATCGTGCCTTCTTCCATAATTAGTTGTTATTTCATAAATCAGAGTTTTGCGAATGCACAGATTCGTCATGTTATTCTTCTTAAACTGGGAAACATCAAGCCGCATCAAGCATCTGGGGCTCCACTGGAGTCCACATAACAAGCGTGAAGCTCCCTAGTGCTTTTCGAAGCGAACGCATGTACTCTTTTTAACAAGCATGCATGCCGGAGAAAGGAAGACTTGCCGTTTTCGAAGACGACTGTGCTCCCTGCTTTCTGCAGTCCTCCAAATAACACAGCTACGCACAGATCAATTCAGCTCAAATGAAAAGAATTGAATGTTGACCCAGCCCGTGCGCTTCATCGGGCTGCAGGTCTTAAGCTCATGTCGAGGCCCGTGAAAGAACAACAGAGGCTGTTTTCGAAATGAACAGAAAATAAAAAAGAGTTGAAAAAAAAAAAAGATTGCTGGCGTTTCAAAGACGCTGGCCCTTTACTGCATGCTCACGGCTTTTTTGCCCCTTAAACACTGTTCACAGCCCGTTCGCTATGCACTACGCAACACCATCCTAGCGTCAGCCGAACGTCTTAAAGAGGTGGTGACACGAAAATGTTCACTTGCTTGCAGTGTCAAACGAAAGGTCAAGCCCACAAGTGCCTAGGAAATCTCGTTTAAGAAAATGTTATGTTCAGATGTATCTTACATAACATATGTGTACACAAACGATTTACAATGATGACCATGCGCATGTACAGTGCAAGCTGTTATGTACAACGAAAATAACTTCTACTTGTAAGCGCAAGTGCGCCACGAAGAAGTTGTTACACTGCAGTATGTTCTGGAAAGCTGGCTTCGGTTCATACCGAACCTGACGTCACGAACACTATTGAGCTTCTCTTCACGTGCTCGTGCAAGATATCGGGATGGCCCCGCCGCGGTTGTCTAGTGGCTAAGGTACTCGGCTGCTGACCCGCAGGTCGCGGGCTCAAATCCCGGCTGCGGCGGCTGCATTTCCGATGGAGGCGGAAATGTTGTAGGCCTGTGTACTCAGATTTGGGTGCACGTTAAAGAACCGTCCTTCAGGTGGTCGAAATTTCCGGAGCCCTTCACTACGGCGTCTCTCATAATCATATGGTGGTTTTGGGACGTTAAACCTCACATATCAATCAATCAAGATATCGGGACGTTTCCATGGCCGCTCCTCTCAGTGGTGTGTGCAGTTGTGTGTGACGCCCAAGTGGCTATTTTGTGTGTGTAAGCTAACGTCATCACTACTAGCCATAGTCGTGCGTTAGTTCAGCAGAATTGACACCGTAGCCTGACGTCATGCGAGTGTCCATGTCAGTAGAAGGTTCGCCATGTGAAAGTTTACTATAACCGTTTACAAATGAATCTTACCATCTTTTACGGAACATCACACTTTCTCAGAGGCGTCTGCATAGGCGTGCTCATGGGGGGGGGGGGACGCAAGGTCTGCACTCTATATATACTTAGTAGAGGAGGGGGGGGGGTGCTGCGACGACCCTGCGCCCCCCCTCCCTGATATGGAACCTTTCACATGCTGATGTCTGTATACAATAAATTTGTATGACAAGGTAGACTCACCTTGAAAAAATTTACGTGAGGACCCCTAGAACTTGCATTCTCGAGGTAAAGACAAAAGTCTGGCTTCAGAGAGATTTAGAGAGTGGTATGGAGAGGTAATTGCATGAGAAGCATCCTAATTGAGGAAAATGACACTGTGAGTAAGCCTCGCGTAGTATTCCATCACTTGAGGCGTGTACCTCAACCTGGAAGTTAGTCAACAAAAACGACATTAACCACCATTTAGCCACCAGTACCCGGTGCTGCAGCATGCCGTGACATGGTTGTTTGCTGCGACGACTGTATACGCTGTCCTTCTTCCTTTATACGCAGATTGCGTGCTATGGTTACTTGCGGTGCCAAACGTGTGATTTCAGCTACTTAATTGTTGCAACGACGATATATAGCATATATAGCTGTTATTTCTTTCATTTGTTTAATTGTCGTTCTAATTTACCTAAACTCTCATATATACCTATGTACTGTACCAAGTGTTACGTTACGGGTGCGAATTTTTTTTTTTCGAACTAAGCATGCTAAGAACACGCGCATATTAAAGAGTGTCTGTGAAGGTACCCGCATGCATTGCGCCGCATCTACATGGAACGCCGCATTATGTCGCTATCGTGACGATGTTCTTCCTCAAGCCTACGATCGTAATGCGTCTACCACACCCCCACACACATTGGCATGTCGTAAGCAAACCTACGCTTCGAATTCCAACATCTTTTTTTCTGTTGTTCCTGGGCAGCCTTTGTTTATTTTGCTAGTGCCGACGGAGGCCCAAAACAAAGTTCACTTTACTTTTTCGCATCTCAAATTCTGCGGGAGGGCAAATGTGCGGCGCGTGCCACACGATGCAAAAACAGAACAAAGCAACCGCTCGTGGGATCTATTCCGGTGGGCTTGGTGCACTTTGTCTATATAGGGCGTGCCCGGCGTCGCGAAGGTGATCCTCGTAGAAGGCCAAGCTCTGCTCGAAGATGGCGGCACCGTTTCGAGTATACGACCGCGCATAACGCTCAACAAAAACAAACACCGAAGGTGGAGAAAGATAGTTGCGTCGCAACGACCGAAGAACGACAACAAATAAAAAAAAAGCGCGAAGAATAAGAAACAGCCACTGAAGCCTTTCTCGAACCGACAGCCCGCGTAGGGAGAGGGGAGAGATTCGGGAAGCCGAACGGAAGAAGGGGTTGAAACAAAAGGGGAAAGAACCGCAGGACGATTTTGCGGCGCACGTGCATGGCACAACAGGGACAAAGGGTATTGTTTTCCTTTTTGCGTTCTTTAAGCGTTCGCGACGCTTCGACGATCGTTGAAGAGAAACAAAGCAAAATGCCGCGTGTCTCTGTTTTTTTCGGTGCTCCGGGCTTCCCGAAGCTACGCATCCATCGTTTAACCCCTTCTTTTTTTTTCTCCCCTGAATACGCTTTACCGGCATGCCCAGAACAAACATCAACAACCCGCAGCGACCCCTGGATCTTGCCACGCTGTCGTCGTAGTCGTCGACTTGTGGCGTTCTCGAGCTGTTATTTTTTTCCAATGGGAAATAAAGGGGGAGAACGCGGAAGGGGTTTGTTGGTTGGTTGCGCAGAAGACGCGTTGATCGTCGTCTCGTCTTACCCTCACCGCTGAAGAATGATCGCGCCGACTTTGGGAAGCTTTTTTTTTTCTTTTTTTTTTTCGCGTTGCACTATCTAGGGAGAGCCTGTAGGGAGGCGGGGATGTTTGAACCGCGTGTTTTGCGTAGGCTCGTGACGATGCCTGTAGGCGTCTACCGAAGCGTATGGTTCACTGTTTGGCTGCGTATTTCGGGGTTTCGACCGCTCGTTGGCGACCCCGCCTGTCGCTGTATAGTCGTCACTGCCGTCGAGCACTCTCCTTGTTTTTCCACGCGTTTCTTGTGTTTGAGCCGGCAACACGTGGCGGTATTTGCGTGCGAGCTTTTCGAACGCTTGTGTATCGGAACGCGGTTTCTATTGCAGCCGGGCTGTGTCGAAGGCCAAATTTTGTTAGTCCTAAACGGTCCGGGCTCCTGCATAAGAAGACAAGCGTGTCCTCTTTTCTACCTATGATTTCCACCGTTCTCCTTATAGCTTTAAGGCGTTGATTGTCACAGTGATTAGCGAACAGAGCGGGTGTCGTGTTTCGCAAGGGATGTTCAAGGATATTATTAGCTTTAAGACTGGTGTGATCAAACTATAAATTTGACAGGCATAATACGCAACGAGCTCGCACAGGATAGGGCGAGTATGAGAGCATTGTGAGAGGCCCCCGTCATGCACTGCTCATAAAATAGCTTGAAAATGACGATGATGGTGGCGGTGGTGGTGTGGAAGATGATGATAATTAGGAAGGATGTCGCGCCACTTGCCGGCAAGTAAATTTGTTCGGAATCGCAAAATACCATGGGATTTAGAAAATGAGATATTTATACAACGAGTCATCAGCAGCCAATGAGCGTAATTTCCATAAAGCATATTTTTTATTGACCTTCAGCCTGATAATTACTTTTGAGCAGCTTTTACTGGGCCAAAGATGGTAGCGATGAAGTACATTTTATTGCTCAAAGGTAGCCAGAGAATTCAATAATTTAAACCCAACAGTTGCAACAGGGCTTCCTTTAGCTGAGTAAGATTTTTACCGCTTCAGAGTGCTAAAAAGCATTTGTAGAGCGTAGATCCTGGAATACAGAGCGCAGATCTGGCACCCCTGGTATATAGAATAAGCTTAAAGAACCATCTAAATTTGGTGGGTAGCTACGACCAGTGTGTATACAGTACACTTGACACAGATGGACATGCGCCACATTTGTAGCAAGTGTTTGCAGTACATTTTTAAAATTAAATGTATGAAACGATAAGTCTGTGAAAGTGTGTGACGCCGGCTATCCCCCTTCTCTTGCATGAGTGCTGTTTGCGTAGCAAAGTAGACAGCAAACACAAAACTACGGGAATTGGCACAAGGACAAACACTTGAACGCACACAAGCGTCTACCCGGCGTCAAAGTTCACCAAACACTAATATTCACGCTGACAAATGCTCGACTCGTAGGTTAGAAGTTCACAATGATGATGTCGCAACAGATTGTTGGCAACTTAGAAATCGTACCTCAAGCAGCGCACTACAACAGCAACAGTCACATTGCCTAAACCTTGGCACTATCCATCTTCGTTACAGAGATCGTGTCACTTCTCAATATAGCTTCATCTAAAAGTCGTTCTATAAGTGTCGAACGAGAAGGATATGTGCATATATATACCCGGTATTCGCACATCATACTACCTTTTCTTACAAAAAAAAATTGAAACCTCCCCTTTTTATCATCAATCGCACCGAACCCGATCTGTAGAGAGCGGCGTTTCGTTGCGAGATCGCCTTCCACCTTCCTCCATTGCAAATCCCATCCCTTCCTCCCCTATCATCCTCCTATTTCTCCTGTTTCGCCTTTTCCGGTTCGTGTCTCAATTTCTCCTTCGCTTCCTCCCAAGCCCAGCGTCCGTGCTACTTGTGGAAGAAAAATTCATGGCTCGTCCTTGCGCAAAAACAGAGAAGCGGGACGTATGCGCGCGCAGGGGAATCCGACTCGGCCGGCCCGAAGAAGTGCATGACTATGCGCACATAATATACACAAACCCCACGCAGGCAGTGCAGCGAAGAGAGAGTCTTTTCTTCTCTTTGACCGGGCGGGATCCTTTTCTGTGCGATCTACATAAGCCATTAGCAAAACAATGACCGGAACCTTAACCGAATCTGCCGACTTCCTTCCTTCCTTCCTTTACTTCCTGCTACACAACGCTCACTTCTTCGGTATCCGCTGTCTCGGCTATGCGTCTCTCTCTATTCATTCCCGGTAACTCGTTGCATTTCAATCGCAAACTATAGAAGTCAACATTGAAATGAGCTCTTCGAGAAAGGAACGAGGGAACCAGCGAGCTGGAGACAGAATTTCCGAGTCTCTCTGTCTTCTAGATGTGGCGTGGCCTGCCAGCGCAAACGCGGACTCACAGACACACACGTGCACACACACGTGCACACACACACACAGGCACACACGCACTGCGTCAGAGGCAGCGCGTCGTCGTTCAAGGTTTCCTCGGGCGTGATAAATATTCGGTGCAACCCCCTCCCTCCCTTCCCAGGGTTCGCTCTCTGGTGGGGTCTCGAAATCGACTCTAGCCTCGAGTCATGCCTGCTCGCCTCACCGATTACCGAAACAGCGAGCGAGAAAGTCTGCGAGCAAAGAAGCGAGGAGCGTGTGTGTACTATGAGGTGGAGTTTACCGGAGAGGCGCCGGTAAGGTGCCCGTTGCTCGTGCGGCCTTTCCGCAGGCGCTAAGTGTTAGCGGCACTTGAACATTGGCTCGTGTTTTCGTTGTGTACTGGTTTACGGTGTTCTCTATTTATTGACTTTTCGCCACTGTCAACTGTATGACCCGAATGTCGTGCATCGCTGTTAGGGATTTGCGCTGGAGTTCCAGCCAACTCAGGCAGAGACTATATAACTGTAAAAGAATGCATACTCAGTGTGTGTTTTACACGTTAAGAATGTCAGAATGCAAGATGAAAACTAAAGAGCATGACCTCCAGGGAAGCTCGCCGTATTTTTTTTTAATCAGTCAGATTATTTGGCATTCGTTACCAGCGAGATAATGAACACGAGGACAAAAACAAAAAGCTACTGTCAAGCAGCTTGACAAAGGTTTTTGTACCGATTCCATATGGCATCTTGCTAAAATTGTTGGCTCTATCTGCTGTCAAAGCAGCTGAATGCAATCAAGGTAACTACAGGAAACGCTAACACCACTCTCCCTCTTCGACCATTAATCATTTTGTGTTTTTCATGGGTGGACTGTTTAATGTGAGTTCGTATCACTTGTACAGCCTTCGGTGTATGTATGCTGCTTAGTCTGCGTCGGCAGATTCTGTGGACCTTCTTAAGGTTCTATCAACGAGTCATCAACGTAATCCTGGGTTCATTACTTCAAGAGTCTTGGGAAAAGTTGTTTGAAGCACTTCACTTTCGTTCTACTGGACACCGAAACTCAATTGAGATTCAAAGGAATTCAGGTTACGAAGCTGATGGTGTCGGCTAGGGGATCGTACTGGGTACGACTGAGGTCTAAAATTCGCGAGGCTATAGTGCATAACTGAATGACGCGAGTTGTAAACATGCTATGGCACATTTCAAGATTTTTTTTTCGTCACTGAAATGTGTACTGTACGAGTTATATTTAATAATGCAATACCTTGTATGAGGTGAAATGAGTCACCTGCCATGCCTCTCTGTCTGTGTTCCCCTCTTTCCCTTTGCCCCACCAGCGCGAGAAGTAGCGTACTATGAACTCGCTTTAGAGGCCGACCTTTCATCCTTTCTCGTCACTAAACTACTGCTTCTTCTTGTTGTTGGACGTAGCTATTACACTGTGCAGCCTTACGATATCGCCAGAACGTTGTTTGCATGTTCGATTTGCGCTGACTGTACCAGCGTGCATTCTACAACTAAATAAGATACATTACAAACTGCAGAAAGAAGAAAATATGCGTAAACCGCCTGGAAAGCAAATCTACTTATGCACAGTCTCTAAATTAACGCCCATTTGCTAAAGCTTTTTTTATTATCTCTTCGTTACTTATTCTTTTCTGGTTGTAGCTACATTCCAGTCTCGCGAGATTTCGTTCTAAACTGCAATAGCACCTTTCCAAATACCGGTCGCTCGGTGCCCAAGGACTGTTAGCACCATTGGCGCGTTAGGTCCTTACGTAACACGCCACCGCACTCTCTCAGAAACGTTTGGCTCACTGTGGTTCGTTCGGGGTTACGTACTGGTAATTTATCGAATTTTTCAATGGTATATAGTTCCCGCAGCAGCAGCTTCGGCAATGCTGCACTTTATTTGCACACGCTCCTGTGTAAAAATAGCAAACTGAGCTATGCGTCTGCCACGCTTAAGCAAAAGCTAAGCGCAATGCAGAGAGCTTCGCGGCGAACGCGCGCTGAAAAGGTTTTCGGGCCAGCTCATTTGTTATCGTTAAGTAATAAATTACTCTTCGCCCCCGCTTTGGAAAAGGACTCCGCAGAGGTGGCTCCCTCTATTGAGTGAATGCTGAATAATGGATTGTCTCTCTTACTCCGAGACGGCCCGTTTGTCTCTTTCCTTTTACCTCGCACTCCGAGTGCCATTCCTTCCTTTCGGCTCCGAATGCCTATAAGTGTGCCGCAATTGGCACGCGAGTGTTCTTGCCTAATTCGATACAATCTTCCTCATTCCTTCGGTGTGCAAGCGTTGAAAAAGGAAGTGCCGGCTGCAGCGCGAGCTCCTCCGGTTCGGGTAACTTTCGGTTCGAAAAAGTCGGGTCAGGTCGCACTGTCGGGTCGAATCGAATTGACCACACGCGAAACGAATTCCCACGTTGTACTTCAGTTGAATGCAAAGCCGACGATTGGATGCCGTTAGTTTCCCCCCCCCCTTTTTTTTTTTGACGCAATGAAGCATGAGGACGCCGTGACAGATGCAAAATCATAAACGGAAGCACGTGTGTGCCTGCCTCACTGTGTGTTGGTTCTTCAAGAGCGTTCCAGAGAGAGAGAACATAAGGAGAAAGGCAGGGAGGTTAACCAGGCCTCAGCCCTAGTAGGCTGCCCTGCACTGGGGAAGGGGAGAGGAGAAGGAAAGTTATACAGGGGGAGAAAAAAGATCACTGACTGGGCCGACGCGTAACAGTTTCACATCACAAACGATGAAACAGTCCAAAATACAGTATGTGATAACATACTGTATTTGTTGGTCTAGTTGGCCTATACTGGTCTAGCTGGTATATATACCAACTAGACCAAGAAACAGCAAACACGGTGGCAGCGTACTTCTCTACGAGACTTTGCGTCTAGGCCAAACCGACAAAATCTGGGCAAGTTCAACCGTCGTGTCGAGTTGGGTTCCCCTTCCCTCTTTCTCTCTCTCTCTCTCTCTCCTTTGCGAACTTCATGAAAGTAATGTTCGCGATAGCATCGTGCCTCTTTCCAAGCGGCTTGTTGACGTGAACCCGACGAATCCGCGTTGAGCCGGATAGTCGGGTCGAGTCGGGTTCTCTAAGTGAGCCTACTTGCGTAATCGATTCGGCTTTTCGCGTGGACTATAGCTTGGCTAGCCGAAAAGTGTCGTCACATTCGCGTAAACGGTGGCTGTAATGGGCCGCGATGATTTCGATCGTCGGCATTGGATATATGGGTTGACGTGGCTATAGTGTAACTGGCAAGAAGCGTGTCAATAAGGTTACGTCAAGTTGTCTCAGCACGTCTTCGGCTCGACCTGATGTTGCCGCATAGATGTAGGCCATTGGCGTGGCCAGGAATATTTTTCGCGAGGTGTGATTTGGGGGGTAGGGGTACAGGACGCGTTGAAACTGGTTCAGTTGTTCATGTATCTGTCAGCTTCGTCAGTCATGCTTGTCAATTTTACATATGCCGCGCCAAATTGCCCAGGCCAGAAGAGCACTCGAAAATTTTGTGTACCCACACACACACACACACACACACACACACACACACACACACACACACACACACACACACACACACACACACACACACACACACACACACACACACACACGCACGCACGCACACACGCACGCACACACGCACACACACACGCACGCATACAAACGCACACACAGACACACACGCGCACGCACACGCACGCACGCACACACACACACGCATACAAACGCACACACAGACACACACACACACACTGACACACACACACACACAAAACAAATTTCCCCTCCCCTGTTCAGAGTAGCAAACCAGCTACTACTACCAGGCTACAACTCCCTGCATTTCATCTATTTATTTCTCTCTCTCGTCGTGAGTGAACTCCGGAGCTACAGTGTTTTCTCCTGCTTTCGGGTAAGCTATCTCCCTCCTCAGCTCATGGTATCTTCACTTCCTCTCACACACCATTTCTATCTTCTTCACATTCTTCTTCGTGCCTCTTACACGGCTGCCGGTTGCCCCTTTCTATTCAGGGGTCGGAGTGCGTGCGGAGCGGCAATGCGTCTTTCGCAAGGTATACAGACGCGCTAGGCTCGTACTTGGTGGGTCTTGTCGCTTTAATTGAGGCTTAATGGCTCGGAACTAGTCGATGGACTGCCCCATACGCAGAGAAAGAAAAGAAGCGCGCAGGCATGAAAAGGCACACGTACTGGTGTATCTAAACTCGCGCCGAGGCTCTATAGGTACGTTGGAGTGCGCTTCAGCGCCTCGAATTCCCAGCCTCGTTAATTCAAGCTGTCTGCTTCGCTGTAACCCCTGTCTCATTCTTGTCCTTAGCGATCACTGCTTTGAGGTTCTTCGAAACGCTGCGCACACAGCGTACTTGTACTTTCATTTCTGCTTCCGAAGAGACACAAAAACGTCCTCTGCTCGTTACGGACCATGAAGCAGCTGGAACAACGACGTGTTGCTTCTTTTAAAATCGTCTGCTTCCGGTGGTGGCGTTCGTCTTCTGCCATTCCGCGCGCTTCTCCGAGAACGCGCGAGCGGTGAAGAAGGGGAGGCAACGATCCAGCGCTAGCCACTCGTCTAGCCGTATGTATAGCCGGTTCGACGCCAATATGCATGCTTGAATGAGCTCGGCTGCACCGTGCACCGTTTCGTGGGGGCGCTCGCACTAATGACCGCGCTCGTGTATTGCTCGCAATCGGCCTGAGTGAGTGCGACGGGGTACGGCATGAATGGGGAATCGATTTGCGGAAGCTTCTCACGTCGATCTTATCGCTGCTCCGTCGCAGCATTCTGCGGCGGCCGCTTTCGGCTTTAGTCCGCGCGTGTGTGTCTGTGTATGTATACGCAGGCGAGGCGCGGGTATTATACGGAGCCTCGGATTTTCTATGGCTGTCCGCGTTTATTGGCGTTGCCGTTTGTGCGGCCCAGTCGTCGCGGTAAATCACCGTCTCCTCGGATAATTCCTTTTGTATGGATCTGTTTGTAGAGGCATTTTTCTTTTCTTTTCACGGACGATGAGCCCGTGAACGCTGCCGAGCGCGCGTTTTTGGGTTCGCTGTTTTTTTGTTTACCATACGTGGCGGGATTCAAAAGAGGGACTCCCATCTTCCCCCTTAATGGATCGAAGAGAAATGATATCTTTCGCGAAGCCAATCTGGGAGGTGATTGGCCTGCGCGTCGCAGTTCGCTTGTTTGCGAACGGGAATGTAGACTTAGTGACGCGTGGTGGCGCCGAGTGGCGCTGGTGTGTGCTTGGTGCCATGCGTCGAACCACACAGTGTGATTCACAGTAACCTTCTGTCAATAACTCCTGCCTCCCATGCTCGTTCGTTACTTGCCAACTACGTTTAATGATAGGAAGAGAGATACTATCGTTCGTTGGAACCATTCGTTGGGAAATCGCGACAGCGCGTTGCATTGACCGAACCACGCAGGTGTGCGCTCTGTGCGCCATCTCGGTGTCGACGCGCGTAGTTACGGAAGGTGATCTTTCAATTGCGAATAGGGCCCTGCTTTGGTCATCACAACGAGTTTCGATTGGGCGAACGATGCAACCGCCAGTGTGACGTCACCCGGTGTCTGCTTTGTCGCGCTTAGTTTGGATAACAGCGGTTCAATGATGTGTCACGACGTAGAGGGGTACTTCGCTGGTCATTGACAACGTCCTCTTTTTTTTTCTAGCTATGTATTAGGTTCGTTCGTGAATGTATACACAGAGAGCACGAAAATGTTTTGAATGTTTGATTCCCCCCACCCCCCTTGCTGGTTACCTCTATGCGACACATCGATCGGACTTGGTTCGGTCGTACGACAGCATCAGGCACAATAGTATTAGATTTCTCAGGAGGACGGCACACGCGGGCCACACATATGAGTGAAACAATTATACATAAGTTTCATATCGAGGGATTCGTGACAGAGGGCGCTGTCTACGGTTCGTAGAGCGTGCAGTGCGGCTAATTTGATTTCACTGCTCGTCCTTTGAATCGACCACGTGGGAGTGGCTCTGAGGAGAACGACACGTGAGTGCATGTCTGACGTCATATACGGGACGCAAGAACCATGTCGTGGCCTGTCGGTGACTTTTTGCGCTAAAGGATATCCTTGTCCTTATTCTCTATTGTAGCCGTTAACGATGTCAGCTGGGTGGAGACTACGACACCATATACCGGAACGCTTAGGAACTAAAACGTATGTATATTTATTGTCTTCGGTTTTTGTTTCTTGCTTCTTTATGTTTGGCTTCCCCTATTTTTGGCCTTCGTCTTCTTCACCTTATAGCGTCAATCTTGCCCCGCACTCCCCCGCGCACATCGCAGCTGGGGAGGGTTATATGGTCTTACGACCGTGTCGTTCCAGCCTTTATAAGGTCGAGTCCCTAGTGAGCCCTGGAAAACGATCGTTCCCTTGCTCGGAACCGCTTCCTTCGGCGCCCTGTAGTGTGAGTGTGATGCGGGAAAGCCTAGCACGTGGTCCTCCAGCTCGCGGGTTTCTTTCGAAGCCCTCTAGCTCACTCACATTGCAGGGCGAGCGAACCAATAATGGCAGAGAAAAAGAAATACGTCTGAAAGCACCGGGACGAAGCCCCCTGGTGAGTCCCCGTAGTCCGTTCCGTTCTTCCCGCTGTTCCTTCGGACTCGTGGAAAGTGCCGATTTGAGGCCCTCCAGAACGTCGCTTCGTCGCGGCGATTCTGAAGACCTCACCAGCGCCTCTATAGCTCCCCGCTGCGAATCTCTACATGGCAACTTGGCGATAGCGAAAGCTTCCACGTGGACTTGGGAGTATAGGCACTGCTGGGAGCGTTGGACGTGCGGTGTCTGTAGAAAGTCGCAGAGAGTATAAAATAGACTGTGACGGGGGGGCAGGCAAAAAGGAGGAGAAGGAGTGGGAGGAGGAGGGTGGTGCACGCATCATTTTCACGGCCGGGGAAGTCGTGATTGCGACGGCGACTGCCTCGCGGGATCGTCGTGTCACGGCATACCCTCCCTTCGACACCGCAGGGCTCCAAATTTCTGTGCGGGAGAATTTGTTAAGATTAGGCTTGCGCGCAAACGGGAGTAAAAAGATTCGAGAAAAAGATGGACGGTGGCAGTAAAGTCCCCTAGAGGGAAGCGGCAAGACGCGTGTGTATTGCGTAAAATAAAAGTTGTGAAGACAAACAAGCAAACATGCCACAAAACTGAAAGACATCGAACGCATAACTAGGAAAATATTTTTATTACGTGACTGTCTACTGTAATTATAAAATTTCGATTTTGAATAGTTGCTGCGCCTAAAGGTACACCTTTGCGCCAAAGAGCGGTCAGTGTTAGTCATCTGAATTACGACATACCGGCACCGATAGACCCGAATAACCTCTTAAAGCTTTCCATTCGCTTTACTCAAATCAAATCCTTGCTTGTATTTCTCAATATTGCTGCGCATATCCAATCAGACATGTTTCCAACGGTTACGGTAAGTGTTTGAAGCACCAAGATTTTCTTGTGTGATTCTTAAAGGAAAAAGAAAAGTGAGCCCCGTAACTGTCTGCATCAGAGTGCGACAACTCAACAATAGCTCACAAGGAATGGGTGTGAGGAGGGATTGAAAGGATAGAATTAAAATATATATAGAGAGAGGGAGGAAGGAGAGAGCGAGGCACAGTGACAGCGAGCGATGGAAGTAAAGAGGAAATGGGAAAGATGGACACGGTCGCAGGAGTCCGAGGACGGGACACCACTCGGCGAAAGCTCTTGTCGGCGTCAGGAGATGGCGTAGGGCGAGCCCAGTCGGCCAGAGCTGCGTTGTCGTCGGAGATCGCGGGGGTACAACCAGTAGGCACGAAATACAGAGAGATTTTCATCACTTAGTGTGTACTTTATCCACTGCTTTAGCTTGAGCAATAGGGTATGCACACCATGAAGTTATTTTTTTTTTCAAAATACTGTGAAATATTGTGGAGTCTGTTCGCCGTGGACCTAAAAGAAGTCTATAATGTACGTTCAGTATAAACGAAACTTACCTGGAACCTTTCTCGCCGTTTACTTAAGCGTATTTCCCATTTCAAACTGCTTACAGCCTGCGTTTGTATCGATTCATTCGTATCGACCTCAAACGTTGTTAGAGCTTTCTTCGCGATGCCATGTGAACAAGAAACACACACACACACACACACACACACACACACACACACACACAAAAAAAAAAAAAAAAAAAAGCTGAACGTTTTCCTGACATTTCATTAAGACGAAGGACTATTCTAACGAACTCCCCTCGCATTAGGTTCATTATCGAAGATTAACCCGTATGAGAAAAGTCTGCATTATTATGTTTTTTGACCGTCGCTTCCGACGTGCCACGCGCAGGCCACCACCCAGCTCTCTCCCTTTTGAACTCTCACTATTTTTGTTTTGTGTGTTTTCTTAGTTTCTTTTTTTTACTTTTGGGGCGCGGCCGTCTTTTTCATTACGCAAATGGGCCGCGATCTTTGGCGAAAACGACCCCCATACTCCCGCTCCAGCTACTTTCAGGCAAACACTGACAGGATTCGCAAAACAAAAGAGAAATGAACACAATAATAAGAATAAACTCGGAAACCAAGCAGTGATCCTGAAGTTTGAAGGGACGCGATTTTGCGTTACGTAATTTCCCGTCAGCCCCCACCGCGCGCCAACTTGAAAGCATTCCTGGACGCATCAGAGAGATAGCAGCCGCTAAAGCGACCAGGAGGAGATTGCTGGTGGGGCTCCATTGTTTTTGTTTTTTTGTTGCTTCTTTTCTGGGCGTGCGTACGCGTGTATATGCGACAGACATTGGCGCTGAAGATGTTAGAAGCGGAATGTAAGTGAAGCCCTGGAAGGATGGAAGGCAAATGACACGCCAGTATGGCGGATGTTGGGAAAAGAACACGCGACAAAGAGCAGCAAAGCCTAAAAGTAGTCGTCCAGCACCAACAGGCGGCGGTGCGGGAATTACGTCCCTAATCCGTTTCCGACGTTCGCAGTCACGGAAGGGGATCTATGCTTTCGCAAAATATGCCGCTGCCGTCTGCTGCGTTCTTTGGCTGCTCATAGTTCCGTGCCCCGAACTTTTGTCTCTAACTTGTCCCATTGGGCGTCTGTATTTGTATTACTTCTCTCACTGCATTCCTTTCTTACGTCCTCCCTCGCGAACTTCAGTCGATTCGCCTAAGATTCTCCAGTGTGTATTATTCTGCACGTATGTCACTATATGGCGCCCGTCCGCACGTTTGCAATGCTCGCCTGTATACGTGCGTCTCTATTCGTATGTCCTGATAACACTGTGATTCTCGCGTATTTGCACGCGCGCCTTTACACGTCTGATTGGGCGTTTGCAATCCTTATTTCTGTCTCTGCGCCGGAAGCGTTTTGCATTCATGTCTGTGTCTGTATGTGCGTCTGTAATCCTCTTTTTGCTTTCTGCGCCTGTTTGCGCGTCTTAAACACATCCCCCACGTGTGCGTTCTATTCCTGTCCATAGTTCTGCAATCTGTTCGTAGGTTTGTATGCTCGCGCCATTTTTGTCTTTTCGTCTGCGATTCTTTCGTCAATCTCTACTTCTGTCTGTTCTTCGGCAATCTGTTGGTCTGTTTGTACACACTAGCATTGTGTGTGAGGCTATCTGTACGTCTGCAATCTTTACGTGCTGACCCGCAGGTAGCGGGATCAAATCCCGGCTGTGGCGGCTGCATTTGCGATGGCGGCGGAAATGTTGTAGGCCCGTGTGCTCAGATTTGGGTGCACGTTAAAGAACCCCAGGTGGTCAAAATTTCCGGAGCACTCCACTACGGCGTCTCTCATAATCATACGGTGGTTTTGGGACGTTAAACCCCACAAATCAATCAATCAATCAATTTTTACGTCTCTGTCCACTTCTGGATGTATTTCGTTCATCTTTAAGTCTGTATGTACTTCTATCTGTACTGCTGTAATCTTCATGCCTGTACGTCTACGATTCTTACGTTTGCAGTCGTGATCAGGCTGTAGTTGCGCGGCGCCGCGTCCGTCTTATGTGAGTCTGCGGTATTTACGCGTACGTCCGTATGTGAGCACTGCGTTCTCTCATTATCAACCCACATTCTTTGCGCGCACTCTGCTGTAATCCGTCCCTACGCTCCCATCCAAGCATCGACAGAAGTCTGCGCACTTGCCCCCATTTGTCGATATGGTCATCCATTCCGCACAACGCTTTCAGGAGCGCAGGAAGAAGTTGACTGTTTTTCTTTCTCCCGGCCTCCTCAGCCCCTTCGGAAGTGCATGGGGCCGCCTCGGGCACACACTAAATGCTACAAAATGGGCGAATAATAATCAGGATTATGAGGATTAACAGTTAAGGAAGGAAGGAACATGGGGGGAAAGGAAAGGCAAGGATGTTAACGAGTCTATAGAAGGACCGGTATGTTAACATACACTGGCGACAGGGATGAGGGAGTTTTAAAGATGGAAAGAGAGAGAAAGGAGAACGCGTGTACACAAAGTCGCATTTTACATGACGATAGTTATAGCGCGAGAACAAAGCGACGACACGGAGACAAGAAGGACACGACGTCCTTGTCTGTGTCGTCGTTTTGTTCTCGCGCTATAACTATCGTCATGCCATACCAACTAGCCCAAGCTGCCACACTTCTAAGTCGCATTTTAGAGTCATCACAACATCAGACCATTAGTCATATCACCGCCGGTGCAAGCCAATGATGCCCAGGAAAATATAGGAATGTCATTTATTAGCTGTAATTGTAATGTAAATATAACTGTGAAGGAAGAAAAGTGGACGAAAAGGTATCCTGCCGCTGACACCGAACCGGCGACCTTCGAATCGTCAACGCGTCCGATGTTCTACGGATTCGTTATTCCAAGGTCTCAGGTTGCGGTCCTTGCCAGCGGCAAATTATCTTTTCGTCCACTTTTCTTTTTTTTTTCACAATAACATTACAATTAATAGTAACAACATCCCATACGCTTTCCTTGGTATCAATGGCTGTTTGTTCTCATTAATATTGTGTATAACGAAAAAAAAAACTAACCCCTTAAATTCCCACATTTTTCCTATAATGAATGAATATTGAAACCTGAGGAGTTATATACCGCCTAAAATGAATGAATATTGAAACCTGAGGAGTTATATACCGCTCATAAATTGAGAAACACGAAAGCAGTGATTTAATACGAGCGTGGCTCAGCTTCAACTCTTCTGAACCAAAGCACTGTGCCTGAAGCAGCGTGCTAGGTTTTGAGGTCGTAGTATAGGTAACGAAACGATTAATGTCTGCTTTAAAGTGAAATCAATAAGTGGCTCGTGAAACAATAAAATAGATCGACGGCATCAACAGGAGTGATGCAAAAAATCATCATTATGGGATGACGTATTAGGTAATATTATTACACGTGTGTAACATATATGCAGCATATCACTAGAGCTGCGTATTGTCAGATAAATCAGAAAAGAAAAATATCCTGTAAACACTCGTTGGTAAAATGTTTGACAATTTGGATTTATCAGGTTGATTACGATATTAACAGTCACTGTTATCCTGTCCACCTCTTTATTATAAGGACATGTTCTGAGCAGTCATTGAAACATCGTCAGGTTCGGCCGATGTAATCTTCACTTCGCGTTAATAATATTTCGAGACCACACTCACCGCACATTTAACAAACTACTTCTCGTGCACGGTACTAGGTGCAACGCATGTAGGGACAGCGGGAACTTGAGACATGTTGACGGTCATCTGACAGCAGCGCAGCGACGCCTAATATATGTACCTCGTTAAGTATGTTCATTGAGGCTTCCAGAACCCGGAAAGCTTGTTGTAATATATTACAACAAGCGTTTCAGTTTTTAATACGTTCAAAAAAAGGTGTTTTGTATTCAGGCAGTTGTGTTTCTGGCAATATCTTTGAGCAATCATCTTTAGAAAAGTGACGTCAACGGGCGCATTCATTTAAAGTGAAACCTGTAACCTTCGTTTCGTGCCACTACTCCAATGATACTTGTGCTTCTTGTGTGTGTACGTGTTTGTGCGTTCATACCTTTTAGACGGCTAAATTAGGCTTCGTGTGTTCTGCTTTTTTCGTGTTCAGATATTTCATCTAAGATATTATAGTATTGATAATTAGATTGATTGATTGATTGATATGTAGGGTTTAACGTCCCAAAACAACGATATGATTATGAAAGACGCCGTAGTGGAAGGCTCCGGAAATTTCGACCACCTGGGGTTCTTTAACGTGCACCCAAATCTGAGCACACGGGCCTACAACATTTCCGCCTCCATCGGAAATGCAGCCGCCGCAGCCGGGATTTGATCCCGCGACCTGCGAGTCAGACGCCGAGTATACCTTAGCCACTCTATCACCGCGGCGGGGTATTGATAATTAGAAAAAAAATCAACTCTGAATCCAGGAGAATCGGGAACTTGTGAAAATCATACTCGGATAAACACTGCATTTTCGGCAGAAAGGAAAACTTTCGTGATAGACCATCTGATTTAAAAATAAAAGAAACAAAAAAAAACTCAGTAAGCGTGCAACCCAGCTTATAACATACGCGCATTTCGGCTACAGGTTTCTAGGTCGCCTAGACGGTTTCCCGCGGGCCTCGGGAAATCGTCATTAGTACGCGGTACAGATTTCCTTCGCAGGTCATGGGCACGAAGTCAACTACGCAGTCATGCACACAAGATAAACTTCGGGACAGGCTTAGGTCGGCAGAAAACTGTGTAACTCAATTACACTAATTGAAGACACGTATTTCGCGCTAAGGGTTCACTCGGACTCGCCAAAATTTTCCTCGAACGAACTCACTCGGACTATAGCTCGCTAAAATATTACTCACCCGGTATTACTCAGACTCACGGCTGCATTTCAGCATCAATGAGTCTATACTCATGAGTTGGCATGCGGTCGCAGGGAGTGCTGTACAGCTCGTCGGTATACAGCGCTTGCTTGTCCTAATTTCCGTCGCGAGCGTGGGATTCTATACTGCACTGCACGCATCTATGCGCCACAACCGGCATAAACGTAAGCTAAGTTAGTCCCTGAAGGGAGGATCAGGCAATGGCTCGAAGGAAATCAGAACCGTGCCGACTCTATGCAGCGAGGTTCAAGAAAGCTGCCTCAAACCCTTTTAACGCCATCGCTACTTTTTCATTCTCCCTTTAGTAAACTTAGAAAGAGCCTGCATTCTTCTTATTCTCATTTTTTTTTTTTCGCAAATAGTCGATGCGTACTCCAGTAAAAACAGCAATACCGTCTGGAGCCGTACTGTGCGAGATTCTATAGCATGGCTGCGGCACTGCATCGTTATTAAAAAGCTTTAGAAAAGGGTAGCCACGCCTTGGGTTCCTTGGGTAAGCGTGCTATTTTTCTGGCTAAGTTTGCTGAAACTTGTAGATCCGAAAAACTCGGCGCCAGCTAGCACACTCAAACGCGTCTCTTGTAGAAGCAGTCGCCACATGCGTATTCGTCGGCGACCACCTGTAGGCTGAAGGCCCCACCCACGTTAATAATAATAATAATAATAATAATAATAATAATAATAATAATAATAATAATAATAATAATAATAATAATAATAATAATAATAATAATAATATGAGGGGTTTAACGTTCCAAAACAACCATATGGTTACGAGAGGTGCCGTATTGGAGGGCAGCGAAAATTTCGAACCGTGTGTGGTTTTCTAACGTGCACCTAAATCTAAGTGCATGGGCCTCATACATTTCCGCCTCCATCGAAAATGCAGCCGCCGCCGCCGGGATTCGATCCAGTGACCTGCGGGTTCTTCACCGACTTTAGTGTCTTATATCTAGGAAGTGCTAGCAAACTAGCAAACGCCTGGTCTCTCGGCTCGAAAGTTCATACACGGCCATTCGATGTCGTTCGATCCCAGCAACACTGGTGTACCACATTAAGATGGTAAGCTGAGATAGTTGGTGTTTACGAGAAAATTTTGGAGATGCTCATGTGAGTTCGAGAACTGACAAAACAAACGACGCTACCTCCTTTGTCCGTGGTTTCTTCAGTCCTTTGAACTTCTCGGAAACGACGATTATCAACCGCTTCCTGCATTTAATGAATGCGAGGGCATCGGCACTGCGTTGCGCATTGGTGACGATGCTCATTCCATTTATCATCGGTCCGTCTCTGATCCTCACCAGTCTCTTCATCCTCCTCAGCCCGCGCTTCTGTTTCGAGTCTGTCTCCCTTTCTCCTGGACCCCGATAGTGTCATGCGCAGATGCTCCGGTGATCTGTTGTCGTGCTGTGGTCGAGTCGACTCCCCCTTCTCAATGACCGGACGCGCCCGCCGGCCGTGTATATGTCTACGTAGAGGACCTCTCTCGGAGGGTTTCTGACCCGACGTCGAGCTAACAAACCGCCGGTGATGCAGCGGGGCCGCGTTGCGGAAATTGGACGCCCACTATGTAGGTTCACTCATGGTCCTGTGTCGCGTATTCACTCCCCCCTCTACCATTCAGCCCAGTGTCCGCCTCGAAACGTTCGTCCGCTCTCTTGTTGGTCTTTCATTGGGGCTGTGACGAGGCCAAGTATCAATAAAAGGGTTGAGCTGTGCTCGAGTCCATTGGCTCGCTTCCGCTTGTTCGCGGCCTATTCGGTATGAAAATATGACCGTGCAGTGTCCTGTTGACTCTCAATGCAACGTGTTCTACGTAGACAGCGTGATAGAAGATGCGTACCGAGGTGGTAAGCTTTACCATAATCTGATACAATATATAGTCGGAGCCCGAAGTAACACAAATGAAAAAAAAGCTATCAGAGTTTTTTCGCACTCACTTAAGATAGCATGTAGGCGAAAGCCATCTTCGTTTTCTTCTCAATCCTCGTCCCCTCCCCCCACAACCCTCCGTACTGCGCCTAATGTTGTTTTGCGTTGCTTCCGGAATAGTTGGCATCGCTAGCATTTTGCGCCGGAGCTGCTTTCTGCACAGTCTCCGGGATCGGTTCTCCTTTGAACGAGCGACGATGCCATGTGATGGCGTCATCATGTGACGTCGCGTTCCGAAAAGTGATGGTGACGCCATTGCGCTATCATAAGTTTCGCTGCTATGTGACGTCATGATGATGTAATATGGTGACGCCGTCGCGTAACGATTTTTTCGCGTCCCATGAGTGATGCAAAAGGGATCGTACATATTTCAGTAGACGTAGTATATGCGATCTGAACAGACGAAAATTCGCGAACCGGGTATGTCACATGAACTGACGTTTCAGCAGGTGCACTTGTCTTCTTCGTGTTGCAGTCTTGAAGAAAACTATTCCGCATGCCGAAACGTCGGCTGTAGCGACACTCTGTGTTCAAGGAAGGAAGGAAGAAAGTTTAAGCGGAAAGACAGGGAGGTTAGTTAGTTCTTAGACCGGCTGGCTACCCTGTGCCGGGGAAAGGGGTGAGGGGAATGAAAGATGTTAAAAATAAATGTTGCGAAGAGAGAAACTACAAAAAAAATGCGACAGAGGAAAGGCAACATCAAAGAGTATAAGACACTAAAGTCTGTCTCTGAGACCAGTTGTTTACACTAGCTGAACTATTTTTTTTAACCCCTTCGAGCTTCCATCTTCCCCTGAACGTCTGGATTCTTTCGTAGTTTGTGAATGTCATACAGCGATACCAGTAGAATGGTAGGAGTTACTTAACGTATGGCAAACGTTAACTAGTTACTACCTCATTACTCTACTTTCACACACCAGGGGGAGCGATTTGATGGACTAGGATATAGAGTTACCGGACTCGGCCCACAAGGGCGTCCGTCCGGACGCGCACCGTCCAGTGCACATAAAGTGCGCCGCGCTGTCTTTGTTTTCTTTTTTCTTCTCACTTCTGAGTCATTCAGAAGATGAGTCACGTAACTTTTCGTACGTAAAATGCACGCTGCAGCGTGCGCCGCGCGTGCCTTGCGGCGCAGCCTCCCTGTGGGGTGGGGGTGGGGGCAGGTATAACGCTTGTTTCGCTTTGCTTTCCGGGTTCAATTCTTCTTCGCGGCGTACGCCCCGTTGTGACGACAGATAGTGGCGGGCCGACACTCCATCATCGCGCGGGTGAAAAAGACACAGCCGAGACTCCGTTCGTTTTCGCGAGGCGCGTTTGCGCTAGAAAGGTGTGGTGCGCTATATACGCGTATGTATACAGCCACGATGTAGAGTGACGGCTGCACGCTTTCGCCGTTGTGTATACTCGAGGCGGCCTCGTCGAGATTTGCCGTGTGCACTGCGTTGGGGGACCCGCCCGTGACGTGTTACGGACGGATTCGGCGAGCAGTTCTTGCGGTTAGACGTGGACAGTCGGTGAAACCGCCCTGTTGCGGTATATAGGCTTTCGTGTCGAGGACGGCAGTGTAGCGGTATGTGTCTACACGCGCGTACGGGTGCAGCGGTGGACAAATAAGTTCTGTGGGAGCGAAGGCGAGGTTTGAGAAATGATAGTTAAATAGGAGAGAAAAAAATGTATGAGAAATTCACAGAATCGAGGCTTTGTAGTTGATTGAATGGCTGTTTTGGTCTGGCAATCTTCCTTTTTAACGTTTCCTCTGCGCTAGCGTCCTTACCCTGGTGGGAAGGTGTGGCAACCTTATAGAGATATGAGTACCCGCCACCCCATGCGCTAGGCCTGAATACTTTTTTCCCTTCTACAAATACCGCTCGATGTCCGTTGGTTTTCCGAATCGAAACAAGTGCCTCCTGTGTTGGAGGTGGACACTCTAACCACCCGACTTCCCTTGTGGTAAGCTTTGTAGCCGGAAGCGGATCCGGGATTTCTTCAGTGTGGTGGGGGGGGGGGGGAGGGGGTGGCCAATGTATGAGAAGGGGAAGTTCAACTAGCCCGAGGACTTCATAAGTCCTTCGCCGTATGGTGATGTGGTTATACATTTGAACAATAAAGTTGTGTCCATCCATCCATCACACATTTGAAATTTTAAACAGGGGGTCAAAACCTCCAAACAACCCCCCCCCCCCTTCAGCCCCACCCTACCCCTCTGGATGATATATTTCCGTTTTCAGGTGTGCTGTAGGTAACCGGGCTTCAAAGCGACATATAAGCTTAGTAGGGATGTATACATGTTGCAGAACATATCGCAAATGACCGACAGCTTCATAACACTTAATCGCCCTCTTTTCGAGTGCTTCAGTCGAGTTAGGCTTCGGTGCGTGAATCTATAAGTTGTGCCATATTTCTTTTGCTTGATCATCATCGGTTTGAGCTAATTGTAGCTTATTTCAGCACACTACGGAGCTATGGCGATCGCTTCTTACAGTGTCTGCAGCTTTTCTGCTAAACAATAAATGTCTGCAGTTTACGGCCGTGCATGCTTCCCACTTTTACCGCCGCCTACACATTATTAGGTTAAAAGGTTTTGCCCGCGGCTTCCAACGGCACCACTTCCGGTTCCGATGCCTATAGCGGCTACTCTAATTTGATGTACGACCATGCTATACGTGGCCTCTTCTCTGCATACGGGATACATCCTACATATTGCAAGCCCGCGCACTTCACACAAGCTTCTCGCTTTCAACCAAGCTCTATCTTTTTCATACAGAAACGGGTTCACTATACGCGGCATACGCTACTGAAACTTGTCTCCGGGGTATATGAATATATGCATCTATGAAATATGGACGCTAGCCTGCGTTGGCCGGGGTCGTAAACAGTGGCGATATTATTGCAACTCGCACACACGCACACACACGTAAGCTTGCTCGTTCTGCATGGAAGGCTCATCCCGTGAATCTCGGTCATATAACTCACGCTCCCGAGGGCTCTTGTGTTTACAACTTTTCCTCGACACCCGTGTGCCCCGTAGACTTTCTCCTAAATAATAAACTTCACTCGTTCCTCCCTTATTTGTCTACGGCCTTCTTGTATACACTGCGCGTACTTGCAGTGTTCTTCCGTGTGCACGTATGTGTAGACCTCGCCAGAACAGCTCGCTTTCGCCATATGCTACGCGACCATATTTGCGCGGCGTAAAATATTCAGCCGTATGCGCGACGTTCAGGAGCGCCTCCTAGTGCAGCGCTCGGAGGCGGCGACGCGCATCTTTCCAAACCTCTTACTTAATTATGCCCTGCAACGTGGACCACCGAGTTTTTTTCTCGAGACGGGCGCGATGGCTGAGAAAGAGAGCAGTGAGAGAGAGAGAAAGAGAGAAAGGGACTAAGTCTAGTGGTTTAACGCGAAAAGCTTCAGTTCTTTCCCGGTTAAGTGCGGGGACAGAAATCTGCTCCCCGGCAGCCTCGGAGCTCCGCATGGCGCGCGCCGCATTAGGCGTTAAGAAGCGTTAAGCCTAACCCAAACTGTCACTTCAAAAGCGTTGGAGCCCACGGCGGGCGTGCTCGCGGCTGGGCGCTAAAACAGTGCACTGCGGTTGACGCTTGCGCCTGCGAGTACACAGCGGCCGCGCATTGAGAGCATGAACTTGCAACATTGTTCGGGAGACGATGTCATCAAAATTGCCTTTGCCTGTGATGGGGAGTTATACGCTTCTGCATAGGCCCGTTTGCTTAGTTTATGCTGATTGCGTATGTGTTTCCGCGTTTATTCTCAGAAATAAGGAAACGGAGCTTCATGTTTGCGATGAACTGAAAATGTGTTGGCATGTGTGTAATTAGACTACAGATACTATCGTACATGCACGTGTACCACAATGTGTAGCGTCGCAGTATATGTGCATTGTTACGGTATATGCACGTATCACGGTACGCGGTTTTCATTTGTCCCATACTGAGACAAAAAACAAATAAAGCGTGTGTGTAAGGTCGAATGCGTGTATGCTCGTAAAATTGGCTAAACGAATATGTCATCAAAGCTTTAATAAATTACCAATTGCCGATAGTATTGATATGTGCCATATGCAGTCAAAAAGAAAAAAAAGGAAAAGGGAACAGGTCACGATAAAGCTGACAACAGATGTAGTGACGGGACGGTTGTCTTTTTACTTTGCAAATTTACAAGATTGCGTATGCATATTTGGTACATCAGCCCAATTTATGTACACAAGTGCAGCCACGGGCACTAGTTTCGAGACTGCGACACCACAAATTATGAAGATTTGCTTGAGTAGTAATCTACAGCATACGTTTGCTTCAATGCACCAGACGAATATGCGCACATCGACTGTACCGATCGGTTTTAACCTATATTCTCTATTTCTAACTATAAAAATACATCGTGGCACGAATCGGCCTTCAAGCCGGACTCTTTAAGTTTACAAGTCTATGATGAGGCAAGCCAATTTATCGCTAACATGCAATAAGATAACTTGAAAGAGCGTAACTTTGGACATGTTGCAGCGCTGTGTCCGCGTCGCTTTTCGTCATTGGTTTTTTTTTTTTTTTTCGCGCTGAAAAAGTGGGTCATAACGTAATTACAAGTGTTTGATGTTTACGAAGGTGCCTAAGACGTGGGGTCGTAGAAGCATGGGAGATTGAAAACATCGTTCGCAAATGCATTAGCACGCCGTCCTCCGCGCTGACACTCAGAAAAAAAAAGACTCGTGTCCGAAATGCTGCCTTGCAATGCTTTGTTACTGCTGTGCAGTGAATGTGCTCAGTTTTATATGGAAGTGTTAGGATTACAAAAAGGAAACTTTGGAAGTAGCGCAGTGTGTGTTTGTGGGTGTACGTGAGTGCGCGTGCCGTGTTTGTGTCGCTGCTCGTACACCGCGCATTTACCGTTTTCAAAAGAAGCTCAGAAGGGATAAGAAGCTTGCCTAACTCAGCATAAAAGTCGGAGCATATAGTCAGAAGCCATTCTTTCTTATGGCCTATAGTTCATTCCCAAAGCAAGAGTGGTGGCGATGCCGCTTCGAGCACGCACGTGTAATCGTAATCACTGCGACGCACTATACTTTCGCGACGCGCAGTCGTCATGACACGTGAGGTTCTGATAACTTCAAAAAGCGCAATCGCACACGCGGCCTGACCCGGCTACTTACTCTGCGGACCGGGCACCGTTCCGGCCGGCCAGTTAAGCGCCTGTCGAGGTCGGTCGTCGTGTAGCAGCGAGTCCGCGTGCGACGACGACCGCTGTTGCTGTCGTCCGTGTGTGAGGCACTGTCGTATACAGCTAACAGAGTCGCTCAATAATGCAGAGCCGCCGCGACGGCAAGCTGGCCGCGGCTGGCACCGTGTCGCGCTGGGCGCTTCGCAAAAGCTCGAGCCACATGCGGCCCCCAATCTCTCTGGCAGGCGCCTAGCTCTCGGCTAGCTCGAAGCTCGCAGTGCATTTGGAGGGTGATTTATTTTGTCCGCAGAAGTCCCAGAGTGAGGAACTGGGGCGTCTTTGCGAGACGCGTGGCTGCGGACGTGGATGTGATTGCTTTTATACGTGATCCTGTCTGCATTCTTGGAGGAGAACAAAAAAAGAAGAAACAGACCACGTCTGACCCTTTTCCTTTACGTATGTGCACTCTCCCATTTATGACTCTGTTCTGGAAAGTCGTAAGCGTCCAATTATTGCTGGACGCGCGGCTGTGGTGTCCATATGTGCCTTATCGTTTCCGTGTGTCATTTTGAGCTGTGTCAAAGCTTTTTCAAATGATTCACCGATTAGACCATATTGCAAAGTTTGTTTTCGAAAGAGAGTCACACATGTTAGGATCGCGTATGTAGCAAAAGAGAGTCAGATTAAGTTTTTCCCTTAGAGTGCAGGAGCATATCCGCCTTATGTAGATGTATGTATGTATGTATGTATGTATGTATGTATGTATGTATGTATGTATGTATGTATGTATGTATGTATGTATGTATGTATGTATGTATGTATGTACGCATGTATGTATGCATGTATGTATGTATGTATGTATGTATGTATGTATGTATGTATGTATGTATGTATGTATGTATGTATGTATGTATGTACATCTATCTATCTATCTATCTATCTATCTATCTATCTATCTATCTATCTATCTATCTATCTATCTATCTATCTATCTATCTATCTATCTATCTATCTATCTAATCTCTGCCTGCAAATGAAAGCTTAGATTTCTTTTGCAAGGTGAGCCCGCGTGTCAAAAGACAAAGATAACCACAACGACGACGACAAAACGGAGCAAGTTCGATGCTGACACTTCGAAACAACGATAATCGAAGGCATCTGGTCACGCCATCCGTCATCTAAGTGAGCAAATGGGTTCGCAGCTCTCTCATTAACGAAGTCGCCGACATATATATACACGTTCGCGTGTTTGCTCTTTCCGCAGTAATGTAGTCGGGACCAGAGAGCTATATCTTATTTTATTACGTCACCCCGGAGCTCCGGCCGCCGATTACTAACAGGACCATCTAAGCACACGGTAGCCGCGACGACATCGTACTCTCGGAAGAAGAGGTGTGCAGTGAAGGTGGATTACAAGGCTATATATATATATATATATATATATATATATATATATATATATATATATATATATATATATATATATATATATATATATATATATATATATATATACGCCTACGTCTACGCATCGACCAAGAGACAAAAAGCTAGCGCAGTTCTGTAAGCTCGACCCGTGGTCGCCCTCGGGCCCAATCGCGTGCATCTTGCATGCGCTCAGCAGGAGCGGGGTATATACATATACACTCCATAGCGCAACAACGTGGCAAGTTTCCGCCAATCTCACGCCAGTCGTGTGTCGTTAACTCCATGTCGTGTCATCGAGGTCCCTGACCTTACGGTGACGTAATCTGGCGTCGCCGATCAACTCGACAGGCCCCAGAATATGCCTGAAAGATTTAATTCTCCGACTGAATTCAAGCAGATAATATTTAGGAGGCAGTGGCGGATCCGGAAGAAGTTTGTAAATTAATGGTTTTTATCCACAGCTCCAGTATATATTCCATATCTATAAGGCAAAAAAAAAAACAACGCAATAGGGTTTAAGAAGCTCTCAAGATTTCCATGAACTATCGTAATTCATATTCAGAAAGAGCTACTCAGGAGGCACTAGCCACGGCCTTCCACAGCCTTATAGAAGTAGTCGAAAAAGACGTGTCTTCTAGTTGATAGACTTTGCATAGATAGATAGATAGATAGATAGATAGATAGATAGATAGATAGATAGATAGATAGATAGATAGATAGATAGATAGATAGATAGATAGATAGACAGATAGACAGATAGACAGATAGATAGATAGATAGATAGATAGATAGATAGATAGATAGATAGATAGATAGATAGATAGATAGATAGATAGATAGATAGATAGACAGATAGATAGATAGATAGATAGATAGATAGCATGCCCCGTGGAATTTTGCAAGCAGTCTATATCCTGCCGTGTTGACGTGCATTCTCAGTGAGCCATTGAAAAGTGGACGAGTAGGTATCTTTCAGAAAATGCGTCGCGATGCAAACCAGCTGCTTTTTAAATAATGTAGTGTCCACGCACGAAGACTCGACAGTACCATTTATTCGCGCGTATTTGTTATACTATGAACCAACAATGGATGGATATGTACGTTTCCACGCGTCCTTAATTCTTAGGGCACTGAAACCTGGTTTTCCCGGGCCAGCTTAATACTCTCCCATAGTAGAACACATCGTACTCTAAATCGTCGAACGTTTTTTTTTTTTTTAAACACACCACCAAAACACGTGACCACCAGCCGTCGTAGTCCGCGCCGCACGTTGGAAACCTCGCGATTGTCTCAGGCTTTGCTGTTAAGATTACGCGCAGCACACAAGCAGCCGAGGTTGTTCTAAAGCTAACGCGAGAATACCACGATAACGCAAGAAGGTTCTGTAACTCATATGTAAAGGTTGACGTAGTTCACCGATGAGCAAATCAGTCGATCACTTGATTCTATTCACCGGTACCATTGCAGAGCGAGTATTGCTCGCGCTCGTCTTCATCTTCTGACGGGCAGAATTTAGCCCTATACACAGTTTTGCTCATTTCTAGCTTGTATTCTGCGTACTTCACCCCCACAGAGAGGCGTAGACTAGATTGTCGGCGTTCTATGCTTGGCTCCCACTTGTTTGGCCTTCATCATTTCGTGTTTACAGCGTTAGCGAAGAACGGCATGCTCTATAGTCAGCCAGTAAAATACTTACTTTCGCTCGTTCAAATGCACCGGGAGAGCGGGCTGCCGACACGCTTTCTACAAGGGCGCTATAGATCAGTTGCTACAGCTACCACTTCCCGCCATTTTCCCCCTTATAGCCGTGACATGAAAGTGAAAACAAAATGTCAGCGCTGCAAGGTGTCGGATATAAACGGCCCGCAACGTCTCTCCCTGCGTGTACACTGTACACGCACAGACGCGCACACACAGACACTGCCACGTACGTCGGCACTTATACAAACACCTACATGCACCTACGCACGCCATAGGTGGGTGGGGGGGGGGGGGGGCACACTTTGTAGCCAGTTGACGCGAATCGCTCGCCACGGCCTCTGCCGTCTCCTGGGAAATCTTGCGGGCCTCGCGTGGCAGGGAAGCCCGACGTCGCGGCGCAGTCTCCGCTGTTGGACCGATTTCTCCATCCCCGTTGTAAACACTTTGTTTATCTTTGCTTCTTCTTCTTGTTTGCCTTTGGTTATCCCGCGTGATCTGAAAAAGTGGCATTGCTTAGAAGCGACCAGTGTCCCTCGCGTCTCCTGTCGCCAGCGCGAGTTTTCTTCGCTCCAACTCTCTTGGCCTCTGTGTAGCACGCACGTACGCACTTGGCTGTATCCACGCAAGCTGGTGAGTTAGTCACTCTGTTCTGCACAGGCTGTCGCGTTGGCGTCTGTGTGTTCTTTATTTTGTGACAGTTCGTCGGGCCCTCAGTACGCCATTTCCGCAAAAGCAGGAACACCGTATGTTGCAAGTTCATTTTCCTTGCATGCTACAAGTATGGTATACTTTCACCTCTTCCTTCACCAGTGCACGAAACCAACGAAATGATTCGTGGGCTGTGTATCCGCAAGCGTCAGACGGATGTCTCGTCTGACGTAGTTTCCGGGACAAGTCGCGCAACTCTACATCAGCAAAACGGTTTTAATCCCTCAGCCTGTTGTTCTGCCTGAAATTTTTTCTTCTGTTGTCAAGGCGAAGCTCTTAGATCTGTTACGAAACGCGAGAATTGACCGTAACTAGAGGGATGCAGAGAAGCATCGTCATGTGTTGATATCATGGTGACGTCAAAGATGACCAAAATTTGTGACATCACCGTGACTCATAATGACTTCAATATATCTACATCAATCGCATCAATACGCTTTCACTTGTTCTTGTACATACTCTACGAAAACAAAACAGCAGTTATAGCCTAAATCTTCGCATGCATAGTTTCAAATAAACACTAAGTTAATAATTTCATTGTGGTTTGACTGTTTGTTCATTGACCTCTGTATTCCGATACATTTGTTGTGCATAGCGACTACCGAGCTTGTAAGCATGGATTAGGCAAGACAGGTAACCACAGCGATAACTAATTCGGTAATTCTCTATACACCATTATAACAAAGAATCCGATGGTTTTTATAGCACTCGGTAACACAGAGCTGCTATTTGTAAAGCGTCTGAACCGTAAAGCTCGCGATATAGCAGGTACTTATGGGATCCTTTGTAATAGAGGTTACTTGTTTATACAGGTACACCTTGGTGCTTCGTATGTAATGTACAGAAGTGTCCCTTGTTAAAGGGAACGCTTTCTTGCAAGATGTGTGAGGATTTCACTCTCTTGCCAAAGTGTAGTGGCTATATTTGCATAACGTTGCTGATAGTTGACTGTGCTGACTCCTTTCGATAAATTCGTGCAGTGCATTTACACATCTACTCGAAGCGAGGGGAGGGGGGGGGTTCAGCATTATTAAAGGGCCAGATTCGAGTGTTCCCTTTCACAGTGGACCGTATATTGCACGTACGAATGCTGTTTTTAAATGAAGCGATGAGCTTTAAAGGCGGAGCTTAAGGAACAGCTGTGGAACGCATCTCTCAGGATCACTCATTCGCTTCTCGAGATCAGCGAGAACTTACACTAGCGTAGGCAATGTCGCTTTTTTCTCTTCTGAAGAAATGGCGCGTACCGTCTTTTCAATGCACGTCACATTAAAGCGTGAACTACCGAAAGCAGGAGCGATTTCCGTCTAAAGAGACTCGACAAATCGACTATAGACGCCTTCAACTGAACCGGAAGCTCTTCTGACAACTAATCCTGCAGTGCGTACTCTTCCTGTTTTTTTTTATTTCCTTTCTCGCCAATCCTTTTTTCTCGTTTGTAAGCTCGAACTGTTCTCACATATCCACGCTCAATGCCAGAACGTCTCGAATTCACTGAAGGCCACTTGTCAGTGCGAAGTGTTTTTCGAAGCACCCGTTACGAATAGAAATGCCTTTTTCAACAGTGAATAAAAAAAATGAATAGACACGTTCCAACACATCTTCTCTCCAGATCTTTTTTGCGAAGTTCTCAAGAGCGTCAAGATGCGTCGACCTCTCATATCGTATTTTAGCCAGCTCTGACGCCACTACGAGAGAACTATACGTTGAAGAAACTAGTCTGAGTGCAATTGCTTCCACTTTCTAAAGAGAGGAAAGTGTTCTCTCTTTGATCTCCAGATTTGCTCCGCTTCGTCTCTAATGCACAGGCGGCGCACACTCCACTTGTCTGAGAGTGCTTTTTTTTTTCTCCAAAATTGGAGTGACGCGATGATTCTTCGCTGCTCTGTGATATGGGGGACGTGTCATACGTCTATCAGTTTATCGTAGAGCCACGTAAATGCGAAGCGTGATAGCGCACTGCTTTCCACTACGCACGAATGAATGCTATAGACGGAGCTCTGGCATAACACTCCATTTGCTTGAGCGCGTCGTCTGCTCTTTTATTAAACTACTTCTGCTTCTCACGCGCCTGCGAGACTTTTAAACCCTGCGTGCCTTCTGTATGGAAGAGTTCGTAGCATGGTTAGCACTCGGTGCCATATGATCCCCTGTGTATGTGCCTCTATTAGCGGCGATGCCGACGAGAAATCCTTTCGGCGATGCCGACGCCCTCTCGCTCCTTCACGCACCCGGCGAGATGGAGCGAGAGAGGGAAAGTGCAGACGAGCGCGGTGCTTCGGTTCACGTGCTAGGCCTAAGGCTGCGTCTCCGGGATTTCTCGCTTGCGCCGGAACTGCTTGAAGAAGCGCGAGATGGATATATCGGTGGGAGATGACGACGGCTTGCACCATTTTGTTTTTTGTTCCCTCACTTTTTTTTTCTCCGTTCTGTATTTCTGTTCTCCGTCGCGACATCTGTCTATATCTCTTTCATTTGCCTCTCCTCATGCTCTCATCTTTTTTCTTTTCATATTCGCAACACCTTCTCTGTATACACTCGAACGTGACCCTTCGCCACTGTGGTGCGATGTCCTTCGCTGGCACGCGCGAAGCACCGCGCAGATTCCCATAATCCCCCGCTCCCGAGTGCGAAACACGCAAGGGACATCTCCTCGCACGTCCTCGCGACCACTTCCTCGTTTTTGTGTACGTATTTTTGTCTAGAGTGCGAGATGTCAGTGCGCGCGTTTTGTATCCTGCTTTCTGGCGCCTTCGTGTGGCCCTCGTCAAATGGCGCCGCGTGCGGCTTCCTCTACGGTCGTGGAGGCCGGGAAAAAGTTTGGTGAGAACGTAGTGCAGCAGCATTAATAATAATAATAATAATAATAATAATAATAATAATAATAATAATAATAATAATAATAATAATAATAATGATGATGATGATGATGATGATGATGACTTCCGCAAGTTCCATGCCATCAAAACCATCTGATAGCAACGCTGTAAGTGGTAGAGTGTATGTGATTGGATAGTGATGTCACGTGGTGTTGCAAATCCTATATTTAAAATGGGCGTGCTTGCACCTGCTTCTGAAAGCTTCTGTATCTAAGCTGAGGATTTCAAGACACTTCCTTCCTTTCCGACCTTTAAGGCCCGTTTTCAAGCCTCTCCGCGCGAAGGAAATTTATTTCGTGTTTATTTACTGCTTCATCCCCCCCTCGCCCTATTGTCAGGTTACTTGCTTGACGCCTACTTGTACTGCCGGAAGGATGATGGTGGCACAAGGTATACACTGAGAAAGCTTCGCTCATGAAGAAACAAAGGCTTATATTGATAAAGGAACATCGGTCCGACACGTCATCGTTAATGTCGGAGCGCGCATACAGGGCAGGAAAACTCACGACAGTGCGTCTGAACTAGCTAGCATGGACTCAAGGAAATAGTCAAGACGCCAGAAGTACGACTATAAGTTTAGCAAAACAGTATCGCAGTTAAGCTCATCGAAAAGCCATTTTCTTTGGGTTCCTGCTGTCCCTACAGGCCTTTCCTCGAAGCTTGTTTCGAAATACCAGGGACCCTACTACGTTGTCTCGCCAACTTCACCTGTTAACTACATCGTCAAACCCGTTACGCCATCCGCAGACCAGCGCTTTCGCGGCCGTGAAACCGTTCGCGTACAGCGGTCGAACCCGTATTACGATCCGCTCGTGCTCATTTCTCCGTGAGTCGCCAGGATGGCTTCTTTTCTGACGGTGGACGAAATGTAATGAAAAGGAATGTCCTCTACTGCAGCGACATCTACACGTTGGCGCGAGGCGCGTGCTATGGGACTGCCTGGTTGCTGCTGCGATGCTGCCCGTATACTCGGCCAGCTCTTGCTGCTTCTGTCCCGACGCTGCTACCGCCTTTGACCTTGCATTTACATTATACATGATTTGTAGCATCACTTGTGATAACACCGCCGAAAGCAATGGTAAATTTTCGCGCTTGGCGAGGCAGCTGAGTCTCTCGCCTCAAAATATTGAGTTGTGTGAGTTCACAGAAAGTTTTCACTCCAAGGCTGGCTGCATGACGGAGTGCTATGCTTGTTCTTCCTCCCCCATCTTTACCCCAGCGTTGGGTAGCATACCAGTTCTAGACTAGTTAACAACCCTGCCTTTCTCTCCTGTTCCTTCCTTCCTTCCTTCTTGTCATTCCATGTATACAGCACAGCTTCGAAGCGCCAGCGGGACACATCGCTCGACTGGGAAAGGGAAAGAGAGTTGCGCGACGCAAGGCCAATGCACGACGGGGCTTTCGAGAGAAAGGAATCGCGCCGTTTCGGTTCCCAAGCCTCCCTAAAACCCTGTCCTCCTTTTCTCGGTCCGCGTCGAAAACATCGGCAACGAGGCAGAGTGCCTGGCTTGGCGAACGTCGTGGTGTTCTTTTATGAAACTGATACCCAGGGCGCGTCCGCGCTCGATCGTGCTGCTGGCGTGTGGATGGGAGGCGGGGGAAGCTGTGCGGGCGCGGGTGCATACGCATGCATAAGCAATCCGCTTTTCGCTGTCGCAAGCGAGAAATGGTATCTGGCGCGCTTCTTGCGGTCGTACTTGCTAAAGCGCAACGCGTCCCGGGGTTGCTCCTTCCACGGAGACAAAAGCGCTTCGCCAGCGAAGATGTCGCACTGTTCGGGAGCGAGAAGCCATAGCATGTATCTTTCTTCGATAAGAGCGTGTGGAAAAGTGAGGGATGTGGTGGTGCTGCTGAAGCTGATGGGTGGCACCTGTGTAAATGGGAGCCGAGTCATTCTTCTTGTACAGGTGAGAAGAAACGCCGTGCCTCGGTGTCACCGTCATTAAAGCGAAATCTATACAATCGCTGCGTACTGCCAGTTCTAACGTATGGGGTTGAAGTAGTGAGGATAACAGAAGCAACCAGAGAAAACGATTGAGCGCTGCGCAGTGTTCAATGGAATAAAAGTTTGTACAAATAACAATAAAAGATCGGACGATAGCCCTATGTGTCAAGGAACAAAACAAGGGTGCCGGTTATCCTAGCGGACACAAGCGAAAGATATGGACCGGGGTTGGCCACGTAACGTGTAGGACGGACTACCGGGGGACTGTAAGTGCCGTATCCACAAACGAACCTTATCATTATCTCATGGTTTACTTATCCGATCTATGCCTTTAGTGCATTTGATAAACGAATTTGGTCAGTATTCACAAAATCACCTTGTAGTTATCTTTCAACCTGTTACATTTTGGTGCCCCTATACCGCACTTGCAGTGGGTAGAAGTTTTAGAAAAACATATGGTAACGACAGTCTGGGAAAGCAGGGATTTAGATGGGGCGACAAAATTAAGGAGTTCGCCGATATAAATTCAAATCGCCGGTATAAAATTAAATCAGTTCGCACAGGTTGGAGTTAATTAGAGACCATCAAAGGAGAGACCGTCGTGTGGCAGCGCGCTACAACAACATGCTGAAGAAGACGGTGATTACGAGGATGTTTGTCAGTTCAGAATATAGCGCATATCTAATTGACGCTGCTGTGCACTTCCTATATAGCACCCACTGAAGCACAGTCGCCAATTGATCACGTCTGTCAGTCAATACGCGCGCCTAAGTTGCTGCGCACTTTGTTGATGCTGTAGCTGATTATGAATTCTGGCTAGGCCCTTGGTAATGAACTGCCAGCATTGAACCACCCTCTGGCCCCGCGATTCAAGTGATATGCGATGCCTGGCTCTTTCGCCACGCAGTGTAAAATCGCTCAGCGTGTCTCCTTTCCGGGCATGACGACTGTGTAAGGCCTTTTTTCTTAAGCTGTTGGCTTGGATGTGTTCAAAAATGAGAGAATAGCCTTTTATCCTTCTTTTTTTTATCTTTCGATCCTTTTTTACCAGCCCGTGTCGTTTTGTGCTAAACAAATACAGAAGAGAGGTGCCCAGGCAGAAGCTGGAATCCAGCAGCTCGTATACCCTCTTTGAGGAGCGAGAGACGCATGCACAACGTATAAAGAAAGGACCATGGTCACGAGATGAGAAGGTTAAGGGCTCGTATCTCCAACGTCCTTTAGTGCCTGCCTCTCCACCGGCGTTGGTCGATATAATGTCGCCGTATGTATACATATATACGACCCATAAGAAGGGCACCCATATACTTGGGAGGCCCTTTGCTGTCGAAGACGCAGAGAAAATCCGTCGGGGGTGGCCGGGTGACGGATACTATAATAAGATAGAAGACAAGTGCAGAGATGGAGGAGGGACTGCGAGGAGAGGCTCGGAGGATTAGGCTAATCTGCGAACCGGCCCATCGTTGGAAGCCCGTGCGTAGCTAGACATTTACTCGTTTTGTTTTTTGTTTGCCCTGTAAAAGAACGAACGCATACTGCGCGATATGCGCCATAAAACAAAGCATAAGTGGTAGTCCCGCCTATAAGCAGCGGCGAGAGGGGATCGCCAGCTCGTGCTGCGTTATATCCGGCCCGTGAGGACTTAGGGGAGAGGGAAGAAGCCGAGGAAACCGGTAAAATAGACAGGGGGAGAAGGGGGTTGGAAAGCGACATATTTAATACAGCCAACTCCTCCCTCAGCCCAATCCTCCCTCCCCGCACAAATCCAACGTCCGTCTGTTCGTAGCCTGGTTGGCTATGATTCTGAATATCCGACCGCACGCTATAAACCGTATGCGCACAGCGAGGGCCGCATATAGCCAGGCCGCGTGCGCGTGTTTCGGGATGATCCCGATAATCCTCGGGGGTCCCGCCGTTTCCACCGAATTCGCCTCTTCCTCTGAGTGGCTGGTTTCTCGTGTTTCTTTCCTTTGCTGCTATCCTTACGTTTTCGGATTGCCTTTATACAGTGTTTTATCATCCCCCCCCCCCCCCCTGGTTCAATATGTGCGTTTTCATTTTCAATGCTGTAGCGTTCTACGCCATCGCCCGTGCTATCTTTCCCGCCCTTTCCATCGATTCAGAGCGCGTTTCCCTTTTGTTTTGGACCTCGAATTTTTATTTGAAAGTTTCGTTTTGCTTTACATAGTTAAAAAAGAAATCTTATCTCTATTCGTTTTTTTTTTCTCGGACACCTGAACTTCATTTCGTTTACTTTTTTAAGTGTTAGTTTTAAGCACGACCCTCCATGTTCTCCAAGAGGATCTCCCTGCCTCCCTCTCACACTTTTTTTTCTTCGCTCGAGCTGTTGAGGTATGGCGGAAGAAGCCGCCTTACAGGGGCTGGAGAAGGGTCTGCCTCCAATAGCGTCCTCTAGGGAGATTTACTTGTCCAAGTGATGGATGGAGAAGGCGGGTTGGTGCCACTTCCCCGCAATACACTGTTTCACTTCGTCTCTTTCTTTGTAACCTTTCCCCTTCAGCTATCTTCGCCTCCTCTTGGCGGCGAAGTCGTTATAGAAAAAAAAAATTCATAGTTTCGTTTTCGCCCAGTGTATCCCTGCGTATACATTACGCACACCACCCCGTCTATGTACAGCTTTATATTTCTCTTACTCGGTATGAGTTTGTTTCTAAAAAAACACGCACTGTTTTTTTTTATTTGCGCTAGAAGGCATCGACTGCTGTATTTCGCCCCCACCAGGGTTTATCCGCATATGATTGCAAACACGCCTCAGTCCCGAACCTCGCCAAGCAAACTTTACCTCGAGGATCAACGCAAGGGGAAAACATTTTGTTCTTGCGTTGCTATCTTTCTTGCCTGCGTGTTATTTCATGACGTTCGCGATTCTAAAGAAAGTAAAGTCTGCGCGTTCGAAGAGGCCCGCCTTGCGAAGCATATCTCTTCTTTAATCTTTCATTTACTTTTTCACTTCATTCCTGCTTCTCTCTCCATCTCTCTCCATTTGCAGGGGTTGTTGACGCTTCGCCTTCAATCAAGGTGATTGGTTCTTTGGTGCTTGGAGGAAACATATCGTTTTGCGCAAAACTATTAGACTTGCGCGAGAAATCTAGACCTTTCAGCCGCGTATTAGCGCTAGCTCACAGCCAGGCTCTAATCAAGAGTGGCGCAGTCGCTTCATCTGAGAGCACGTTACCGAGTCTGATGTGTTGAAACCTTTGATCTACGAGACAGGTACACGGGTAACACTGCTGAAACAACGAGACACGCTCTGAAATCTAACGCAACCCCGCGTTGTCGCGCATGGTAACGACGTTTAATAAAAAAAAATCACAGCATATCCACGGAGTGAATGAGGATGAATAGAGCGAAGGTTCGCGGGCTCTCAGCTCGGGATCCGCCTGTCTTTGTGCGCTTTCACCGGCGCCTCTCGGGTACGCGTTTCCAACGTGTCTGTCTGTCTGTCTGTCTGTCTGTTTGTCTGTCTGTTTGTCTGTCTGTCTCTCTGTGTCTGTCTCTCTGTCTGTCTCTCTATGTCTGTCTGTGTCTTGTCTCTCTGTGTCTGTCTGTCTGTCCTTCTATCTGTGTCTGTCTGTCTGTGTCTGTGTTTTGTCTGTCTGTGTCTGTCTCTCTGTGTCTGTGTCTTGTCTGTGTCTGTGTTTTGTCTGTCTGTGTCTGTCTGTCTGTGTCTTGTCTGTGTGTGTCTGTCTGTCTTTGTCTGTCTGTCCGTCTGTCTGTCTGTGTCTTGTCTGTCTGTCTGTCTGTCTGTGTCTTGTCTTCTGTGTCTGTCTGTCTGTCTGTGTCTTGTCTTCTGTGTCTGTCTGTCTGTCTGTCTGTCTGTCTGTCTGTATCCCGGCTGCGGCGACTGCATTTCCGATGGAGGCGGAAATGTTGTAGGCCCGTGTGCTCAGATTTGGGTGCACGTTAAGGAACCCCAAGTGGTCGAAATTTCCGCAATCTTCCACTACGGCGTCTCTCATGATCATATGGTTGTTTTGGGACGTTAAACCTCACATATCAAATCATGTCTGTCTGTCTGCGTCTTCTCTGTCTGTGTCTGTCTGTCTGTCTGTCTGTCTGTCTGTCTGTCTTTTTATCTCTGTCTGTCTGTCTGTCTGTCTGTGTCTGTCTGTCTGTCTGTGTCTTGTCTGTCTGTGTCTGTCTGTCTTTCTATCTGTGTCTGTCTGTCTGTGTCTGTCTGTCCGTCTGTCTGTCTGTGTCTTGTCTGTCTGTCTGTGTCTTGTCTTCTGTGTCTGTCTGTCTGTGTCTTGTCTTCTGTGTCTGTCTGTCTGTCTGTCTGTCTGTCTGTCTGTCTGTGTGTATCCCGGCTGCGGCGACTGCATTTCCGATGGAGGCGGAAATGTTGTAGGCCCGTGTGCTCAGATTTGGGTGCACGTTAAGGAACCCCAAGTGGTCGAAATTTCCGCAATCTTCCACTACGGCGTCTCTCATGATCATATGGTTGTTTTGGGACGTTAAACCTCACATATCAAATCATGTCTGTCTGTCTGCGTCTTCTCTGTCTGTGTCTGTCTGTCTGTCTGTCTGTCTGTCTGTCTGTCTGTCTGTCTGTCTGTCTGTCTGTCTTTCTATCTCTGTCTGTCTGTCTGTCTGTGTCTGTCTGTCTGTCTGTCTGTCTGTGTCTTGTCTGTCTGTGTCTGTCTGTCTTTCTATCTGTGTCTGTCTGTCTGTGTCTGTCTGTCTTTCTATCTGTGTCTGTCTGTCTGTGTCTGTCTGTCTGTGTCTGTCTGTTTGTGTCTTGTCTGTCTACGTCTGTCTGTCTCTCTGAGTCTG